>CM014276.1:52635701-52684979 GCA_004135705.1 Alloteropsis semialata | reverse complement strand
CTTGGACAAAAAATTGTCCAAGGGAATCTTGCATGCATGGAGTACTAAATGAAGTCTATTTGCAAAACCTCTTCACGGATGAGCGTAACTTTTCAAGACGAATCTAATGAGCCTAATTAATCGATGATTGGCTACAGTGATGCTACAGTAACCATTCTCTAATCATGCGGTCAAAGGCCTTATTAGATTCTTCAGGATTCGTAGTGCAGGAGTTCTAAAGTTAGTTTTGTAAAATACTTTTATTTAATACTTTTATTTAATATTTTTAATTAGTGGTCAAAATTGTTAACAGTTTGGAAACCAAACGGGGTCCTTAGGCTACCCGCACTGGTAAACGCAAACCGACCTGCAGTACCAAAAAAGCCCGCAGCGGGGTACGCCAAAGGATACTGGACGCTGCCGGACCACCGCGCGCGCGCTATTCCTGGCGCAGGCAGCGGCCTCCGCTACGGAGCCTGGCCTGGCCACGTGGGAGAGAGTGATGGCGGGTTCCACGTTTTCAACTAACTAAAAAATGTTATAACTCACAAACCAAAAAGCCAAATTAAATTCCGATTGCACCATTAAATTCGTTGCAATAAATCCTTCAAAACAAGATCTCAGATGGATATATTTTGATAAAATTCATAAAGAAAAGAAAAAAAAAGGTGAGGAGAGAGATGATAAAATATAGCAGAGTTGGGATAGAGTATATGATTTGGAGTATGACGGGTGCGGGAGAAGTTGGTTTAGAGTACAGAATCTCGATGACCAGGACAGGATATTCCTTTTAGAGGATGCATTTAGAGGACGACCAGTGCGGACAGCCTTATCCGGTGCCCCACGCAACGAGTTCGGGTTCCAGCATCCAGCTTCCAGGCGCTGCTGCTGTTGCGCGCGCGTGGAGCGCGTGAGCGGCCGCGCGGCGCGGACCCCGGCGCCCGCACCGGCATCGCGGCCGCGGCTGCCCTCGCGGGCCATGCGGCGATGCCGCCTCGTGCCGCCACGACACGTCCGTCCGGGTAGCTTTTCTTAAAGGGCGCCCTCGGGTCCCAGCCTCGCCGTCACAGCTCTCTCGCACCTACTCGGCCTCGCTCGCTTGTCTCTCTCGGGACGCCCCCCTCGCGATCGGTGATGGCAGCCGCTGCGTGGCTGTGTGGGCTCATCTCGGTCCTGGCGGTGGCCGCGGCGGCGGCGGCGGCGGATGGTGCGGAGGGGAAGTGGGAGCCGCTGATACGGATGCCGACGGAGAAGGGGGGTGACGATGCTGCTGCTGCTGCTCCGGCGGCGGAGGAGGATCAGGTGGGGACGAGGTGGGCCGTGCTCGTCGCGGGCTCATCCGGCTACGGGAACTACAGGCACCAGGTGAGCCCGGCAGCGGCCTCATCAGTAGTACTGCAGTAGGGCTGTAATCTCTAATCTGTGCGAATTTGGGAGCTGGGAGGGTGAGGGTAAATTGGCAGAGACTGGAGAGTGGGTTACATCTGGCCATCTGGGGATTGGAGACTGAATGGTGACGCATTTGGTTGATTTCCTCCTGCGCGTGCTTTTAGCTTGATAGTGTTGAGACTTTTTTTAGTCGATTCCAAGCGTTTAGCTGCTTCGATTTTGTTGGATATTCTATACTGACCTGCACTATCTGTCGCTATCTGAGCTTGAAACTGACTCTGTAGATACGGTTTGCCCATGGGATTTAGGTATGAAGGAACGGGCTATCCGATCATTTGTTGCTTTGCTTTGTTTGAAATGTCCATGCGTGAGGCTCAGCTGTTCCGGATGGTATTTGTCTAGGTGGATAATATAAGGTCAGGTCAGAGACGCTTTATTGGTGACAGAAATTTTGTTTGACTGAATATCAATTAGGAATTGAGGGACTATTTGGGATTTACTTATTTTTTACATTGCGCTGCTAATGATTGAATGCCCCACATTAAATATTGCGTGATTGCTAGAAAATGGATGGTATGAAATCATTATGAGGGCTTACCTATGGCATATTGTTACACTTGACGCTTGGCAGGCCGATGTGTGCCATGCATACCAGATACTGCAGAAGGGAGGAGTGAAGGAGGAGAATATTGTGGTGTTCATGTATGACGATATTGCCCATAACACTCTGAACCCAAGGCCTGGGGTTATCATTAACCATCCGAAAGGTGAAAATGTATATACTGGTGTTCCAAAGGTAATAATTGGTCATTTTTCTTCTTCAATTTTAGTTTTACCCAATAGTTTGAGTAATTTATTTCAAAATCAAAAGATAATTGTGCTTCCCTATCATATATGGATTGGCAGCTCTTATTGCGTATATTTTGTGTGAAGTTGATTCATTTCACTTGCATTGCAGGACTACACACGTGATCAAGTCACTACTGAAAACTTCTTTGCTGTCCTCTTGGGAAATAAAAGTGCAATTACTGGAGGGAGTAAGAAGGTTATAGACAGCAAACCAAATGACCACATATTTATCTATTACTCAGATCATGGGGGTCCTGGAGTTCTTGGTGCGTATTGGACTTAATGCATAAGAGATGTTGCTCGGTTGTGCTTATGCATGGTGTTTATTTAATTACTTAACCGATCAATATTTTAGGTATGCCAAACTTGCCATATCTCTATGCTGGAGACTTCATCAAAGTTTTAAAAAAGAAACATGCTTCCAAGAGCTACTCAAAAATGGTATAGATTCTTCCTCTTAAGAGAAGTTCATTCTAGAAATGATACAGCTAGATTGAAATGACAATTTCATATTTTTCAGGTTATATATGTTGAAGCATGTGAAAGTGGCAGTATCTTTGAGGGGTTAATGCCAGAAGATCTCAATATTTATGTCACAACTGCCTCAAATCCAGTTGAAAATAGTTGGGGAACATACTGCCCTGGGATGGAACCATCACCCCCTCCTGAGTACATTACCTGTTTAGGTGATTTGTACAGTGTTTCTTGGATGGAAGACAGGTAAGACCATAAGACTCATTTGCAATCCTTTGATGTACGACATTTATATTGTGTTTTCAAATCCTTTGATGTACGACTAATTTGTCTTAGATCGAAAATATCGATCTTTTTTACACTTGCGGAAGGTATATCTTGCAGAGCTTACATATTTGATATGTAAGCTTGCTCTTTTCAATTGTGTAGTGTGATATAATTATCGCTACGTTAGGTATTTTTAGTGTGATATAATTATCGCTACGTTAGGTATTTTTATGCTTGAACTGTTGCGTTATTTCCCAGAATTAAACTGTCTTTTGTCATGATTGGTCCAATTATTTTATCTTACTCGGTTGATTCTATGCAGCCGAACTGTTATTTGGGACCTATTTCTTAATTATTTTCTACATTTGTAATTTTATCTTACTCGGTTGATTCTATGCAGCCGAACTGTTATTTGGGACCTATTTCTTAATTATTTTCTACATTTGTACATAACATATATTGTCCTAGTATAGTGTTGAGAAAATGGTAAGGAAGGTATAGACAGGTTTTATTTGGTATATTGATCATCCACTTCACTAGTATGTAAGGTGTTTACACAACTGTGTTCAGACGTAAGTGGTAGTAGCAAATACATGAATAAAATAGCAGATAATTGGAAAGGACATGGTGAGTATCAGTTGTTGAGCAGCCAAGGGACCAGAAGGACTGTTGACAAGCTAAGGCATAATGCTTTTGTGCTTTTTTTTGGGTGTGTGTGTCAATATGGCCTGAATATGTACAAGCTTGGTAGCAATTATTTATGACTACGTACTACACCTGCTTTTGAACTGATCTGAATCTAATTGGCAGTCAAACCCACAATCTGAAGAAGGAAACTATCGAGGATCAGTATGAAGTGGTAAGTATCGAGCACGCCTCCACTCTTGGTTAATACTTAAATAGCAGCTGGCCACCTGCTTTCCTAGGAAGGTGGAAGCAAGAACTTCAAAATGCGATATTATTTGTTGGACAGGTGAAAACAAGAACCTCAAACTCCAATAAGTACAAAGAGGGTTCTCATGTTATGGAGTATGGTGACAAGACCTTCAAGGATGAGAAGCTTTTCCTTTATCAAGGTTTTAATCCTGCAAATGCCAATATTGCAAACACACTGCTTTGGCCAGGCCCAAAGGGTGCAGTCAATCAGAGAGATGCTGATCTTCTCTTCATGTGGAAGAGGGTAAATTCTGTGTATTCTTTCAGATTCCCCATAATCGGTTTAACTGTTCCTCTAAAAGAAGAACTGAAGTGATATATATTTGCTGATTATAGAAAAATAGATAGGTGCTGTTCTGAGTAATATCATGAAAATATACCATGACAAGTATAACTAATGGTTAATACAGATGTTCTCTTGTTGAGAAGCTGTTGCAATAGTGCTTTGCAATAGCACCACACTTTTTTTGGCGACCGTGCCTTAACACGTATTTCATTAAGAGGCAATAGCACCACACTTGACTGTGTTTGAGGGGGTATATTCATTTCGATGTGAAGCCCCTTCCTCTAATGTCAAGCCCAAGTTTTGCCAATCACTTGTGGTAGCCTCCTATTTTTCTTGTCTGCTAACATTCACTTTGTGCTTTCAGTATGAGCAGTTGAATTGGGGATCTGAAGAGAAGCTGAGTGCTCTCAAAGAGATTAAAGAAACTGTTCAGCACAGGAAGCATCTTGACAGCAGCATCGATTTCATTGGGAGACTTGTCTTTGGATTTGAGAATGGGCCTAAGATGCTTGAGGCTGTTAGAACCTCTGGTCAACCATTAGTCGATGACTGGGATTGTTTGAAGAGGATGGTGAGCATACTAATCTTTCTTATTCCACTCCGATGTAAGGCGTGCATGGAGTCCCTGTTCTCACACATCTTCGCTACTTGCACATTTGCATTCATCATTCTGTGGCTCTGTGGGACTCTGTCCTGTTGAACTTATTTCATCTTGATTGCTACTGCTAGGTGCGGATTTTCGAATCCCAATGCGGCTCGCTCACTCAGTACGGCATGAAGTACATGAGGGCGTTTGCAAACATTTGCAACAGTGGTATATCCGAGAACAAAATGAGGGAGTCGAGCATCAGCGCTTGCCGCGGCTACAACTTGGCCAGGTGGAGCCCAATGGCTCAGGGACACAGCGCCTGATCAGCTGCAGCCTATAGCAAAAGGTCCCCGAGGCCTGTCTATCCTGGCATCCTCTGTGCGAACTTGTGTAATCTTGGGACTGAACCGTTCAGAATGTGCGTTGCATAACCAGCTGTATATATCATGTGACGTGTGTTCGTACCTGTGTGAAGTGATATCAAGTCTGATCTGCAAATTGCAAGCAGTTGCCGAAACGATTAAGATCAGATGCGAATGTTGTTGCGGTGAATGATGGCTAAGTAGTAGGCCATTATCAGTGGACCAAAAATGATGACCCAAATCAAGATAGTGCTTCTCCGATAGCCCATACCTATTGCTAACAAAATGAGATTACATGTGCTTTATGAAGCTTTCTGCAGGCTGCTAGTTGATCGATCTCTTTTCCGAGCCCAGCCCTGCCATCATCTGAGAGTGGCCCAGCTAGCCTCTGCACCGAGACACCAGTTTACATGAGGGTAGTGCAAGGCAATGGCCTCTGATCCTTGTACAGACCCAGGGACACAAACACAGATTGTTGAACAGATGAACACGACGCTTTGTGAGCACAGAAGCAGCTTAGTTGCATGTTTTCCTAAGGAAAGAGATGAACACCACGAAGAGCGCAATCCCTGCCAAGATGCCGACGACGATGGCCAGGGTCCTCCCGACATCATCCTGCGAATCTGTGACAAGAGGAGATCAGATCATCCGGTGCGTGCGGGAGTCGAACAAGCATATTCAAAGCCGCGCGCACTCGCCCAGTGCTGTGCCTTTGTTTATTATCGGGAATATATTCATCGGCACGGATTAGGACTGGAGAGGGGTTGGCCGCCGCCGGCAAGCCCCCGTCCCACAATGTGCGTGCCTATCGCGGCCGCGCAGTCAGTCCTAACCCCTAAGCGATATGCTTAGACCGTTAGACAAATGCGTTTTCTTCTAGTAGTGGCCGCCGGTGGATCAGGACAAAGGACAACCCTAATGATCGCTACATAAGTACAGCAAAAGAAAATAACTCGACGGCCAGCTTAAGGCTGAAAGTGATTTGCATCTGCTGCAGAAAATACGAATCTGGCAAACTCAAAGTTGTTTTTGGTCTTTTTTTTATTGAGAAATAATACTGGGTTCCTTTTGTTTACTGTCCCTTCAAAGCACACATCTACCTGATTATACTGGGTCCAACCGTCCAAGTATAATGTGCCTATCATGCGGTCCACTAGAAAGTTCACGATGATTAGCATATCAACACCCATAATCTACTGGACGGGCTTAGCTAATACTGATTTGGCCCTACTAAATAGGCTGACTAAGAGCGTGGTCCCTGCTTATGGGTTGTTATGCTGCGCGCGGCGCTGTTGTCTGCAGTCAAGTGATTGCTATCTTGTCTCTCTCTTTGCTAATCTAGAAACGCATGTTCGATCTATTGGGCAGCTAAAGTTTTCAAGTTACAGGTTCAGCTAAGTTCGATTCAATCAAGGCAATTGAAAATTAGAGTGGGCTTTCCTACGAAATTTAACTTGCTTCGTCACTACTCGGTAGGCCTTGGACATTCTCTGTCCTGATATTCCTCCACTGACATGCCTGCCCACGGGGAGAACAGGACTGTCAGAGGAAATATTCTGCCTCATCTCTTCACTTTGGGAAGTTTACCCATCGCCAAACTGGAATCAATTCCTACTGCAACTGGTGCTAAAGAACCCGCAGATTGGCAACTTGCAAATTATGCGCAGCCACAGCAGGGAATGTCTGAAAAGAAAGGCTGAAATAAACGAACTGCATGGTGGCGCTGCGTACCTCGTGCCGGGCGGAAGTAGTAGCCGTTGGCCCAATACCGGACGTAGCACTGCGCCAGGTACACGTCGGCGGCGAGCGCGGTGCCGCAGGTGCCCTTGAGCTGGCCGACGGCCTGCGCCAGGCACGTCGCGCAGTCGGCCGCGGCGAGGTCGCCCAGGCACTGCGCCACGCCCTGCACGCTGCCGGAGCTGCTCGCCTTGTACCCGTTGGCGCCCACGCCCTGCTGCAGGTCCCCGAGCACGGCGTCGCGGCTGCCGAGGAAGCCGCCGTCGCTGCTGGTGCTGGTGCTGCACTTGCGGTACACCATGGCGGCGTCGGGGGTGCCCACGAAGTCGCTGCTGTCGTAGCGCACGTAGCACCCTTCCAGCTGCAGCGACGCCGCGTACGCCGCCGCGCACACCTGGCCGAGCTGCCCCACGGCGTCGCGCACGCACGCCGCGCAGTCGCCGCCGTCCAGGTCGCCGCGGCACTGGTAGAGCCCGTAGGCGGGCGCGCCCCCCGTGCCGTTGGCCCCCGCCGTGAAGGTGTTGTACCCGGCGTTGGGCGCCGCGTTGGCGATGGAGGTGAGCAGCGACTCCAGGTTGCCCTCGAACGCGGTGCCCGGCTGGTACTTGGACGGCGAGCACCCGGCGTAGATGAACGTGCCGGTGCCCGCCTCGGCGACGCCCGCCGCGCACATCAGCCCGACGGCGGCGGCGAACACGACGGCAACGGCAGCGGCGCGGGAGCCGCGGCAGAGCTGGTCGTTGCGCGGGCCATGCATGACTGACGAGACAGAGCTGCGCGCGTTCTTGCCGTGCGTTGTCGCCGGCCCGTGTGAAGGGCGTGGGTGGTTTCCTTCGATGGCTGGCTGGGGCAGTGGCGATCGCGCGATGCTTTTCGGAGTCCTTGTCTGGGCAGTGAGGAGAGAAGGTGGTGGGGAGCTTACGGAATAAATGCGCGCTTCCGCTAGGATTTGTGGTGCGCGCGGCCTCTCTAGAATCTGGCGGCCGGTAGCTCTGCTCATGTTCCCGTCCGAGCAGAAGGCATCAGGCGAGACTACGCGAGGTGCAAGCACAGGGGAGCGGTCAGGTCAGTTCTCTCGTCCTGCTTTGCCTCCCCGGCTGGTGATAGATGTGCAGCATGGGTAGTGGCGTGGCGCGAGCGCGACTTGCCTTTGTGCGCGGTACGAGTTGGAGACAGACCGGTGGTGCCATCTTGACGAGCGCGTACATACCATCGTCCATCGGAATGGCCGGTTCACGGTGATCGCGACGGCCTGTCGCGTGATTTCGTGACTTGTGTCCGAGACCGACCGGTACTGGGCCGGCGCGCGACAC
Organism: Alloteropsis semialata; assembly: GCA_004135705.1. Classification (NCBI taxonomy): domain Eukaryota; kingdom Viridiplantae; phylum Streptophyta; class Magnoliopsida; order Poales; family Poaceae; genus Alloteropsis; species Alloteropsis semialata. The sequence goes on along the minus strand of CM014276.1, from coordinate 52,676,798 downwards.
GGGGTTTGGCTTGGGTCCATCTAGATGGTTATTGGGCCTAAAAATTTAGTCTACTGGTTTCAAGAACAGATGTAGATAAGAGCCGGGCTAAAACACACTATATATTTTTAATTAAAATTAATTAAGAAAAAAAAAGATTGTGAAACCATGATAAATTACCACCACTATGGGGCTCGGGTGTGTGATCGCTTCCATGACCGATAACAGTAGCACGTACTGTGTGTGACAGTAACGTGTAGTGTTCGATCCCCGGCTGCTGTGTTACGCGCAAGCCAGCATCAGACGGAATGATGGACGGACGCAGTTACGTGTGAACTTGCTTGGCCATGGTGTAGAAACGAAGTGTCCAGACCACCAAGTGCTTTTGCCACTTACTGATGATGCCTTCCGGCCACTACTAATCAGGCCCACGACTCCGGACTCCACCGTGGTCTAGTAGTAATGTTGTGGTTGATTTGCTAGATTCCTCGCGATAAGCACGACGATAACGCGCAGAGGACAGGACGGGTCGAGACCGGACTGGACACTCGCGCCGCGTCTCGCGAGTCGCGACAGACGTGCGGAAGGCGGACAGCGACGGCACTCGTCGTCCCCGCCTTTTCCGCGCAGTTGATTGTTGTTCCGGTGTTCCCGAACGTTCCGACGTCTGGGGGTGGCCCGGGCCGCTGCACCTGCGAACGCGCCCAACATGCGCCACGGCCCGCGGCATCGCCGATTCGCCGTTCGCCTGAGAGCACGCGAAAATCCTGGGCTCCTGGCCCTCCGTCCCGGCTCTGCGTCTATTTCGTTGGCGGCATGGCCGCATGTGGGGCCGGGGCAGATGCAAGCGCAACGCGGGCACGGCCGAGACGCAGCGCTGACCGCCAAGCGGTTGCGTCCACCGACCGGCGGGCATGTGTTACCGGCGATTTCAGCCATCCTAAGGCGATGGTAACTGATGGGGATGGATGACGGGCAGGTACAGGAAGAGGAGGAAGGAGGGCCTCTAAACCGCGGCAATGGACTTTTTTCTTTCTTGGGGCAGGCAGCAAAACGACCAAGTACGCGTATGCAGTCCACGACTCCACGTACCCTGTGCAACTCCAAAAACCGGCTCATGTTTGTTCTTATAAAAAAACGGCTCATTTCATTTTAGTTGACTTACATGCGGTCGTGTTACTCGTGTACAAAGGGTATGCGAAACTGTAGTAAAACAGAGTTAGTTTTTAAAGGTATCTAAATTAAATTCTAACAGCACAGTTATATTTAAACTGTATTTATTGTGAGAAAAGAACTTCAAATAAGACCACACACGACTAAGTTCGATGACATTTCACTAAATATCACTTTTATTCAACCTAGAACAATTTTCTTCAACCTTAAACATGTGTTCTAGTTTCAATAAAAAAATGTTCCAGCTCTAAAAGAATATACTTCCAAAAAAAGTTGAATTTTGATAGTGTTAAGCACATGGTATGGTTTTGCAGCCGAGCAGGTGAGTGTCTTTCACACCCTTGTTCTTCTTTATCGTGGACTTGTGAAGAGATCTGTTTTGGGGTCTGCTACTTCGTGCTCTACGGTTTCCAGTATGGATGCACTGCATGGATTAGTCCTAGATTGTGGTTCTGCGATCTTTCGGTGATCGAGTCGAAGTTCTCAAGGTTTCGATGCCTCTATCCCCGTTGCTTAGTCACATCCAACCTTGATCAGGTATAAAACTATTTACTCCTGTTGTTCACAACAAGTTATCCTTGTTTTTAAATGTACTATCATGAAGATCGGGCCATTCTTATGCCGATTCATATCGGTACCTAATCAATTGTGCTCTCCAGATGAACAAAGCCAATTGTGCTCCCAAGACGAACAAAGCCAGGCATCTATATAGATTGTGCGGTCTAGTAACTTACAGCTGCATATACACAATACTTTTTTTATCAGGCTTATGCTGTCTGTATGTTGCATCAAATTGTGAGTTTTTAAAATGGTTATTTTAGGATTTCAGCGTTGAACTTTACCCCAGGTATACACAAGAAGATTCCATGCGAGGTTGCGTCAATGGTGTATCAGCAGTACATGGTGAGGTCAACCTTTAGGCCGGCCTTTGCTTTCAGTATGCGCATAAGCAAAAGATCCTCTTTTATGCCGCGCTCCAAAGAGATGCCATCTCTTTTTAATTTCCAGATTTCTCCCAATTCGGCCAGCCCATTGCTTGCACAATTTGTGCACGAGAAAAATCGACCGGCAGTTCTATATTTCTACAGGTAATTCATTTCGGCACCAAATTAAGGCTGAACCTGAACTAGATTGCTTCCAAGATGTACTATATGAGGAAACAAATTAGTGAACGCTACTTAATTTCTTTTGCATCAACAAGGCATGCATATGTTAGCTTTCAGAGAGAGCAAAGCGGCTGGAATCCTGCGCGGAGACCACAGTCTGAGGCGGGTAGTATAACCAAGGCACCTAGCTTGTGGCCGGCTAAGCCACCAGCCATGAAGAGCGACAGGAACAAGCCCTTGGCCTTGCCTCATTTAGGCAGGATACTCCTCTACGTGCTACCGCTACCAGTAGCCCTTCTCTTCTTCTCCTTGGGGTTTGTGCTGGGCATGACCACCTCCAGCGCAAGCTTTCAAAATCTCTACTCCCCTTTCGTGGCCCCGTCGCCGCCTACGTCATCGCCACCGCTTGCGCGCCTCCTCGCACCGACCGGCGCCATGCACAACATGACCGACGAGGAGCTGTTCCGGTGGGCGTCCATGGCGCCGAAAATAGACGGCACGCCGTACCACCGGGTGCCCAAGGTCGCCTTCATGTTCCTGGTGCGAGGGGACATGCCCCTGCGCCCTCTGTGGGAGAAGTTCTTCGAGGGACACCATGGCCTCTACTCCATCTACGTGCATGCGAACCCCTCTCACACTGGCTCGCCGCCGAGCGATTCCGTGTTCTACGGTCGCATGATCCCAAGCCAGGTAACTAAAGATCGATAGAGTATATAGTGTAGTCTTAGAGGCACTGACAAAAGAAAAATCCATAAAAATAGTACTGTGACTCGGTGGATGCAGAGAACGACGTGGGGAGGCGTCACCCTCGTGGAGGCGGAGCGCCGGCTCCTGGCGAACGCGCTCCTGGACCTTGGCAACGAGCGCTTCGCGCTACTGTCGGAGTCGTGCATCCCCCTGTACAGCTTCTCCACCGTGTACGCCGTCCTCACCGGCTCCGGCACCAGCTTCGTGGAGAGCATCGTGACGCCGGCGCGCTACAGGCCCCTGTTCGCGCTCCGCAACAACATCACCGTCGAGCAGTGGCGCAAGGGCTCCCAGTGGTTCGAGGTGGACCGCGCCGCCGCCGCCGAGGTCGTCGCCGACGACGCCTACCTCCCCACGTTCCGCGAGAACTGCGCCGGCGAGAGGTTCTGCGTCGTGGACGAGCACTACGTGCCGACGCTGCTGAGCGTGCTGGCGTGGAGGCGCAACGCCAACCGGACGCTCACGTTCGCGGACTGGGACCCGAAACGGCGGACGGGGTCTCACCCGCGCACCCACAGAGCGGAGGAGGTAGCGGAGGAGCTGATCAGGGGGATCAGGGCAGGGGCGGGCAGGAACTGCACCTTCAATGACGGGGCGAGGGGTGTCTGCTTCCTGTTCGCGAGAAAGTTCGCGCCGGACACGCTCCAGCGGTCCAGCCGCTGCTTCGCTTGGCTCCGAAGGCCATGGGGTTTGGGTGAGAGATGAAGGTTATAGACAAGAACTGTCAAAATAGTGTTGGAATCTTCTGTGCTAATAAGTTCATAAGGGCAACTTTAGTGTATAAATTTTTTAAGGGTGCTTCGGCCTGACACATCAACGAGGTGCTAATCTTTCTATTCCTCTCCAGTGCGAAGTACCTTTCTTTCGTCTAAGGTTGGTCCCACAACTTAGTTAAAATATCCCTCATCAAATGTCCTCCTGAGCAGCATCTCTCTCTAGACGAAAGTAAGCACAGCATGCAGTCTGACACATCCATTTGTTTAATTCTTTAGCTGCGGTGCCCAAATAAGCTCCCGTTGCCAAGCTAGCACCGGCCAGACGTTTTGCTCCAACGTATTGCACCCTTCTCAGCGCACTCTCTCTCTCATCTTAGCACCACCAAAAAACGCACACTGGAGCTGCTCTAAATGGTCACAAGACTGTAAACCCGTACTGTAGTTTTTAGTCGGTTAGGTTTCTTGTAACCAAACATGTCCGTCCGTTACTCCGTTAGGTTATCGGCTACTGTTTTATTACAGTGATAGATTGTGTCCTTTGGTCCATGGAGAGAGACTACTTTAGGAAATTTATCGATCTTAAGATATATCCTCTCACTGATACACGACATCATATCGTCTCCATCGACAGAGAGGTCACCCGCAGCAACTTTCTCGATCTTATATACCAACGGAGTATTATGCAATATGGATCAACAGCTAATTTTGTTGGAAGATAACTTCAGGCTTCAGCTCTCAAGGCGACTGAGCTTCTAGTACCTTGTGCCTCTTGGATCCAAAGGCTTGACAGGCCAGTTTTTATGGATGGGCTGAAATGGGCTACTACTGTGTCGCGCACCGGCAGCATGAGGCCCAGTACTTTCTTGGAAGGGAACCAGAACTCTTTCAGAAACAGGGCCCAGTACTTTCTTGGAAGGGAACCAGAACTCTTTCAGAAACATTGTGGCCCTGAGGCTGCCGTGTCGGTTGGCCCAGGTCTTCAGTACGTTCTCACTGGCTCACTGAGGACCCGTTTGGAACTATTGGACTGAGAATTAGTCCAACGTTTTTTTTTTGAGACAGAATTAGTCCAACGTTTGACTACCGATTAGGAAGACTAAACGTTAAATTTCAAAACTAATTAATTCATAGCTAATTAATGAGTAGAACGTATTGCTCCTAATTACCCCATAATTACTTCATGTGATACTATAGTGATCATGGACTAATTAGGATCCTTGGTGGCACCTGTTATCAGAGATGCCTTGCACGATGGCAGTCTTCTACGGAGCATCCGGCTTCGTAGGTACTAGGAGAGAGCAAAATAATGTTGCGCATGAGCTTGCGCACTTAGCCATTCGTTCGGGACAATGTTGTGTTTCTTTCGTTCAGGTTCCATAGTGTATCCACTCTGCTCTTTATAAGGATTCCTCTTAATTAATAAAGCTCCCCTTTCGCAAAAAAAAGGGATCACTTACGCAATTAGTTTTTAAATTAGTTTTTTTTAAAAAAAAACTAGTACAGATGACACACACATGCACGTACACTCAACCCTATGAACACACGAACGCAAACCCTACCACTTTGAGCACCATTGGGCGCCGAGAGACTGGGCTGGCTCTTCCGATTTTTAGATTGGCGAAGTCACTACAGGCGTCTCGCTAGTGACAGGTATGTCGCCTACCACTAAAAAATAGCGCCGGTTAAATCTTAGAATAAATCTAGGAAAATGTGACACACCCGTGCCGAGCCAGAGACTGGAACCCAGGTGAATAGGTTCCACCACAAGAAACCTAACCAACTAAGCTACGCTTAATTCACTAGTTTTTAAATTAGTTTATGTTTAGTCCTTCTATTTGATGGTTAAAATAGTCGAACCTATGAAGGCGTCAGGCAGCTCAGTAGCTGGGAATGGTGTTGCCATTCCATTTGTTCCGATGGCGCGTGAGACGAGGGGAAAGCAGCAACCCCAACCGGCCGTCTAGAGGAATCAGCAGTTCAGCACTATCAGGTTCTTTTCATCTGTCCAACTCCAACTTGTGTGCTACTAACCTACTGGAACTGCTAGACTCTTCACGACGGGGAGATGAGGTATGGCTGGAAATCTTTGTTTCCCCTAGTTGCATGCTCTTGTCATTTTCCACAAAGATCGTGTGATACTGCCTGGATATACTCTGCTCATACCTCAGTTTGCCCTTAAAGAGTTTAATCTACACTTACTCTGGCCATCCCTGCACGTCACATCGGACTGAAACTGAACCGTACCCGTGCTGTACGTAACTACGCAATCACGCACTGAATATAGTATGATCATGAATCCGGGCCCGTCTATGCTTGCCGCTTAGTCTTTCATCTCCATTTTGACATTTCTCGGAGCTAACTATATCTAGGTGAAATAATAAACATTTCACGCTTCCATTGCCATCTGAAAAACGGCGTGTTCTGACCCGATCCACACGGCGAAACACGAGCAAGAACAAGAGCTAGCTGCTCCTGCCCACACCGTGTCCTCCTCTTGTTGTCGCCCTATTTCCCCAATGCAGAAAGATACATCCGGATAACACCACGCAACCCAGTCCAAATGCAGAAATATATCCTCCGGGCTCCGGCGCAGCTCTGCCATGACGCACCCGCGCATTGGCCGTAACGAAACTCCCCATCTTTCTGCTACTTGCCATGGCCGTTTCTGACATCGGGATCCAAGCAGCAACGGAGCCGCCTTATCTGCTCTGCCTCCGTTCACCAACCGTGTGTTGCGCTCAGCTCCTCGCTCAAAGCAGAACGGAGCCGGAAAAGGACCCGGCCGTCCAGGCCGTACGCTCTGCAACGAGCCAAAGACGAGGGCTCTTTCTTTCCTTTTCCGAAAGATGGACGGCAGGGCAGATCTTCTTGTTCGGCTTTCCTGATCGCCTCAGTAATGCGCTCGCGCTAACAGGACGGACATCGTTTTTGCGCAGGCCCAGCCCCGGCGGGTGTGAACGCGGATATGCCCGTGCCGTGGCCCTGTCCGGAGCGACACTCCTGGTCCCAGGCGGCGGAGCGAGACCGGCCGGTGGGAGAGAGGAGGCGAGCGAAAAGGGACGGTGATGGACGCCACGCCCGCGCGTCGCGAAACGGTGATCACAACTTTTTGGGGATGCCGCCGGGACGCGCCCGTATCTTTCTGGCCCGTCTCCGGCCGCGGCTGGCCTGCGCTCGCGTCGCGTGGTGGCGCGCGGCCGCGTGATGATTGCGTCCGTCCAGCGCCCACGCCGGAGCGGTGAACGCGCCCGCCTCTTTTGCTCCCTGCGCGGCGCGCGCGCGCCCGAGCCGGGAGGGCGGGCGGGCGGGCGGGCGAGATCCTCCTGGTCCTGCGATTAGATCGGGGACCGCATTTGCCCCGTGAACGGAGAGCGGCGTCCTCGTACGAACCCATGATTGTTGCTGTAGAATTCTGGCAGTGGCACAGTAGGCCCCCCCCCCCCCCCCCCCCCCCCCCCCCCCCCCCCCCCCCCCCCCCCCCCCCCCCCCCCCCCCCCCCCCCCCCCCCCCCCCCCCCCCCCCCCCCCCCCCCCCCCCCCGCCCCCCCCCACCGACCCCCCAGGTGCCGGGAAATATCGGCAGCCGCCAGCGCCAGGCGGTGTTCTGTACTTGCCCTGGGTGGGCACGACGGTCGCGCATTGCGCCTCGCCACCGCAAGTGCAGACTGCGGAAAGCGCCTGCGCTCATCCTCGCGAGCAGGGGCATGCTGGTGCGTGCGCCAGCCAGGCAGCCAGGACTCCAGGAGGTGAGGCACCGACGAGTCGTGTGGCCGTTGATGTGCCGGTGGCTAACGAGCTGACGCGGGGGCAGGTACACTGCACTGGCGTCCTGCGTGCAAAAGTGGCGCGGCCGGAACAGCGTGCTCCAACCGCCGCCGAGTCCATCGTTCGTGCGTGCAATCAGTGGTGTGTGTACGGACGAAGGCGTACGGTTCGTACAGTCGTTGGGGGTACTGTCCCCACCGTCCGAGGACGCTGAATGGCACGCGTTCCGAGCATCCGATTCAGGGAGTGGGTAGGTAGCCAGAGATACCAGGCGCGAAGCAAAAATTGAAGAGGGTGGGTAGGTGGTGGCAGGGTGCTCACAACTTCATGAGAGATTTGCAGTCAGAGCCTGTTTAGATGGTCAATTTGTCAAAAAAATTTGCTATTTTTCACTATTCATCAATGCATGGAGTATTAAATGTGTGTTAATGACAAAACCCATTCCATAACCCCTAGGTAACTTTTCGATACGAATCTAATGAGCCTAATTTGGCCATGATTAGACAACGTCGTGCTACAGTAAACAATCTCTAATGACGGATTAATTAGGCTTAATAGATTCGTCTCGCGATTTCCCGTCCAACCGTGTATAGCGCCTTATAATTAGATCATGTTTAGTCCTCCTAATCTTTGATTTACAATTGCTACAGTAAACGGTAACTTTCATTCTTACTCAACTAAACAGGAGGTCGGGACCAGCATCTGTTGCAAGTTGTAACAATTCTGAACAAGATTTGGATAAGCTCGTTAGTGTTTTCTTTTTTGAGGAACAAGACTGTCCATGTGAAACAGGTTATTTCTGAACAAGATTTGGATAAGCTCGTTAGTGTTTTCTTTTTTGAGGAACAAGACTGTCCATGTGAAACAGGTTACTACTGGAATTAGCAAACAGGGAAGATTCATCACGCTCGGTCAGCTAAAGTTGGAATCGCAAAGGCAAGCGAAAATCCTAGTGATTTGATTTGAAGAGTAGTAGTCGAAGCGGCGTGTTCTCCAAATCTGAACAAGTCTCTAAACACTAACAGCATGGAGGAACAAAGAACAGCAGGCATCAGTCAACACGGAGCCAAGAATCGAACGAACAAAATCATCTAGCTAGAGACATCCCCTTGTGATGGAAACACACATATGTACACCATCCGCCTCCGCCGCCGGCCGGCCGGCCGGCCGGCGGCGGTCAGGGGCCTCTCTCTCTCTCTCCTCCTCCTCTCTCCCTCCTAACGACGACTGCTGAGGTGCTAGCTACCACCTGCCGATTCCCTTCTTCCCGGCGGCCGCCAGGGCGGCGGCGGCCTGCTCGAACCGCGCGGCGGGGCAGGGGATGGTGATGCCGCCGGGGTGGTGGAACCCGAACTCCTCCTCGGCCTCCTTGAGCAGCTCCCCGAACATGGGGTGGTTGAAGTACACCACCGGCACCACGTACCGCAGCGACGGCGCCTCCCCGCCGCCCACGTACACGGCCACCTGCCCCTTGGGCGTGGTCACCGCCGGCTCATCGCCGTCTCCCAGCGTGCGGTGCCCGCCGGCCCTCCACCCGAGGCTCAGCCGCCGCGCCAGCGACCGGGCCCACCGCAGCACCGGCGCGAGCTTCCTCGCCGCGCCCTCCCCGCAGCTTCCGCCGCCGCAACGCTGCTGCAGGCGGAGGTAGCCTCCCCGGCGCCGGCGCCGCCCGCACAGCGCCCACCGCCACAGGCCGAGCAGCCTCCGACCGAGCCGGAAACCTCCATGAGACCTCCTCAACATGGCGGCGATCCAAGAAGCCGCGGAAAGACAAAACTCTCTCCTTTCTTCTCCCTCCTAGCCCACCTGAGCAGGGCGTAACGCGCAGGAGACGAGACTCGAGACGTCGTGAGGCTGAGAGGGAGGAGTGTGACGAGAGGGGGACCCGGGCCGTTTTATAGGCGCCACTGAGCTCGAGCCATGGTGTTTTGCCGTGTGTTTCCTGAGCTGAAAATAAAAAAATTCGACGGTGTTTTGCTGCGCTCTTGGGGGCTCGGTTTGGCCTGGCTCTGCTTGGTCACTGGCTCCGATTCTCCCGAGCATTTGGCTTGGATTTGCCGGGGTTTCGTCGTGGCCAGGCGGCGTTTGTTCGGTAACGGCTGGTGCGCCTCGGACGGGGCGCTCGGTCACTTGGTCCATGATTCCTTTCGGCTCCACACAGTGGTGGACCATTTCCATTTGGCTATCTAGGATGTTTGGTTCGCGTCCCTCGGCATCCACACGAAAAACAAAATTCACGTACTATTTTGTCCTTGTTTTTGTTTTCTTCCAAACCACTTTGTTTCGTTAGCACATATCGTTGAGCTAAGATGGCGCTAGTTTGTTAGGCTACATGCACACACTAATAATTTTCTTTAAAAACTTTGGCCGAACTTTCACAACTTCGATTTAGGACAAATGCGGAGTGTCTTTTATTTTCAATTATTTTTAAGAAGACGGAAGGAGTATTTCAGAGAAACTAGCCTCCTAGTATACTCCCGGTTCGAAATTTTAGTTTAATGTTGACTTCTAAAATACAATTTTGACCATTCGTCTTATTAAAAAAATTAGTACAAATAAGTAAAAATGTGAGTTGTACTTAAAGTACCTATGCTAATAAAACAAGTAATAATAAATAAATGATACTAGCGTAAATTTTTTGAATAAGACAAATGATCAAATGTGCACGGGAAAAATCAACAGTGAACTACAATTTGAAACAAAAGGAATGCTACAGTTGCTATTGATACTTGCTAAAAATGCTAGGGTAGTCCCTCTATGTCGCCGAATAGCTTCTGCAGCTATTGAGTCAGCCTGTTCGGTTGGCTTATCAGCCACCAGCCAGCAGTACTTTTCTCTCACAACAAATCAGCACCAGCCACCAGCCAGCCAGCAGTACTTTTCTCTCACAACAAATCAGCACCAGCCACCAGCCGCCAGCCAACCGAACATGTTCTTTTTTTTTAAAGATGGTACGGAGATGGCATTGTCGAAGTCACCAATGTTCTTCTATCGGTCATGTCGATCGCTGATTGGACGAGATCTCTTTTGCCCCCTTTAAAATGTGGATTGTTTAGTACTAGCCTGCCGGTTGAATCCAGTGTCCTTTGCTGTAACCGGGAGGCTAATCTCCCACTTCTAGTGTTCTGAAATTCAGCCGTCACGTCATGGATTAACCCCAAGCCCAGGTCCAAATCCACCTCATTTTCGTACGGCTCGCCTAAAAGTTGTCCCTAGCCTGCACTGTCATTTTTCGTCGAGGTGACTCGGGGGTGACTAAACGTGTACTTTCTGCTGTCGCAAAAACTCTTCTTCAGATACTACTAGTGCCTTACAGTAGTGCCGAGTGACAGTGATCTGTGCCTTCTTCCATCCGCTCTCCTCTGAAAAATCATGGCGCTTGGCGTTTGCTGGGACCTGGGACACACAGACCTTATCTGGAACACGTGTGGCCATCCATCCTCCCAGGTTGCCGCGAATCTGCAATATGAAGCCACAGGGCCCAGGCCCGGAGAAGCGAGGAACTGAAGATCCGCCGACCCGTACGGTCCCAGACCAGGCGACTCAAGCTTCCGCCCTGCCGTCCGATGTGTCCGTCCCAAACACAGAATAGTGTCAGGTATTCACGGAGCAAAGCCTGAACTCTTGCCACACTGTCACAGATTAGCCCGGCACCTGCTAAATTTTTGTAATTTCAAAATCGGGGCCGTGCTGGCCACATCCGGGGCAGGGACCCAGGGACACGACGTGTGGATCCCTGTCCGGTTGTGCTCTCCCAGGCCAGTACCGAGCTGCGCCGGTTGCCACTCCAGACCGAACGTTCGTGGAAGACCGTACGGGCTCAGTGGACTAACGGACCGGCCCTTTTGTGATCTGTCAATGAGTCGACACCTGACACCATGTTTAGGCATGTGCGGCACCGCGATTAGTATATGCATGCGTCGGCATCGTCGCTCCTGGAGTGTAGCTCGGTGCCTGCAGGTGCAGGCTGCCTGGTGACTGGGTGAGTCACCACGCCAGCTGACAGCTGTGCTCGTTGAATGTTTTGGACGCACGCACTCGCGGCAGGTTCGTCCCTTCGTTCATTCTCCTACCCCGGTAAAAAGTTTGGAGAAGACGGCACGGCAGAGAGGAGACGACCGTCTGTCTCTCCCCGCAAGGTGAAAACACGCCTGTACTATAATGTACTGGCGTGCAGTAGTTTCGTTTCCCTTTCTACTGGGGCAACACACGCATGTTATGTGCGCGCTGATGGAGACGCGCCGGGTGACACAGCGCGGCAGTGCTTCCGGATCTGGGATCCGAGACAGACCAATGAAGCGTCTCTTGGTTCTTCGTGTAAGATCATAATGTAACTGGATTAGCCCTGAGGAGATGGATTCTGGATCGGCTAGAACCTGCTGTATGAGAAAATTCTTTTTATGCCATCAAAAATTTAACTTATCCTTTTTATGTCATTGAAATTTAGACCATCCTTGTATGCCGTTGGATTTTGCTTTTTCATCCCCTATATGCCATTCTGTCAAATTATGCCGTTATCTTTGATGGAAGACGATGTGGACCTCACACGTCAGTTGAAGAGAAATAAAAAACTGTTCCACAGTTCCTTGTTCTCGGCGCCGTCGTCGGCTGGTCGCTCTTGCTCCCCGGCCGGCCCTGTCCAGGGCACGGAGCGGGCTCGTGGCTCACTGTCGCGGAAGCAGCAGGCAGGGGACCGAGGCAGCCTCAACAGCTCGGAGGTAGGAGCTGCGAAACGCTTGGCCATAGCAGCGCAGCAGGAAGAGGCGACCGGAGGGGACGGTGTGCGGCACGGAGCAGCGGTGCGGCGGCCCGGCATGGCGCCCGTCCGCGGTAGGGTGCACGGTGGGAGCAGCGCACCCGCAACAACTGCGGGCCGGCGGCGGCGTCTAGCTTGGGTGGCGAACGGCCGTAGCAGCGCAGGGACAAGGCCGGCGTGAGGGAAGTTGCGCGACCGGCGAGGACGTCATGGATCATGCGGCAGCAGATGCGCGGTGGGCAAGGACGGCGTGCAGCAGGCTAGGACGGCGGGCGGGTTCCGTGGCTGGGGCGGCGCTCCCGCAGCTCCGCGCGGCCGCGGCAGATGCACGGCTTGCCACTGCAGCCAGAAGCCCAGTAGCGGATTTGCCATCTCCCTGCGGCTTTGCGGCCAGTAGCAGATGCGGCTCGGGAGGCGAGATTTTCACGACGACGCCAAGCACAAGAACCAGGGAACACAGTTTTTCATTCCTCCCTTCCACTGACGCGTGGATCCATGGAGCCTTCTATCAAAGATAACGGCAGCATTTGACGGAGTGGCGTATAGGGGATGAGAAAGCAAATTTCAATGGTATACTAGAGATGATATAAATTTCAATGGGATGAGGTAAATTTTTGATGGCATACAGAGAATTTTCTCCTGTATCTATCCCGTGCCCAGTCAGACTGGTGACTGGTTGTTATTGTTACGACTCTCCTGTTTTCCACTGTGCGTTAATTACGTTGCAGCCTTGAAGGATCGATGAGGTGACACGGACGAGTCGGCTTGCTGGGCACACGAAATGCCGAGTCCGAAACAATCGGGGGACGAGCTGGAACGTCGCCGTAACCGGCTGGATGGAGCGACTGTCAGCGACAGGTGGATACTGATAGTACATCGTTAATAGTGCCGTACGCATGCAGGTGACTTCACGGCACGCTCTGTGTACCAGGCTACCAGCTACACCAGGGCCTATATGCGTCGTTGTACTGTGGCACCGATAGCTCATAGCCGGCCGTGTGATCGCATCCTCTGGCGGTGCCCAGTCATCAGTACTAGTACTCCTAGACTGGAATACGGAAATATCTCGGCGCGCGTACCATCATCCCTCACGATGTTTTTACGCAACGGTCACCTAGCCGGAGGACGCTTCCGCCGCGAGGAATCTCGGCAGAAAGAGAAACGCACGCCGACTGGCCGCGCCATTTCTTACCAGAGAAAAACACCGGTCGCCGTCGCCCTCCAGCACCCCCACGGCCGCGCCCGCGCGTGCGCACACGTCGTGCTCGGCGGGCCGGCGCCCCGGGTATGTCATATGTGCAAGCTGCGGCCTGGCCTACGGGTTCGCAGGGCCCACGCCCGGGTCCAACAGATTCCGGGCGCGCCCGCACGCGCGGAGCGAGCGGGCGGGGTTTGCTTGCTCTCGGCCGCTGCCTGCTTTCGTCAATTTGTCCGGTGCCGGAGAAAGCCGGAAGAAAGTGACGAAAAGCGACACCCGAGGTAACAACCGAGGGCGGTAGGGTAGGGCGGCGCGGTGCGGACGAGTCGATGTCGACGGCGCTGCGCGCGTCCGCGATAGGCGGCGGCGCGAGCAGCGCCCGCAGCCGCCGCCGCCGCCGCCGCCGCAGCGTCGGGAGCGGGGGACAGTCAGAGATGGCGCTCACTGGGCTTGCCGGCGAGAGGGGGCTGGCCGCTGGCGTGTGTCTGGTACGGAGCACTTGGCGAACGGACACGAGAGCTGCTGCCGTGTCGACACGCCGGCCGTCCTCGTGCGTGCGGCGACTGACATGTCGACGCGAGCCTTTTGAGTATTATTTCCTGGGTGTCCTTTTGTTTGTTGCTAGATCTTGCCTGCCTCACTGCCCGTGTGGCCGTGTGGCTCCATGTGCGTAGTACATGGATGGATCGTCAGGAATTTCCCAGGATGTCACGGGTCGCGACAAGTTCGGAGCCTGCTATGGTATAGCAGGGTAGACAAGCATCCAGGTGGTGTTGGTGCCTTGTTGGGGCTGGGAGCCGGGAGCGCAACACACCAAACATGGCGAAGCTTCGCGGCAGGAGCCAATTGCAACCCGGACAAAAACACAAGTACACAGCCAATAATGCAGAATCTGTCTGGTCCCTGTCTTCGCCGGCGAGGTCACGCCGTCGTTGTTTATTTGAGCCAACGAGGATTGGCGGGAGTACTGATCAAGCTCTTGCATCAGGTTCAGCGTATCAAGTAGTACTAGTATCAGATGACTGATGAAAATTGAAAAGTGCTGGCGTTGTCAATTCAGCATTATTTCCGCTTCTTGCTTCCCCGCCCATGTCCGATTCGAAAATGCGATGATCGATCAGTGCCTTGCCATGAAGGTTGCAACCATATCTGTCGCGATCATATGGGTAATGGGGATATGGCACATAAAACATTTCCTAGATGTTTTGTCTAGCTAGCTCCAAAACGAATAATCCATATGCGCATGGTGCCCAAATGTTCAGTCAAATTTGTGACCACTTGGTCAAGAACAGCAGGACAAAACACTAGTACTAGCCTACTAGCACAGGATAAGCCGATAAGGCATGCACCTTTTTGTGAGGCATGGGCGATCCATACAATTATTCAAACATAGCAGCTATCTACAAGAAGAAGAATCCAAAGCGTATCCATGGTCAGATACGCACCAAGCCGGCGGCAGGACTAGTCCGCCACTCACCAGTACCCACTGCACCACAAAAAGGTCCAAATCACCGGCACCACTTGGGTTCCAGAATCCAGATTATACTAATTCTCAGCCCTGCCCTGTTTGAGTAACACACAAGCTGTTTGACTGACGACGCAGCACCAGCAGGGCTAGCTCGGAGTGTTCTCCGTGCAACGGAACCGTACGGCCGGTCCTTCGCCCTCCGTACGGCGCGGTGTGCAAAGTCTAAAAGATTGCGCTTTCCTGCCAGCTTATGTCGCTGGATTATGCGTGTACTCCTGAAGTCTTCGCTTGGAAAGGTCAGCTCCTGTAATCTGTGTTCCCATATCCTTGAGACGAAAGTCAGCTCACCAACACAAAACGCATCAAGTAAGCCAAGCCAGACCCCCTTGAGAGTTAAAACTGCGTGCAAGGCTGTCATGCTCGCAACAAAATTGTGGGTTTGTACGGGTCTATACCGGGTGGTGGGTGCACACAAGAAATATCACGGTACTGAATCGTGCATCGGCAGCAAGGGCATCCGTTTCCTTTCCTTGTCACGATGGAGCGACAGCTACATACAGATAGAAAAAAGAGAGGGCAAGAGGCGCGCGCCACGCATTGCCACACTGGACCACCGCCTACTGCATGCTGTGCTACTGGATCTATCGTCAGACGGGGAAGCATAGTAGGATTCGGCAGAGCCGTACGGCGACCATACTCCCTCCCCGCACGCACGCCGGCCGGTACGTGCTGCACCCATAGGCCATCGATCGACGCGAGCCGATGACTTTGAATAATGAACGGTGTGGTTGAATGGGTGCCACAGTGCCACTGCCACAACAATTTGTCTCATCAGGTCTCAACGCCGGGCAAGCTGTTGCTTAAGCGGGTGTTCAATTTCGTGAAAAAATTTTGGTGAAAAATTTTACAAGAGAATCTTACTATTTAGGAGTACTAAATGTAGACTAATAATAAAACTAATTATAGATCTCGCCTGAAAATTGCGAGACGAATCTAATGATGATAATTAATCCATGATTAGTGAATGTTTAGCGGATGGTTACTGTAGCATCACTGTTGCAAATCATGACCTCATTAGGCTCATTAGATTCGTCTCGCAAAGTTACCTAGGGTTATGGAATGGGTTTTGTCATTAACACACGTTTACTACTCCATGCATGTAAGATTCTCTTGAGAAAAATTTTGGTGAAAAATTTCTTGGAGAATTGAACACCCCCTAAACTTTTCACATATGAGAAGAGGCACGAACGTCGAAGGCACAACTGACGTCAGGGTGTTTGCTGTTTGCACTTCTCTGTCCTAGCTAGTGCCCTATAGGCGTTCGACGGAAATTCAAAAGGAGAGAACTTGGCGTCCTTTATCTTCTGGGAACGGATGTATGGCTCACGAAATATTCTCTGTTAATCTGCAGGCAGAATCCACATCACACGTATTCCGTGGAGCTGGGAATTTGGGATTTTCAGAAGAGAAAACACAGGCACACGTTTCCTTGGTCCCCGATGGCCGATGGCATGTACTAGTTGCCCTAAAAAAATGGCATCGGTGCTGTTGCTGGCCCCGTCCACCAGCTGGTTCGGTTGGGCCGGGCTGGCGTTTCGATTTTTTTTATTTTGTTGTGTAATAGGCCGGCCCCTGCCTTGCACCCGATCCGCTTCGGGCGGGCCGAGACCGACGGTAGCGAGGTGGCCCAGCGGTGGGGCATCATGAGTGTTAACCACGGCCCGTAACCGACATATAGGACATCCGTCCGATCCGCTCACACCCTCATACGAGTGCACAATAAATAAATAAACTACAGACGAATGCGCGCTAAATCATGTCGAAATCAACTGACCCCACGAAACGCTTTTTTTTTTTTGAAACTAACGCTTTTTCTTATCAGATCAGACAGGAATAACACAATAAAAGGTAACATGATGTGAAAACCAGCAGCGAAAATGTAGAAACCGAAATCATCTGTTCCCAGTTATCATTTGAATAATCCATTGTACAGATCAGAAGGTTAAGATCAGATTCCACCCTACCTCGATTACACACAAAAAGAAGTACCATGGGAGTGAGGTCACATGGAGACATCTTGCTCCAAATTTTATACTTCGGTAGTTACTATCCTCTGCAAACTCAAGAAATTAAGCATCTTCAATTTTCACGTGCAGCAAAACTTTAGTGCTGTTTGGTGTTACGAACCTCCTTGATTGCTTGTACAGAAAAACACTAAGTAACAGAGTACAAGGTTCTGGAAGGTTCTAGAAGAGGCTAGTATAGGGAAACGAGTACATCGTAGGTAGAAGAAAGAAGGGAAAGAGATACATCGAGTCCAGGACTCGCCTCGAGCGTGAGCTCGCCACCGCCGCCGGTCGCCCGGTTGTTCGGCGACCTGCTCCATGATGGTGGCGTTCCTCTTATGCTGCTCTGCTCCTTCTCGGCTTGCTGTCCCGCCCAAGCTTTCCCTTGGTCCAGGTCCAAGCGTACGGCCCATGTGCCCCTTGCCCGGCCCAGCAAGCGACGTCTTCGGTAGGTTGCTGACATTCTTCCCCTCTTGAAACACGGCTTGTCCTCAAGCCGTTGCTGCAAAATCTCCAGCAAAATCTGAACTTCCAGTATCCAATGGCACTTGCAAGTCCTTCATACTGAGTGCGAATCTGCCATCATATCCAAGGTGTAACCCTTCGATCATATGTGCAGCATGAAGCTCACAACACCAGCACTGTGAAGTAATAATCCCCAGTTGTGTAACTGAAGAACTCCATCTCTGATTGAAACTCAACAGCCACAAATTTTCTCCACTGCACATTGATGGTCTTAACTATGGTGACAAAGGAAATATGAATGAATCCCAACTTGACAGCACCAAAATGGCAACCAGGAGCATGAGATGACAGCCTTCATAGCAAGCCTAGCTCTAATGGAATAGAGCCAAGCAAAAGTCGGCCAAGGTGTTTTCGACTGCACACACACAAGATTCTGACTGCATTTGAATGATGACCAAAGTTGCCACATCTCTGTTATCCAATTGCCTGTTACCGAATCCAGTAAAATAGCCTCAAAATCGTAGCAGAAAAACAAACCATAACAACTTATAGAAGGTTGTTGCCATGGTTGTGGCATTGACGCCACAACACTATGTGCAATTAACAACCACAAAATTGATTGCAGCTCAGCTCGGCTGCACATGATCTTGTATAGCACAAATAGTAGCCAAGGGATTTTGAGCAATTTCCCAAACATGCTTTTTTCTCTGAGCAGTCAGTTCTGTGCTCATCTTCAACTTCTCTGAGTATCAAGCATATGCTGCTACACATGGTATTCAGAGTAACACCAAGTAACAACCCATCATTATCACTATCTCCAATGCACCACCAAAAAATATCATAGCCTTTTGGAAGCTTTAATATTGCACTTGTATCCTCCCTGATGTATGCAGTCTCTTGCCACAGACCCTGTAAACAACAAGTTGAGCAGTTAACAATCTCAACTAATTGTAGCGGTGCATTTTCATTTGGTGTTACTCCTATCAGAGGAAAGAACACCCTTCCATATCTCAAGTTGCAGTACATCAGACCCCATTGAGTAGCAAAGTCATTTGACTGAAACCATTTCATTGCCATCATCAGGGTCTCTACTGTGACAAGCAATCCATTTATATCTAAACGCTTCTTATACTCCCAGACTTTCCAATGAACACCTTTCACCATAAACAATCTCCTTGACCATCCAGCCTTACAACAAGCAAATAACTGCAGCATGATCATTTTGCAAGAGGGTGGTGGCCATGGAGGCATCTTCAGTACAGTACCCCCACCAAAATTAAAAGACGGCCATGGTGCCGGTGGTAATTAACTCCTGCACTTGTGATGACCCATAGACCAGGAGGTGGCCATGGGGACTTCAGCAGTAGGACAACTCTAATACAGTAAAACGATGGCCATGGTATAGGACGTTGCATCAGATTGTAATCATGCACCTGTGCTAATGAGGATGGTGGCCACAATTGATGCAGCTCTAAGCACTCACACAGATGAATATATTCAGCAGTTGGAACATGAGCCTTCGACTTGCCATCATCGAGTGTGAAAGCATAAGGATTATGGGGCATTACCTCTAGCAGCTTCTTGGAATTGCAAACACCATTACTGAAACTATTGTTGCAATGCTTTATCAGGTCCATAGGCACCTGGTGGAGAACAGCATACCCAATTTGCTCGAAATTGTTGTCTGTGATGTTGAAGCCATGGGCCGTGTTGATGTCCAACAACAAAGAAACAGTACAGGAAGTGAACGCCAAATGTTGGAACGCGCATGTCCCTGCTGCGACTCGGCATCGAACACCTGGCGGGCATCACCATGGTGTGCTTGGTGTTGGCGATGGGGTCGTCGAGGAAGAGGTCCTGGGGCAGGGTGGAAGTCGAGGTGGAGGAAGGCAGTGCTGATGCCGTAGTCGCTGACACCAAAACGCAAGCGGCCTGGATACGACCCGGCGTCGAACACCTTGTGAGCGCCCTCACCGGGAACTCAGTGGTCTTGACTGGAACAACATGTGCAGCATCCCGTGGTGGAGAGGAGGTCGGGGAAGGCACGGGCAGCGCCGAGGAGGACGTCGCCGGCTTGACGTCGCCCTCACACTCCATTGAAGAGGATGAGAACGCTAGTGGCTCCGCATTGCTGCGCAACTGAGCATTCAGCTTCCCCATCTTCTGGTTCGTGTCATCCATCTTCTGATTCGTGTCATCCATCTTCTTCCCCAGTGCCTCAAGCTTCTCTAGGATCACAGAGATCATATCTTCCTCCATTGGAGCAGTTCCCGAATCGAAACCGCTCTGAATACCAATTGTTACGAACCTCCTTGATTGCTTGAACAGAAAAACACTAAGTAACAGAGTACAAGGTTCTGGAAGGTTCTAGAAGAGGCTAGTATAGGGGTTCTCCAGTCCGGTTGTTCGACGACCTGCTCCATGATGGTGGCATTCCTCTTATGCTGCTGCGCTCCTTCTCCGCCTGCTGTCCCGCCCAAGCTTTCCCTTGGTCCAGGTCCAAGCGTCCGGCCCATGTGCCCCTTGCCCGGCCCAACAAGCGACGTCTTCGGTAGGTTCCTGACATTTGGTTCCGCAGTTTTGCAGCATGATTCCCTCTCTCGAACTCTCTCGGCCAGCTACAGTTGAGAGCAGGGGAAAAGGCGACCTCCGGTGGCCTTCGGGTTGTCGGGAGGTGGCGGGAACCGTCGGTCTCTTACCGGCTGGCGCAGTAGGTCCTAGGTTAGGTTTTTCTTCCTCTAGGGTTAGGTTTCCGGCGGCGGCGGCGTCGTCAAGGAATAAGGTTCTCTCGGACTCTCCCCCGCCCTTTTGGTGCTCTACTCCGGCGCCATCGGCGAGTCCGTGGAGGAGGGGTTCCCACCGTGGAGCTCCTGTACAGGAGTCCGGCTTCGTTTCGTCTTCGTCTCCGGCGGGCGGCGAAGGTTCGGGGCTTTTGTCTTAAGGATTCGGAGCAGGTTGGTGGATTTGTGGATGGCTGGTGGCTGGACCAAGCTCGACCCTCCCTCGGCGGCGACGGTCACCGACGGCGAGTTCTGGGCCAGGGTCACAGGAATTCGGGGCGTGGCCCCGGTCGATGGTCCATCGGCGACGCCTCAATCTCATCCGTGCGGATGAGTGGCTACTGCGACTATCAAAGCCTTATGGCGATAGGGTTCCTTGCGACCTGGGGACGACGGCAAACCGGCGACGAGGTCCGGCGGCGTCGTGCGGCCGACGGATTCAGTTTCTGGAGTCTGGAAGATGCAGAAGGTCTTCGGGTCTCAAATGTAATTTTGCTGTGTTTTAGGGGCCTATCTGCATATTACCTGTTTCCTGTATCCTTCTTGGATGTACCTGTATTTGTGAGTCTTTTACCTCTATATCCTTATGAAAGTTGATGCAAACCTCTGTACCCCTAAAAAGTTAGATCGTACGTGTGTGTCCAAACTTTTTTTTTCTTTTACCTCCATGCCCTTCCATCCATGGGCTGTTAGAAGATAACGGACTACCTTTCCTCATCCCGTCCGCTCCCCAATCCTCTTCCCATCGCGCCCCTCTCCTCATCCCGTCGCTGACCGCGTCGCCGCCTGTCGGATGTTTGGACCCGGCAGTCCACACAGGGTAGCCTACGTGGTTGATTTGTTGAGGGACAGATCGAGGATCAGAAGTCGATGGTAACACAAGACGCAAGGATTGAACAGGTTCGGGCCGTCGAGATGACGTAATACCCTACGTCCTGTGTTGGGGTTGATTGTATTGCTGTGTATGAAGTTCCTTGAAGGATCTCCGTAGTTGGGTTCTGTCCTAGGGTTGTATGATCGTGGGTTGTAGCGTGCTTTGGAGGGGGGTCCCAAGGCGCCTTATATAGTCCGGCTGCCTTGAGTTACAAGTCGGCTAGAGATCGTAACCTACCCGAAATACAAGGATGCGATCCTATAACGATTACAGATATCTTTTCCTATAATTCCGGCTAGTTTATCTTGATCTCCGAGCTTCTTGCGGGATACGCCGTCTTCTTCCTTGCCGCGCGCGCCGTCGCGCCCATCCGGTTCGCCCGACTGGTGGGCCTCCCGACTGGTNAGAATGGAAGATGAAGCTTTCCTAAGCCTCATCATGGCCCACCAAACTCAACAAAACCACGTTTTACTATTCATACTAAAACTTGTGATAAGCATTAATGCTGCAATGCAAGATGATATAGAATGAAACCACTAAAATGCTTATATCTTGACCAAACATATTTTCATCAAAAACATAAATGCAAGCAACAAGCATACATAAACTAAAACAAGCAGCTCAAACAATTATATTAAATTATAGTATATGTAATCTCATCAAGTTATAATTATACAAAGGCAAACAAAAGCAAAAAAAGTTTTAGAACTAGAAATATTTCACCTAGCAAAGGAATCTTGATGCTTTGAGAATATGTGTTTATCCACTATTCCACATTTCATTTGATGATTTGATAAAGAAAGTGCAGCCATAAGTTATAACTGTGATCTAGATTCTAGACAAATGTTTTACTTCTAACCTGATTAAGATCCATCTCATATTTACTGGGTGAACTACAACCACACCATTCAATGAACCATTACACAGTAGTATAAGTCCTATGAAAAAGGCTCAATACTGATAATAGGAGCAACATTTCATTGGCAATTTTAGTGATGGATGTCATGCATCACATAATTTTCATACTTAATTTCATGTGCAAAGAGGGAATCCACCATACCTTTCACTGGTTATTGTGAGCTCATCCTTCCCAGAATTATACCTCTTTCCAACAACCTCACGCAATCGACGGAAAGCATGCCTTGATAGTCCCAATTCCTTCACAGTTACACTGAGTTTGACTTTTCTGTTTTTGGGATGATATGCATCACCACTAGGAGCAAACACAATCCGTGATTCCCACCTTAGAACAGGTCCCTCACCTGGTGGATCATTTAACTCAACTTTCTTACTTCCTGTTTCAGTAAGTTCATCCGCATCAGTTGGCATCTCTTTTTCCATTAATTCTGTACACTCAGCAACCATTGTATCCTCAAATTCTTTGAATAATTCATATGCCTGCTCAGGTTCCATCTCTCCCTTCTCACACATGTCTCCCAACTCATTAAATTTGGCCTCCACCTTTTGCTTAATCTCATCTGGATGTAACATGTGATGTTTGAAAAAAACAAACACAGTATAAGTAATATAACTACAGTAAAGGAAAATAAGAAAACACAGCATTAGCTATTCTACTCAAATAATTACAAAGGAATTACAAAACTGCACTACATGTATGAACAAAATAAACATGAAATAAGAATTTCACACCTAGATGCTCAACATTCACACATAGACAATTTGGCTGTTTGTATGGTAGCATAGCATCCCTACTGGAACGAGATCAGATAGCATGTAAACCAAAAAAGAAAGGACACCTTTCAGTCAGATTTGACAAGATATGCTTGTTGCCACACAATACAACCTGGGCAAATGCCAACTTCTATAATGGCAAGTCCAACATACCGTGATAGGCTCAATCATTTGGTCTACACCTAGCTAAAAATTCAAATTATCAACTTGTTTGTCGCCATATTGTTTTAAGATCAGAATGAAATACCAACTGTTTGCAACTATACTTACTATTGTCTCCTTCATCTATACATTGATGATTGATGTGATTACCCTAAAAAAACTCTTGGATCTAGAATACATGAGGGTACAACCAATTTACACATAGAACGCCATGAACATGGTGCCATACAATACCCCAAAGGAGCCTGCATACCAATCTAAAGGAGCTAAAGAGATGCCAAACCAAATTATGTGCATCCCAACTGAGCACAAGAAAAAATGGCAACACCACAATTACCTCTGGCATCTTTTTCTTTTTGGCTAGGCTATCAGATTCATAAAGTCATGTACGGGTTGTTGAGTACAGAACTACTGATACAAGATTCAATATATAAAGTCCATTATATGCTAATTCAACTTATGAAGTTTAGACACCACAATGAGCTAATCCTGTGGACAGATTTAACATCATTTAACGAGGCAGATGCAACAAAATAAATCAGTGAAGAAAGCTACCAAATAAACAAATCACCATGTTCTATGCTAGATTCTGCAAGAATTTGACGAGCTTAAGACTAGCAATTGCGCAAGGCTTGACTGAATAACAGGTTCTCCACTTACATAACAGAAACCTTAGCCCCTAACCAGATGACCTCCACTCAACAACCAATCGAACATAAACTGGAAAGAAAGAGAGATTTCATTTTTTGGCTCTCAATTCGTGAGCCTTTCAATTGGTTGGAATTCCCGACATAAAAAAATTGGCAGCATACAATTTGGTTCAAATATGACAGGTGTCAATATAGTTCATACATGCATCGACACATTTTGAAACTTGAGAGAGGTCAGGCCAACGGCAACTGACATTCTGGCTTCTTCCCTTTAAATTAAAACAGGCACAAATCTTCTCTACCAGACTATTAAGCCATTCCTTTTTTTTTCCTTTCCAACTTGCAAGCAAGACAAAATAATAATAATAACACCCAATAGATAATAAAAAGGAAGTGTCCTTTCCAATTTTGGTTGGCTTTACTCTTCAAGGGTAGCATTTCTCAAACTGGCTACAGCTACATCTCAATATTTCAAAAACTGCTAGGCACTAGGACGGCAAAGAGGCTCTGTCCAGCACCTAGGTGTGACTAGGTGTTTGTACTTTTTGCACACAGCTAGAGTATGCCATCTTAAACAGAGGAAATTTTGTAAGACAAAATTGATGACAATACCATGCACCAATGAGTTCCACTACCATAGTTCATCGATCTCCACCTTTAGTTTGTACCACTTTCATATATAAATCATGTCCGAAAATTCTTTATGTGAAAAAATGGCTAGGTGCAGGCGAGGCAGTGTTGCTCCTCCTAGCACGTAGGGTCCACCTTATGAAACAGAGCCACATACATTAGCACAAGAAACAGTAACTAGAAACTATTATTTAGTGAATACTTTCACTGCAAAACAATTAAGCTACAAAGAAATTCAGATGGCCGAGCCCATCTATGTTCTATAATGATTTATAGTATTCCTAACAATGAGAGAAAGATAAAGATTCAGCCCAACTTACCAGGCAGTAGCTTGTCCCAGTGGAGCATGTCCTCGAGGATACCCTCGCACTCCTTCATGTTATTGAGATGCCCCTTATCCGTGGCCTCCTTGATCATCGCATCCCACTTGGTGTCATCCATATTAAAGAACTCATCGCTCTTGATCTTCTTCTCAACATACTCACTCGCATTGTAGAGATCATTCAGATCCTCATCGGTATCATACATCTCCTCGAAGTCAGACTCAAAATCCCGGTCACGGACCTCAGGGAGTGGCTTACTGCGTAGCTCCTCTATAAGGTCATCGTCAGTCTCACTGTGGGCATCAGCAAGCTTCCGCCCGAGAACTGCCTCGGCGACAGATGGCAACTCTGCCTCTTCATCCACCCCATAGTAAGTCTCCAGCCTCTTCTTCAACTCTGCAATCAGAGGCGTAAGGTCAGGTCGACAGGAACATCTATTCATGATATTCGTTCGTTTGTATGCTATAGCATTGCAGGTGAAGGTATTGCGCACGAATGTGGGCAACAGTTTCTAGCTGCAGCATTTCAACGAACAGGAGCCTTGTGCACGGCAGTGCACTTCCAAAGTTGTATTTTATTCCGGGAAGTACGAAAAGCTTGCTGCAAGAGCGTTCCTACGGGTGGTTCATTCGGTCGAGCATGTGGTGTGCAAGGGGCGGCGTAGACATTTCGAGCTCTATAGCTCAAAGCACAAGTCCGAGTCCGGAAAACATCGCAAATACAGGGGAGCCCTGAAGTTGAAGTTCGCAGTTTCCCTTCGCCGACTGGATCAAGAAGTTTGGTGGTGTGACGAAGAGTGTACCTGCGTTCGGGACGTCGGCGGCGGGCGGAGGAGGCGGCGGCGCCGCTGCGGCGGGGGTAGAGCCGTCGTCGGAGAAGTGGCGACGGGGGAGGAGGAAGGGGAGGATGGTGGTGGTTGGGGAGGGTTTACGAGGTGGGGGAGAGAGGACGATGTGGGAATGGCGCTGGAGGTGAGCGAGGAAGCGCCTCATCGCGCCGGCAACCGGGAGGGCGGGCAGGGAGGTCTGGCGACCCGCGGCGGGAATGGGCCGAAGGGGACGCGGGGAAGATGAGTGGGGAGGACTCCAATCCGGCACCGGCGCCGGCGTCGATGGGCACTGGAAGGGGCAAGGGGCGGCGGCGCGGAAGCCTGGATGCGCACGAGAAGGGGGCCGGCGGAGCGTGGGGGTGGGGAAAAAAAAAAGCGAAACGTTTTCTTGTGTAATCGCGCGGGCCGGAGCCCGGAGGAGGGATTTCGGCCGCACGGGATCATGGAAGCCTACTCTTGGGCCTTGGCCCATGCAAAGCAAGCTGCAAGGAGCGCTGCTGCAGTCATGCTGCTTAACAGGCTGCTACTGTGCTGCTGGCCCACAGGAAGATAGGCAAAGCGAGTCAGTCATATTTTCTTTTCCTTTCCGTTTTTCTTTCCTTTCAACTCTTTTGTGTTATATTTATTTCATTCGTACTTTCTAATTTTTTTATTAATAGTATTTTTTATATATTCTTTACCGGGTTGTGATTAGTATTTTTAGTCATCTTATTTCCATTTCAGTAAGTATAACATTTCTGTCTTTATTTTATTTTGTTTTATGTGCTTTTTTGTCTATTTCATTCTCTCCTCCTCTTTTTTATTTTCAGAAAATGCTAAAATTTCCTTTTTATTTATTTGATTTTTTATTTTTATTTTAAAATTTATTATTTGGAAATGTAAATAAATTTATTCACTTTGTGTGCTGCTTGTCCGTCACTTGGACATATTTTTTGTTGGCTTGAGAGGATAATTTGTTCATGATGTGATTCGTTTGTTCTCCATGCCTAACAATTTGTTCACGGTGTGGATGCAATTATAAACTTTGTATATTAATTTAATTGCTTTGCAGACTAAATTGTTGACATGTGAAAATAAATTGTTCGTGATTCACACACATTTGCTCTTGATGCATCAGTGTTTTTCCAGATTCTGTGAATATTTTGAAACACAACGAACTAAATTTTAATAGACCACAAGGCCGGCCGGCCCAGTAAGGCCATTAGGAGTAATCCTGCGGCCCATGTGGGAGGGTGTTCGCGATTTCGCAAATCGCAGAGCATCACGACCTGACCAACTGGGAATGCCGTTTAGTCCCACACTGCTGAGTCTCAAGGAGATTAGCTAGCCATCCCACATCTTATAGAGCGGCAGCTGAAGGCATCAAACTCAAGCAGCTGCGTGGTGAGCACAGAGCGAACTATTCTTTCGCCTTTTACTAAAGAATACCGTGTGTACGCCACAATAAGCAGCATACTTTAATTTTTTGAGGGTGTTTTCTCATTGAGGAAAACGCCCAACAAATTGATTTTGAAAAAAAATTGTATTCGATGATGGGAAGCCGAATAGTCCAAAATATGAGCTGTGCCCTTTCCCTTTTTTTTTCTTTTCTTCTTGCGCAGCAAAATATTTTGTAAAATACCCAGGTCCTCCTTTTTGTCACCTGCACGGCCATTGCAATTTAGATGCCTGAACGGGCCGCGCAGAGGTGGGAGGCCAAAGAGAAGCCCAGCGATGAACTCGGCTGGCCGTTGTATACCTTAGAGAAGCCCAGCAATTTCACTTTGTTGACAAATTTGTCTGTGATATTAAATTATTTCTTTACAATGTAAAAAAAAAATATTTTGGATTATTCTATTTTTCAAATGAATATTTTTTATTTGTTCATTCCAACATTTTAAAAAGTAACGGACTAAAATTGTTGGTATGCCACCACAGAGAAAGAGGGCATGGGCGAGTGGCTGGCAGCGTGAGCGCGAGCAGGAGACGCGGGGAGGAAGATGACGGAGATCTCATGGTGAATTACTCCGTAGCAATCCCCAGACACACTTGTCCAGTGATGGTGCGTAGATCCTTTGGGACTTTTTTTTTTGTGCGTTGTAGATCCTTCGGATTCTGATTGTATCTGGAGTGTTATCTTGAGATTAGAATTACCCAGTAGTTAGTACTATATTGATTACACAAAAATCTTCCGCTACATCCTGCCGCACGAGGCTGAGGAGGACAATTCCAATTTTCCATTAGCTCGGCTCTCGGCGAGAAAGTTGCGAAGTTACCTGCGATCCATTTCAGTTTACAGTTGCCCGCTGCAGCCTGAGACATTTCGCGCTGCGCGCCGTATGTATGGCGGTGGCAGCCGATCGATCGACCAGGTTGGCGGCGGCAGACGCTAGCTACCTCGTTCGTGCTCGTGCGCGGGGCATCCATGATGATGGCGGAGCCGCGGAGCTCGCCGGGTGGGCGGGTGCGCGGCGGGGCCCGAGGAGTCTTGCCCAGCCCGCAACGTCCCCCCATTGGCTGCCGGGCTTCCTACCGTGGCCAGTTAGGTGCCGCCACGGCGGATCAGACCGCGCGCGCGCACGTACGCACTCCACTCACAGCGGCGCCATTGATTCGTGCGGCGGGCCGACATGGGCCGACCAGAACACTGGCCGGCGGATAGATCGCTCGGCCGGCCCTACGCGCGCCGCCGCCGGCGACGAGCGGCGGATAGTGATTGACAGTCGCGGCGGTGCCTCCCGCAGCAATGCGGCGCTCGCCCTCGCTTACTCGGAAGAGGTTTTACAAGCAGCAGCATCAGTGGAAAAGCGAGGTGCAGTGCGGCACGCAGGTCCATCTTCCGCGATTCTGCATGCAAGTGGATAAGGAGGGGGCAAGGAGGGGACGGCGTTTTGCTGGTGCTCATGAGGGCACTGATGATGATGCCGCGTGTCTTGTCGAGGCATTGCCTTGCATCAGGAATGTGTGCGGCGACGAAGGTGCCACAATGGTCCCGGTGCCGGGTTCGCGGGTTCGGTTCTGACAAGACTAGCAGGGTAGATTGGGTCCGTTGCCACATGCGTATCATGCGCGCTTTCGTTCGCCGCAGTAGTTAATATGGAGTTACAGATGGTGTCGCTCTCGACACATGACACGTTTCTGATGGATCCAGTAAACTGCCGCTGTGCTCCTCAGGCGTGCCTTAAGCCTCCGCATCCTTAATTCCTTAGCGCCGAGTGAGTTCTCTGCACCTTGTTGAACCTGCAAACTGGAGTTCTAATTACTAAATACAGTACTAACTAACAGCTGAACCAACAAACCTGTAGCGGCAGACATTGCTATTGGAGTAGTAGTATAGGTCGTGTTCGTTTGGTGATCAAAAAGTTGATTCCTGCATTAAATGCCTCTTTGACCGTTAATTAAGGGTATTAAATAAAGTCAGTTTACAAAACTAACTCCACAACCCCTGTCAAATTCGCGAGACGAATCTAATGAGGCCTTTGACCGCACGATTAGAGGATGATTACTGTAGCAAATCGTGGATTAATTAGGCTCATTAGATTCGTCGCGCAAAGTTGCACTCATCTGTGAAAAGGTTTTGTAAATAAACTTCATTTAGGGCTCCATGCATGCAAGATTCCAATTGATCCAAAAATTGTCCTGGGTTATCTGAACACGGTCACTGTACTCGAGTGTGCAGGGGAAGCACAGAAATGTGCACGCGCCTGAAACTTTTTGACCAGTGCCTCACGCTTGCTCGTCGCCGCCTTTTTAACAGAGACTGACAGTCACTGTATGCTGCATGCTCAGTCCTCGCAACCTAGACCTTGCTGCTCCAGTGCTCCACATGCTCACAGCTCCAAATCATGACAACGCCTACATGAACATGAAACCTGCATGGTACTACGTAGCTCTATCTCGAGTAGAAACCTGTAGCATTTCCTGCGAGCTCGGAACTGCATAGTAGAATGGATGCTTGAACATAATATGCAACTGCTAGGTGATCGAGGTCCATCAAAAAAGTTCGAAATAGAGCAAATAATGGGCGTGCCAGCGTGACGTCGGCAGCCGGCCAAGATGATGCGCCGTGTGCCGCACAGTCCTTTTGCTTCACTTCTCCCCCAGATCGAAGATGCAGCTAGCGCGCCACTCGCAAGCAAGCTAAGACTGGTGTCCACCCAAATAAAACATCCGAGAATGCGTCGCCATCCAGGCCGGGGAAAAGGGCATCGGCATCTCCACATCTATCCACTTGTTCCCGTGTTCTTTGTGTGCTCCCTAAGGATGCGACGCCAGCCGCCAGCTCGATCTCTCTTCCCCGGCGCCATCGCCGCCTGCTCCGGGCATCGCCACCTGTCTCGCGGCCACACATTAGTTTAATATAAGCGCGCACCAAGCAGCACGTGTCGACTGTCCGGGACCGCCCCTAGTAGCTGGCCTTCAACCAGGGCGCCATGGCGAGGAGAACAAGGAACTTAGCAAGCATCTGTAGTAGAGTAGCTGCGGGCAGCTCTATGATCGTCTGGTCCAGCTGAGAGCGATCGGTAAGAAGCACGTGGAATATGTGTGTGTGGTCGCACACCGTTCGTTGGATCGATCGGATCAGATGAGCATGTGTAAATCGATCCTGCAACAGCGGTGTGAATTGCCAAATGCTATAGCAAGCTTTCCTTCTTGCGTGCGAGGAAAGGGCACACTGAGGACCACAACTGTATAGGGAATGATCAGTTGCTTCATATAGCCAGCGGCTTGCAGAAAAATCTTGCGCTTATTGCTATATATACTACCCATGTTGGTTTTCTTTGGATGCTTGCCTTGCTATTGTTTCAGACTTTCAGTAATAATGTGATATATGGTGGCTGTTGTCAGCAATCAACAATCTGATATAAGATTGATGTCTAACAAATATTCTGCTTCAGCGGATTAGCTACTGCCAAACAACCTAGGAGCTTGGCCTGTCCAGAGTCTGACAGTGTGTGGGGCAATGCAATACCAGTCTACGAGACTGCCTCCATGGGCCCTGATCAGAGCTGCAATAAAGCGGCGATGGATAATGATGAGGTCGAGCCCACGCCGGACCG
The DNA here is from genome assembly GCA_004135705.1 of Alloteropsis semialata. NCBI lineage: Eukaryota > Viridiplantae > Streptophyta > Magnoliopsida > Poales > Poaceae > Alloteropsis > Alloteropsis semialata. Next base: position 52,646,381 of record CM014276.1, on the reverse strand, counting down.
CCCGCCGCCGCCTCTGCAACTCTGTCGCACCACGCCGGCCGGCCCCACTGCTAGCCCTAATTAAGCACTCATCATCTTATCTGGAACTGCTTGTTTTCAAGGCTCAAGTAGTGATCACTAATCAGGTCTAATGGTCTATCACGCACTACATTACCTGACTACCGTACTTCACATCTACGGATAAATACTCACTGGATTAAGAAACTACAGCCCTCCACTCTCTGCCGTACAGCTTGGTCTAAAACAAAGAATTGATCCATGACGCATCAGTGCATCACTGCATCTGAATATCTGATGGCTGCTAAACGTTAGTTACAGTTATAGTTACAGTGCTGTCAGTGCCCACCAACAGGCCCCATCAACATTGCCAGGATTATATAGAAAATTTGATGAGCTAGTGACACATAGCTAGCTAGTAGCCAGCCCTGCTGGTCCTGTTCAAACGTGACGTATCTTGAAAGGCTTGAGTATCCTTTTGGCCTCTTTTTCAGGAAGGAATGAAGGGATACAAGCAGGAGTAGTGCGCGAGGCGCTTGCCCTGTGTGGCACTGGGTTTCCATTTGGAGGAAGGTCGCCATCCAAAATATACTTGGGTCGGTCGAGAGACGGGCCCGGCCGCGGACCTGAGAGCGACCATCGAGGAGATCGATCGAGCCATCAAAAGCTAACCTCCAGAGCTAGCTCAGTTGCTGTGGTAATGACAGCTAGCCGCTAGCAGACACGACCAACCATGGACAGGTGCAGCTAGCGTTAACTGAACAAGAGCTTAACCTACGATGAGAGCTTTTTTACAATGGCCGTGTTTTTTTGAGGGTGAAATTTTTTTCACCCTACTTTGACCACGAATTAAGGGTATTAAATAAAGTCAGTTTATAAAACTATCTCCATAACCCTCGGCAAATTCGCGAGACGAATCTAATGAGGCCTTTGACCGCACGATTAGAGGATGATTACTGTAGCATTACTGTAGCAAATCATGGATTAATTAGGCTCGTTAGATTCATCGCGCAAAGTTGCACTCATCTGTGAAAAGGTTTTGCAAATAGACTTTATTTAGTACTCCATACATAAAAGATTTCTTTTGTGAAAATTTTTCTCCACCCCTACGAAACACGGCCATTGCTCTGTACTCCTCTAAACATGGACCAGTATGGAATAAAAAATGACCAATATGAAAGGATCGGACGGCTCAGAATTTTTGTATACTGGTGAAAACTTGACTTGTGGTATAGTGGTATAGGTGGGTAGTATAGTCTAGTATGGGTATTTAGGGAAAAAATTATAATTGGCACAGATGTAATTTTTTTGAAGAAATTTTATTTGCACAAATATAATATTATTAAAAATATCGTAATGGCACAACTGTAAATATTTTTAACATTCTATGTCAAGACATCAATATGATTCAAACCTGGGACGGAAAAAGGGAAAAATTCTCAACAGAAGGAGATTACTAGAATGCCCTTCCTCTATACCCTATACTACTGAGTAGTAGTATAGAGCAGTAGTATAGGGCACTATAAAAGAGCTCGATGATGAACCCACTAAAGGATCAGAATTCAGAAACCATGTACATGTACATCTCGTTCTGGAGTGCCTACCTCTACCTGCAGAAGCTAATGATTCCAAGTATAATTGCACAGATCGATCGACGATCCTGGACCACGGTCACTAACAGATCGAGTGAGCCGTGGATGAACATGTAGCAGCGTAACTTGTTTTGCTAGCGTCTGGTTCAGAGCGCCCGGCGATCGCGTAGCGCAATCGATGGGTCGATCGATTAGGTTTACAATCATAAGAACGCATCCCATTTGCCGTTGATGAGCATGATAACTTGGCTTTTAGGGCCACACACGCCGGTGCACGTTTCGGTTAAGGCTCGATCGATCGAGTTCGACAGTTGCCCATCACCGACGAGCGAAAGGAGCAGAGAGCAGCACCTTTTACCACATCGATCGCTGGACTCCTTTCCCCTCCCGGCCTGTCTCTGAATTTCAGAAGAATAGTGGCAGCTGCTCTGGCCTTTCTGATCTGCTGGCTCGCCTCTGCCGGCATCGGCCATCATTGCTGCTTCTCTCTCTGCATGTTGCACCGAAAGGCGAGGCCAGGACTTCGCACGCGGCAGCGGAACCTCTCGCGCACGCCTTGCCCGGATCGATCGGTCGGAGGAGGTGGTCGATCGCTGAGAGGCCGGCCGGCACAGACCGCGGGGGGAGGTCGCTGTCGTCGGCGGGTGAGGCGAGGTGGCGGTTACGGCGAAGAAGGCCAACAGAAAAACGCGGGTGGCAAGAGATCGGGGGAGATCTCCGCGTCGCTGTCCGCCCGCGTTGCTCCTGGATTGCGCACCCAGCCTTGGCCCGCAATCCATCCGCGCTTTCCGGCGCCACCCACCACCGGCCGGCCACCGGCATATATATATGTACCCGCGCAGCGGCCTTATCCCGCCTCCCGTTCTATCCATCATCGATCGGCTGACGAAAGCGAGGGCTAGCTCCTTCATTCCGAGCAAGGTAGCCTCTATCATCTCCTCTCGCGATCTCTCTCTCTCTCTCGCTATCGCCTCATTTGCTGAAGCTGAACTGCTGATGCATGATCTGCGAGCTCACAGTTGTTCCTTCGTCTGCGTGGGCACATCGTCCCCGAGAAGAAGACGAGGAAAGAGAGCGGCGAAACGTTGGTCCGGTTGCTACAGTACAGTTGCAGCGTGATATACGGAGAGTAAACGTCTAGCTTTGGCATTGGACACAAACAAGGCCCTCAGGTAATCAGCTGACATGATCTTTAGGTTCCAATAGTCCAAGTACTCCAGTAGTCCAGTGTCCAGTGTATTCTTCGTATCTGAAAGACAAGCCAATAGTAGTGATCTGCAAGGACATACTCCAATTCAACAGTTTTCTATTCGTTGAGCGAATTGTGTGGGGATTGTTTACTGCAGTCTTCACAAGTTCATAGTCGTATTTCCTTTTTGTTATTTGAAAAGAAGCATGCCCAATATGGTGCAAGGCCCTAATAAGGCAGTCTTTATCATTAATATGGTGTGTTTTCCTCAGGGTGTAAATTAGATTTTTGAAATACTCCAATGTTAATTAAACTGTTTTAATTTATATTTGCACTTTTTTCTCGTTGGCAAGCTGAATCTCAATAATATTCTTTAACCACGTTATCATTTGATAGGGTTTCTAAGTGGGTGTTCTGACTACTTGATCTATTAATCTGAGCATTCCTGAATTCAACATAAAGTTCCACGTGGACCAGACACCTAGCTTCATTGACACAAAAGATAATAAACAAAGCAAGATATATAGTATATATTGGATTTTGCCGGGGTAATCGTATGATGAAAGTATGAGACTGCTTCTGCCTATAGTGCCACCTACAATGATTCTCACCTTTTTCATATGGTAAAATTTAAAGTTCAAGAAACAAATACCCAGCTACAAATATAAATTATACATTTAAGAACTTTGGTCACTATTTCTTAGGTTTGACTGCTATACATATATAATATGCAAAATTATCTAGATATACCTGACGTTTCTTTGTCAACGTTTGGCTGTTTTTTTTTAAAAAAAGTGACTACTAATAGCTTCATATATACAGTTTGAAAACATAAAAACCACACGCATATAGGTTTATCTTCAGAGTATCTCCATCACCCCATAAAAATAATTATTTAAATCTGTACCAATGGAAAATAGTGGGGGAAATTGCATCCCAAGACTGAAAAATAGTACAAGTTTTTTTTTTTACTGGAGGGAGTAGCATCAAACATTAAACGAGAAGTTCTATTGAATTTTTTGAACTTATTTTATCTGCCCAGAAGCTGATGGTCAAGTTTTGCTTATTGAAACATTGTTCAAATCATGCATTCTTCTAACTTAGTAAGCTTGATTGTGTGTTATTTTTATCTGAATTTGTATACGCATTACAAGATACTAATTGACCACAATTATGGCTAGATGATAATAATCTTTATTAACCATGTGCAGCGAGGTTTGCTCGGCATCTAACTGCATAATAACTTGGATCAGAAGAAGAAGAAGAAGATGGACGTTTTCACTCATGTTCCTCCTGGCTTTCGTTTTCACCCTACCGATGAGGAACTCGTTGATTACTACCTCAGGAAAAAGGTAGCACTGAAGAAGATAGACTTGGACATTATAAAAGATGTGGACCTGTACAAAATTGAGCCTTGGGATCTACAAGGTATTCTCAACTCTATTCACGCTTTCAAATTTGCATGCACACATGCATGGAACTAACAACTTAGTGCATATAGTAATACACACTGAAAGCCATATCCTTATAGTAAACTCTCACTCATGCATGAAACTAAATGGTTGTAAGCCGGTATTACAAAATTTCTCTGTTGCAATGCTGAAACAGAAAAATGCAAGATTGGCACCGAAGAGCAGAATGAGTGGTACTTCTTCAGTCACAAGGACAAGAAGTACCCTACAGGCACTCGCACCAATAGAGCAACAACTGCAGGTTTCTGGAAGGCCACCGGAAGGGACAAGCCGATCTACGTGAAGAACTGCCTGGTAGGGATGAGGAAGACACTGGTTTTCTACAAAGGCCGGGCGCCAAATGGACAGAAGTCAGACTGGATCATGCACGAGTATCGCTTGGAGACCAACGAAACTGGAATCCCACACGTAAGATTTACAGTCCCAGGAACTTTTCATCTCGACATGTGATGCATGCCCCATCGTCAGAGCATCCTGCTACTGCATTTGTTCTTCATCAGCTCGTGCCTAACAAAAGGTTGCATATGAATTTCATTCAGGAGGAAGGATGGGTGGTCTGCAGGGTGTTCAGGAAGCGACTCGCCACTGTCCAAAGAATGGCGGGGGACTCGCCTTACTGGTTCAACGACCACGCTGGGTTCATGGCGCCAGACCTTGGCTCGCCGAGGCAGGCGGCACATCACCAGCAAAGCGCCTTGATGTACCACAGGCACCAGAGCAGCTACCCTTGCAAGGTGGAGCTGGAGTACCACCACCTCCTTCCACAGGAGTACTTCCTGCAACAGCTCCCTCAGCTCGAGAGCCCCAAGCTCCCAGACCTCATTGGCCAAGTGGCCACTACTGTCCAACCATGCAGCCTTACACAGGAGCATGGCGCCCCTCGCTACACAGTGCAGGAGCTCCAGGCCGATCCCGCCTATCTGACGGTTGGGGAGGATGCATCCGGCACAGATTGGAGGGCTCTCGACAAGTTCATGGCCTCCCAGTTCAGCCACGGTGATACCACCCCCAAGGAATCCAATTACCACAATCCGGCGGTGCAGGTGTTTCAGCAGGCTGAGGAGAAGGAAGAAGAGGCCTTGGACTACGTGTCAACGTCAGCCACGTGTGGAGGGGATGCTGGTTTGTGGAAATAACAGCATAAATGGTACATACACTAAGTCACTAATGCATTGCATTAAACAATTAAATCAATAATGTTGTGTTGTGATTGATGTAACATAGTGTATAAGTAGCCAACAAATTCATGTGTCATGGCAAAAGAAAAGTGGTGTTGTACATAATAAAGTGTAACTGATGAAGTTATTACACTTCCATGCATAGATTGGCATAAAGTCTGATGTTAATAAGGTTAGCTGACAGCTAAAGCTAAGGGGTTTTAGCAACTGACCTGGCGATTCGTGCCGATTTATAGTTAAGGTGTCAAAGACAATGCCTATTTGTATTGTCCATGAAGATTTATAGCTATTTTCATTCTACAGTCATCATCTAGTGTATATATTTTGTTTACGGGATCCCAACCGATTATGCACTACGGAAACCTGAGATTTGCCGAGTGTCTGAAACACTCGGCAAAGCGCCAAATCCACTCGGTGACACTCGGCAAAGAGCACTCGGCACTGTTCGGGTCGGCAAAGGGGCTCTTTGCCGAGTGTATTATTTCGGGCACTCGGCAAAGGCTTCGCCGAGTGCCTGGGTCCACACTCGGCAAAAAAAGCCCATAACGGCCCGGCGGACGGCGCGCCATCATTTGTTGACGTCACGCCGACGTGGCGGCGACGGCGGCGGATGGCTGACGGCGGCCCTTCGCCGAGTGCCACGCGGCAACACTCGGCAAAGGGCCAGGCTTTGCCGAGTGTTGCCACGTGGCACTCGGCAAAGCTCTAACCTTTGCCGAGTGCCCCGGATAACACACTCGGCAAAGCTTGACCATAAGGTGGCATTATGGTGCACCTTTGCCGAGTGCCCGAAATAACACACTCGGCAAAGGCTCGGCACTCGGCAAAGGGTGACCATAATGTAACAGAAATGGCACCTTTGCCGAGTGTATGGTCAAAAACACTCGGCAAAGGCCCTCTTTGCCGAGTGTGCCAAACTGCCCCTGTTTTATTTGTTTGCTCAGGTATAACGTGCCCCCACTGAAAATACATCACAGGCAGTTCATATAGATATATATACATATTACAGGCAGTTGATATAGATAAAATCCACAATAACCATAGCAAATAGTATCTCATCCACAAATCGTATCGTATCCATAAGTTCACAACTAACAAGCACAGTAAAGTTTATTCGTTCATAAACACTCTAAGTTCATAATCACAAAGTTCATAAGCACAAAGCATCACTGAGAAGGCCCAGGCGGTGTGTGGAAGAGGCTGCGGCCCAGGCGTGTCGCCACGTCTTCTTCCCCCGCAGGAGCCTCGTTCGACGCCGCCGCTGATCCAGCAAAGTTCTGCACAAGTTTTAGGTCAGAAATAAACTAGAGCTAAGTTTTCTAAGCTACGGTTGTGAATCAAAGTTTTCTAAGGTTGTCATTGATCGAAATGAAATTAGAAACTTTTAGCGGTGACTCACAGGAGACTATGTCGGAGGTGGCATCACTGGCGGCGCGAAAGTCATCGGAGGCGGAGGCGGAGATCGGCCCATGTCCCTTGCCATGCCGTTGAACCAGTTGTACCACTCGTTCATCTGCTGCATGCGGAGCCGCTCGGCCTCGTCCCGCTGCCTTTGCTCCTCGTCCCGCCGCCTTCGCTCTTCCTCCCGCCACTGCCGCTCTTCATCCAGCCGGGCCTCCAGCATGGTGGTTCTCCTCCTCTCCTCCTCTAGCTGGGCCTGCAATATTCCATCAAAGCGTTAGAATTCAACGGTAAGGAAAAATGAACTAAAGTGTAATAAAGCAGAAATAACCTGGATTAGTTGCATGTTGAAGTGGCTAGCGGTCTACGGCTGGCGTATGTCGGGGTTAGCGCTACCGGCTCGGATCTGGGAGAGAGTGGGGGTACTGGCCGTGTCGATCGTGCTGTCACCGACGGCGTACTCCCATGCCTCTTGCCTCCTGCCATCCTCATGATGACTTCTCCATCAAGCGGCGCGGCGGCCGGATCCCACTCAGGCCCATGCTTTTGCCTTCCCATCTCCGAGTAGGCGGTGAGGCGGGTGTGGACCATGGGATTGCTGTACGCCTCCGGCCCGGCTTCGGGGTTGTAGCGGACTTCGGACGTGGCCCTGCCCATGTGGGACACGGCAATAGCCTGGAAGTCAGTCAGCTCCTCGCCTCCATGTGCCGCCGACTACAAAACACAAAAAAAATATGATTACAAATATTGCAGAATTGAGCGTTTCAATTATAAAATGAGATGTCATACCCATCTTTGTTTGTACTCGGGGAGGGTAAGGCTGCCCTGGTGGTGTGCTGGACCTGGCATCTGCAAACGGCGCTCCCGGGCAGCCAGGTGTGTCTCCATCCACTCAGGGGAGCACCAGTAGGCCACCCACTTCTCCCAAGCCTGGGGATGCGAGGCACACCACCAGGGAATCACCTACGCAGGATGAAGTAGAAGAAGATTAGATTATACGTGCTTAATCATATAAGAAATCGTAATTAAAGTTTTTTATTTACCGAGATGTATTGATCGTGGGTCAGGTAAATGGTTCTGGCTTGCTCTTTGGAATACTTTGTGCCTTTGTCCTTCCAGTAGTCAATGACGGCCTGGATCCGCGCCTCGTAGTACATGTCCTTGACCAGTTTGTGAGCCGCCGTCTTTGCCTGCTCACCCGCCTCCACCTCGTGGCCCGGGGCGCATCTGTAAAAATCCTGCATATATATATGCGATATAGTGGTGACAAATGTAGAAAGCATGCATATATATATATATATATATATATGTGTGTGTGTGTGTGTGTGTGTGTGTGTGTGTGTGTGTGTGTGTGTGTGTGTGTGTGTGTGTGTGTGTGTGTGTGTGTGTGTGTGTTGAAATATGTATTGCGGGAAACACTTACCCACAGCTCGGCAAGCACCCACTGGGCCTTGTTGGGGAAGCTCCTGCCCTCCCGGTCCTCTTGGTCGTCCGTGGCGTCGTAGTAGTGGGCGAACGACTCCGCCGGCTCCTGGACTCCTTGGTGCGTAACTATGCCAGGGAAGTTTGCCCTGCACAGAAGACCCAGGATGCCGTTGACCTTCCGGCTGTGAGCAGCACCCCGCTCTACCACGTCCCAACCCCTGCAAAGAGATCAAGATAGAATGTTAGTTTCTATAGTGATATTCAACATATTAAATAAAAATGGAATGATAACATATAAAGTTTATTACCTTGCACCGCTAGGTCGGATCATCGGACGGTGTGCTGGGGGTATCGGCCGCCTCGGGAGTTGGGAGGGACCGCGCGCCCATAATCGGGCATTAGAAGCGGAACCCTCCCCGGACCCCTCCCCCGCATCCCCCCTCCTCCTCCGACGACTCCACCTCGCCCTCCACCACCGCGGGAGGAATCTCCTCCTCAGACGAAGACGAGGACGAAGGTACAGGGGTCGGTACCTTGCCCTTCCGTCGACCCCTGCGTCCACCCTTCCCTCGCCCCCTGGCTCCACCGCTCCCAGACCCTGAAGGTGCCTCCTCCTCATGTGACCCCCTCCGGTAAAGGGACTTCACGTTCCTAACTCCGCCCACCATCTGCATTGAAAAAGACAAAATAAACATAATTAGAAAGATATGCAAAATATAATGAGAAATAGAAGCAAACTGAGTAAAATATATAAAGTAATTAACATGCATGGTATTACAAATAAAAAAATAGCTAGGATCATACATGTATTAGAAATAATCATCGTGATCGAGATTTTCTTCTTGGTTCTCATCATCACTATCACGCATTTCGAGATCCTCATGCCCGTGCTCCTCAGGTTCTTCCATCTCATCATCACTCCCAACGCCTAAAAGCATGTTTTCAAGTAACTGCACGTCCTTCAAGTTAAGAACCACATCTCCATCGTCCACTTGTTCATTCATTTGCTCTACTTCCATTTTGTCCGCTTCGGTTAAGTCTATCACAAAACTCCCTTCTAGCCCATCTTCTTGGAAGAACTCTCCGCATACGTGTTTGGATCGAAGTTGTAATCTCATTGTTTGGGACTGGTAGTTTTCCGTGTGGTGATACCTTGTACACAACATCCCAACCCTGAAGACGCTTGTCGGTTGTGCACGGATACGAGAGGTAATAAACCTGTGTGGCCTGTTGAGCCACAATATATACATCTTCCCGGCATAGACGGATGATGGTTGAATTTCAACTAGCCCAACGTTAGGGGTCCGTCTCACAGCTGAGGGATCAAACCAATGGCATTTGAATACAGCTGAGTTGTAATCTGAGTCCAGGCGTGTAGCTCACCATATCCCGCAAAAGCATCCTTCTTTTTGTTGAGCTTCAGAGCTTCTAACTCAGCACGGATCTCGAGACCTGTCATTAGATGTGGTGGAGGGTCTTCAACAACGACACCCTTCATAAAATTCTTCGTGTCTCATCTGAATGGATGATCAAGAGGGAGAAATTGACGATGTTTGTCGAAAGAAGAATATTTGCCACCCTTCATCAACCAAATGAACCTCAACATTGCCTTGCATACCGGGCATGGGAATTTCCCATGAACACAGTGTCCGCTCTTCTAGCTCCTTGGAAAACCACCTGAGGCTCAATGAATATTGCTGATGCAGTTGAGCACTTCTCAGGTGATTCCATAACTTCTTGCTCTTCATCATCACTTTCTAAATCTTCAAATGTATCCGTGATGAGAGTCCAAATGTGATGAGCATCTCTTCGGATTTCTTTCTTGCTAGAGATGATATCCCATAACTCTTCACAAACAGAACTCCGCAAGAAGTTAATAACGCAAGCATTGAGTTGCGTGCAAGCTAGCTCCTTTTGAGTAAGATTTGACAAATCAAAGTTGTCATAATCAAATTTAGGAGGTAGAATGCTAGCAACTAAAATATGTTCAACTAAAGGAATCTAAATTTCTAAGAGCATTTTGAACATTACCAAACCAAGAAGCATAGTTTGAGCCATCGAGCTCAAGTGGCTCAAATTGTACCTCAATCGACATCTTTTCTTCATGGCGGTTAAGCTTAGATGTGAAGCCAAGCTCTAATACCAATTGAAAGGACCTTGATGTCACCTAGAGGGGGGTGAATAGGTGAATGGCCGGCAAATAAAACTTTTTCCCAAATTTCTCTAGCTGCCAGAGGGTGACCGGTCAGACCGGTGCTCCACACCGGTCAGACCGGTGCTGTGCAGTGCACACACCCAACAGCAGCTCGAGCTTCTTCTTGACTTCTAGCACTAACCAAACTTGGTGAGTAGCTTCTGTAGATGATATTTAGCAAGGCAAAACTATCCCTGCACACAATATAAGCACACCCAAGTAGATCGGAAGC
>CM014276.1:52622350-52634701 GCA_004135705.1 Alloteropsis semialata | reverse complement strand
AAGGTGAGAATCATTGTAGGTGGCACTATAGGCAGAAGCAGTCTCATACTTTCATCATACGATTACCCCGGCAAAATCCAATATATACTATATATCTTGCTTTGTTTATTATCTTTTGTGTCAATGAAGCTAGGTGTCTGGTCCACGTGGAACTTTATGTTGAATTCAGGAATGCTCAGATTAATAGATCAAGTAGTCAGAACACCCACTTAGAAACCCTATCAAATGATAACGTGGTTAAAGAATATTATTGAGATTCAGCTTGCCAACGAGAAAAAAGTGCAAATATAAATTAAAACAGTTTAATTAACATTGGAGTATTTCAAAAATCTAATTTACACCCTGAGGAAAACACACCATATTAATGATAAAGACTGCCTTATTAGGGCCTTGCACCATATTGGGCATGCTTCTTTTCAAATAACAAAAAGGAAATACGACTATGAACTTGTGAAGACTGCAGTAAACAATCCCCACACAATTCGCTCAACGAATAGAAAACTGTTGAATTGGAGTATGTCCTTGCAAATAACAAAAAGGAAATACGACTATGAACTTGTGAAGACTGCAGTAAACAATCCCCACACAATTCGCTCAACGAATAGAAAACTGTTGAATTGGAGTATGTCCTTGCAGATCACTACTATTGGCTTGTCTTTCAGATACGAAGAATACACTGGACACTGGACTACTGGAGTACTTGGACTATTGGAACCTAAAGATCATGTCAGCTGATTACCTGAGGGCCTTGTTTGTGTCCAATGCCAAAGCTAGACGTTTACTCTCCGTATATCACGCTGCAACTGTACTGTAGCAACCGGACCAACGTTTCGCCGCTCTCTTTCCTCGTCTTCTTCTCGGGGACGATGTGCCCACGCAGACGAAGGAACAACTGTGAGCTCGCAGATCATGCATCAGCAGGTCAGCTTCAGCAAATGAGGCGATAGCGAGAGAGAGAGAGATCGCGAGAGGAGATGATAGAGGCTACCTTGCTCGGAATGAAGGAGCTAGCCCTCGCTTTCGTCAGCCGATCGATGATGGATAGAACGGGAGGCGGGATAAGGCCGCTGCGCGGGTACATATATATATGCCGGTGGCCGGCCGGTGGTGGGTGGCGCCGGAAAGCGCGGATGGATTGCGGGCCAAGGCTGGGTGCGCAATCCAGGAGCAACGCGGGCGGACAGCGACGCGGAGATCTCCCCCGACCTCTTGCCACCCGCGTTTTTCTGTTGGCCTTCTTCGCCGTAACCGCCACCTCGCCTCACCCGCCGACGACAGCGACCTCCCCCCGCGGTCTGTGCCGGCCGGCCTCTCAGCGATCGACCACCTCCTCCGACCGATCGATCCGGGCAAGGCGTGCGCGAGAGGCTTATCAGCCACCAGTACTTTTCTCTCACAACAAATCAGCATCAGCCACCAGCCAGCCAGCAGTATTTTTCTCTCACAACAAAATCAGCACCAGCCACCAGTTGCCAGCCAACCGAACAGCCCCTGCGCCAGCCTCGCCTTTCGGTGCAACATGCAGAGAGAGAAGCAGCAATGATGGCCGATGCTGGCAGAGGCGAGCCAGCAGATCAGAAAGGCCAGAGCAGCTGCCACTATTCTTCTGAAATTCAGAGACAGGCCGGGAGGGGAAAGGAGTCCAGCGATCGATGTGGTAAAAGGTGCTGCTCTCTGCTCCTTTCGCTCGTCGGTGATGGGCAACTGTCGAACTCGATCGATCGAGCCTTAACCGAAACGTGCACCGGCGTGTGTGGCCCTAAAAGCCAAGTTATCATGCTCATCAACGGCAAATGGGATGCGTTCTTATGATTGTAAACCTAATCGATCGACCCATCGATTGCGCTACGCGATCGCCGGGCGCTCTGAACCAGACGCTAGCAAAACAAGTTACGCTGCTACATGTTCATCCACGGCTCACTCGATCTGTTAGTGACCGTGGTCCAGGATCGTCGATCGATCTGTGCAATTATACTTGGAATCATTAGCTTCTGCAGGTAGAGGTAGGCACTCCAGAACGAGATGTACATGTACATGGTTTCTGAATTCTGATCCTTTAGTGGGTTCATCATCGAGCTCTTTTATAGTGCCCTATACTAGTGCTCTATACTACCACTCAGTAGTATAGGGTATAGAGGAAGGGCATTCTAGTAATCTCCTTCTGTTGAGAATTTTTCCCTTTCTCCGTCCCAAGTTTAAATCATATTGATGTCTTGACATAGAATGTTAAAAATATTTACAGTTGTGCCATTACGATATTTTTAATAATATTATATTTGTGCAAATAAAATTTCTTCAAAAAAATTACATCTGTGCCAATTATAATTTTTTCCCTAAATACCCATACTAGACTATACTACCCACCTATACCACTATACCATAAGTCAAGTTTTCACCAGTATACAAAAATTCTGAGCCGTCCGATCCTTTCATATTGGTCCTTTTTTATTCCATACTGGTCCATGTTTAGAGGAGTACAGAGCAATGGCCGTGTTTCGTAGGGGTGGAGAAAAATTTTCACAAAAGAAATCTTTTATGTATGGAGTACTAAATAAAGTCTATTTGCAAAACCTTTTCACAGATGAGTGCAACTTTGCGCGACGAATCTAACGAGCCTAATTAATCCATGATTTGCTACAGTAATGCTACAGTAATCATCCTCTAATCGTGCGGTCAAAGGCCTCATTAGATTCGTCTCGCGAATTTGCCGAGGGTTATGGAGATAGTTTTATAAACTGACTTTATTTAATACCCTTAATTCGTGGTCAAAGTAGAGTGAAAAAAATTTCACCCTCCAAAAAAAACACGGCCAATGTAAAAAAGCTCTCATCGTAGGTTAAGCTCTTGTTCAGTTAACGCTAGCTGAACCTGTCCATGGTTGGTCGTGTCTGCTAGCGGCTAGCTGTCATTACCACAGCAACGGAGCTAGCTCTGGAGGTTAGCTTTTGATGGCTCGATCGATCTCCTCGATGGTCGCTCTCAGGTCCGCGGCCGGGCCCGTCTCTCGACCGACCCAAGTATATTTTGGATGGCGACCTTCCTCCAAATGGAAACCCAGTGCCACACAGGGCAAGCGCCTCGCGCACTACTCCTGCTTGTATCCCTTCATTCCTTCCTGAAAAAGAGGCCAAAAGGATACTCAAGCCTTTCAAGATACGTCACGTTTGAACAGGACCAGCAGGGCTGGCTACTAGCTAGCTATGTGTCACTAGCTCATCAAATTTTGATGGGGCCTGTTGGTGGGCACTGACAGCACTGTAACTATAACTGTAACTAACGTTTAGCAGCCATCAGATATTCAGATGCAGTGATGCACTGATGCGTCATGGATCAATTCTTTGTTTTAGACCAAGCTGTACGGCAGAGAGTGGAGGGCTGTAGTTTCTTAATCCAGTGAGTATTTATCCGTAGATGTGAAGTACGGTAGTCAGGTAATGTAGTGCGTGATAGACCATTAGACCTGATTAGTGATCACTACTTGAGCCTTGAAAACAAGCAGTTCCAGATAAGATGATGAGTGCTTAATTAGGGCTAGCAGTGGGGCCGGCCGGCGTGGTGCGACAGAGTTGCAGAGGCGGCGGCGGGCGGTCCGGCGTGGGCTCGACCTCATCATTATCCATCGCCGCTTTATTGCAGCTCTGATCAGGGCCCATGGAGGCAGTCTCGTAGACTGGTATTGCATTGCCCCACACACTGTCAGACTCTGGACAGGCCAAGCTCCTAGGTTGTTTGGCAGTAGCTAATCCGCTGAAGCAGAATATTTGTTAGACATCAATCTTATATCAGATTGTTGATTGCTGACAACAGCCACCATATATCACATTATTACTGAAAGTCTGAAACAATAGCAAGGCAAGCATCCAAAGAAAACCAACATGGGTAGTATATATAGCAATAAGCGCAAGATTTTTCTGCAAGCCGCTGGCTATATGAAGCAACTGATCATTCCCTATACAGTTGTGGTCCTCAGTGTGCCCTTTCCTCGCACGCAAGAAGGAAAGCTTGCTATAGCATTTGGCAATTCACACCGCTGTTGCAGGATCGATTTACACATGCTCATCTGATCCGATCGATCCAACGAACGGTGTGCGACCACACACACATATTCCACGTGCTTCTTACCGATCGCTCTCAGCTGGACCAGACGATCATAGAGCTGCCCGCAGCTACTCTACTACAGATGCTTGCTAAGTTCCTTGTTCTCCTCGCCATGGCGCCCTGGTTGAAGGCCAGCTACTAGGGGCGGTCCCGGACAGTCGACACGTGCTGCTTGGTGCGCGCTTATATTAAACTAATGTGTGGCCGCGAGACAGGTGGCGATGCCCGGAGCAGGCGGCGATGGCGCCGGGGAAGAGAGATCGAGCTGGCGGCTGGCGTCGCATCCTTAGGGAGCACACAAAGAACACGGGAACAAGTGGATAGATGTGGAGATGCCGATGCCCTTTTCCCCGGCCTGGATGGCGACGCATTCTCGGATGTTTTATTTGGGTGGACACCAGTCTTAGCTTGCTTGCGAGTGGCGCGCTAGCTGCATCTTCGATCTGGGGGAGAAGTGAAGCAAAAGGACTGTGCGGCACACGGCGCATCATCTTGGCCGGCTGGCACACGGCGCATCATCTTGGCCGGCTGCCGACGTCACGCTGGCTGGCCCGCCCCTTATTTGCTCTGTTTCGACATTTTTTTTTATGAACCTCGATCACCTATAGCATTTCTATATTGTGTTCGTGCATTCATTCTACTTTGCACTTTGGAGCTCGCAGGAACAGCTACAGGTTTCTACTCGAGCTAGAGCTACGTACCATGCAGGCTCATGTTCATGTAGGCGATGCCATGATTTGGAGCCGTGAACATGTGGAGCACTGGAGCAGCAAGGTCTGGGTTGCGAGGACTGAGCATGCAGCATACAGCGACTGTCAGTCTCTGTTAAAAAGGCGGCGATGAGCAAGCGTGAGGCACTGGTCAAAAAGTTTCAGGCGCGTGCTCATTTCTGTGCTTCTCCTGCACACTCGAGTATAGTAGTACTACTACTCCAGTAGCAATGTCTACCGCTACAGGTTTGTTGGTTCAGCTGTTAGTATTTAGTAATTAGAACTCCAGTTTGCAGGTTCAACAAGGTGCAGAGAACTCACTCGGCGCTAAGGAATTAAGGATGCGGAGGCTTAAGGCACGCCTGAGGAGCACAGCGGCAGCTTACTGGATCCATCAGAAACGTGTCCTGTGTCGAGAGCGACACCATCTGTAACTCCATATTAACTACTGCGGCGAACGAAAGCGCGCATGATACGCATGTGGTAACGACCCAATCTACCCTGCTAGTCTTGTCAGAACCGAACCCGCGAACCCGGCACCGGGACCATTGTGGCACCTTCGTCGCCGCACACATTCCTGATGCAAGGCAATGCCTCGACAAGACACGCGGCATCATCATCTGTGCCCTCATCAGCACCAGCAAAACGCCGTGTCCTCCTGGCCCCCTCCCTATCCACTCGCATGCAGAATCATGGAAGATGGACCTGCGTGCCGCACTGCACCTCGCTTTTCCACTGATGCTGCTGCTTGTAAAACCTCTTTCGAGTAAGCGAGGGCGAGCGCCGCATTGCTGCGGGAGGCACCGCCGCGACTGGGCTGGGCATTCGGTGTGAACCGACTGTTCGGTTCGGTTTCTTCGGTGCTCCAGAACTTCGGTGAGCAGGAAGGGAAACCGATCGGTGTGCGTCAA
This sequence comes from Alloteropsis semialata, assembly GCA_004135705.1. Classification (NCBI taxonomy): domain Eukaryota; kingdom Viridiplantae; phylum Streptophyta; class Magnoliopsida; order Poales; family Poaceae; genus Alloteropsis; species Alloteropsis semialata. The sequence continues at coordinate 52,628,982 of CM014276.1, read as the reverse complement.
AAACAAAAACCGAGCTGATCGGTGTCGCTTTATTCGGTTCGGTATTCACCGAACTTCACCGAAACAATCCTCCATTCCTTTCTTCTCCGATCTCTTATGTTGCAGCGACGCCGGCGCCGTCGAAAGCTTCCTGTGGCCGACGCCAGCCCCGCGACTGAAGTTGCAGCATGTTTCCGAGCGGCCGCCGGCCTGTCGCAACCAGACAGTCAGCGCGTCGAGCTCCGTCTTCGTTCCTGGATCGAAGTAGTGCGCGTAGTGATCTTCCCAGCGATGCACTAGCGCATCCAGTTGACCTCGCCGCTTGCACGTACCCTTGGCCGCCTCGTCCTCGGGCGCTGCTGCTTGCCTGCCTTGCGCCGCCGCCGCCGTCGGAAGAGAGCCGAGAGAAGCCGATAGGATAATGTTTGGGGAGCCGGGAGGAGGGCAGTCGTGGCCTCTGGGCCTGTGGTTTGGTTGTGCGACTGCCCCTTCTGAAGTCTAAATAATTTAAGCATGTGAGATGTTTTTGATTTATTCGAGATGGGCTGTATGCGTGTGTGGCATGGGCCAAGGTGGGCTACGTCGGGTACAGATGTGGAGAATGCGCTGGGCCACTGGAAGTTCGGTGTCTTCGGTTTTGTTCGGTGTGCAGAAACAGAAAACCGACACCGACACCGTAGACCGAGATTCTCTGCGACAAAAACCGACGCCGACGCCGAAAACCGAAGAAACCGATACTTCGGTTCGGTTCGGCTCGGTTCGGCTCGGTTTCCGGTTCTCGGTAAAAAAGTGCCCACCCCTAGCGACTGTCAATCACTATCCGCCGCTCGTCGCCGGCGGCGGCGCGCGTAGGGCCGGCCGAGCGATCTATCCGCCGGCCAGTGTTCTGGTCGGCCCATGTCGGCCTGGCGCCGCTGTGAGTGGAGTGCGTACGTGCGCGCGCGCGGTCTGATCCGCCGTGGCGGCATGCACCTAACTGGCCACGGTAGGAAGCCCGGCAGCCAATGTGGGGACGTTGCGGGCTGGGCAAGACTCCTCGGGCCCCGCCGCGCACCGCCCCGCACCCGCCCACCCGGCGAGCTCCGCGGCTCCGCCATCATCATGGATGCCCCGCGCACGAGCACGAACGAACGAGGTAGCTAGCGTCTGCCGCCGCCAACCTGGTCGATCGATCGGCTGCTACCGCCATACATACGGCGCGCAGCGCGAAATGTCTCAGGCTGCAGCGGGCAACTGTAAATGGAAATGGATCGCAGGTAACTTCGCAACTTTCTCGCCGAGAGCTGAGAGGTGCATTGGTCACTAATTTAGTGGTGTTCTAGTATTTCTAATGGAAATTGGAATTGTCCTCCTCAGCCTCGTGCGGCAGCCGGCAGGATGTAGCGGAGGATTTTTGTGTAATCAATATAGTACTAACTACTGGGTAATTCTAATCTCAAGATAACACTCCAGATACAATCAGAATCCGAAGGATCTACAACGCACAAAAAAAAAAGAGTCCCAAAGGATCTACGCACCATCACTGGACAAGTGTGTCTGGGGATTGCTACGGAGTAATTCACCATGAGATCTCCGTCATCTTCCTCCCCGCGTCTCCTGCTCGCGCTCACGCTGCCAGCCACTCGCCCATGCCCTCTTTCTCTGTGGTGGCATACCAACAATTTTAGTCCGTTACTTTTTAAAATGTTGGAATGAACAAATAAAAAATATTCATTTGAAAAATAGAATAATCCAAAATATTTTTTTACATTGTAAAGAAATAATTTAATATCACAGACAAATTTGTCAACAAACGGCCCGTTCAGGCATCTAAATTGCAATGGCCGTGCAGGTGACAAAAAGGAGGACCTGGGTATTTTACAAAAAATTTTGCTGCGCAAGAAGAAAAGAAAAAAAAAGGGAAAGGGCACAGCTCATATTTTGGACTATTCGGCTTCCCATCATCGAATACAATTTTTTTTCAAAATCAATTTGTTGGGCGTTTTCCTCAATGAGAAAACACCCTCAAAAAATTAAAGTATGCTGCTTATTGTGGCGTGCACACGGTATTCTTCAGTAAAAGGCGAAAGAATAGTTCGCTCTGTGCTCACCACGCAGCTGCTTGAGTTTGATGCCTTCAGCTGCCGCTCTATAAGATGTGGGATGGCTAGCTAATCTCCTTGAGACTCAGCAGTGTGGGACTAAACGGCATTCCCAGTTGGTCAGGTCGTGATGCTCTGCGATTTGCGAAATCGCGAACACCCTCCCACATGGGCCGCAGGATTACTCCTAATGGCCTTACTGGGCCGGCCGGCCTTGTGGTCTATTAAAATTTAGTTCGTTGTGTTTCAAAATATTCACAGAATCTGGAAAAACACTGATGCATCAAGAGCAAATGTGTGTGAATCACGAACAATTTATTTTCACATGTCAACAATTTAGTCTGCAAAGCAATTAAATTAATATACAAAGTTTATAATTGCATCCACACCGTGAACAAATTGTTAGGCATGGAGAACAAACGAATCACATCATGAACAAATTATCCTCCCAAGCCAACAAAAAATATGTCCAAGTGACGGACAAGCAGCACACAAAGTGAATAAATTTATTTACATTTCCAAATAATAAATTTTAAAATAAAAATAAAAAATCAAATAAATAAAAAGGAAATTTTAGCATTTTCTGAAAATAAAAAAGAGGAGGAGAGAATGAAATAGACAAAAAAGCACATAAAACAAAATAAAATAAAGACAGAAATGTTATACTTACTGAAATGGAAATAAGATGACTAAAAATACTAATCACAACCCGGTAAAGAATATATAAAAAATACTATTAATAAAAAAAATTAGAAAGTACGAATGAAATAAATATAACACAAAAGAGTTGAAAGGAAAGAAAAACGGAAAGGAAAAGAAAATATGACTGACTCGCTTTGCCTATCTTCCTGTGGGCCAGCAGCACAGTAGCAGCCTGTTAAGCAGCATGACTGCAGCAGCGCTCCTTGCAGCTTGCTTTGCATGGGCCAAGGCCCAAGAGTAGGCTTCCATGATCCCGTGCGGCCGAAATCCCTCCTCCGGGCTCCGGCCCGCGCGATTACACAAGAAAACGTTTCGCTTTTTTTTTTCCCCACCCCCACGCTCCGCCGGCCCCCTTCTCGTGCGCATCCAGGCTTCCGCGCCGCCGCCCCTTGCCCCTTCCAGTGCCCATCGACGCCGGCGCCGGTGCCGGATTGGAGTCCTCCCCACTCATCTTCCCCGCGTCCCCTTCGGCCCATTCCCGCCGCGGGTCGCCAGACCTCCCTGCCCGCCCTCCCGGTTGCCGGCGCGATGAGGCGCTTCCTCGCTCACCTCCAGCGCCATTCCCACATCGTCCTCTCTCCCCCACCTCGTAAACCCTCCCCAACCACCACCATCCTCCCCTTCCTCCTCCCCCGTCGCCACTTCTCCGACGACGGCTCTACCCCCGCCGCAGCGGCGCCGCCGCCTCCTCCGCCCGCCGCCGACGTCCCGAACGCAGGTACACTCTTCGTCACACCACCAAACTTCTTGATCCAGTCGGCGAAGGGAAACTGCGAACTTCAACTTCAGGGCTCCCCTGTATTTGCGATGTTTTCCGGACTCGGACTTGTGCTTTGAGCTATAGAGCTCGAAATGTCTACGCCGCCCCTTGCACACCACATGCTCGACCGAATGAACCACCCGTAGGAACGCTCTTGCAGCAAGCTTTTCGTACTTCCCGGAATAAAATACAACTTTGGAAGTGCACTGCCGTGCACAAGGCTCCTGTTCGTTGAAATGCTGCAGCTAGAAACTGTTGCCCACATTCGTGCGCAATACCTTCACCTGCAATGCTATAGCATACAAACGAACGAATATCATGAATAGATGTTCCTGTCGACCTGACCTTACGCCTCTGATTGCAGAGTTGAAGAAGAGGCTGGAGACTTACTATGGGGTGGATGAAGAGGCAGAGTTGCCGTCTGTCGCCGAGGCAGTTCTCGGGCGGAAGCTTGCTGATGCCCACAGTGAGACTGACGATGACCTTATAGAGGAGCTACGCAGTAAGCCACTCCCTGAGGTCCGTGACCGGGATTTTGAGTCTGACTTCGAGGAGATGTATGATACCGATGAGGATCTGAATGATCTCTACAATGCGAGTGAGTATGTTGAGAAGAAGATCAAGAGCGATGAGTTCTTTAATATGGATGACACCAAGTGGGATGCGATGATCAAGGAGGCCACGGATAAGGGGCATCTCAATAACATGAAGGAGTGCGAGGGTATCCTCGAGGACATGCTCCACTGGGACAAGCTACTGCCTGGTAAGTTGGGCTGAATCTTTATCTTTCTCTCATTGTTAGGAATACTATAAATCATTATAGAACATAGATGGGCTCGGCCATCTGAATTTCTTTGTAGCTTAATTGTTTTGCAGTGAAAGTATTCACTAAATAATAGTTTCTAGTTACTGTTTCTTGTGCTAATGTATGTGGCTCTGTTTCATAAGGTGGACCCTACGTGCTAGGAGGAGCAACACTGCCTCGCCTGCACCTAGCCATTTTTTCACATAAAGAATTTTCGGACATGATTTATATATGAAAGTGGTACAAACTAAAGGTGGAGATCGATGAACTATGGTAGTGGAACTCATTGGTGCATGGTATTGTCATCAATTTTGTCTTACAAAATTTCCTCTGTTTAAGATGGCATACTCTAGCTGTGTGCAAAAAGTACAAACACCTAGTCACACCTAGGTGCTGGACAGAGCCTCTTTGCCGTCCTAGTGCCTAGCAGTTTTTGAAATATTGAGATGTAGCTGTAGCCAGTTTGAGAAATGCTACCCTTGAAGAGTAAAGCCAACCAAAATTGGAAAGGACACTTCCTTTTTATTATCTATTGGGTGTTATTATTATTATTTTGTCTTGCTTGCAAGTTGGAAAGGAAAAAAAAAGGAATGGCTTAATAGTCTGGTAGAGAAGATTTGTGCCTGTTTTAATTTAAAGGGAAGAAGCCAGAATGTCAGTTGCCGTTGGCCTGACCTCTCTCAAGTTTCAAAATGTGTCGATGCATGTATGAACTATATTGACACCTGTCATATTTGAACCAAATTGTATGCTGCCAATTTTTTTATGTCGGGAATTCCAACCAATTGAAAGGCTCACGAATTGAGAGCCAAAAAATGAAATCTCTCTTTCTTTCCAGTTTATGTTCGATTGGTTGTTGAGTGGAGGTCATCTGGTTAGGGGCTAAGGTTTCTGTTATGTAAGTGGAGAACCTGTTATTCAGTCAAGCCTTGCGCAATTGCTAGTCTTAAGCTCGTCAAATTCTTGCAGAATCTAGCATAGAACATGGTGATTTGTTTATTTGGTAGCTTTCTTCACTGATTTATTTTGTTGCATCTGCCTCGTTAAATGATGTTAAATCTGTCCACAGGATTAGCTCATTGTGGTGTCTAAACTTCATAAGTTGAATTAGCATATAATGGACTTTATATATTGAATCTTGTATCAGTAGTTCTGTACTCAACAACCCGTACATGACTTTATGAATCTGATAGCCTAGCCAAAAAGAAAAAGATGCCAGAGGTAATTGTGGTGTTGCCATTTTTTCTTGTGCTCAGTTGGGATGCACATAATTTGGTTTGGCATCTCTTTAGCTCCTTTAGATTGGTATGCAGGCTCCTTTGGGGTATTGTATGGCACCATGTTCATGGCGTTCTATGTGTAAATTGGTTGTACCCTCATGTATTCTAGATCCAAGAGTTTTTTTAGGGTAATCACATCAATCATCAATGTATAGATGAAGGAGACAATAGTAAGTATAGTTGCAAACAGTTGGTATTTCATTCTGATCTTAAAACAATATGGCGACAAACAAGTTGATAATTTGAATTTTTAGCTAGGTGTAGACCAAATGATTGAGCCTATCACGGTATGTTGGACTTGCCATTATAGAAGTTGGCATTTGCCCAGGTTGTATTGTGTGGCAACAAGCATATCTTGTCAAATCTGACTGAAAGGTGTCCTTTCTTTTTTGGTTTACATGCTATCTGATCTCGTTCCAGTAGGGATGCTATGATACCATACAAACAGCCAAATTGTCTATGTGTGAATGTTGAGCATCTAGGTGTGAAATTCTTATTTCATGTTTATTTTGTTCATACATGTAGTGCAGTTTTGTAATTCCTTTGTAATTATTTGAGTAGAATAGCTAAGGCTGTGTTTTCTTATTTTCCTTTACTGTAGTTATATTACTTATACTGTGTTTGTTTTTTTCAAACATCACATGTTACATCCAGATGAGATTAAGCAAAAGGTGGAGGCCAAATTTAATGAGTTGGGAGACATGTGTGAGAAGGGAGAGATGGAACCTGAGCAGGCATATGAATTATTCAAAGAATTTGAGGATACAATGGTTGCTGAGTGTACAGAATTAATGGAAAAAGAGATGCCAACTGATGCGGATGAACTTACTGAAACAGGAAGTAAGAAAGTTGAGTTAAATGATCCACCAGGTGAGGGACCTGTTCTAAGGTGGGAATCACGGATTGTGTTTGCTCCTAGTGGTGATGCATATCATCCCAAAAACAGAAAAGTCAAACTCAGTGTAACTGTGAAGGAATTGGGACTATCAAGGCATGCTTTCCGTCGATTGCGTGAGGTTGTTGGA
>CM014276.1:52607340-52621350 GCA_004135705.1 Alloteropsis semialata | reverse complement strand
AGTATTTGTATCTCCCAACAGAATCAGGAGCATTCCCCCATACATCTGAAAACACAAGTTCTAAACAACGACTGGAAATACTAACATGAAGGATCTGTAGCATGTGGAACATGAAGGACTTCTTTTAATTCAATAGTACAATTTGGGGGTATGAATGGTAGATTGACCCATATGACTTTTCTCCATACCTGAACCACTTGCAGTGTGGATTTGCTCACCACCATGGTAGTTCTCACGAAAGGAGAGCTTCTCAAGTTCTCCTATGATGTGATCAGTCGCCTCCCATATCCGTATACAAGTTTGTGTCTATGGTGTAGGAGATTATGGCAGCAGCAGCAACGTGTCTTTATCTCGAACATAGGACTCATAGTACCTATGCTAGCTTTGATAAGCTGTATGGCCCACCTTGAAGCAGACTCGGCATAGTGGGTGCCCGTCGAAGGAGTTGTTGGAGCGATACTGCTAACCACCGTTGTGGCCATGGTGTGACGCATCATTGTTCCCCCCATTGCCGGCCACCATGGCCACACCTGGGGAAGGCAGAACCGCGACTAGGACTATGTCATCCACGGTTGCCACGACCAGCACGTCCACGCGTGTCCTCGTCTATTTGCCATATTGGCAGAGGACCCAAAGGACTGACCTTGGCCGATGAGCTCCATGCGGGTTTTGAAGGCGAGCATCTGAATGTACAGCTCTTCCAACAAAAGCCCCTACACTCTAGCTAGCACAATAGACACCAATTGATTAAAATCAAAATCCAGACCTATGACTATGTAGTCAAAGAGTTCATCATCATGAACTGGACGCCCTGCAACTGTCATGTCTTCTCGTAGCGCCTACATCTTGGAGAAGTACTCGGCCACCGTCAAGTTGCCCTTCTGGGCAGTAGATAGGGCGAGACGAGTGCTGATCACCCTTACTTTGGTTCGCGATGCAAAGATGGCTTCAATTGCACTCCATGCCTCAAGTGAGGTCAGTTTCTTTGAGAGGGAGGAGAGAAGGAAGATGAGGACCTGTTCGTCGAATGGCATCCACTCCTCATACATTGGGTCAACAACCTTAACGATCTTTACATCAACCTTGTCATCAACCTCAGCAACCGATGCCTTGGCCTTGCTAGTGATGTATCCTTCGAGCCTTGCACCTTGAATCACAGAAAGGCTCTGAGATTTCAATGTTGCGTCGTTGATTTGGCTAGCTTCTCCGTGACAGATTGGATGATCATCGAATCTATGGTGAGACCGGCATAGGGAGAAGAACTACTGTACATATTTCCATGTAATATGAATAAAAATAATATTTTAGGGTGTGTAAAAACTTTAGTTTGCCTTGAAAGGTATGAAAGAGTGTGACAGATGCATGTGTTTGTGAACAATGCTTAGTCTACTTTTTTAAAAATGTCTTGAATATTTTATGAGAAGGTACACCTATAAAGGGCTCCATGCTAATTTTCATAATTTTCGGATGCAGTCCTTTATATTTAACTTTTTTCTTAAAATGTGTTAAACCTTCTTGAATTTCTTGAATCATAAAGAAATTTTTGTGGTCTCTCCTTACATGCTACTAGTTCAAGAAAAGATAATAAAAAATAAAATAGAAAGAAAAATTTGGTGTGCAAACTGGCAGTGAAAATGAGATTATCACCCGTGGTTCGTGTTACAAACTGGCGGTAAAAGTGATTTTCACTGTCAATTTGACGCTGAAAACGCGGTGAAAATGGTGTCGATTTCACCATCGGTGCTTGCCTCGAATTAGCAGTGAAAATTATTTTCACCGCCAGCTCACTTTGGAACGCCAGTTCTTTTAAAACCAGCGGTGACAAGGCACTGTGAAAAATCATTTCTATAGTAGTCATATATAATTATAAAATAAATCAGAAAAACAAACTCAATAAGTTAAATCATTCATGTCTGAGGCTCACAAATGTGAACAAGACAAAGATGAGTGTGCATCATATATATTTGCTAAAATATTTGGCCTGCATTTAAGTAACCACCACATGGCACCATGGATAAGCATATGGCATGCCTAAGCAGTGGTTAGTCATATGATTACATGGTCTAAACTATTGTCAATTGGCACTAAACTATTGTTAAGCTAAGGTTGGGATGGTAAGTGTACCAGTTTAGTAAGTTAAGGGGTCAATTTGCACCGGTTAAAACATTTGGGATGACAGTCACACTTTTGCGGTATTTAACAGATGAAAAACACTTTTTCCTAATCATTACACACTTTTTCCTAATCATTTTAATGAGCCACTGGGAATACGAATGGCTTTGTAATGAGCGCGCGACACAGTAGAAATATACTAGTCAAGCTATGTTGTTTCCTTCGTTGTAATGAGCTGGATCTCTTTAAAGGGACACTTGGGCATTGGGCTGTCCCAGAATGACGCATCTTAGATCCCCAACCTTCATGACTTTCTTAGGTTTTTTTTTGTGAAAGATACAGTCACAGACGCTCATACATACACGCACACTCAATTAATAAAAAAAAGGTTTCCATTTTCTGGATTGTTTTTTGTGGATCCACTTGTGTGATAATGTTTGTTCAGTCATGGAGACATTGCGTACCTGCAGCTGTCTGACTAACGCAATGAACTGAAACCTCCTATTCCCAAACATCATTAGTCGACGGTAAGAGCATAAAGAAAAAACAGTGCTGACGGCAACTAACAGTTTTTATTTGCTTAGCTGTGTATTGTCAAACAGAGCAATACACAACGTTTTTGTCTGTTTGCAGTCAGTCTTGATGAAGCCGGCGTCTGAAAATGACGAGGACATGGTGTTCATACCATGACATGATGGAGGAAGAACTGCATATATACATAAGAAAAGAGTTAACAAATAACAGATGATTGAGGCAGCAAAATGATACCTTCAATCAATGCCTTCTCTCACTACCGGAAATCCGGCCTTTGCCGAGTGTCAAGATCTTTGCCGAGTGCAATTTTTCGGGCACTCGGCAAAGATTTCTTTGCCGAGTGCATTTCAAAAAACGCTCGGCAAAGAAAAAGCACTCGGCGAAGAAATCTTTGCCGAGTGTTTTTTGAAATACACTCGGCAAAGATTTTCTTTGCCGAGTGTAGAAAATCTTTGCCGAGTGTCAAAAAAATACACTCGGCAAAGACTTCTTTGCCGAGTGCTTTTTTTTGACACTCGGCAAAGTCATAATTAAAACCACATTTTGAAGTAGTAAATCAATTCAAATCAAAAAGTTTTGAACTACAAAGTTGTATATCTTCTCAAGATGTAGAACTTTTAGTTTGGTCATTTCTTCATTCGACAAATTCATATGAATATTGTTCACAAAATCTATATCTCTCGTAGAGTTTCCTGAAACTATAAGAGAGATCTATAAGATTTGTGAACAATGTTGCTCTCACTACATCGGATGAAGAAATGACATATATCAAAGTTGTAGATCTTCAGAAGTTATACAACTTTGTAGTTAAAAACTTTTTATTTTAAATTTGTTTTGCTAATGAAAAGTATGTTTGTAGTTCTCAAAATTTGAAATTTGAGTTTTTTCAAACAACCTCGGATGAAGAAACAGTCAAAATAAGAGTTGTAGATCACAATAAGTTATGAAACTTTGTAGTTGACAACTTTTTATTTGAAATCATCTTATCAACAAAAACTAAGTTTGAATTTTCTCAAATTTGAAATTCAAATTTTGTAAACGACCTCGGATGGAGAAACTACCAAAATAAAACTTGTAGATTTCAAAAAGTTATAAAACTTTATAGTTGAAAACTTTTTAATTTGAAATCGTTTAGGGCCTCAAACAAGCAATTTACACTCGGTTTAGTATAATATGGTAGGAATCAGAACGGTATCTAGTCACAGACGAGAGTGTGGTGCAGTGGTAAAGGGGGTCACGCGCGAGAGAGAGGTCACGGGTTCGAATCCTAGCGACCGCGTAGCGCGCGAATTTTCCGCGAAAAATGGCGCGCCTTGCGGCTTGGGTGGTTGGGTGCCTTCCCATATTTGAATAAATTTTTTTGCTATTTGTTTTCGGTTTTTTTGTGCTCAGGAAATCCCCTCTTTGCCGAGTGTTTTTTTGGCACTCGGCGAACCTTTGCCGTGTGCCCGACGAGTGGCCCACGGCAAAGGCCTCTTTGCCGGCCGCGCTTTGCCGTGTGGGCTTTGCCGTGAGTTACCCACGGCAAAGGCTTTGCCGTGGGTAAAACTGCCTTTGCCGTGTGCATCTGGCACACGGCAAAGGCTCGAATTCCGGTAGTGTCTGTTGGCAACCATTGACTAGTACCCTGTCAACATTGACTGTTTCTTCTCAAATAATTTCTGAATATACGTCAACTCTTGCTGAAGATTTGTATTACTTGAACTCAGACAATAGATGAAATATATATGCTATCAAAATGGAACTTGCAGGCCACATGTGCTTTTGAAAAAGCGAATCTGCACAAGACTGGCAGAAAAAATATCTGAGACTGATGAAGGATTGAGATAGGTAATTAAAATAATGCACCTACCAGTTGTTGCATCCAGCTGACTTTTGAGTTTTTAAGGTGAGCACGCACCTACCAGTTCGATAGGTGGATGTCGAAATGTCTGACCTATAGAAGGTTACAGCTCAATCACTAGTTCATATACAGTAAGGAACCAGGAGGCCCATATGCACCATGAATTAGAGCATCAACACTATACACACGAGAATGAGTGTTTTCGTGAGGAAGTCCCCCTCGGTTCTCGTAAGGCCATTGGAGCCATCATCAATGAACACCTCCATCAAACTCTCATCTGTTGACAAGGGTGTCAATAAAATGCCTGTCATAGCTTTCCTCATGTTTGAACATCCGATCCATGAGGTTGCCAACACCATAAAGAGAGCATTATCCCATGCACTTGTCCACTACTATCCTATTGCAGGTCGTATTGTTGCAGGAGCCAGCGATGATGAGGTCCATATCGAGTGCAATGGTGAGGGGGTTGCATTCGTCTCTGGGTCCGCCAATTGTGCCTTGAAGGATGTCAAATTATTGGATCAATCACCAGCCACAAGGACCCTTCTTGATGATCTGGCCCTCTGCCCAGACACAGGCTTTGGCCCCACTGATCCGTTGTTCTTGATGCAGGTGACAGAGTTCTCATGCAGTGGGTTTGTCATCGGGGTGACCTGGAACCATGCCATTGCTGATGGTGTTGGGATGGCGCAATTCTTACAGGCCATCGGTGAGCTCGCCTGTGGGTTGTCAGCGCCATCGATTGTTCCAGTCAGGTGGGATGCTTCACTCCTGAGTTCACTGCCATCTAGAGTCATACTGCAGCAGCCTGGGATGAGCCAGGAGCCATTTAACGACATCGCCTACCTTGAAATCACTGTCCCCTCAAGAATTATCAACCGCATCAAATCTGAATTTAGCAACCGCTTCCCTGGTGAGCCGTCTACTAGCAAGTTCGATGTTGTCAGCGCTGTGCTGTGGCAGTCCCGCACCCGTGCAATCATGTGCAACCCGGAGATCCCAGCATTGTTTTCGTATGTAGCAAACGTCCGTAAGCATTTGGGCACCGAGCAAGGCTACTATGGCAATTGTATGACAAGGCAACAAGTCGTAGCGACAAGCGGCTCTGTGGCGAATGGAGACATTTTGGACCTTATCAGAATGATCAAGCACTCTAAGGAGAAAATAGCTGACCAAATCAAGAACAATGACGGAAGCAGCCCTCAACAAGCTGCAGGTCAACAGATGCAGCAGCTCGTGCAGCTTCGTTACAATATGTTACCTTGAAAATGGCATGCATAAATGAAGAGAATCGTTTTTTATCATACACTAAATCAATACGTGTACTACAAATAACCCACAAAAGAGCGTTTTTTATCATACACTAAATCAATACGTGTACTACAAATAACCCACAAAAGAGCTGGTACCCCCACAAAGATTTAATTTCTTTCCTTTTCAATGTTGTTAACCAATTGCCAAACATATGCATCTCTCACAGATCAAGACGGGGTTAACCAAGTAGCTATCTAAACCAATCGCTAAATGGTCCTAGCATGTGACAAAAGAAAAAAGAGATGTTTAATTAATTCATTGCAATCGGAAAACAACATTTCCAACTGCCACTCACTACGGGAAACCCCGTATTTGCCGAGTGTCTGAAACACTCGGCAAAGGGCAAAATACACTCGGCGAAGCTTTTGCCGAGTGTTACACTCGGCAAAGAGCACTCGGCACAGCTCCAGTCGGCAAAGGGGCTCTTTGCCGAGTGTATTATCTCGGGCACTCGGCAAAGGCTTTGCCGAGTGCCTGGGCCCACACTCGGCAAAAAATGCACGTAACGGCCCGGCGGACGGCGCGCGGCCGTTTGCTGACGTCACGCCGACGTGGCGGCGACGGCGGCGGACGGCTGACGGCGGGCCTTCGCCGAGTGCCACCTGGCAACACTCGGCAAAGAGCCAGGCTTTGCCGAGTGTTGCCACGTGGCACTCGGCAAATCCCCAACCTTTGCCGAGTGTCCAGGGCAACACACTCGGCAAAGGGTGACCGTAGGGTTGCATTTTGATGCACCTTTGCCGAGTGCCCGAAATAAAACACTCGGCAAAGGCTCGGCACTCGGCAAAGGTGCATCAGAATGTAACAGAAATAGCACCTTTGCCGAGTGTATGATCAAAAACACTCGGCAAAGGGCCTCTTTGCCGAGTGTACACTCGGCAAAGGTGCCAAATTGCCCCTGTTTCATTTGTTTGCTCAGGTATAACGTGCCCCCACTGAAAATACATCACAGGCAGTTCATATAGATGTATATACATATTATAGGCAGTTGATATAGATAAAATCCACAACCATAAATCCACAATAACCATAGCAAATAGTATCTCATCCACAACCATAAATCCACAATAAGTTCACAACTAACAAGTCGTTCACAAACACACTAAGTTCATAATCACAAAGTTCATAAGCACAGCATCACTGAGTAGGCCCAGGCGGTGGGCCGAACAGACTGCGGCTGAGGCGTGTCGGCATGTCTTCTTCCGCCGCAGGAGCCTCGTTCGACGCCGCCGCCGATCCAGCAAAGTTCTGCACAAGTTTTAGGACAGAAACAAAGTAGAGCTAAGTTTTCTAAGCTACGGTTGTGAATCTAAGTTTTCTAAGGCTGTCATTGATCGAAATGAAATCATAAAGTTTCAGCGGTGACTCACAGGAGAATATGACGGAGGTGGCATCACTGGCGGGGCGAAAGTCATCGGAGGCGGAGGCGGAGATCGGCCCATGTCCCTCGCCATGCCGTTGAACCAGTTGTACCACTCGGTCATCTGCTGCATGCGGAGCCGCTCGGCCTCGTCCCGCTGCCTTTGCTCCTCGTCCCGCCGCCTTTGCTCTTGCTCCCGCCACTGCCGCTCCTCATCCAGCCGGGCCTCTAGCATGGTCGTTCTCCTCCTCTCCTCCTCTAGCTGGGCCTGCAATATTCCATCAAAGCGTTAGAATTCAACGGTAAGGAAAAATGAACTAAAGTGTAATAAAGCAGAAATAACCTGGATTAGTTGCATGTTGAAGTGGCTAGCGGTCTGCGGCTGGCGTATGTCGGGGTTAGCGCTACCGGCTTTGATCTGGGAGAGAGTGGGGGTACTGGCCGTGTCGATCGTGCTGTCGCCGACGGCGTACCTCCCATGCCTCTTGCCTCCTGCCATCCTCATGATGACTTCACCATCAAGCGGCGCGGCGGCCGGATCCCACTCAGGCCCATGCTTTTGGCGTCCCATCTCCGAGTAGGTGGTGAGGCGGGCGTGGACCATGGGATTGCTGTACGCCTCCGGCCCGGCTTCGGGGTTGTAGCGGACTTCGGACGTGGCCCTGCCCATGTGGGACACGGCAATAGCCTGGAAGTCAGTCAGCTCCTCGCCTCCATGTGCCGCCGACTACAAAACACACAAAAAAAACAATATGATTACAAATATTGCAGAATTGAGCGTTTCAATTATAAAATGAGATGTCATACCCATCTTTGTTTGTACTCGGGGAGGGTAAGGCTGCCCTGGTGGTGTGCTGGACCTGGCATCAGCAAACGGCGCTCCCGGGCAGCCAGGTGTGTCTCCATCCACTCAGGGGAGCACCAGTAGGCCACCCACTTCTCCCAAGCCTGGGATGCGAGGCACACCACCAGGGAATCACCTACGCAGGATGATGTAGAAGAAGATTAGATTATACGTGCTTAATCATATAAGGAATCGTAATTAAAGTTTTATATTTACCGAGATGTATTGATCGTGGGTCAGGTAAATGGTTCTGGCTTGCTCTTTGGAGTACTTTGTGCCTCTGTCCTTCCAGTAGTCAATGACGGCCTGGATCCGCGCCTCGTAGTACATGTCCTTGACCAGTTTGTGAGCCGCCCTCTTTGCCTGCTCACCCGCCTCCACCTCGTGGCCCGGGGCGCATCTGTAAAAATCCTACATATATATATGCGATATAGTGGTGACAAATGTAGAAAGCATGCATATATATATATATATGTGTGTGTTGAAATATGTATTGCGGGAAACACTTACCCACAGCTCGGCAAGCACCCTCTCGGCCTTGTTGGGGAAGCTCCTGCCCTGTTGAAATATGTATTGCGGGAAACACTTACCCACAGCTCGGCAAGCACCCGCTGGGCCTTGTTGGGGAAGCTCCTGCCCTCCCGGTCCTCTTGGTCGTCCGTGGCGTCGTAGTAGTGGGCGAACGACTCCGCCGGCTCCTGGACTCCTTGGTGCGTAACTATGCCAGGGAAGTTTGCCCTGCACAGAAGACCCAGGATGCCGTTGACCTTCCGGCTGTGAGAAGCACCCCGCTCTACCACGTCCCAACCCCTGCAAAGTGATCAAGATAGATTGTTAGTTTCTATAGTGATATTCAACATATTAAATAAAAATAGAATGATAACATATAAAGTTTATTACCTTGCACCGCTAGGTCGGATCATCGGACGGTGTGCTGGGGGTATCGGCCGCCTCGGGAGTTGGGATGGACCGCGCGCCCATAATCGGGCGTTAGAAGCGGAACCCTCCCCGGACCCCTCCCCCGCATCCCCCCTCTCCTCCTCCGACGACTCCACCTCGCCCTCCACCACCGCGGGAGGAACCTCCTCCTCAGACGAAGACGAGGACGAAGGTACAGGGGTCGGTACCGTGCCCTTCCGTCGACCCCTGCGTCCACCCCTCCCTCGCCCCCTGGGTCCACCGCTCCCAGACCCTGAAGGTGCCTCCTCCTCACGTGACCCCCTCCGGTAAAGGGACTTCACGTTCCTAACTCCGCCCACCATCTGCATTGAAAAAGGCAAAATAAACATAATTAGAAAGATATGCAAAATATAATGAGAAATAGAAGCAAACTGAGCAAAATATATAAAGTAATTAACATGCATGGTATTACAAATAAAAAATAGCTAGGATCATACATGTATTAGAAATAATCATCGTGATCGAGATTTTCTTCTTGGTTCTCATCATCACTATCACGCATTTCGAGATCCTCATGCCCGTGCTCCTCAGGTTCTTCCATCTCATCATCACTCTCAACGCCTAAAAGCATGTTTTCAAGTAACTGCACGTCCTTCAAGTTAAGAACCACATCTCCATCGTCCACTTGTTCATTCATTTGCTCTACTTCCATTTCGTCCACTTCGGTTAAGTCTATCACAAAACTCCCTTCTAGCCCATCTTCTTGGAAGAACTCTCCGGCATACGTGTTTGGATCGAAGTTGTAATCGTCATTGTTTGGGACTGGTAGTTTTCCGTGTGGTGATACCTTGTACACAACATCCCAACCCTGAAGACGCTTGTCGGTTGTGCACGGATACGAGAGGTAATAAACCTGTGTGGCCTGTTGAGCCACAATATATACATCTTCTCCGGCATAGACGGATGATGGTTGAATTTCAACTAGCCCAACGTTAGGGGTCCGTCTCACAGCTGAGGGATCAAACCAATGGCATTTGAATATGACAGGATGAAGAGGTTTGCATCCACCAAAATTGAGTTCGTATATTTCTTCAATTATTCCATAATACTCGACCCCATCAAGGCTTGGCGTACAAACTCCGGTATTTGTGGTCCTTCGATTGGGCATCTTCTGCTCATGGCTCTTTGTGCGAAAACGATAACCATTCACATCATAACAGCCAAAGGACTTGACCCTATAGGCACAACCATCGGCAACTTGTCTCAACTCGGCACTCATAGACGCATCGGTTTGGGCCTGCAAGTTCGAGCATGATTGTCCGTTATGTTATTGGACGACCAAGTTATAATGTGAAACTAATAGGAGGGAAATTAGAATGAACCTTCCGTTTGAACCAAGAAATAAAATTGGCCTCTCTAAGAAGGGTATCTACTTCGTCCGGTCTAGGTTGCCTCGATTGACGCCAGGATTGTTCAACAAATTCCCTGTACCACCGAGAAAAACGATGGTTGGATGAAGAATATGGGTCAGTAATGTAATAAGTTTGTTGAGAACTTACGGGATGTACGGCTCGACTTCGGAGAGGTTGGTCAACACATATAGCATGATTGTGCGCCACTCTTCGTATTTCAAGGTCTTGGGTGTGCCTTCACTTGCACTTCCGAGTTGCCCTCGAAATATGCTGAGGGTCGTGTCAACTTCACCAGAATTGTAACGAGTTGGTGGATTGTGCACGTTAGGAAGATTGTCAGCATAGTATTTTGAAGTGAAGTTTGAGACCTCCTCCAGAATGTATGCCTCTGCAATGGACGCTTCAATCTTGCATTTATTTTTACATTTCGTTCGAAGAACCTTTTGACATCTTTCAACTGGATAGCACCAACGGTTCTGCACAGGCCCCCCCATTCTTGCCTCATACGGGAGGTGCAAAATCATATGCTCCATCGGATTGAAGAAGCCGGGTGGAAAGATCTTCTCCAACTTACAGAGCAACACCGGGGCCAGCCTTTCCATATCTTCCATCACGGTAGGAGATATCTCCTTAGCACAAAGGACGCGAAAGAAATTGCTCAACTCTGCCAGCACTAGCCAGATATGATCAGGTACATACCCGCGAATCATCACCGGAAGGAGCCGCTCAAGCCATATGTGGTAGTCATGGCTCTTGAGCCCGTTGATTCGCAAAGTAGCTAAGTTCACCCCCTCCTCAGATTCGCTGCATACCCATCAGGGAACTTTAACGTTTGGAACCATTTGAGAACTTCCCTCCTTTGATCCCTCTTCAGGACGTAATCTGCCCTAGGCTTTTTCCAACGTCCGCCGTCTGTGGGAGGCGGTATGTTCATCTTCGGTCTATCGCATAACAGGCTTTGATCCACTCTAGCCTTCACATTGTCCTTTGTCTTGTCAGCATGGTCCATGACAGTACCAAAAAGAGCCTCGCCAAGATTCTTTTCCGTGTGCATCATATCAATGTTATGCGGTAGAAGAATGTCCTGCATATAGGGGAGCCTCCACAATGGCGAAATATGAGTCCAGGCATGTAGCTCACCATATCCCGCAAAAGCATCCTTCTTTTTGTTGAGCTTCAGAGCTTCTAACTCAGTACGGATCTCGAGACCTGTCATCAGATGTGGTGGAGGGTCTTCAACAACGACACCCTTCGTAAAATTCTTCATGTCTCGTCTGAATGGATGATCAAGAGGGAGAAATTGACGATGTTTGTCGAAAGAAGAATATTTGCCACCCTTCATCAACCAAATAAACCTCAACATTGCCTTGCATACCGGGCATGCGAATTTCCCATGAACACAGTGTCCGCAGAATAACCCATACGCCGGCGCATCATGCAGGGAGTACATGTACCAAACATGCATTGTGAAGTTTCTCTTCGTAGCTCGGTCGTATGTCAAAACACCTTCCTTCCAAGCACGTTCCAATTCATCAACCAGAGGCTCCATGTACACACCCATTTTTTTCCCCGGGTATCCAGGAATGATTAACGACAAGAAGATGTTCTGTCGTTGAAAGAGGACGCCGGGAGGGAGATTGAGAGGGATAACAAACATGGGCCAACAAGTGTATGCGGCAGCAGACATCCCATACGGATTGAACCCATCGGTTGCCAGGGCAATACGTACATTGCGAGCCTCCAGAGCTTTCTGACTATGAATCTCATCAAATCTTCTCCATGATTCACCATCGGCTGGATGTACCAGCTTCTCAGGATTGTATCGACGACCATGTTTATGCCATGTCATCTGTTTCGCGGACTCCTCGGTCATGTAAAGCCGTTGGATCCTCGGTATGAAAGGAAGGTACCGTAGGATCTTCTCGGGAATCGTGGTCTGCCTCTTAGTGCCATCAGCTGATTCTACCTCCACGAACCTGGACGACTTGCACTGTGGACAGTACTTCGCGTTCTCATATTCTTTCCTAAATAAGACGCATCCATTCGGACAAGCATGTATCTGCTCATACGGCATCTTAAGTGCGCGAAGAAGTTTCTGTGCCTCATACATGCTCTTGGGCAGAATGTGACCATCCGGAAGCAAACTGCCAAATACTGTCAACATGACATCGAAGGCTTCTCGACTGTGGCTAAACTGAGACTTTACGGCCATCAGACGGGCAATGGCATCCAGTTGCGAGACCATGGTATGCTGGTGAAGGGGTTTCTGTGCCGCAGCCAACATCTCATAATAAGCCTTCGCACTGGCCTCCGGCTCTTCCTCCGTAGAACCTTCATCTATCTGTGCTTCATCGAAGTCATTCAACATGTCTCCGACCCCGGCATCATCATCAAATTCCTCGATGCGTTGTCTCACGACTTCGTCTCTCACACGCTGGCCCTCACCATGGCAGGTCCACCGAGTATAGTCCGGCGTAAATCCATGCTTGATGAGATGTTTGCTCATGTCCGTCTTTGTTTGTCGTTTACGGTTTGCACATTTGACACATGGACAAAAAGCCCGTGTACTTTTGGCAAATGCAAACGCTTTGTTCACGAAATCTTCAGTCTTGGTCAACCATTCAGCAGTCTTCTGAGCAAAGCCCGTGTACATCCACTCACGGTCCTCCATCCTCTAATAGATCATCGAGCGATATCAAACTAACTTTTACATCTACCGGAATGTCTATCATTCTCTACTAGGTATAGATAGGTCCTAATCCCACCCGAGGATGTGTAGATTGGGTTAGTTTTCATGCTCTACTCCTATCTGAGCCAGAATTTCGGCAGCACCTACCCGCTGTTCTCCAGATACACGTCCTAGAAAGGAGATTGTGTATCCGGAGAACAACGGGGAGGTGCTGCCGAAATTCTGACTCAGATAAGAGTAGACCATGAAAACTAAACCCATCTACACATCCTCGGGCTGTCCAAAAAACGTGGACAATTCGAAACAGATACGGTCACACATATGCAAAAATCTGCATATGTCCAACCGTATCTCTTTCGAACGGGAGACGCCTATGGTTACGTGAACAACGAACAAGAAAGGAAAAGAGAGCATGTTTGTCTCACCGTGTAAAGTCGGCGGGGTGTAGGCCGGTCTCGATGTAGGGGACACTCGTCTGCCCAAAAAAAAGGAAAAAGAGTGTTAAAAATTGAAAATTTCGGCAGCACCTCCCCTGCAAAGGGAGGTTTCCAAACCCTGCAATTCAAAAAGCGACACGATGGCCGAGCACATTCAACAACTATCTGTCATTCCACATCCAACATTCCATATCCAAATTCAAAATTCAACATCGTTAACTAAGAAAGACACTAAGAAATTCTAACTCCTGTAATTCTAACTCTAAAAATTCTAACTAAAATATTTTCTAGCTCTGACATTTCAAACTATAACATTTCTAACTCTAACAATTCAAAATCTATGAATTTTAACTATAATAATTGAAACTACAAAAGTAAACGATGAAAGACTTACAATTGGCGCGGCGCGGGGACTGCCGGCGTGGCGGTGGGCGCCGGCGAGGAGGGCTCTGCAGTGGGTGGCGGTGGCGGGGGGCGCTGCGGCCCGTGGTGGGGTGGGGGGCTGTCCTGCGACCCGGGGAAAGGGCCGGGGTTTCGCGGCACCGGCGGGTTCACTGGCGCCGGG
>CM014276.1:52554753-52607240 GCA_004135705.1 Alloteropsis semialata | reverse complement strand
CGGCGCTGGGGCGGCGGCGGCGTGCGGGGCGCCGGGTGGAGGAGGTTTGAAGAAGGGAGGAGGAAGAAGATAGGGAAAAAACGGCTTAAGACCGGTGCTCGGGGGTTTGCCGAGTGTCCCAGATCCGACACTCGGCAAACTTTGCCGAGTGTCGGATCTGGGACACTCGGCAAAGATTTTTTTTTTTTTTTTTCTTTCGCTGCCAGGTGGGCCACCCGAGCCAGTCAGGTGGCCCACCAGGCCTGCCAGGTGGGCCTCTGGGAATTTGCCGAGTGCCAGGTGGCGGACACTCGGCAAAGGGGCTCTTTGCCGAGTGCTGCACCACGGGCACTCGGCAAACAGGCAATGAAAATTTGAAAATATAGCAAATTTCGATTTTTGGTGCAACGAATTTTGAAAAAAAACATGTCAACTCCACTGTACAATGCATATCTCATCATTTTAGAACAAAAGAACCATTATTTTATGTGTTTATTCAAAAAAATTGAAGTATACCATTTGAATTTGAATATACGTAACAAAAAAATTATAAAATCTGAAATGGATCCGAAAAATTACCAAAACTTGACATGATACATTTTAGGTAGTATATTGCCATTAGAAAAAGTTTGGAAGTCAAACTCGAATTGTCATGTCACTCTGTGTCCAAATCATGAACGATCTATTAGAACTCAACGAAACTTCTTCGGGGATGCTCTGGTTACAAGCATCGTATGTGAAAACTTTTGCAGAAGCTTCTAAATTTTTTACCACAGCCTCCACATCAGATATCATGAGCTCTCGACAAATCTCAGGATTTTCGGAGTTCATTAGAATTTTTTATAATTAAAAAACAATCCTACCACACGTACATCCTCGTGTTTCACAAATATCATTTGCCAAAATGACTTATTTCTCATTGATATTGTCTAAATAAGGAGTTAGTAACATGAATATCATTTTTACAATCACTCTGTTTCAAGATTTCAAACACCTGTAGTTCAAATTTTGAATTAAACAAAAAATTCAATTTAATGAAACAAAATCATTGAATATAGTAAACGAGCCGAAAAAAATCCTAAATTGCAACATAGAGTACACTGTATCATACTTGAATCAACAAAAAAAGGTTTAGAAGCATTTACATGAAATATGGAGCCAATGTTTGCTGAGTGCAAGCTAATACACTCGGCAAACAGGCTCTTTGCCGAGTGCTAGCTCTAGGGCACTCGGCAAACTCCCGACCGTTAGCCGCCGTCCAGACCGCGTGACGGCGGCGGCCTGATAAGTGGGGCCGGGTCGATGTTTGCCGAGTGCCCTAGGGCCGGCACTCGGCAAACAAGTGGACCGTTAGCCGCCGTGCGGACCGCGCGACGGCGGTGGCCTGGCAGGTGGGGCCAGGTTGCGCTTTGCCGAGTGCCAGGTGGCGGGCACTCGGCAAAGTCGGCTTTGCCGTATGCTCTGGATTCGACACTCGGCAAAGCTTGGGTTTGCCGAGTGTCCGGTTTTCGCCGAGTGTATTGTTTCCTACACTCGGCATATCCCATTTTTGCCGAGTGCCCGAAATTTTGCACTCGACGAAGCTTCAGGCACTCGGCAAATGCCGCGTTTCCCGTAGTGATGGTTCTGTACGATATATGTACTTCGGCAGCCATCAAAGTTAAATTAAGGGTCTGTTTAAATTCGGTGAAAAACTTTGCGAAATTTACTGTAGCAATTTTAAACCACAGATTAAGAGAACAAAACATGATTTAAATATAAAACAAATTATACGGGTGGACGGAAAATCGCGAGACGAATCTATTAAGCCTAATTAATCTGTCATTAGAGATTGTTTACTGTAGCACGACATTATCTAATCATGGCCTAATTAGGCTTAGGCCATGTTTAGTTGCATCAACTTTTCAAACTTTTTACTGTTCACCCGTCACATCAAATGTTAGGACACTAATTAAGGGTATTAAATGTGGATTAATGACAAAACATTCCATAACCTCAGGTAACTTCGCGAGACGAATCTAATGAGCCTAATTAGGCCATGATTAGACAATGTCGTGCTACAGTAAACAATCTCTAATGATAGATTAATTAGGCTTAATAGATTCGTCTCGCGATTTCTCGTCCATCCGTGTAATTAGTTTTATAATTAGATCATGTTTAGTCCTCCTAATCTTCGGTTTAAAATTGCTACAGTAAAGTTCGCAAACTTTCCTCCACCAACTAAACAAGCTCTTAATAGATTCGTCTCACAATTTCACCGGGGGTTATGAAATGGGTTTTGTCAGTTATCCACATTTAATACTCCTAATTAGTATCAAATATTCGAATTTACTGTAGCGATGAAAAAGTTGACGAATTTAAACAGGCCTAAATAAATGAAACACACTTTCGTAATCCACAATGAGGCACTGCGACTAAGAATTGATGGTGAGTTCAGCGAAAATTTGTTTAACACAAAAACAACAAATATTTTAATAGTAACATGGCTCTAACTAAATTTTTGGAAAATAATCCCGTTGGTCGCGGAAAAGCATAAAACGTACCAGAGGACGACGATGAGCTGACGCACAGATCTGATTCACGAGCCCCGCGCGAGCGTCAGGCCCGGGAGCGTGTTGGCCGGCAGGCGCCGGGGCCAGTCCCGACGCAGCAAAGCCGCCGCGTGCGGAGGGAGGAGCAACCGGGTGTAGCCGCCGCGACCCGCGATGGCAACTACAACTCGAACTCGGCAATGGCGCGTCAGGTAGGCCGCCACCATATCATGTTAGGCCCAAATCATGCCCACCCACGTGAGCTCGTGTTGGGCCAAAATCATGCCCTCGCGTACAGGGTGAGACCGGTCCAGTGTTTCAACATGGATTTATTTCACTCCTATTTTAGGGTCCAGTCGTATATTGACATTTTATTTATTTTATTGATCGATATTTTGTCATTTTCTTTCTTTAACAGTACTAGGTTCGTGCCCGTGCGTTGCTACGGGAAGGAAACAAAATTGTAGAAGCGATAGAATTGACGCACCAAAAAATCCATGCTTATTTAGATTACCAAATATAAGTGACAGACACATATATTTTATAATTTACGTGAATACATAATAATTTGAATGTGTTGGATAATATGAATCTCACAAATCATCCAAAATTTAAAAAGTTCAACCAACACGTTTCGAAAATAAAACTATCGACATCATTGGAACTTCTCCGGCTAACAACTCTATTTTATTTCATATTTTTTATGTGGCTAAGATATTTTTTGACGTCAGCCGGAAATAATTTCATGTAGACATTTGCATCAGATCCCAGTACATCGGTCGCAAAATGACGTCTCATTGTGGAACCATCCTGTCCATTTATAATGGATTAACACGTAAGTTTCATGGAGACCTACAATATAAGTATTTGGATAGCAGAAATCTGTTAAAGTATAATTCATACACTCATGTTGATTATTTACATGTGTCTAGGCGTGCACATAGCTGACATGTATTGTAAAACCAGGAAGTCACTTGAATACCTGCAGCACATAATTGATGTTTGCTTTATAAGCAAGTATTCCTACAGTGTAGGTTTCTACTGTTAACTGTAGTGCTCCATCATGATACAGATACATAACTAACATGATTGCAAATTGTTGATGCATAGCAGATCTAACAGTGGTCCTCCTCTGATCCAGATTCTGACTGAAATGGAGAAATGGGCCATGATAGTGCACACCAACGCTATCTGATTGAAGGGTTTTACCAATTAAACTTGACAAGATAAATTTTCTAGCAGGTGACAACTCTTCTTCCCTAGTTGCCAACTATTTTCTATGCGTGGCACCACTTACAGCTCCTTTTCTTTTAGCTAGTAAAATCACAGTGTACAAAATATAAAATACAAATCTCCTTGCCAATCTCCCCGCTGCCATCCCTGTCGCATCAAAGCTATTTAATTTTAAGAACCGTCCAATTCCTACATACCGCAACCTTTCACATACCCACACCCTATATTTGATCCTCTGACATTAAGCATCTGCATCAGAAGTTCACTTGGATGACACCTCAATGGTCCAAAGCTGCGTTTGGATACCCATCATGATTAAAATGCTTATGTACTCTAAATACTAAGCAGTAGGAAAGGCTCCTACGATAAGTTAAAAAATATCTAATTGAAGATCCTAAACAAGAAAACTTATTGGAAGGACTTCCACAGTAAACCAAATCTCAGACTTGGGCACCCTATATCTTAGCCAGATGTCAAAATTCAAAAATAATGGCTATCAGAAGGTAAACAAGCAGCAAAATAGACTGATTCAAACACTCAAATAGATTTCCACAGGTTAACCGTAATTTATCTCCCAATAATATGGAAGTTACATCTCCTGTCCTCTAAACACCTACCTGCTTATAAGTATTTTGAGACACACTAAAACCTGAACATTACAACTGGCTAACACCAGACAACTTATCAAGGAAATCGTTCTCAAAATCGTACTTTGATCAGAGAGAAAACAATGACCGGTTGGTTTATTGGGGACTGGGGAGTAAGATGTGGTGTTACCTGAAGCTCTAACTGCTTAGCCTTGTAAGTGATACAAGAAAGTTCATCCTGAACTCTCTGGCTCCCGTTTTTCATAAAGTCTTGCACACGAAGTGAAGATGCCAGATCAGAATCCAATTGTTCAATGTCAAGTTCCTTTGACAAGACTGCCTCCTTTAGTACTCTGCTCAGCGTAGCCTCTTCTTTCAGCTGAGTCCAAAATCATCCTACATAAGAATGACAGTTATTATTCGACGATGACAAATATATGCTTAAGCTGTTAAAGCATTGCAACTTTTTCATAGTAGTTAACCCACTACTAATTGGACAGTTTCAGGAAGATCCTATGAAAATTCTTACTGTACAAGTTTCATGATCATCCATATTAGATATGGGTCCCGTGTCTGCTGCAGTGGTTCTTTGGCACGTTTTCCCTTTTTTCGCTGCATATGCTTCGCGGCGTTTCCTGTTTCTCTCTAATGGTCCTGATTGCCTGGCAAGTCATTTTCATCCCTCGGCCTTTTGTCGATTTCGACCAAAGGAAGATCAGCAGGTCCATTTGTATGTCCCAAACCAGAATTCGTGGGCCAACTCAATTTAAGAAACATCAATTAAAGTATTATCCAGAATCCAGAAAACGGCCAAACCTTTGGTATTTGTAAGATCTGCAAAGGGTTTTCTCCCGCCCTGGCGTCTGGAATCACTTGTATTCGTAAGATCTGTAAAGGGTTTCCTCCCTCCGGCTGGCTCTATCTGCAAAATTAAAAAAGAATCATCAATGACCTGTACCATGGACTAACAAGATCACCAGTTGTTCGCATTGCGTTCCAATGCACAGAACATTGATTCAAAAAAATCGTGAACACTAATCCAAAAGATTCATCATTGACCAGTAGCATGAACTCATTGATTCACAGTGAGAGACAGCGGCAGCTAATTTGAGACGCGTGCACAAGAATGCCCAACTCAATCAAATGCAAAAACCACGCAAAAGAAATGCAGGAAATTAGAGTACCAAAATATTACTCTACTCACAGCTAGACTATACTCACAGCATTGCGTTCCAAAAGAATGGCAGTAGACATTGCATGTGTGCTAACAAAAAATAAATAAATGGAACAATCCTGATCAGATTCGTCACTCATGCAAGTATTAGATGATCAGCGAACCAATGAGAAATTCGCAACCAGTGACGAGAGCGCACAGTCCACAAAAATTTCAACAGGAAGTATTCAATCTCTACTCACAGCTAGACTATACTCACAGCATTCAGTTACTATGCTAATGGCATCAGTACTTGTACAGAGGTTGGGGCTGACCTTGTTCTTGTTGCCGCCGCCCTTGTTCTTGTTGTCCGTGGAGGTCCCGGTGCCGCCGCCCGTCGCCTGCTGCGCCTTCTTGGCCGCCTTCTTGTCCCTGCCAGCCATGGAGCAAAGATCCAACAAACCGGATCGGAAGAGAATCAGCACGGACCAATCGAGATTCGGCGGCCAAATCAAATCGAATCATCTGTGACCTCTCCCGTCGCTGCTCCGGGGTGAGCTCGCCCTGGGGCCCCCTGGAGTTGGGCTTCCCTGCCGCCATTGGAGATCAGCACGGCGGCGGTGCCATCGACGGCGGCGGTGCCATCGACGGCGGCGCGGACGGCGGTCTGCACGGCGAGGAGGCGGTGGCGGTCTGCACGGCGAGGAGGCGGCGGCGGTCTGCACGGGATGTCGCACCGTAGGGGAGGCTCTCGCACGGCGAGGACGGGTGGTGAAGGCGACGGTGTGGAGAGGGAGGTCGTGGCGGCGGTGGTGTAGGGATCGCGATAGGAGGCTCCGTGATTTTCGGATGGGAGACGGGGGGCTTTCCTTCTCACGGACGGAGGCCATCGCGCAGACGATGCCGCAGACGCGGGCGCGGAGGGACGAAGGACGAAGGCCGTGTTTAGATACCCCCTGAAAAGTTTTGCAAAAAGGAATCTTTTTTGCATGGAGTACTAAATGAAGTCTATTTGCAAAACCCAGCCACGGATGAGCGTAACTTTCCGAGACGAATCTAATGAGCCTAATTAATCCATGATTTGCTACAGTGATGCTACAGTAACCATCTTCTAATCATCCTCTAATCATGCGGTCAAAGGCCTCATTAGATTCTTCTCGGAAATTTACTAGAGGTTGTGGAGGTAGTTTTGTAAACTGACATTATTTAATACCTCTAATTAGTGGTCAAAGATGCATTTAATACTCTGAAAAATTTTTCAGGAGCCATCTAAACACGGCCGAAGAGACAAAACAATTGTCGCACTACGAACAAAGCCGACGGAAAGGCCTACGACGGACGCAAAACTGAGACATTTGGTTCTTTTTAGGTGTAGAGATTTTACCATTTTCATTCTACCGTTGAGGCGTACCTTGCTCGCGCCACTTCTTACAAGGAGCGTTTTTCCCCACTCTTTTCTTTTGACACTTGTGGGTCGTTTTTCTATTCCTGCCTCGACGGTTCTTTGACCTTGCTTCTGGCGAAGTACCTAGCCAAAGCTACTCTACGCACTTTACAGCTCAAAGCGGATTTCCTCTTTCTAGCTGTGTTTTCTTCAGGCCTTCTGTCAGGCTGTGTTCCATAGCTGCAATCTCATGTACAGTAAATGCCTTTGTTTTCAGTTACAGCTAGTAGTTTAGTATCTGCAATCTTTTATTCATGCATAATTATGAGCACCATGTTTTGGAGCATCATACGGAGTAGCTCAATGTGACGGAGAACTTGCAAATACTCTCTCCATCACAAATTACTCCACTGTTGACTTTTGCTCAATTACTCCACTGTTGACTTTTGCTCAGAATGTTTATCCACTCATCTTTATTCAAAAATTCAGTGTAAATATACAAAAGAATAAATCATGTTTAAAGTACATATCTTTGATGATAATATAAGGAGTAAAGTACATCCACCATACATGAAGTTCTGTTGTTGTTTCACTTTGATCCAACTAGTATCAAACGTTGCACCACCATACATGAAGTTGCATCATTGTTTCACTTTGGTCCAACAAGTAGCAAATGTCGCACTTACCATACATGAAGTTGCATCACTGTTTCACCTTGGTCCAACAATTTGCAAAAGTTGCACCTACCATACACTATGTTATCCATTATGTGCATATACAATCCACTGTACTTCAGCAGTATATATTCTACGAATGCTACTTGGCAAACTAGCGCCAGCAGTGTACCATGGACCAGCTCAACAATTATTGTTGCAGCTAAATTGGGCTAATGGAAAATTAGAGTCCGCCCGATCAAAAAAAAATTCTTCGAGGGTGTGGTCTAATTTTTCTTAGTGTTTTACAGATCCTACAAGTTAATTCAATAGTTGCATGTGTGTGTTCAGTATTTTTCCTATGTGTTCTATATACCCCAGTAAACGTTTAAAACTTCCATATCCTCGCCAGTATCCCACACCTGTAGAAAACATAGTGTGGTATATATTGGACTGTACATGCACCCAACGAACAACTTCATGTGTTATGGGTGCAACACTTACAACTTATTGGACCAAAGTAAAACAATGATACAACTTCATGTATGGTGGGTGTATAGTTTACAATTTGTTGGACCAAAGTGAAACAATGATGCAACTTCATGTATGGTGGTGCAACGTTTGATACTTGTTGGACCAAAGCGAAACAATGACGCAACTTCATGTATGGTGGATGTACTTCACTCTAAAATAAGTCACGAGCAAAACAGATTATACTTGCATATTGTTTTGGATAAGATGAATAGTCAAACACGGCGAGTAGGGCTGGACAAAAAGCTCGTGGCTCGCTAGCTCGCTCGGCTCGTGACGAACTCTGCTTGGCTCGGCTCGATTTACTAACGAGCCAGCTCGAACAACCATCTCAACTCGTTAGTATAACGAGCGAGTTCGAGCTGCTCGCGAGCCAAACAAGCTACAACATTGTAGCCCAACGATCAGCAAGTCTGCTCATGTGGATGTTTGTATAGTGTTCATTTGCATACGTACATGTTGGACCTTATATGTATCAGGTAGATGGTTGTGTACTTATGTTTATATCATTTATGTGAATTTGTGAAAACCAGTGACTATTTATTTGTCAATATTAGTATTACATGTTCAGCTCGCGAGCTAAACGAGCTGGCTTGAGCGAGCTAACGAGCCGAGCCGAGCTGCCTTTCCAGCTCGTTAGGATAACGAGCCGAGCCGAGGTTGCTCGTTATCTTAACGAGCTGGACCGAGCCGAGCTGGCTCATTATCCAGCCCTAACTGCGAGCAAAATTCAACAGTAACAGAGCGAATAATCTACTCCGGTTTTGTGAGTGCACCGTGGCATTACATTACTATTTGACTCCACGAAGCTAAAGTAATTGTCCGTGCAAACGCAAGCTTCAAAATTTCCTCAGGAAAAGCATTAAAGAAGAAGCTAAGGCCCCGTTTGGCAGAACTCCCAGAGCTGATTCTCGGCTGAATCTAGCAGGAGCTTTGCTAAACGGTTTTTCAGAGAGAAGTGATTCTCAGCTGATTCTGTGAAATGATTCTCTGAAATGAACTAAGGGGCTGGGGGCTGAAAAAAGTAGCTTCTCCTGATTCTGTGAAGTGATTTTCCACCCTGATTTTGATAGTTTTTGGTAGAGAATCAAAGAGAATCACTTTCAGCCACAGATTCACTTCTCTCGAAGAATCAGCTCTCATAGAAAATCAGAATCAGGTGGAGCCCTACCAAACACCCTAAGGACGTGTTCGGCAGCCGGGACAAAAAATTGTCCCGAATTACTGTCGCATGCATGAGGGCCTAAATGAAGTTTATTTACAAAACCTTTTCACAGATGAGTGCAACTTTGCGCGACGAATCTACTGCACCTAATTAATCCATGATTTGCTACAGTAATGCTACAGTAATCATCCTCTAATCGCGTGGTCAAAGGCCTCATTAGATTCATCTCGCGAATTTGACAGGGGTTGTGGAGGTAGTTTTGTAAACTGACTTTATTTAATACCCTTAATTAGTGGTCAAAGTAGCATTTAATACCCTGGAAAAATTTTTTACCTCCCATCCGAACACGGCCTAAGTTGACCTTGGCGCTCCTGGGTACTACAGTCGTAGTACTATGGCCTTGTTTAGTTCCCACAATAAACTTCACTATTCATCCAACTTCACTATTCATCAAAGGGAATCTTACATGCATAGAGTATTAAACGTGAGTTAATGACAAAACCCATTCCATAACCCCCTAACTTTGCGAGACGAATCTAATGAGCCTAATTTGGCCATGATTAGACAACGTCGTGCTACAGTAAACAATCTCTAATGACGGATTAATTAGGCTTAATAGATTCGTCTCGCGATTTTTCGTCCATCCGTGTAATTAGTTTTATAATTAGATCATGTTTAGTCCTCCTAATCTTAGATTTAGAATTGCTACAGTAAAGGATTCAAAATAGTTGCACCAACTAAACAAGCCTGTCTACTAGTAGTGTATAACCTAGACAAGGCAAAGTCGCGGCTAGCCTGCTACACGATGAACTGTGAAAACTGTCAACGACGCAACTACCCTCTGTAGCCCATCGCCCCGTCAATCGAGGTCCGTAGAGACCTCGATCGGTGCGGCTACGTACTCGTACGGTTTTCGCGAACCGTGAAAAAAAAAAACTTCGTAGCGTATGCAGAATGTACACGCTTTTACACGACATCCTGGAATTCCTACCTAAACTTTCCAAGCAGGCTCCGGCAGCCTAGCTGCTACACCCTGCCATCCTGTGCATAACGGATCTAGCCAGCAGCAATGCAGGATGCAGCGTCTCGGCAGATCGCAGGATTCTCCCCAAAAAACGTGTCGAGCAAGCTGAACGCCGAAAGGAAAACGTGACGAGCTCAGCCCGACAGCCCCTTCTGTGGTCTGCGAACGACGACGGAATGCATGGTTGATTCTCCAAGGAAAGAAGTGCGCGCCCACACCACTACTGCAAGAGTGAACAACGCTGCAAACACGGCCAAGCAACAAAGACGCATTCGGCATTCGTGCCGCGGCCGCGCCCGCCCCTGCCGGCTGCAGCGCGAGTCGCGACGTCACCGGCCTGACCGGCCGAGCGGCTGCCGGGGGCCACCTCCTCGGCTCCTCCTCGATCGTGGCATAGGGATGGGGGTAACCCCGGCGCCATGCAGATGCAGATGCAGCTTCAGTCTTGCAGAAATGCAGAGCTTTCAGGCAGCGGTGCGGCCACCCGGGCGGTCTGTGCTGGCCAGTGCACACAAGCCGGTCGATCATTATAGATTCCGGCACGGCAAGCATGGGGGCACGCACCACCGTACCGGATCGGCCTAGATCGAGCAAGAGGGCCATGGCCCATGGCGCCATGCAATGCGCCGCGCCCCTGAACATTTCGCTGCCGCTCCCGGCCGGCAAGCGAGGCAGTGTACTGGCCGGTCCCGGCGACACTGATCCTAGCTACCCCCTCTGCCTGCCGCGCCTAACCTGCTTTCGTCTCCATTTAAGTCGTATCTCCCGGGAACCAATTGCGGCACGGTTCCTAGCTAGCTAGTCACGGCACGGGGACCATTTCGCCCTGGTATAGGCCTAGCTGATCGCGGCCACAGTCACAGGGCACGCCTTGTCATCGACGCAGCCTATGGCTAGCGCGGCGTACGTGATGCAGCTTACATTTCTGTATTGCTCGACCGCTGCGTTGCGTTGGGGCAATCAATTCGGGCGCAGGCCGCCGCGCGTCTAGCCCAGCCGAGATCCCTGCTTGCTTTGGGGCATGCTGGAACCGCCTGCCCCGGCCGGCCCTCAGCCCAGCCGTTGCAGGCCGGCCGCAGGCAGCGAGTACCAACAAAGCTGAGGCACTAGCGCGGCACCGCGATGGAAGAGACCTCGCGTCGCGTGGTGTCAAAAGGATCGGCAACAGTGCTCATGTAGCTGCTTGCTCTGATAGGACTGGCCGCTTTATGTGTGAAGGGGCATGAAACATGAAACAGTGTCCAGCTTTGCATCACCCACACCTGGATTGGAACTAACATGTCCGAGCTAGATTGTCCATGGTTTTACCTGAGATGGCGACACCGTACCATACTACCGTGACGGGCATGCATTATCCAGGACAAATTTCACGCAGTGCCAGTGATGTGGGCAGTTAATCGGTGGCCAGAAATGATAGGGTTTTTCTGAAATGGAGCCGGAAATGATAGTACCGTGGCACTGTAACCCCAACCCCGCACCGAACGTGTCGAAAGTTGCGACCGCACCGGGACAGGACCAGACCACATCACGCGTCACGCCGATCGCTAACTAGTTGGGCGCGGGGCGGGCCGGGCCGGTGGCCCACTGGCTATGCCCACCACCACCGATCCCCACCACTCATTCCGGCCCTGCCCGCTTTTCAGACAAACAGTCGCTAGCGGCTACTGCTGACGCCACTGTTCCCACAGCCTAGCAGAGCGCCAGAGCAGACGCTGCAGACCAGCCCAGCCAGAGAGAGAGAGAGAGAGAGAGAGAGTGAGGGGAATCCCTCGGCTTTGGTGCCTGCCCTTTCCCAATTTGCCCTTGGCCTGCCGCCTGTGTCCATTCACCCACAAGGGCAAGGCCCAAGCAAAGCAACCTCGGCACCTCGCGCCCTTTCTCTCTTCTCTCTTGCTCGGTGAGAGGAGCATCACTCATTCGTTCAATCAAGCCGGAGGGGAGGCAACAGGCACAACAGATCCGAGGCTTTCTCGAATCGGGCAGATCCGTCAATCAAATCGGCCAGGGGACGAGCCGGCCGCTCTAACGTACCCGTCAAATCCAGCGCCCATCGATCAGCTCGTCACATCGAGATACCACACCACACATCCGGACCACCGCCACCGTCAGGGGGGACCGAGGCGCTCGCCCGGCGCGCCCCTATATAAACCTCCCTCCTCCCCTCCCCCGCTCCCCCGTGCCCATCCATCCACACCACTGGCCAAAGCCTTCTGCCCCGCAAACAGCTCGCAGAGCACCGCATCCGCTCCCTCAAGAACCAGAAAGCTCGATCGCGCACGCGTCGGTCGTTGGCACCACTTCATCCTCCGGAGCTAGCAGCTTGCTTGGCGCCATGATGTCGTCGGTGACGACGGAGACGTTCGCCATGGACCAGCACCTCGCGCCGCCGCCGCCGCAGGAGCCCGCGGAGCAGGAGCAGCTCTGCTACGTGCACTGCAAATGCTGCGACACCATCCTCGCGGTACGTCCGTACACACATGCATATGCAGCCGCCACACGCGGCGCCGGCGGATCGCCGTTAGTTCTCCATGACGAGAAAAACTCATCTCTATCTGCGCGCCGTCCACCGGCGCGCGCGCGTACTGCTGCAGGTCGGCGTGCCGTGCAGCAGCCTCTTCAAGACGGTAACCGTGCGGTGCGGCCACTGCTCCAATCTGCTCTCCGTCAACCTCCGCGGCCTCCTGCTGCCGGCGGCCGGCAACCAGCAGCTCCCCTTCGGCGGCCAGGCTCTCCTCTCCCCCACCTCCCCGCACGGCCTACTTGTATGTGTAGTACTGTAACCTCATTTGCTGCGCCCTTCATTCTTTACCGGCCGTGTTATCTGATGATGCCAATAATTATCTTACTGCAGGATGAGATGCCGCAGTCGTTCCTGCCGCCGAGCCTGCCGAGCCCTGAAGTGGCGAGCGCCTGCGTGAGCACCATCACCGCCAGCATCAACAGCAACAGCTGCGGTGGCAGCAACATGTCGTCGGCCATGTCGATGGCGCCGCCGCCGGCGAAACCTGCACCGCAGGAGCCGCAGCAGCTGCCCAAGAGCGCGGCTTCAGGGAACAAAAGTCAGTGCCTCTTGTTTTCTCTTGGCTCTTCATCGTTTTAGTGCACTAGCCAGTAGTAGCGAGTTTGTCAAGAGAGAGGAAGGCTCCAGTGAGTGTGAGCTGCACTGTTGTTGCGTGCACGCATGCAGACATTCATCTTGATCCTCTCTCTGGTCTCTTGAGACTTTGGGCGTTTTTTTAGTTTTCTTCGTAAAAGATTCTTTTGAGTTTTGAGAGGTCAAGAGTCAAGATGACACAAGTGCAAGAGGGTAAATAGTTTGCACGTCAGGTAAATAGTGCCTTCTGTCTATTTGATTCTCTTGACACAGACACACAGTACGTTCACGGTACTCTTCCCAAATCCCCAACGTTCAAATTAGCCATGCACAGTGCAAAAAATAGAGCAGAAATAAAGGGGTTGAAATATGCAAGTGCGAAACACAGGAGATCCAACAGTGATCTTTGGGGACCGATAGGCGATAGCAATCGTACAATACACGTACAGAACGTTGGCCAGGTTGCCCAAGTTTTGTCTGACACTATTTGATGCAGTTTTCTCCGTGTTTGCGAATATGTTTGCTCATCAGTTCTGTTAACTCGAGGTGTTGTGTTCTTTCTTCCTGCAGCTGCAGAGAAGAGGCAGAGAGTTCCTTCCGCGTACAACCGATTCATCAAGTGAGATTATTCGTTATTAGTTTCACGCATACGGTTTTTTCGGTTTAGCATGCAGCTATTTTTTTAGGGCAAGCAT
This sequence comes from Alloteropsis semialata, assembly GCA_004135705.1. NCBI lineage: Eukaryota > Viridiplantae > Streptophyta > Magnoliopsida > Poales > Poaceae > Alloteropsis > Alloteropsis semialata. The sequence continues at coordinate 52,593,211 of CM014276.1, read as the reverse complement.
GCAGCTATATTGACCAACTTGCTAATACTTTACTTTGGCCATGTAAATAGAGATGAGATCCAGCGCATCAAGGCCAGCAATCCGGACATCACTCACAGAGAGGCTTTCAGCGCGGCTGCCAAGAATGTAACTCTCGCTCCACTCTTTTCCCGGTCAAGTGCATCCGGTCTTCTTAATTATAATCCCAGATTTGCAGTAGATTATTGTCTGTATTGACTATTCAAATTTTTTTCCCCTGTATATGCATCAGTGGGCCCATTTCCCGCACATCCATTTCGGCCTCATGCCGGATCAGGGCCTGAAGAAGACCTCTATCCAGAATCAGGTAAGGTCCTACGACGACCAAACCCTAATTACATACTACTGCGCGGTCGAAATCTCAAAGGCAGCGACATATATATGCTGCCTGATGAGCAATATATGCTTGTTTTAATCTCTTGCTGCGCTTTGTAGGAGGAATGCATGCTTTTCAAGGATGGTCTCTACGCGGCCGCCGCCGCCGCAGCATCTAGCATGGGCATTGCACCCTTCTGACCTGTGACCTAGCTTCACCGGTCGGAATGATCGTTCAGCCCTTTGTGCGTCATATCCTAGGGTTCTGCCTTTCAGTGGCCTCGATATCCCGTTGCTAGTTAGCTTTAATGTTTCTATCCGGAGGATCTCGAAATGTATCTCAGTAACCGTATCTATGTGTATCCTCTTCTTCCATTTCTGCTTCCGGTTAACTTTTTTCTTTTCGATTTCTGTAAGCTGGAGAGGTAGCAGGCTCAGTATGCTGCCTCTTATATATTATATGGACATATCTAGCAGGACCTTTGGTTGAATATATTCGGCTTTAATTAATTTTTCCTAATCTTCACGGCAACTGCCTCTGTCACAAAAACATAGAAGTACACAATTTTGTTTTGGGAACAAATACAAGTAGGCGATCTTTCAAAACAATAACGACCATCAATATCTTCTAGAAGTATAAAAAATAAAAACATGGAAAATCATAGAAAAATGTATTTGTCAGGAAAATATTTTTATAACACATTATGGTTTATTTTTTGAAAATTACACATTAGAATTGAATTGGACCTTATACAAAATGCAGTGCAAAAGATATTGTTCCAAAAATCTTGTCTTGGCACCTTTTTTATGTCATGTGCGATAATAGGATTGTGCATATCATATAATTTTTATTTCAGCATAAGCACACACCATGGAAGATGTCATTGATTTTTTTTTCACTAAATTACATATTTAAAAAATATTAGTTAAGGATGCCCGTTGATATTTTAACAGGTAGCACCCTATTTAGTCGATAGGATGTATTGAAGTGGACATATAATACGTCCAAGATGCTAAAAGTAGACTCCGAATGAAGGAAAAATAGAAGCACGACCAACTATAACAACATTTGCCAACATACATAAATAGTACATTATACTTATTCAGTGTAAGTTGACTTCCCAATAATTCAATATGGCGAACTCAAAAAATTTCACCCTTCTCAACCAAATACTTATAAGCAAGAACTATTTGCTTCACTCTCAATCCCTCCATATGAAATGAGATATTAACAAATTTTTTAATACTCTTCATGATTCGTGTTTGATCTAAACCTTTGTTGGTAGAAAAATGAATTGTCAATTTTTACATAAAAACTGAATAATCCACTAAACATGAAAGCAATTTTCTCGTCTAATTATTTGTCTCACTTTGATTCATATAAAATTTTTAATCAAAATGTTAAATATTTAATATTATATATTGGATCTAAAATGACACAATAAAAAAAATAAAAAATAATATTGTCTTCTTCTTATTAGCACTTATTGGGGATTGAATATTTCTCATATAGGGGATGTAAATGAATCTGAGTCAGATTAAATTTTGGATTAAGAGATATATTAACGTCACTAATAATAGAAGGAGAGAGAGGGTTAGGGAACACATAATTGAAATACCTAAATAGTGTCGGCAAAAGAATAATTAGAAGATGAGAGAAGGGTAGAGAACACATAAATAAAATGCTTAAATAGTGCGTGCAAAAGAATGATTATTTTCTAGTGGTAGGATCACTATAATAACTGTAAGAATAGTAGGATCAACTACAAGATTTTTGAGCTGGCATTAACTATGCCACAGGCTGTTAAGATAAATATTAAAATCTTATTTGGCAAATGTTTTGTACAACATTAGCAGTCATAATATTTCTGCCTAAAAGGCAGCAATGATATATTTAATTTTTTTTAAAACATTGTGTTAATGACACAAGCGGCAAAATTGTATTAAATATGGCTTATAATTTTTTCTGTTTTATAAGCTCAATTGATTTTGCGTATTGACATTTTGACAATAAAATCGATTAATGATTTGACATGTACAGAAACTAACACACAAATTTTAATTTTAAAATATATTAATAAACACGACATGCAAATTTGCCAATCAGGACATTAAGAGAATCTTTGTTAACAAAAAAAATTTGTGAGTGACTTCTAGTTTTTCTCTAGCCTTACAAAATTTTTCTTATTCTTTTGTACACTCTCTACCATAAATTTTTAACAAAATACATGAGTGTTAAACTATCTAAACTAAAAACTATGATACATAATTATTAACATATAGGAAATTCTAGTAAACTAATTTTACCAAATTAGTTACATTACAGTTTAGTTTTCACTATCTTGTTTCAAAATAGCGCGTGTAGCAATATAGTTGAGCACAACACTAAATGAAAATAATGAATTTTATTAGTTTAGAGTAATAAAATTGATGTGGTGATACGAGCCGTAGGACTATTTATTATGATAGTATTGTTGAACGAGTAAACTGTTAAACAAAAAATGACCAAACATACAAATATTAATCCTCTATCCTACTATCTATCACTCTTCTTCCACTACTGGTACACACTACCGAGGAAAAACATTCATAAACCAAATCAATTGCTAATCACTGTTGCACCCAAGCACGAATTAATCTTGCCAAATCAAGTTATAATACAACATAGTTCTTGAATTTCTTATCTAAACGAGAAGTTAATCCCAATCTGATTCCATATCTAATAGGAACCTGTTCCTTTTGTTTAATTTCAAACAATTCCTAATCCCAATCTAATTTCATATGTAACAAGAACAAAAGTCCCTTTTTTATAAAATAATCCTAATTCCAATCTGAGCTAGGGTTTTAAGGCTAGATGTAGAATCAAGACTAGCAAAAGAGGGACGAGTAGAAGGTGACCTTTTTTTTTGGTAAGGGAAGATATATATATATTTTTATTGCCAATCTAAAAAGGGTGCACACAGCTAGAGAATGAATTCAAAGCCGGGCAAGTTTGGTTGGCACCTTGACTTGCGTACATTTAAAGTTAGACAAACAAATTTTTTTAACAAACATAGTTGCGACTTGACGCAACTATATACTCCTACATACATATATGGGAATTTGGTAACGTTCATAACCTTGGTGATAAGCAACAAAAAAGCCGCTAATTTAGCAGGCATATCCAGCGTCCCCAAAGACAATTCATCTGCTGGCGAACCGCTGTGACGAGTCCCTATCCCCAGAAAAGTACGTGCATATACCCGATGACGACAAGAAGACAAGAGCTCTACATGCGCACACAACGGCGCCACGCGGGTGCAGTGGGGGCGCGGCGTACTCCCTCCGTCCCAAAATATAAGCATTTGTTGACTTCTGTTGTTTACGTTTGACCATTCGTCTTATTCAAAAAAATTATAAAAATATTATTTATTTTGTTATGACATATTTTATAATCGTATATATTTCAAGTATATCATAATTGTTTTTATATTTTCATAAATTTTTTGAATAAGACGAATGGTCAAACGTGATCCACGAAAATTGATAAATGCTTATATTGTGGGACGGAGCGAGTAGGAGCAAGCAAAGCAAAGCATCTCGTTGCGCGTGCATGGCAGGCGCGCGGCCGGGGGGCCAGTAGCCTCTCTACAGCGCGGCGCTAGCTGACGATCAGAACTGCGGCCACGCAGGCGCGGACGCAGCAGGCAGGCGCAGAGCACCGGCAGGCTGCGGCTGCCAAAGCCTGTGCGCGGCGGGCAGGCAGAAGGAGTCAGTCAAGGGCGCCGGCCGCGTGAGGTGACAGTTTGGGAGGCCGAGCCGAGCTCAACCGGACCAGGCCACAAGGGCACTAGGCCACGGGCGGTTTCGTAATTGATCGAAAATACTCCATGGCTACTACCAGCAAAGTGTAGACGTAGCTGATGGATGGGTGGCGCGCATTGGCACGTCCAGGAAGCGGCAGCATGGCTAGCCGGAGCGGCTGCTGCCCCTGGCACAATTATAAGGGAGAGGGAGGAGCGAGAGAGAGCCTGGCGAGCCGATGTGACGGAACCCTTTGCGCACCAGAATCTACAGGGATATAACGGTGCGACTGTCCATATGTCTAGAGCTAGGCTTGCCATAGCTGCACTGCTGCGACCTAACCATAGCCTCNGGTGCACACAGCTAGAGAATGAATTCAAAGCCGGGCAAGTTTGGTTGGCACCTTGACTTGCGTACATTTAAAGTTAGACAAACAAATTTTTTTAACAAACATAGTTGCGACTTGACGCAACTATATACTCCTACATACATATATGGGAATTTGGTAACGTTCATAACCTTGGTGATAAGCAACAAAAAAGCCGCTAATTTAGCAGGCATATCCAGCGTCCCCAAAGACAATTCATCTGCTGGCGAACCGCTGTGACGAGTCCCTATCCCCAGAAAAGTACGTGCATATACCCGATGACGACAAGAAGACAAGAGCTCTACATGCGCATACAACGGCGCCACGCGGGTGCAGTGGGGGCGCGGCGTACTCCCTCCGTCCCAAAATATAAGCATTTGTTGACTTCAGTTGTTTATGTTTGACCATTCGTCTTATTCAAAAAAATTATGAAAATATTATTTATTTTGTTATGACATGTTTTATAATCGTATATATTTCAAGTATATCATAATTGTTTTTATATTTTCATAAATTTTTTGAATAAGACGAATGGTCAAACGTGATCCACGAAAATCGATAAATGCTTATATTGTGGGACGGAGCCAGTAGGAGCAAGCAAAGCAAAGCATCTCGTTGCGCGTGCATGGCAGGCGCGCGGCCGGGGGGCCAGCAGCCTCTCTACAGCGCGGCGCTAGCTGACGATCAGAACTGCGGCCACGCAGGCGCGGACGCAGCAGGCAGGCGCAGAGCACCGGCAGGCTGCGGCTGCCAAAGCCTGTGCGCGGCGGGCAGGCAGAAGGAGTCAGTCAAGGGCGCCGGCCGCGTGAGGTGACAGTTTGGGAGGCCGAGCCGAGCTCAACCGGACCAGGCCACAAGGGCACTAGGCCACGGGCGGTTTCGTAATTGATCGAAAATACTCCATGGCTACTACCAGCAAGTGTAGACGTAGCTGATGGATGGGTGGCGCGCATTGGCACGTCCAGGAAGCGGCAGCATGGCTTAGCCGGAGCGGCTGCTGCCCCTGGCACAATTATAAGGGAGAGGGAGGAGCGAGAGAGAGCCTGGCGAGCCGATGTGACGGAACCCTTTGCGCACCAGAATCTACAGGGATATAACGGTGCGACTGTCCATATGTCTAGAGCTAGGCTTGCCATAGCTGCACTGCTGCGACCTAGCCATAGCTGCACTGCTGCGACCTAACCATAGCCTCTCGCGTCCCCTGGCCTGGGCCTGCCCTCTTTTCCACCCTCTGTCCCGTGCTGTTCCTCTCATCTGTCCACTCGCCACCACCGCCCGAACGTCGCCGTCCCAGGGGGAGTACCTCCTCTCCGGAATCGAAACGGATCGGCGCCGCATCGATCGGTCTGATATGATCGTGGTTTCCCTCTCATGGGTCAATGATTGCTGTTTCCCGGTTGGCCGGTTGCCATGTTGCAAGCAAAGTTATATCTCGCATGCAGCAGCATCTGGGGAACGGTCATGTCGATCGTCCCGGCCGTGTGGACGACACGACGCGCGTCCGCCGCCGGGCCGGCGCCGGCCACTGTTTCGATCGTCCACCGGCCGGTGCTTTGGCGCTTCCGCGACCGCGAGCTGCCCGTGACAAGCCGCGTCAAGAAGTTACTGATGCTATATCCTGATCTCGCACTTATCCAAGGATGCTAGCTACTGTGTGCGCGCGGCGATAATGCTGACAATATAAGAAGATACTGGGCAGTAATATGCTGCCGTGATAATAGTTATGTAGTCGTAGAACATCCTGATCTGCTCATGGAATCGACATGACACTTTAGTGATCGGCAGGACATGCCAAATGCTGGCCAACGCGCAAAACCGTTTTAAGTCGATCTGAGGGGGGTGTTTAGTTCCTTGCATTTTGCAAAATGGGCTCGCATTGAGCCGCGTGCACAGAGAAAAAAAATGCATTGGGAAGCGCGTATTTTGCAAAATGGGTTGGTGAGGTGGTGAACTAAACACCCCCTGATCTGTGTACAGTTCTTTAGAGACATTTGTCAGTTCTTATAAAGACGGAACTTTTATATTGAGATGGACATTTCACTGTTTCTGTGGATATGAACATTTTACAGTTTTTTAAAACTTGTTAGTGACAGTGACAGAGACGAAAAAGAACCTATCCCCCCCCGCATTTTTTGTATTTTGGCCCTTTTCGCGAAAGAATTTCACATCTAGACCCTTTTTGAAACTATTTCCAAATCTGGACCCTGGGGGTCAGCGCCACAGTATGTGGCGCTGAGTTATACCGTCTCAGCGCCACAGATCGTGGCGCTGATAGCCACGGCAGCGCCCACGGCTGGGATGCGCTGGCGGCTGACGTGGTAGGTCTCAGCGCCGCAGAGCTTGGCGCTTAGTTCAGCGCCAGTATCTGTGGCGCTGAGCTCCCCTTCTCCATCCCCGAGATCATTTCTTTGTCTCCTCTTTCTCTTTCTTCCTCTCGGTTTTTCTCTCTACCCTAACCCACCCAAACTCTATAATCTAGATATTGTGTGTTGTTATGTATTGGAACAATGATTATGTCGTTCGGGTGCTAGCTCTATCCTCTAGTCATGAACTGGACTTGTTAGTTGTCGTTTATTCCCTGTTGTAGTGCATTATTGTGTTCCTGATTTCATCATGTCGTTTAGAATATTTATTTAAATATTGAACAGAAGATGCAACGAGCTAATATTACCATGTAAGAGGAATGGCATTATTCTGTGCTAATATTTATTTAGATGTGTTCATACAAAAAAGACAACATAAATTAAAGATTAGAACGAGGAATTTTTTTCATTTTGACAGCACAGAAAGGATATGGTGAACACACACCTCACATCCTTAGCCTAAACAATCTAATAGAAGTTGCAATGGCATGTTGCTGTTACTAAACCCAACATGCCTTAGGGGAAAGTAGATTGCCGGGTGTGGAACGGGGTACTGAGTACAACGGGGATATTTCCCCTTCCTGCTGGATTCTGGTGCAGCTTCCTTTGCACGGCGTGCGCCCTCTCTGTTGCGCTCGCGATCGGCTTCACGTGCTTCGGCCTCCTGACGCTCCACCTCCTTCATCCTGTTACTTCGTTGCCACAACTCTCTTGCCGAAGCTAAATGTTGCGCTTCTTGATGACGCAGGCGAGACTCCCGAGCTTGGAATTCTCCCTCCCTGAGCTTAAGTGCCGCCTCACGCTTAGCAAGGTCTTTCTCAAGGTGAGAAAGACGTTCGGCCTCACGTGCGTGTTGTAGTCTAGCAGAGTACTGCTCTTTGGTCTCAATTTGTGATGGTACTCCTTGACTGGGTAGAGCATTCTTGTCGATCCACTGGAAGAAACTACAAGCCTGCATGTGGACAGCTTGGTCATTTACATACACTAACAACAAAAACATGAATTAGCATTGCAACGAACCTTGAAATCATCATCAATGTCAGGACATCAGAAGAACCTAGCACCCCACTTGGACTTATTTGAAGAATCAGTACAGACTTGCAACCAGCATCGGAACCCGCAGTAGCATTTTGGCCGCTCTTCCCATGTCGGCACACCTTTTGGGTCATCTCTCCACGATGACATTGGTACGATCTATATTGACGATGAGTCGTGGGATGGATGAGTTGTGTATCAAACTTGTGCAATATAAAGAGCGCACCGGCCTACAGTCATATATTGCACCGGCCTACATACATAGCCTGCACCGGCCTACACACATAGCCTGCACCGGCCTACACTCATAGCCTGCACCCCCTGTCACTCAGAGGAAGGAGAGGTGGTGGGCCATTGAATCCGTGGCTCGCATGAATGTGTTTGTTGCTGTCACTCAGAGGAAGCACACCCTATACTAGAAGCAAGGACAAGAGATAGTGGTGGTAGTGGAATCCAAAGTGCACGCAGTCTGGGCCTGTTTGGTGGCAGTGGAATCCAAGATCTGCTGGTGTGGCCGGCGGAGGGTCCTCTTGTGTGGGCTTTGTCGGGAAAGTTCTGTCATATTAACCTCTAAAATATTAACCCTAAATAGTCCCTAAACCAAATATTTAGTTAGAAAAGTACGTACTGAAATGAAAATGGACACCCCGCCTAGTCGTAATGGCACATGTGCCGTAACTAAACCTAACATGCCTTAGGAAATTTAAAACACGACAAACGAGTTAAGATTACAGGACTTCTTTGCAGTGGCATGTAATGGCACATGTGCCATAACTAAACCTAACATGCCTTAGGGAATTTAAATGTCGCCGAACGAGCTAACAATACATGAAACGACAATGGACTTAGTAGTGTCCCCACGTAGCAAACTGAGTTGCACCTTCTCCATAGTATCCTCCCATGGTAGGCGCCGGTGGGGGAGGAGGAGGAGGAGGAGGACTAGGGGGACCCTTCTTCTTGTGATATGGGCAGTTGCAACTAGGGATGGCAATGGGTGCCCGAAACCCGAAACCCGACGGGTTTTTACTCCATTAGGGCATGGTTTTGGGTCAAGTTTTCTACCCATGGGTCTGTTGATGGGCAAAAGTCTAGACCCATCGGGTTTATGGGCATGGGTCTGGGAGCATAGTACCCAGACCCGCAAACCCATGGGTTTTTTTGACCCGATCAATCTTAGCAAAGTAACACATATTAGTCTAAAATATCCTATATATTGCTATTGATTGTTGGGTCAATTGGTGTATTATGTAAGTTAGTATGTGAATATGTATTTCTACTCATTATGAGTTGAAGTATTGAATACTAGATATGACAGATGAATATCTAGATTTATGTATTTATACCACCAATATATGAATTAATGTGCTACATAATATTATGGTGGTGAATTAATATCTTGCTATGTACTTATGTTTCTTTACATTGATGTTGCATGCATATATGTGCATAGATACATATATGTGACTATTGTTATTGACGATATACCTTGTTGGACACGGGCGATCCGTGGGTACCCGTTAACCCGATGGGCATGGGATTGGGCACAAAATTAAACCCGTAATGGGTCATGGGTTTTTTAGTGGGCGGGTTTTATTTTCGTGGGCACGGGTTTGGGATGGCAAAACCACCAGCAGGTTTGAACCCGTTGCCATCCCTAGTTGCAACAGGGATCAGTGCAGAGTGGATCCTGTGAGTCGCCACCATTGCTGTTGTCATCGTCTTCGACGTTGCCGGCGCTCACTTCTCGTTCTAGATCAAAGATACGATCCTGCAGGTAGTTGATGTAGTCCTGATGCGGATGAATCGGAGGAGGATCGACCCACCTAGTGAACCCGCAATATTCTAGAGCCTCCGAAGACTAAAACAAAAAAACCATTTAAAGAGTACAAAAGAAGTGGGCAATGATTTCACTACAACAAATATCATCTTTTATAACATTTAATTTTTGTCATAGAAACCTACTTTTATGTCACGTTTTATAATCTGTGACACTCGCGTGACGAAAATTTGTTCGTCATCTATACCCCGTAATAAAAGGCATTTAATAACGAAACGCTCTTTTTCGTCATAATTTTTATGACGATTCTTCCATCGTCACTAATTAATGATGACCATTTTACGTCATTAAAGACCTATAAAATGTCACAATTCCTTGTACGCGGATGACATGGCACTGACGTGGCACCACTACTATGACGATTTGGTTCGTCATAAAACCTTATACGGATGACATTGCAGTGTTGTGGCAGTGATGTGGCACTGACGTGGCAACACTGTCGTGACGATTTGGTTCGTCATAAATCATTAATGGCCCAGTAAGGCCCATATTATGCAGTTGTTGACGCGGAAAATCGGCGGTTGTATCCTCCGCGTGCAGCACACGAAGACCAGGGAGATCTGCTTCGCTCCAGTGCCAGCCCACACTCCAGTTTAGGTTCGCAGCGTGCCAGTCAATTTGACCTGAAATTGACAAGGAGAATAAATAGTTAAATTACTCTTTGATTGTGCCGGCTCTATTTCAGAAGATGGAGTAACGTCGAATTTTAGCCAAGACCCAATCAGACACGTGTCGGCCGATACCAATCGGACCTCAAAATCGGACTTCATTGATGACGTCAATCGGACCGAATAATCGGACCTCAATCAGACACCGAATCGGACCTCAGAATCGGACCAATCAGGATCGGACCTTGATTGATATAACAGATCAGCCTTTGAATAATAAAGTAAAGCATAAAACAAGGCCAATATGTAAAGTAATGGATCAGCTGTGTCTTTAGACAAGATATCAAATAATCAAAGTGTAAGCCGATACATTGTCCACCTTGCCTAGTTGCCAGTTTGACTCATCTTATCGGACCATCTAACCAACCGATCGGACTATAGCCTTTTCAGAGAAATCTAGCTCCGACGTAGGGAATCTAGATTTCTCCAACTATGATCAGATCGGATAGCTAGACAGTCAAACTCAACTCATCAACCTGTCAATTAAACAAGATGCTCGCACAGGTGTTGACCAGATTAAGCAAATAAGCAGATAAAACATTAACAGGATCGTTCTGATTCTAAGATATGCTACCAAATAATCAAGCATGACCTAGCTCCGACGTAGGGAATCTAAACCACACTTAACATTCAAATAGCAATAAGGCATAACCAAAGCTTCCTTTGACTAATCAAGATGAATCTAGCTCCGACGTAGGGAATCTAAACAAGCATGACAATCAAAGATTAATCTAATCGTATTGCAAAGATCCAGCTCCGACGTAGGGAATCTACACCAGTGCAATACTCAAAGAACAACTAGATTAAACCACAAAGTATGGATCGGACCTAGAACGATGCTGTAAGATAAATATTGCTTAAATCGGACCAAGACCAATGCTCAAAGCCGTTGAAGAAGTAGAATTGATTCACATGGCGTAGATCTAAACCAATCTAGCAACTCCAAACAAACCGCAAAAACTGCCTTTAGTAACCAAGATGAGTCTAGCTCCGATGTAGGGAATCTAGCCTAATCTTGATATCTAGCTCCGACGTAGGGAATCTAGACTTAAAGTGCAGTCCGATAAACGATAATCTGTTGGATAATCAATATTGATCTAGCTCCGACGTAGGGAACTATATCAATCTTGCTTATCCAGAGATAAATCGGTTGAACAGTATAAACGAGAAAGGGCGATGCGCCTCAATTCAAAGCCTATACTAGTTCGATAAATTGACTAACTTACTGGTAAGCCGGAGATCAGAACTGATGTAGCCCGTCCACCAATGAGCTTCGTCGATAACTACTACTAGGGTTTTTGGCGTGAAGCCGGGTTGTATTGATTGTGAGAATAATTTTTACAATGGACGAGGGTTCATATTTATACCCTGGTCATGGAGAGTCCTGATCGGACCAGACTAACTTGCGAACAAAGTAAACTAAGCTTAACATAAAACGAGACTCCCATACGCCTTCTGAAAAGGAAATAGTCCCCGCATCTGATACACTTCCTTCTTAGCCGACACGCCCTTCTTCCATCATCAGATCGAACTTCTTGTTTCATCGGACTCCTCTTCAGCATCGGCTTCCTTCTCTGTCATCTTCTGTTTGACCATTCAAAGGGCCCACTACGCAGTCTCAACCTCACCACGTCACCATCTGACTCAACATGTCAGGTGCCAAAATCCGGTGTCAACACATGCCCCCCAATTTTGGAATAAAATATCATTTTGTTCCAAAATTCGTATCTGTCACCATAACTTCTTCACCGATTTTCGTGCCGAAACTTTCCATCCCTGCACTGTGTAGTTCCTTGATTTTCGGGCCATAGTTTTTCTTTCTTTATCAATAACCCGTGGAGCTCATCTTCTTCTTTCTCTTTCCCAAGCGATAGCATCTCTGACAACGAATAGCATATGGAACCCTGCATTTACCTCACGGGTATCCATGCGTCTATTGACCCAGACGAAACGACTCTTCAATGCAGTTCCTCAAAAGACGCCCCTCTCCTTCCATTACACCAGCTCTGAATCAATGACATATCTTCACGAGAATACTGTTCTTTTATTTGGACAGTTTCCACAAGCATCCCTTGGATCCCATTTCTCCTTTAATGCTTCCATCGACCGCCGGCTATAAATACCTGCCTCAGGTCTTCTTCTTCCACCATCCCTTAGCCATGGCGCAGCTAATATTCATGATAGAACACAAACTCCTTCTGTTTGATATAGGATCCTACTCCTTCTTCCTCTTCTGCTAGAAGAATTCTCGTGAAGTAACATAGGGTACTCCCCCCCTTTCCTGATCCTGCAGTGAATCCAGGTGGAACTCCTGCTAGAAGAATCCTCGTGAGGTTTCTTCATGGTTCACCAAAGGGAAGGTTTTTCAGAGGGGTATAATAGAGTGCCCTTTACAAGTTAGGGCAAAGCCACCGGTCCACCGGCGCGCTCTTCAAGGGACTGCATCCAGAGCGGATTTCTTCGACTCAAGGAAGAAGATATCTCCTCAAACTTGCGCTTCCTTTTGCCCTTTCTTTTCTAGTCTTGTTCTGGCAATGATGAACAAAGTACATCGGCGCCTACTAGATCCTTTTATCTTCTGAAATCCTTCTGTATGAGAAATATATGAATATATATATGCAATCCCTTTTCCAGCAGCCTGCTCCGCCATCGAGCGGCTTGATGATGTAATATACTTTTCTCTGTTTGTATATAGCCCTTAAGGCGATGCATATCGCATCGGCTCTTATTTTTTTGTTCTTGAGGCGATTTTTCCATCGGCTTCCAAGCCTGACGCACAGCATCGGCCTTACGAGTTTACCCAAATGCTAGGGTAATACTTCTTCAGATATTTCCCATTTAATGCCTTAGGAAACACTTCTCCTTCAAGTGTTTGTAGAATATAAGCATTTCCAGGAACACATCGGACGACTTGATAGGGTCCCTCCCAATTTGGTGACCATTTGCCGTACTTGGGATCTTTAGAACCAATTGGCAGAATAACTTTCCAAACAAGATCGCCCTCTTTGAACTCTTTCCCTTTAACTTTCTTATCATAATGCCTCGCCACTCTGAGTTTGTTAGCCTCAATACTTTCGAGAGCTCGCAGCCGACGAACAGCCAAGTCATCGGACTCACTATTCATGAGCTCCATATATTCGCCGGCCTTCAATTTATCCTGAAGCTCGATACGCCTTGATCCAGCACGAATTTCCCATGGAAGAACGGCTTCATGTCCATAAACTAGTTCATACGGAGAAACCTTGATCGATCCATGACAAGCCATTCGATAGGCCCATAGAGCTTCAGGAAGCACAATATGCCATTTTCTTGGATACTCCTCAATCTTTCTATCAATCAACTTGATCAAACTTTTATTGGAGGCTTTAGCTTGACCATTGGCTTGTGCATAATACGGCGATGAATTAAGAAGCTTGATACCCATATCAGCAGCAAAATTTTTGAACTCATCCGATGTAAACATCGTACCTTGATCTGTTGTGATCGTCTGTGGAATTCCAAATCGGTAGACAATGTGTTCTCTAACGAATTCAATAACATTCTGTGACTTCACCTCCTTCAAAGGAATAGCTTCAATCCATTTGGTGAAATAATCTGTTGCTACTAATATGAATTTATGCCCCTTGCTTGAATGTGGAAAAATTTGGCCGATCAGGTCAATTCCCCATCCTCTAAATGGCCATGGTTTGATAACAGGGTTCATGGCCGATGCTGGAGCTCTTTGAATATTTCCATATCTTTGACACTCTTGGCATCCTTTATAATATTCAAAGCAGTCTTCTAGAATCGTCGGCCAATAATACCCATTTTTTCTAATCATCCATTTCATCTTGAACGCCGATTGATGAGCCCCGCAAACACCTTCATGAATTTCTCCCATTAAAACCTTGGCTTCTTCAGGTCCGATACATCTCAATAGGACTCCATCAATCGAGCGAAAATAAAGCACTCCTTCAACCAAGACATGCCTGATCGATTTGTAACGTATCTTCCTAGAAGTCTTGACAGAAGAATCCCTCAAATATTCAATGATTTCTTTCCTCCAATCTCCTTCTGGTATCTCCTGCACCATCACATCGGACATAGGCCGATAGCCAGACGCTTTTTGCGCCAGCCGATTTGCTTCTTCATTATGATGTCTTGGAACATGCTTAAGAGTTACCAAGGCGAATTGACTAATCAAATCTCGGCACTTTTCAAAGTAAGATAACAAAGCATCCATCTTGCAATCATATTTGCCGAGTAACTGATTGATAATCAGCAAAGAATCTCCAAATACCTCAACAAACTGAGCGCCGATTTCTTTAAGAATCTGGAGACCTTTCATCAATGCTTCATATTCCACCTGATTATTTGTGCATTTCTCAATTGAAAAAGCAAATTCAAACCTTGCCCCCCGAGGCGAAATAATAATCAGGCCGATTCCGCAACCATCACTGCAAGAAGAACCATCAAAGAATATAGTCCAAGGAACCGCGTCAACCATATCAGCCTCTTTCATCGGACCAGATACATCAAGCTCCATAGTGCATTCTCAACAGCATTAATATTAGGTCCACAATGATCAGCAACTAAATCAGCCATTATCTGCCCTTTTACCGCTTTGGCCGATTCGTATCTAAGATCAAACTCCGTCAGAGCAAAAACCCACTTGCCAATTCTCCCTTTCATGATTGGCATCGATAACATATATTTGATCACATCCTCCCTACAGATCACAGTACACTCGGCCGATAGCAAATAATGCCTTAATTTTGTACAAGAAAAATACAAACAAAGGCAAAGCTTCTCCACATATGAGTACCGAGTCTCAGGATCTAGTAACCTTCGGCTTAAATAGAATATAACTCGTTCCTTCCCATCAACCTCTTGGATCAAAACAGAGCCGATTGCATGATTAAAAGCCGATAAATAAAGCTTGTACGGCTTACCCTTTTGTGGTGGAATAAGAACTGGTGGATATGCTAAATATTGCTTGATTTCATCCAATGCCTTTTGATGTTTAGGCTCCCACACCAACTCTTCTTCATCTTTCAACTTTAACAGAGGAGTAAACGCCTCCAATCGGACCGACAGATTTGATATAAACCTCCTCAAGGAAATTGATCTTTCCAATCAAACTCTGCAATTCCTTCTTGTTTACTGGAGGTTCAATATCATCAATCGCTTTGCGGTTCCGATCATTTACCTCGATTCCTCTCTCATGTACCAAGAAACCGAGATATTGGCCGGCCGATACGCCAAAAGCACACTCAGCATGTCAGGTGCGAAAATCTGATGTCAACACCTTCAAGGCGGAAAAGCTGATTCGGCGGGAGGTCTGTAACGCAGAGCCCGTAGTGCCTTCCTACCTCAAGTGGTCAGAGGCCCCGATCACTTTCGACCGCTCCGATCACCCCAACCACGTCCCACAGCCAGGGAGATACCCGCTCATCGTCGCTCCTCTTTTCGGGACGAAGCGCATCCACAAGGTATTGATGGACGGAGGAAGCAGCCTCAACATCCTCTACGCCGAAACTGTTGACGAGATGGGGATCCCGCGATCCCGACTTCGGCCGTCCACGGCGCCTTTCCACGGAATCGTTCCGGGCGTGGACGCGGTACCCCTCGGGCAGATCGACCTGCCCGTCACCTTTGGGACTCCGCGTAACTTCCGGAGAGAGACCCTCACTTTCGAAGTGGTGGGATTCCCAGGGACGTACCATGCCATCCTCGGAAGGCCAGCTTACGCAAAGTTTATGGCCATCCCGAATTACACGTGTCTCAAGCTGAAGATCCCCGGGCCCAAGGGCATCATTACGGTGGGAACTTCCTTTGAGCACGCATACGCATGCGATACCGAGTGCTTCCAGTTCATGGAAGCACTCATCCGGTCCGAGAAGCTCACCGCAGAGCCTTCTCCTAGGGACCTCGATGTCCCCGAGACGTCCAAACGTGCCGCGTGCTCCTTTGAGCCGGCCAAGGACGCCAAGGAGGTTGCCATGGCCGACGACGGCCGCACCCTCCGTGTCGGGACGGCGCTCTATCCAAAATAGGGAGGCGCGCTCGTCGACTTCCTCCGAGCAAACCTCGATGTGTTTGCATGAAAGCCCTCAGATATGCCGGGGATTCCAAGGGAGGTCGCCGAGCACAAACTAAACGTTAAGCCTGGCTCACGACCGGTCAAACAGAGGCTCTGACGTTTCGATAAGGACAAATGTAAGGCCATCGGCAAAGAGCTCAAGAAGCTTCTTAGTGCAGGCTTTATTAGGGAAGTGTACCACCCCGAGTGGTTAGCAAACCCTGTCCTTGTAAAAAAGAAGAATGGAAAATGGAGGATGTGTGTTGACTATACCGGCCTTAATAAGGCATGTCTAAAAGATTCCTTCCCTCTTCCTCGCATAGATCAGGTGGTCGACTACACCGCTGGGTGCGAAACCCTCTGCTTTCTCGATGCTTACTCCGGCTACCATCAGATCACAATGAGCTTGGCCGACCAACTCGCAACGTCTTTTATCATGCCCTTTGGCACTTTCTGCTACTCGTCTATGCCATTCGGGCTAAAAAACACGGGCGCCACGTTCCAGAGATGCATGCGTCGCGTCTTCGGCGATCTCATCGGCCGACTGGTTGAAGCCTACGTCGACGTCATCGTGGTGAAATCCAAGCGCGTCGGCGACTTGGTCCCAGACCTTGTGGCTGTCTTCGAGAAACTCATACAAAACAAGGTAAAGCTTAACCCCGCGAAGTGCGTTTTTGGGGTCCCGAGAGGCATGCTCCTCGGCTTTGTCGTCTCGAAACGCGGCATCGAGGCCAACCCGGAGAAGATATCCGCCATCACAGACATGGAGCCCATCCAGAACGTAAGGGGGTCCAGCGCGTCACAGGGTGTGTCGGTGTGCGAAATAACCAACGAGTAAATTAGTGTATTGCGCGTTTGGGCTCCGGATGGTTCGCGAGAGGACACAAGGGATTATACTGGTTCGGGCACGAACGCCCTACGTCCAGTTCGAGGCTGCTCGTGTTACTCGCGTTGCTCGTAGTAGGGGTTACAAGCGGTCGAGAGAGGGAGGGGCTCCCAAGTCTCTGGGTGCGTCTAAGCGTGAGTGTTCTGGTGCATGTGTGTCGTGTGTTCTTCTTCGTCCTAGTCTGTAGTGTGGATGTACAAACGTAGTCGGGAGAGGGAGAAGATCCCAAGTCCCTGAGCGGTGTGTGGTGTGTGCCGTGACCTAGCGTCCGACCAGTGTTCGAAAAAGAAAGCCCCCTCACTGATGTCCCCTCGTCCCCTTTTATAGTCTCAAGGGGAGGAGGGAGCGGGGGGTAAGAAAGGGGAAAATTACAAGGGGAGTTACTGCCCCCGAGAGTTTCATCCAGCGCCGTCTGCCGAGCCGTACCGGGAGCAGGTGTTGACGAAGTGGACGCCCCGCCGGAGTCGGAGTCGATGTCTTCCCGGGTAAGCTCCCGGGTGGCTCCTGGGTCGTGGTTGACTTGCTCGAGGTCTTCGGACGCACCAGGTGTCCTGCCTGGGCTCCAGGTGTCGTCGGTGGACGCCTGGGGTCGTACTTGGACGCCGGGTGTAGCGCATGCATTCCTCTCCAGACTGTAGCGCTCCTGTTGGGACGAGACGGGCGCCACTGTGGCTGCCGTGGCATAGGGCAGACGCCCATGATGTTCTGACGCGGCAGGTACCAAGTGGGTACGGCGCCGGACGGGACGGGGCGTGGCCGGGTAGTTTTACCCGAGGAGCTGGAGACCACTCGGGAGCGGAGAACCCCTCGGGCGAACCGGAGACTCGTCGGGCGGCCTCCGATGGGAAATGGCTTGGACGTATGATGACACATCCTTACGCCGGGTCTTCCGGACGCTCCACTTCGTCTCGGGCCCACGCCGACTCGGGCGAGACGAAAAGAGGTCGGGCGAGATAGTGACAGGAGTGGTTCGGCCGAGACGGACGGGGGTCGGCCGAGGCGGACGAGGGTCGGCCGAGGCGGACGGGAGTCGGCCGAGGCGGACGAGGGTCGGCCGAGGCGGACGAGGGCTGAATCAGGGGAAACTCGATCCTCCCTTAATCCGATGCTCTTCGGGTTTTCTTATGCCCATCTTCTTCCTAAAATTGCGTGGTCCCGCCCGTCGGTGAGAGGGTCGGATATTGATATCCGACAGTAGCCCCCGAGCCTGCTCGGAGGACAGGCAGTTCTCCGTGTAGGCTCTTTCGTGATGCCTGGCCGGATGTCACTCGGGGGTGCGCGCGAGCGCACCCACCGGGTGTAGCCCCCGAGCCCGTAGGGGAACGGTTGGTTCGCCTATGGGCTGGAGTAAAGTTTGTCTTTTTCCCGCCGGGGCGCGCGAGCGCACCCGGTGGGTGTAGCCCCCGAGCCTATAGGGGAACAGTGGTTCGCCTATAGGCTGAAGTCGGGTCTGCCATCTTTGTGCGGTCCCTACAGGATGACGCCGTGCGTTGTCCGATGGACCGGAGCATGATCCGCTTTTTTCAGAGGCATTGCCTCCCTTCTGAGCCGTCGCGTCGTCCTTTCTGAGCTCACTGTTTGCTGGTGAGGCTCTGTCGCTTTGCATGGAGGGCCACGCGGCGCGTTCCCGTACCCGGCTTGAGTGCTGACTCAGGTATCTCCGGGCTATAAATAGGGTCGGCCGGGGCGTTTTCCTGGGCACGCAACTATCCTGCTTCTTCTTTTTCTCTTGTTAGCATGGGATTTTTAGTCGGTGAACCGCCTCGAGGGCGTCCTCCTGGTCCGGGGACCGGGAGATTAGTTGCCTGATGCCACAAGAATGACTGCGACCTCGGGGAGTTCCGGCGTGGAGGAGTGCTGTTCGGCGTCGCCAGTGAAGGACAGCTCCGACTCCGACGACTCCTCCCGTCCGTTGGTGCTGCCTCGGTGGCGGCGGAACGGGCTCGAGGGGGAGTGCAGGAGCGGGAGCGCCATGTCCGTTAGGCGCCCGGACGCATCGTGTGCCGTAGCGGGCTGAAGCCACTCCTCGACTTGCCTCGCCAGGGCAGTTGCAGTGGTCGTGTACAGCCACCTGCGCGCTTCCTCTCCTTTCCCTTGCGCCGATGTGATGCCGATACCGGCGACCATCGGCCCCAGGATGACGGAGAGAGTCGGTGGTGACACTCCATTGTCGCGGCCCCGCGGCGGGACCTTCTGCCGGGTTCCCCTCGTGGCGTCGGCGGGCGGGGAGATGCTACAAGAAGGACTGCGACGTTCGCAGTTCGGCCCCTCTTGTTGTATTAGATCTCCTGCCTCCTTCGCTACTTGATTTCGTCACCGAGGGTGACGAAACCCGTTTGTGTTACTTCATGGCCTTTGGCCACATGTACTTTTTGCCCTTATTTGAGAAATAAAGGAATTGGGTTGGCTCGGGGCGTCTTTCTGCGGCCGCGCAGTCGGCCTCTTTTGCGATTTCGGCTCCCCCGAGCGCCCCCGAGTCGGTCGGGCGGGAAGCCGTTTCGTCTTTTTATCGTTTTCCCCTCACGCAATCCCTCCGCGGGACGGAAGGTAAGGGCACGCCTCGTGTTTTACCGCGTAGGCCGAAACACGGCTCCCGGTGAGCTACTAACGGGCTAGATCGAGCGAGGCCTCGGTCCTCCTCCGGGAGAGGACCGTTGGATCAGCTGGTGATCGACCTCGGATAATCCCCAGATTTCCCGACCTCCCTTAGTTCCCGCGATCGTTCGACCGACCGCAGGGGCTCGTCGCCTCTCTTCGGGGAGATACATGGGGTCAGGAATCTTAGGCTCGAACGCAGGTCCGGGCGTCCTCGGCACCCGTGTGCCGAGGCTATGGCCGCTAGGGGCCCACCCATCTCTGCCCCTTCGCTCGGGCGCTTCAGAGCGGCCGTCGGACCCTAGGGCCGGCCTTCGAACTCTTGGGCTGTTTTTCGATTTCGCGTCGTGTCCCTTGGGCCTAAGAACGGCCCAGGCTTGTTTTGTTTTCCCTGAAAGACAAAAAAGCGCAAGAGAAAGAAATAGGAACGGACGCGAAACAAATAAAGGAGAGGCGGGACCTGGAATGCGAAAGGGTTGAGAGAGAGGGAGAGACTGGGCGCGTATCTCGGGACGTGGGCGACGTGGGGGGCGTGGACGCGCATCGTGGGCCGCGTGGCTTCCGCGGGCTGAGGCGCATGGGGGAGACCCGAGGCGCCGCGCCTGCTCCCTCACCTGCCCATTTAAGGCGGAGAGGGGGGGGGCCCGGGCCTTCTCCTTCCTTCGCTCGCTTGTCATCGAACCGCCGCCGCTGCCTGCAAGAGAGAAACCCGTACCTCCTTTCTCCTTCCGTCCGTTTGCCCTCAAATCGCCGCCGCTGTCCTTCTTCTCCTTCCACCCACTCGCAAGTCATGGCCTGGTCCCGCTCGTCCGTCACGGAGGGTGAGCTTGAGCGCCTGGCGGGGCGCGGGCTTCTGTGCCGGCGGACCGACGCCGTGGAGTGGATGGCGCCGGGAAACGAGGAGATCCCCGCTCCGCCCGACGGATACGTGGTGTCTTTCGTGCCCTTCCACGAGCGGGGCTTGGGATTTCCTCCCCACAACTTCCTCCGCGGGCTGCTGTACTACTACGGCATTGAGCTGCACCACCTCAACCCCAACGGATTGCTCCACATGGCGGTTTTCGTCGCCATGTGCGAGGGATTCCTCGGCATCGAGGCCCACTTCAACCTGTGGAGGTCTTACTTCCACGTTGAGGAAGTGAAGGCGGAGGGGCGGCCGAGGCCACACGGCTGCGCCGGGGTGCGGCTGCGGACCGGTCAGGGCGACAGTTACCCCTCGCTCCCGTGGATCTCCAGCAATAAGGGGTGGCAGCCGAGGTGGTTCTACCTGCGGAGCGACCCGGCCGCCCCCTTCCCGGCCTTCACGGGAAGGCTCATCGAGGGGCGGCCGAACAGCTGGCATTGGGGCGTGCCTCAGGACGAGCGGCCTCACGTGACCGGACTTCGGGACGCGGTCGCCCGGCTTCGCGAGCGCGGGGTTACCGGCCCCGGGATCATCGCGGCGTACCACTCGCGCCGCGTTCTCCCCCTGATGGCCCGCCCTCTGCGGTTGGACCAGATGACCTTGGCGGCGGACTGGACCGGGTGTGTGATGGGGATCGGGGAACCTTCCGTCGAGGAGATGGTCGTCCGGCTCCGCGAAGCAGTCCAGCGTTCGTCCGCGGGGTACCCGCTGCCGAATCACCCCATCATGCTCCCCACGGGTGCGCCCCTCATCGAGGTTAGCTGTTGGGATTTTTCCCTTTGTTTTTGCCGTCCTTTTTTCCCAATTCGGGGATTCATCCGACCCTCTTCTTCTCCAGGGCTCCCTGTGGTACAAGGTCTCCCGGCCCCCGCTTCCCGAAGATGTGGCCATTCGGGCCGCGAACCGTGCGCGCGCGGAGGCCGACAAGCTGAAGAAGGAGAGGAAGGAGGCGAAGAAGAGGAAGAAGCGGCTGGCCCGCGAGAAGGCCGAGGAGGCGTACCGCGAGCGACGTCGGCAGGCTCGGCAAGACGGGCTGTGGAGGGAGGACCAAGGCCCCTTTGAGGGGGGCTTTGAGTATACCTCGGATTCCTCCACAGGATCCGGGTGGAGTGGTCCGACCCCTCAGCGCGGGCCCTCGGCCGATCAGGAGACACCGGAGGTCACGGGGCCGTCACACGACGGCAGACCCGCGCCGATTCCTCCCCCGACCCGAGGGCAGACTCCACCGAGGGCCGACCGGGGCAAACGGCCGCGGGAGGAGGGCTCGGGGCCGGAGACGGCTCCGCCAGTCAAGCGACCGTCCCGCGACATCCCCGTGTCGAGCCGGTGAGTTTTTCCCCTTTTCCTCGTCAATCTTTTTTCGATTATGTCAAGGGGAGTGTGCGAAGGCCCTTTTGTTTGCAGGAGGGGGAGTCGAGCGACCCCTTTGTTGCTGGCGCCGATCAAGCGGCTCGCGCGCCGGCCCGTCGAGGCGGCGACGGGTCGAGGGGTCAACCTGGGCGACCCCCGGGCGGAGAGGACACTCGCCCCGCTTCTTCCCGAGCAGCAGCTCGCCGCGGGTTCGGGCGACGTGTTCGCGCACCCGGCGGGGGCGATCCCGGAGGCTCTCGTCGGGCTGTACTTCCCGCTTGCGGGAGATCCGGCCGGAGCGGGGGGCGAGGCACCGCCCGAGTCGGGAACGCCGGACGGGAATGCGTCCGAGGAAGAGGAGAGGGTGCCCTCCGGCCGTAGCCGTGACCAGGAAGGTCCTGGTGGCGACCGGGAGAGTTCCGTCCCCCCGGCCCGAGGGGTCGGGCCTCTGTCCGAGGCGGGGGCGGAGGAGGAAGAGGAAGAGGTCCGGAGCGACCCGACACCGGCCGTGTCCCCGAGCGCCGCCTACCGCGAGGAAGGGGAGGTCCACCAGGCGGGAGTGGTCGCAGAGGAGGAGGCTCGGAGGGACCCGACACCGGTCGCGTCCCCGAGCGTCGCCGACCGCGAGGAGGGGGAGGAGGGGGTCCTTCCCGAGCCTGTCGGGGTTCTCTACCGCCAACAAGTAAATTTCCTACGATCGCGTGTCAGGATCCGGATGGTGACTCGAGAGACAGGGGGTTTATACTGGTTCGGGCCTCCGGAGAGTAATACCCTACGTCCAGTGAGCGTCGCTGTTCTCAAGTCCAAGTCTGTAGTAGGGGTGTACAAACCGGTCGGGAGAGGGAGAGGGTCCCAAGTCCCTGTGTGGAGCGAGTGAGCTGTGTGTGCAGTGTTCGAGTGTTCGTGAATGGTGTTCTAGTTGCCCCGCGCTGACGTCCCCTCGTCCCCTTTTATAGCTTCAAGGAGAGAAGGGAGCGGGGGGTAAGAAAGGAGAAAATTACAACGGGAGTTACTGCCCCCGAGAGCTTCGTCCAGTGTCGTCTGCCGAGCCGTACAGGGAGCAGGTGTTGACGGAGTGGGCGCCCCGCCGGACCCGGGATCGTACATCCGGGTGGTTGACGCCGATGCCTTCTTGGGTAAGCTCCCGGGTAGTTCCAGGTCGTGGTTGACTTGCTCGTGGTCCTTGGGTGCTCCAGGTGTCCTGCTCGGGTTCCAGATGTCGTCCGGGGGCGCCTGGAGTGGTACCGGAGCGCCTGGTGTAGCGCATGCATCCTTCTCCGGACTGTAGCGCTCCTGTTCGGACGAGACGGGCGCCACTGTGGCTGCCGTGGCGAAGGACGGACGCCCATCCTGGTCTGACGCAGCGGGTACCAAGTGGGTACGGCGCTGGATGGGCCGGGGCGCGGCCAGGTAGTTCCACCCGGGGCGTCGGAAACCACTCGGGAGCGGAGAACCCCTCGGGCGAACCGGGAGGCCACTCGGGAGCGGAAAACCTCTCGGGCGAATCGGGGAACCACCCGGGCGGTCCAAGTAGTCGGGGTACGGGATGTTCGCCTTGCTTTGGGCCTCTGATTTTTGTTTTTTGAGGGGTGGATTATCGTGAGCCCCCGGGTTAAGAGGTTGGATTGGGCACCCCTAATTCGGATCCTCGTCAGTAGCCCCCGAGCCTGGGGGGGGATGAAAGCTCGCGCCCAGGCTGAGTGATGGCGTGGATATGGTATATTGCAATCTTTCCGGTGGGGGCGCGCGAGCGCACCCGCCGGGTGTAGCCCCCGAGCCTTGAGAAGAGCTGGTGCTCTTGTTGAGGCTTTATGTCCGGGTGGTTGGCTTTGAATGCAGTCGGGATCGAGAAGCTTGTCGGGGATGAAGAGCTTGTCGGGGCCGGAAAACTTGTCGAGGACGCTCCGCTGGTGGACCGGGTAACTGTTCGGTAGTTTGACGGGCCGGGCGCGGAAGTATCGGCCCGCTCCCCGCCTCGTGGAAAGGTGGGTGCGCCTTTTGAGGAAGCCAGACGAAGCGACGTGCGCACGTCGCCGCAGCGCCAGTGGTGGGCCCGCGCAATTAAGGCCGCGGTCGTTCCGTCCCGTCCTTATTTATGGCCGCGTGCGGCGGCGACCTGGGGTTTCGCCCCTGCCAGAGCTTTCCAACTCCAACGCGCGCTTCGTCTTCTTCGTCGCCGCCGCACGTCCTCTCGTGTTCCCCGCGGCCGTCGCATCGCCGCTGCGGCGAGCAAGCAACCGGGCGACCCATCTCGCCGGCGCTTCTTCTTCGGCCTGCCGCAGGATGTCGACCTGGGAGCGCTCCCGCGTCACACGCCGGGTGTTGGAGAGCCTCGCGGTGGAAGGCCTGCTCCCGCCGCTGACGAAGGCCACGGAGTGGAAGGTGCCCGGCGCCGAGGACTACCCCCAGCCGCCGGAGGGGTACGTCGTTTCTTTCGTCGCTTTCCACGAGCGCGGGTTCTCCGTCCCCGCCGGAAGATTCATTCGCGCCGTACTCAACGAGTACGGACTGGAACTCCATCACCTCACCCCGAACGGAGTCCAGCAGATGGCGGTGTTCGAGGCCCTCTGCGAGGGGTACCTGGGGATAGGGGCCCATTGGGACCTCTTCAGGTACTTCTTCAAGTTTTCTCTGCAGACCGTGGAGGGCGGAGCTCCCGCGACGATAGGTTGCGCGGTGTTGAAGGGCAAGCAGGGACGGATGAAGGCCTACATCTCGGGGACCTTGACCAGTTCGAACAAGGGCTGGCACCCGATGTGGTTCTACTTGAAGAACGACGGCCGCAATCCCCTCCCGGCGTACACAGGGAAGACCTTCGGGGAGCTGCCCGCGGCGTGGGCGTACGGGCCCGAGAAGGAGAAGCAGGACAAAGTCCTCGGGGCCATCTGGGAGGCGCTCTCTCGGCTCCGCGACGCGGGGGTGACCACGGCGGAAGTCCTCGGCGGATACCTCTCGAGGGGTATCGTGCCGCTGAGACGGCGCCCCCTCCGGATTTGGGAGATGGTCCGGGAGAATGCCCCCTTCGAGGGGACTGTGACGATGATCCCCCTGCCATCGGGGGACGAGGTGAACCGCCGAGTGACGGCGGCGATGGGGAGGGGCCACGGAGCATATCCTCCGCCGGGCCTCCTCCCGATGCTTCCGAGCGAACGCACCGAGGATCTGGTAAGTCTCCGTGTACCTCTTCAATCCCGAGTGGTTTTCCGTTGGCTGAATCCTGCGATTTTTCAGATGCAGGGCCTCACCTGCACCCTTTCCCGGCCGCCGCTCCCCGAGGACAAGGCGAGGAACCGGGCCGCGGCCGCGCACGCCAAGGCGAAGAAGGATCGCCGGGACGTGTGGAAGAAGCAGGAGATCGCCAAACGTGAGCGGAACGCCGAGCGATCCAGGAGGAGGAGGAAGGGGGAGGATGACGTCTCCGAGGACGAGGACCCCGAGGAGTTCGTGGAGGTCGTCACGGAGAGCGAAGATGACGAGGAGAGCGACGACGGCTCGCCTCCTCAGAGGCTGAAGTCGGTCGTGGCGTCGTCCGCCGGTGCCTCGTCCTCGGCACCGCATTTGGGGGGAGGCGGGAGAGGGGCGCCGCCGCCACCGCCGGACTCGGGCAGAGGCGAGGGCTCTCGGTCGGACCGGCATCGGCGGTCCTCCGAGGAGCACCGGCGCGAGAGGCGCAGCCGCACGCCTCCGTCCTCCCGTCATGAGCCCGAGAAGGGGAAGGCTTCCCGGCGGGAGCCGTTCTCCCCTCGTCGGGAGAGGAGCCGGAGCCGGGACTTACCGGAGCGCGCCCACCGAGGGGGCTCGTCCTCGGGGGCGTCGCGCTCTCCCCAGAGGCCCGTGCCGCAGGACGACAGGCGGCCGCCGTCGGCCCCTCCAACAACGCGGGCGCGGAGCGAAGGGCGGGACGCGTCCCGTACGCCCGCGGTGGAGACGCAAGCCCCTCCCGTCCCGGTGAAGGTCACAACAAGGCGGCCGGACCCGATTCCGGTGGAGGGAGGAGGCTCATTAAGTCGGGCGGCGTCCCCGTCGGGCAGGGACGCCGCAATCCCGCACGCGGCCCCTCCTCCGACGACGCTCGCGGGGTCCAAGAGGCCCGCATCCCCGAAGGCCCAAGCGCCGACGGGGTCCAAGCGGATTCGGTATGTCGCGTCGAGGTGAGTGATGGCCTGGCTTTCTCGAGTAGTTTCGATTTTTCCTGTAGTTACTGTTTTTCCCGGTCGGGCTTTGCTGACATGTAATGAACCAGCCGGGGCGATATTCCGCTTATGGTGGCGCCGAGGAAGACGCTGCGCCTGGAGGCGCAGCAGCCCGGGCCTGTGGCGGAGCAAGCCAGGGGTGCGACGGAGGAGCCCGTGGCGGAGCCGGCCGGGAAGGCGGCGGTAGACCCCGTGGTGGAGCGGGCTGAGGCGACTCCACCGGTGCCTTTGGTGGAAAGGTGGGCCGAAGAGAGGGTGCCGGTGCCCCCGACGGAGCCAGCCGAGGAGGGGACTCAGAGGATGGCGCCCTCCGTGGAGGAACGGTTGCCGGAGGGGGATGGTGACAGCCCGGGAGACACACTCCCAACGGGCCTAGCCTTTACACAGGCCGTTCTCCCGGAGGCGGTCGTGGTGGCGCTCCAAGCGGAGCTGGCCGAGGCGCTGGCGGAGGTGGTCCCGCCTGCTCCTCAGGAGGAGCCGACTCACCCCGTCGTGGGGGAAATCGCCGGAGAAGATGGCCACGGAGACGCGGCCGAGGACGATGGCCGCGATGTTGCTGCCTCGCCAAGGGCTGCGGCTGGTCTTCATGAAGCGGAGACGGGGGCCTCGGACGCTCGTCCAGACGCCACCATGCCGGCGGCCGCTGCAGCCCCCGAGTCCTCCGGGGTGGCTTCCCCGGAGATCGTCGAGGTCGAGGACTCGCCGGAGGGTAGCTCGCGGCCGGTCGTGGGCCCGCGACATTCCTTTCGCCCTATATGCGAGGGCCCGCGTTATCTCCGGGAGACGCCGGGAATGAGGGCGGTGGACCGTCGAATTGCTGCCCTTGTACCCATCGAGGACAACCCGAACCTTCCGTGCGAGGGTCGGTACTTGTGGTACGACCGTCAGAACCCGGCGGCGGGTCCCATCTTCGAGCTGGACGATGCGGCGGAGAGGGATCAGCGCGAGCGTCTCCGTGACGGCCTTGAGGAGATGAAGGAGGTCTTCAATAGGCTGATCATCGATCCTTCCCGGGTGAGTCTCCGGATTTCGTTCTTCTGATCTAACGCCGTTTTGGGGCATGCCTTACCACTCTTCTTTTCGTTTCTGTTCAGGAGATTATAAAGCGCAGTGCCGAGAAGTCGGCATTCCTCCGTCGGGAGTCCGGGCTTTGGCACGCTGTACAGCAGCTCCAGGCCGAGAAGGAGCAGCTGAAAGCCGAGAAGGAACAGCTCGAGGCTCAGCTGGCCGAGGCCCGGCAGGCCAAGGAGGAGGCGATCACCGACGCCGAGGAGGAGAAGGCCGCCCTCGAGGCCAAGGTGGACGAGGCCGAGAGGACCGTGAGGGAGGCGTTGGTGGCCGCCGACGCCTCCAATCGGGAGAAGGCCGCCGCCCTGCAGGGGGTCGAGGATCTGAGGACGAAAGTGGCGGACCTCCAAATAGATGTCCAGCACCGCGACCTCGACCTCAAGACGGTCACCAGCCAGCTGGTCGAGCATGCCGGCAAGCTGGCGGCCGCAGAGGAAGAGGGGGCCCGCTTCAAGGAGATCGCCGCGAAGCGGGAGGAGGAGATCCTTGGTAAGTCATTCCTCTTATCAGTTGTCGGGTGGTTCCTTTCTGTTCTCCTTGCGTGGCGGCAGGTTTGCTTAAGCCTGAGTGTTGATGCAGCCCTGCGGAGGGTGAGAGTGGACTTGGCGGCCCAGCTCAGAGCCGGGGAACGTGAGAGGGCCAGGGCTATTGCTGTCAACCAAGAACTGGTGCTGCTTAGCCATGATCTTCAGGCGCGGATGGGCAGTAAGTATCGTGTGTCGATTGGCTCTTCTTTTTGCGGAGTGATGCTGATAAAGTGCTGTCTGCAGGGGTCGTCGAGGACCTTCGGGTGTCCCGGGAGGCGGGCGAGCAGAGCCAGAGGGCCCTCGAGGAGAAGTCCGAGGTCCATCAGGCTTTGGTCCAGGCGGTCGAGCATCTGCTCGAGGAGCTCGACGTCGATGGCGGCCCGTCCTTGGTGGATCGCCTCGCCCTCGTCACGGGAAGAACTCGGGCGCAGGCCTCGGATCTCGCTCGGGGTGTGGCACGCAAGATCATCGCCATGTTCTTGTCGCACTACCCGACCATGGATCGGAAGGCCCTGCGGGAGGGATGGGCTCCCGGCTACGAGGATACCGAGTACGACGAGATCGAAGCCGAATCCTCCTCGTTCGCCGACGAAGTGGCATCCATCGCCCTGAAAGAACTTGAGTCGGAGCAGCCATAAGGAACTTGGTTACTTTTTGTTATGTAATGAACAAAGTTCCTAGGATAACTGTTATTGCTCCGAAGAACTCGTGTTTTATTTGTTGTTTGTCATTTTCGCTTTCTTCCGAATACTTTTCTGGGGGTTGTGGGCCGAGATAGAGAGGCGCGGGTCCTTGCCCGTCAGACTCTGTTCCATAGCCGCCGGGGCTTAGGAACTCGGGAGGTTGGGCACTCGGACTTACAGCCTCCGAGTAGTTTCGGGAGGTTCGAACGATGACAAGCAACAAATAAGGTATGCTGAAGACAACAACTAGTCGAGGCGGTTCCCTTATTGCTTTTCGGGAAAAGGACGCCGGCCCGAGGGCTTGGACCTTGCTCGCAAGCTAGCGCCGTAGCCGCGGGGGCGTAAGCACTCGGAACTTGGACAAGCGTGGTCGCCAAGCCCTTTGAGCTGACGTTCCCTTCTCGCAAGCGCAAAAGTATACCGCTTGATCGCGCGCGAGAGCGATCTCTTGTTGAGTTTTTTGCGAAAAAACGGAGTGTAAAAACAGAGGGGCACCGGGCCCCGGGTGGAGCCCCCGAGCGGTGGGCGATCCTGCGCAGGGAAGGGGTCGCCTGCCGCTAAGTTTTGGGAACTCGGGTGCGAGTGAAGTACTCGGAACGGTACAGTATTTTGACTAGTATCGCGAATTGAAAAGTACAGATACTTTGAAGAGTAGAGAGACGTAGCTGTGCGAGCTCGTTGGAGAATGTGAGGTTCTTCAGGAGAGTCGGAGACTCGCGGGGCGAGGTGCCGCCGGGGCGCGCGTAGCCCCCGAGCCTGCAGGGGAACGGTGGTTCGCTTCAGACGGTTCGCTTTCCGGAGTAGCGGGGAGCTCGACGGTTCGCCTCCCAGCCAGTTACTTCAGACGGTTCGCTTCCCGGAGTAGTGGGGAGCCCGACGGTTCGCTTCCAGAGGAGCCAGACGGTTCGCTTCCCCCCGGCCAGTTGCTTCAAGAGTAATGGGGGGCCGGACGGTTCGCTTCCCTCCGGCACTATAAATTTGGCATTGTCCTCACCCAGTCCTGCCATCAGCCAATCCTGCCATCACCCAGTCCAGCGCGCAGCCCGGCGGCAAAGGCGAGCGGGGAGAGCAGGCCAAGAAGAGCGGTAGCGGCATGGCATCGTCGGGCGACCGTTCGTCGATGAAGCGGGGGAGAGAGGAGGACGACGACGACAGCCGCCGGAAAAAGGCCAGGGCGGAGCAGGAGGCCAAGGCGGCGGAGCAGCAGGAGGCCAGGGCGGCGGAGATCGTCGCCGACAACGCCTGGAGCGGTGACATACTCCGCGAGGCGTTCGCGAAGCTTCGCGGTGTAGCCACCGCGTTCGGCATCAAGGCCCCGGATTATCCGAAGGACTGGACCGTCAAGGACTTCGCCTTCAAGATCTACGGCCTGGCTGAAGAGCTTGAGAAGCTCCCCATGGTCCGGGATGCCTGCAGCGACGACGACGACGACGAGAACGACGGCGATGGCGATGGCGCCGGCGGCGACGGAACCAGCGGTGGGACTCCTGGGGGTGCTGGGTGCGTCCTCCCCGGGGAGCACCAAGCTCCTGGAGAAGCGCAGCGTTGAGGACCTCATCCTCTCCGTCGGATCTGGTGCTGCTGGGGCGACTGCGGCTTAGCTTGTCCCTCTGTAATAATGTCTTGTCAAGACCTGCTTGTTTTGTGTTTGTTGAACTGCTGGTTTGTTCGTCAGTTCGTAAGGCTTGTCGTCTTCGCGCGGTCCTTGCTAGATGACGCCGCGTTTTTTCCGACGGATCGGGACATGATCCGCTTTCTTCAGGGGCACGGTTTTCGGCCGAGGCGGAAAAGGGTCGGCCGAGGCGGACGAGGGTCGGCCGAAGCGGACGGGAGTCGTTCGAGGCGGAGGAGGGTCGGCCGAGGCGGACGTGGGTCGGCCGAGGCGGACGTGGGTCGGCCGAGGGCTATTGCGATTTCAGCCCCCCCCCCAGGCGCCCTCGAGTTGGTCGGGCGGGGCACCGTTTCGTCTTTTTGCCGCTTTCCCTCGCGCACTCCCTCCGGGCCCGTCCTCGGGTTCGTTTCGTCGTGGGGGGATTCTTACCAGGTCTTGTTTCGTGGCCTGGGACCCTACACGATGTAGGGCGCTAACGGAGAGGCCTTTTTCTCCTTATATCGTAAC
Source organism: Alloteropsis semialata (assembly GCA_004135705.1). Classification (NCBI taxonomy): domain Eukaryota; kingdom Viridiplantae; phylum Streptophyta; class Magnoliopsida; order Poales; family Poaceae; genus Alloteropsis; species Alloteropsis semialata. Next base: position 52,562,439 of record CM014276.1, on the reverse strand, counting down.
CCCTCATGCATCTTACTTTCGCCAAAGATGGAGGGGCCGGACCGCGCCGTATTTTTGCCACGTTGGCCGAAAATGCGGTGTCCGTGTGAGCTGATAACGGGTCAATTCGAGTGAAGCCACGGCATCCCACTCGATGGGTTCCGATCGGACCAGCTGGTGGCCAGCTTCAGATTCTTGGTGGCGAGATCATCTAGTTACCGAGCCCGTTCGACCGGACTTGGCGGCCTGTTGCCTTTCCGTTCGGGGGAAAAACCATGATCTTTCAAGCCATCAAGACTCGAATGCAGTTTGGGATGCCCGCGACGCTCGTGCGCCCGGGTACTGGCCGCTAGTGGACCCATCCCTCGCTGCCCCTCACTCGGGGTGCTCGGGGGCGGCTGTAGAACCCTTCGACGGGCCAGCCTTTGAACCCCTGGCGTTTAACAGGCCATCGTATGTACTTACCGCGTCGTTTGTCGAGAGCATTCGACCCTACGAGGGGAAGGGGTCACTTGCCTCTTGTTTCGGAGGACTCGGGGAGCGTCTCGGGAAACGACTGTAAGCTCATAGGGTACTCGGGACAGAAGAGCATTCTTATTATCGTAAGCGAAAGACAAAATGATTTTCAAGGATAGAAGCGACGTAGCTGCTCTATGTTCCAAGCGTTCGTGAGGACTTGGCCGTCCTCGTCCTTGAGCTTGTAAGTTCCCGGGCGGAGGATTTGGTCGACGATGTAGGGGCCTTCCCATGGTGGCGACAGCTTGTGGCGGCCGCGGTTGTCCTGGACTCGTCGGAGGACGAGGTCGCCGACTTGAAAGGCCCGGCTACGGATGTTGCGGTCGTGGTATCGTCGTAGGGCCTGCTGGTACTTGGCCGAGTGGAGTAGTGCGACGCTGCGTGCCTCGTCCAGCTGGTCGATGGCGTCTTCCAAGGAGGCTTGGTTTCCTTCGTCGTCGTAGGCGCGGATCCGTGGGCTGCCGTAGTCAAGGTCAGTAGGGAGGACCGCCTCGGACCCGTGCGCCATGAAGAAGGGCGTGCATCCCGTGGCTCGACTTGGGGTGGTTCGCAGGCTCCAGAGGACCGACGGGAGCTCCGCGACCCATCTTGCCTTGAACTTCTCGAGGCGTTTGAAGATTCGCGGCTTCAGTCCTTGCAAGATCATGCCGTTGGCTCTCTCCACCTGTCCGTTGGTTTTGGGGTGGCTGACGGCGGCCCAGTCCACTCGGATGTTGTTGTCGTCGCAGAAGTTGAGAAACTTTTTGCCCGTGAACTGGGTGCCGTTGTCGGTGATGATCACGTTCGGGACCCCGAAGCGGTAGATGATGTCGGTGAAGAACTGGACAGCTTCTTGCGAGCGAACGCGCCGGATGGGTCTCGCCTCGATCCATTTGGTGAACTTGTCGATGGCGACGAGGAGATGCGTGAAGCCCCCGGGTGCTTTCTTCAGTGGCCCGACTAGATCCAAACCCCACACGGCGAAAGGCCACGTGATAGGGATGGTCTGCAGGGCTTGCGCCGGGAGGTGGGTTTGCCTTGCGTAGAATTGACAGCCTTCGCATCTACGCACGATATCCTTGGCGTTGGCCACCGCGGTTGGCCAGTAGAACCCTTGTCGAAAAGCTTTCCCGACGAGCGTCTTTGGCGCGGCGTGATGCCCACATGCCCCTGCATGGATGTCCCTCAGCAATTCCTTACCTTGGTCGATCGGAATGCAGCGCATGAGGATGCCAAAGGAGCCTCGTCGATAGAGCTCTCCCTCGATGAGCGTGAAAGTTTTGGCCCAGCGCGCGATCCGCCGGGCCTCGGTCGGGTCGGATGGGAGTTTGCCCTCCACAATCCACTCGAGTAGCGGGACTCTCCAGTCGGGATCCTCGAGGTTGAGCTCAGCGACCGCGTCTATCTCCATCACTTCTGCTTCCTCCCGTGCTGGAAGCTCGGGTGGCTCGTCGTCGAGTCGGATGGAAGGGGCGTGCTGGTCCCTGGCGAACACCCCATGGGGAACAGGCTTCCGGTTGGATGCTGCCTTGGCGAGGGTGTCGGCCGCCTCGTTGTATCGTCGCTGGACGTGCTTGAGCTCGAGGCCGAGGAACTTGTCTTCCAGCTCGCGGACCGCCCGGCAGTAGGCGACCATCTTGGGGCTGATGCAGCTCGACTCCTTCATTACCTGATCGACGACTAACTCCGAGTCTCCTCGGATCTCGAGACGTCGTATGCCGAGCTCGAGGGCAATACGAAGCCCGTTGAGGAGGGCCTCGTATTCGGCGGCGTTGTTGGAGGCCGAGAAGTGTAGTCGAACCATGTACTCCATGCGTACACCCAGAGGCGAGACAAAGACCAGGCCGACGCCCGCCCCTTCCTTCATCAGCGATCCGTCAAAGTACATGACCCAGGTCTCGTGTTCAACGGAGGTCGGGGGAGTCTGGGCCTCGGTCCACTCGGCGATGAAGTCGGCCAACGCTTGCGACTTGATGGCGTCCCGAGGTGCGTAGGTGACGTTCTTCCCCATCAGCTCGAGGGCCCACTTGGCTATCCTCCCGTCAGCCTCGGGGTTCTGGATCACCTCGCCGAGTGGGTACCTCGACACCACCGTGATGGGGTGGGCGTCGAAGTAGTGCCGGAGTTTCCGCCTGGTGATGAGGACAGCATAGACAAGTTTTTGGATCTGGGGATACCGTACCTTGGTGTCGGACAGGACCTCGCTGATGAAGTAGACGGGGCGTTGCACCTTCTGGATCCTCTCGGGCTCGCTTCGCTCGACGACGAGGGCGGTGCTTACCACATGGGTGGTTGCCGAGATGTAGAGCAGCATGGGTTCCCCTTCTGCCGGAGCGGTCAGGATCGGTGGGTTTCTGAGCATCGTCTTGAGCGAGTCAAGGGCCTGCTGTGCCTCGTCATTCCAGACGAAGTGATCCGACTTCTTGAGCAGTCGGTACAAGGGCAGGCTCCGTTCCCCGAGTCGGGCGATGAAGCGGCTGAGTGCGGCCAAGCACCCCGTGACGCGTTGTACCCCTTTCACGTTCTGGATTGGCCCCATGTCGGTGATGGCCGTTATCTTCTCGGGGTTGGCCTCGATGCCTCGTTCCGAGACGATAAAGCCAAGGAGCATGCCTCTCGGGACCCCGAAAACGCATTTCTCAGGGTTCAGCTTTACTTTGTTCAGCCGGAGCTTCTCAAAGACAGCTGCGAGGTCAGAAACCAAGTTGCCCGCGCGCTTGGACTTCACTACTATGTCGTCAACGTACGCCTCGACCAGTCGGCCGATTAAGTCACCAAAGACGCGTCGCATGCATCTCTGGAACGTGGCGCCCGCGTTCTTCAGCCCGAAGGGCATAGACGAATAGCAGTAAGTGCCGTATGGCGTGATAAACGAGGTTGCGAGCTGGTCGGCCAAGCTCATCGCGATCTGATGGTACCCGGAGTACGCATCGAGAAAGCAAAGGGTTTCGCACCCTGCGGTGGAGTCGACCACCTGATCTATACGCGGAAGGGGGAAGGAGTCTTTTGGGCATGCCTTGTTAAGGCCGGTATAGTCAACACACATCCTCCATTTCCCATTTTTCTTTTTTACAAGGACCGGGTTGGCCAACCACTCGGGGTGGTATACCTCCCTAATGAAGCCGGCGCTGAGGAGCTTTTTGAGCTCTTCGCCAATGGCCTTGTACTTCTCATCGTCGTAGCGTCGAAGCTTTTGCTTGACGGGACGTGCGCCAGTCTTGATGTCGAGTTTGTGCTCGGCGACTTCCCTTGGAATCCCCGGCATGTCCGAGGGCTTCCATGCAAACACGTCGAGGTTTGCGCGGAGAAAGTCGACGAGCGCGCTTTCCTATTTAGGATCGAGCGCCGTCCCGATGCGGAGGGTGCGACCATCGTCGGCCACGACAACCTCCTTGACGTCCTTGGCCGGCTCAAAGGAGCACGCGGCGCGCTTGGAGGTCTCGGGGATATCCAAGTCCCTGGGTGAAGGCTCGGCGGCGAGCCTTTTGGACTGGACGAGCGCCTCTGCGAACTGGAAGCACTCGGTTTCGCAAGCGAACGCATGCTCAAATGAAGTCCCCACGGTGATGACACCCTTGGGTCCGGGGATCTTCAGTTTGAGGTACGTGTAGTTCGGGACAGCCATGAACTTTGCGTATGCAGGCCTCCCGAGGATGGCATGGTACGCCCCGGGAAATCCCACCACTTCGAAAGTGAGGGTTTCCCTGCGGAAGTTGCGTGAAGTCCCGAACGTGACGGGCAGGTCGATTTGCCCGAGCGGTATGGCGTCCACCCCGGGGACGATCCCGTGGAATGGCACCGGGGATGGGCGAAGCTGGGAACGCGGGATCCCCATTTCATCAAGGGTGTCGACGTAGAGGATGTTGAGGCCGCTCCCGCCGTCCATCAACACCTTGTGGACGCGTTTCGTCCCGAAGAGAGGAGCAACCACGAGCGGGTACCTTCCGGGTTGTGGGACGTAGTCGGGATGATCGGAGCGGTCGAAAGTGATCGGGGCCTCAGACCATTTAAGGTAGGAGGGCGCCGCGGGCTCCGTGTGGCCGACCTCCCGCCGAATCAGCTTCTCATCGCGCTTTGAGGGGCAGGCCGCCGACCCCCCGACGATCATCAGGATCGCTCCGTCCTCCCTGGGGTAGCCATCGTCGTTGTGCGAGCCACCGGCCCCGTCCCGGCCTTCAGAGGATTTCTTCAGGGTGCCGGCGAGGAAGCTTCTCATGAGTCTGCAGTCTTTCAAGGCGTGCTTGACAGGGCCCTCATGATGGGTACAGGGCGCCTCGAGGAGCTTTTCGAAGTGATCCCTTGGCGCTGGGTTCCCCTTGGGCTTGGTGGCCTTCCGCTCGGCCGTCGCTACCACGCGGCCATCGCGCCTCTGCTTATCCTTTCTTTTCCTCTTGTCGGGTCGGGCGGAGGTGCCCTCGGCGGCCGACTCCGACTGCTTGCCCTTGCTCTGAGGCCGATCGAGAGTTGCAGCGACGGCGTCCTCCCCATCGGCGTAGTCGGTGGCGATGTCAAGGAGTTCCCGGATGGTCCGAGGCTTCCGACGTCCCAACTCATGGATGAGGGTCGCGCAGGTGGTTCCAAACCGGAATGCGGAGACGACGTCGGTGTCAGCGGTGTTCGGCAGCTCGGTGCAGCGCTTGGAGAAGCGCTTGATGTAGTCGCGCAGAGTCTCGCCTTCTGCCTGGAGGCAGTTGCGGAGATCCCAGGGATTCCCAGGACGAGTGTAGGTGCCCTGGAAGTTGCCGATGAAAGCGTCACGCAGCTGCGCCCAGCTGTCGATTTTTCCTGCGGGGAGATGCTCTAGCCATGTCCGAGCCGCGTCGGCAAGGTAGAGGGGGAGGCTCTTGATGATGAAGTAATCGTCTTGCGCTCCCCCCGCATGACACGCGAGCCGGTAGTCCTCCAGCCAGACGCTGGGGTTGGTGTCCCCGTCGTACTTGGGCACCGTTGTGGGAGCTCGGAAGCGCGGAGGGACCTGAGCGCCCAGGACACGGGGTCCAAAGGCACGCGGCCCCCTGGGGTCGGGCGACGCGCTCCGGCTCCGGTCCTCACCGCTGTCGTAGCGGCCCCCACGCCGCTTGTTGTAGGCTCGGCGCGGGCGACGCTGATGGTGCTCGTCCCGTTGCCTGGCACCATCGTCAGCCGGAGCCGCACGATGGTGCACGGAACGCTCATGCTCGGGTTCTCGAGGAGCTCTCTGGCGTGAGGCAGAGCTTTCCGCCTGCTGGACCGCTGCGGTTTCTAGGAGCGCACGGAGCTGCTGATGAATCCTCCGATCTTCGGGCGCCGCTGGTTCGGGGTGCTCGCGGAGCAGGACAGCAGCCGCTGCGAGGTTCTGGGACGCCCGGTTGAAGACCTGCGGGTCGTTGGCGTTGCCACCGTCGTTGACGATGCGCTGTTGCACCTCGCGGGCCCGTGCGCGGGCGGCTCCCCCGTCCGCGTTTCTCCGGAGCTCGCGGTTGAGCTGCTGCCGTTCTTCCTCGATCTGGCGCCGGGCCTCATCTAGTTCCTGCAGCCTGACGCGCCGAGCATCGTCCGCCGGAGCGTTGGGTGGTGGCGCCGCAGGAGCATTGCCAGGAGGAGCTGCCGGTCCCTGGGCAGGTGGAGCCGCTGCGGCGTTGGCTGGTGGCGCTGCAGGGGCGCCGTCCCCCGTGGAGCTGCTCGCAGAGTGCACATCTTCGTCGGGGGTGTGACACATGAAGCACTCCCGGTATGGGTCGAAGTTCGGCGGAGCCCACGTCAACCGCGGGCGCGAGCTGTTCACCGCGCTTCTAGCGGCTGGCGAGATGCGGGGATCGATTTCCGCCGGTGTCGGGGTGGCCACCGGGTCGCTCGGCAAGCCTGGCTGTCCCTCTGGGTACATGGCGTTGTAGCAGTCGATGAATTCGTCCCAAAGGAGCTGCTCCTGCCCTCCAGCTTGGAGGGCGAGGTTTGTGACCATGTAGGTGATGTTGCGGAAGCATTCCTGGGACGGGCTCCGCCCCAGGGCGGCCGCCAAGTCTTCTCCAAGTAGGTCGAAGACGTAGGCGGTAGCTCCCGCCGTGGCGTAGGAGGGCTTGGGCCCCTCGTCGTGGAACATCTTGCCGTCGTCGTGGGCAAGCTTGGGGCGCACGAAAGTCGCCCCGACGATGGGTTCCACCGACTTGTCGATGACGAAGTCGAGGGAGCCGAATCGCAGGTAGTCGCCGGGCACCAGCGAGGCGCCGCTATGGGCCATCCGGACCCTGGTGGAGCGTCGTGACACGCGAAATCCCCCTACCTGGCGCGCCAACTGTCGGGGTTCTCTACCGCCAACAAGTAAATTTCCTACGATCGCGTGTCAGGATCCGGATGGTGACTCGAGAGACAGGGGGTTTAGACTGGTTCGGGCCTCCGGAGAGTAATACCCTACGTCCAGTGAGAGCCGGTGTTCTCAAGTCCAAGTCTGTAGTAGGGGTGTACAAACTAGCTGGGAGAGGGAGAGAGTCCCAAGTCCCTGTGTGGAGCGAGTGAGCTGTGTGTGCAGTGTCCGGGTGTTCGTGAATGGTGTTCTAGTTGCCCCGCGCTGACGTCCCCTCGTCCCCTTTTATAGCTTCAAGGAGAGAAGGGAGCGGGGGGTAAGAAAGGAGAAAATTACAACGGGAGTTACTGCCCCCGAAAGCTTCGTCCAGTGTCGTCTGCCGAGCCGTACAGGGAGCAGGTGTTGACGGAGTGGGCGCCCCGCCGGACCCGGGGTCGTACATCCGGGTGGTTGACGCCGATGCCTTCTTGGGTAAGCTCCCGGGTAGTTCCAGGTCGTGGTTGACTTGCTCGTGGTCCTTGGGTGCTCCAGGTGTCCTGCTCGGGTTCCAGATGTCGTCCGGGGGCGCCTGGAGTGGTACCGGAGCGCCTGGTGTAGCGCATGCATCCTTCTCCGTACTGTAGCGCTCCTGTTCGGACGAGACGGGCGCCACTGTGGCTGCCGTGGCGAAGGACGGACGCCCATCCTGGTCTGACGCAGCGGGTACCAAGTGGGTACGGCGCTGGATGGGCCGGGGCGCGGCCAGGTAGTTCCACCCGGGGCGTCGGAAACCACTCGGGAGCGGAGAACCCCTCGGGCGAACCGGGAGGCCACTCGGGAGCGGAAAACCTCTCGGGCGAATCGGGGAACCACCCGGGCGGTCCAAGTAGTCGGGGTACGGGATGTTCGCCTTGCTTTGGGCCTCTGATTTTTGTTTTTTTGAGGGGTGGATT
>CM014276.1:52526950-52553753 GCA_004135705.1 Alloteropsis semialata | reverse complement strand
ACACTTGATTTGTGGCGGCTCGTCTGTATAGGGCACCACCGACCACCACGTAGTTCCTGCTTCGGCGTTCCAGGATCTTTCGCTCCGTGGGGTCCTTTGGCACCTTGTTGTGGGCAAGGAAGTCTATGAACTCGGCCATCCAGTCTTCTTCTTCGGCGTTAATGGTCAGCACCTCGCAGAGCTCTGGGGCAGGCTCGGGTTCGTCCCCCACCTCTTTGACAGAGGGTTTGAGGAGACCTTGCACGAACACTCCCCTGGTACTTCTGCGCGGGTTGACCCCAGCTTGGCGAGTGCATCAGCGGCGAGGTTGTTCTCCCATGGAACATGGTGGTACTCAACTCCGTAGAATTTTCCCTCCTGCTTGTGCACTGCCTCGCAGTAGGCGTTCATCCGCTCGCTGTGGCGATCTCAGTCTTTGTTCACCTGGTTGATAACGACAGCGGAGTCGCCATAAATCAGGAGCCTCTTTATGCCTAGTGAGGTGGCGATGCGGAGCCCGTGGAGGATTGCTTCATACTCGGCGGCGTTATTGGTGACGGGGAAACGAATTTGGAGGACGTGTCGGAGTTGTTCCCCTTTCGGCGAGATGAAGAGTAAACCGGCGCCTCCTCCATCGATCATCAAGGAGCCGTCGAAGTACATCTTCCAATGTTCGCCGCTGGTGTCTTCTTTCGCGTCTTGGCTCTCGGTCCATTCGGCGACGAAGTCGACGAGAATCTGTGATCTGATGGCGGTGCGCGGTACGAAGTCTATGATGAAGGAGGCGAGTTCAACTGACCACTTAATGATTCGCCCGGTAACGTCTCTGTTGTGGAGGATTTCACCGAGTGGAAATTGCGTGACCACCTTGATGCGATGTGCTTGGAAGTAATGGCGGAGTTTTCTTGACGTGATGAGCAGTGCGTAAAGTAGCTTCTGCACCTGGGGATAGCGAGATTTGGACTCGCTGAGTACTTCGCTTACGTAGTAGACTGGTCGCTGCACTTTTTGCACCTTTCCTTCTTCTTCCCTTTCCACGACGATGACAGTGCTGACCACGTTGGTCGTGGCAGCAATGTACAGGAGTAGCGTTTCGTCGTTATGCGGAGCGGCGAGTACTGGTGGATGGGAGAGATAGTTCTTTAGGTCGGTGAAAGCTTGCTGCGCCTCCTGGTTCCACTCGAACTTGTCGGTCTTCTTGAGGATCTTGAAGAACGGCAAGCCTTTATCCCCCAGCCGGGAGATGAACCTGCTCAAGGCCGCCATGCAACCAGTCAGCTTCTGGATCTCTTTCTTCCCAGTCGGCGGTTTCATCCTCCGGATGGTGTCTATCTTCTCTGGATTGGCTTGGATGCCTCTGTTGCTGACGATGAAACCGAGTAGTTTCCCTTTTGGTACGCCAAAGACGCACTTAGTCGGGTTTAGCCTCCAGTTGAACCTGCGGAGATTATTGAACGTCTCGGAGAGGTCAGCGATGAACTCGGCTTCGATCTTCGTCTTGATGACTATGTCGTCAACGTAGGCCTCGGCGTTGCGACCGATCTGAGTGCCCAGGGTCAAGTTAATGGCTCTCTGGTAGGTGGCGCCAGCGTTGCGGAGTCCAAAGGTCATCTTGGTGTAGCAGTAGGCGCCGATCGGAGTAATGAAGGATGTCTTCTCTTGGTCTTCTTCCTTCAGGGCGATCTGGTGGTAGCCGGAGTAACAATCAAGGAAACATAGGAGTACGCATCCGGCGGTGGAGTCGATGACTTGGTCGATGCGGGGCAGGACGAAGGGGTCCTTAGGGCAGTGCCTGTTGAGATCCGTGTAATCAACACACATTCTCCATTCATTATTCTTTTTTCTTACAAGGACTGGGTTAGCAAGCCAGTCGGGATAAAAGACTTCTCTAATGAACCCGGCCGCTAACAGCCCTGTAATCTCTACCCTAATGGCCTCCTTGCGGTCCTGCGCGAAGCGTCGGAGTTTTTGGCGAACTGGCTTGGCGTTCGCGTCAACCTTCAAGGAGTGCTCGACCACCTCCCTCGGAACACCCGGCATATCTGATGGAGTCCATGCAAATATGTCGGCGTTGTCCCGGAGGAAGGCGACGAGCGCGCTTTCCTATTTGGGGTCGAGCCCTGATCCGATCAGGGCAGTCTTGGAGGAGTCGGAGAGCCCAAGCGTGATGGGGCGCACTTCTTCAGCTGGCTGCATGGTGGTCGGCGCGGCTCTTCGCTTGGAGGACTCGGGGATGGAGCCCGGGTCTCCTTGGAAGGTTCTTGCCTCGTGGACCACCTCCATCTGGAGTACGCTGCGTTCGATGCCGGTGCAGAGGTGGAGCCCTTCTTTATCGCAGCCTTTGGCGGTGTGGACGTCGCTGCGGATGGAGAGGACGCCATTCAGTGCCGGCATCTTCATCAGCAGGTATGTGTAGTTGGGGATCGCCATGAACTTGGCGAGTGCTGGCCTCCCGAGTATGGCGTGGTAGGCGGTGGTGAAGTCGGCGACTTGGAAGTTGAGGTACTCGGTCCTGAAGTTCTCCTGATCGCCGAAGGTGACGGGCAGAGCTATCTGCCCAAGTGGTTTGGAGCCTTTGCCTGGGATCAGCCCGTAGAACGGGTGAAGGGAAGGAGTCAGGGCATCAAGGCCGATGCCCATGTCTTTCAGCGTCTGGGCGAAGATGATGTTGAGCCCGCTCCCGCCGTCGACGAGTACTTTGGTGAGGCGGGCGTTGTGCACGTGTTGACACCGGATTTTCGCACCTGACATGCTGAGTCAGATGATGACGTGGTGAGGTTGAGACTGCGCAGTGGACCCGTTGACTGGTCAAGGCCGAAGGTGACAAAGAAGGAAGCCGATGCTGAAGAGGGGTCCGATGAAGCAGGAGTCCGACCCGATGACGAGTTCAAGAGGAAAGGCGCGTCGGCTAGGGAGGAGGCGTATCAGATCCAGGGACTATTTCCTTTTCAGAAGGTGTATGAGAGTCCCGTTCTATCTTAATCTTAGTTTACCTTATTTAGTTAATCTGGTCCGATCAGGACTCTCCATGACCAGGGTATAAATATGAGCCCTCGTCCATTGTAAAAAACTATTCTCACAATCAATACAACCCGGCTTCACGCCAAAACCCTAGTAGTAGTTACCGACGAAGCTCATTGGTGGACGGGCTGCATCAGTTCTGATCTCCGGCTTACCAGTAAGTTAGTCAATTTATCGAACTAGTATAGGCTTTGAATTGAGGCGCATCGCCCTTTCTCGTTTATACTGTTCAACCGATTTATCTCTGGATAATCAAGATTGATAGAGATTCCCTACGTCGGAGCTAGATCAATATTGATTATTCAACAGATTATCGTTTACCGGAATACACTTTAAGCCTAGATTCCCTACGTCGGAGCTAGGTATCAAGATTAGTCTAGATTCCCTACGTCGGAGCTAGAATAATCTTGGTTACTAAAGGTAGTCTTTGCGGTTTGTTGGAGTTGCTAGATTGGTTTAGATCTACGCCATGTGAATCAATTCTACTTCTTCAACGGCTTTGAGCATGGGTCTTGGTCCGATTTAAGCGATATTTATCTTACAGCATCGTTCTATGTCCGATCCTGCTTTGTGGTTTAATCTAGTTGTTCTTTGAGTATTGTACTGGTGTAGATTCCCTACGTCGGAGCTGGATCTTTACAATACGATTAGATTAATCTTTGATTGTCATGCTTGGTCTAGATTCCCTACGTCGGAGCTAGATTCATCTTGATTAGTTAAAGGAAGCTTTGGTTACGCCTTATTGCTATTTGAATGTTAAGTGTGGTGTAGATTCCCTACGTCGGAGCTGGATCTCGCTTAATTGTTTGGTAGCATATCTTAGAATCAGAACGAATCTGTTAATATTTTACCTGCTTATTTTGCTTAATCTGATCAACACCTGTGCGAGCATCTTGTTTAATTGACAGGTTGATGAATCAAGTCTGATTATCTAGCTATCTGATCTGATCATAGTTGGAGAAATCTAGATTCCCTACGTCGGAGCTAGATTTCTCTGAAAAGGCTATAGTCCGATTGGTTGGTTAGATGGTCCGATAAGACGAGTCAAACTGGCAACTAAACAAGGTGGACAATGTATCGGCTTACACTTTGATTATTTAATATCTTGTTTCAAGACATAGCTGATCCATTATTTTACATATTGGCCTTGTTTTACGCTTTATTTCATTATTCAAAGGCTGATCTATCATATCAATCAAGGTCCGATCCTGATTGGTCCGATTCTGAGGTCCGATTTGGTGTCTGATTGAGGTTCGATCACTCGGTCTGATTGACGTCATCAATGAGGTCCGATTTTGAGGTCCGATCGGTATCGGCCGATACGTGTCTGATTGGGTCTTGGCTAAAATTCGACGTTACTCCATCGTCTGAAATAGAGCCGGCACAATCAAAGAGCAATTTAACTGTTTTATTCCCTTGTCAATTTCAGGTCAAATTGACTGGCACGCCGCGAACCTGAACTGGAGTGTAGACTGGCACTGGAGCGAAGCTGATCTCCCTGGTCTTCGTGTGCTGACCGCGGGGAATACGACCGCCGATTTTCCGCGTCAACAGCACGATTAGGCTGAGCACGAGGGGGTACTTGCCCACGTCGGAGACTTGGAACCACTGGTCCTCCCTGGAGAAAGTGATCGGCTGCTCGGACCAGCGGAGTGCTTGGATCGGCGATGAGTAGCAGGAGAATATCTCCCGGTCGCGCACCTTTTCCTTGCGCTTGTCATCCACGGGCGGCGGTCCTCCGAGGATGAAGTTCACCTGCCTCTCGACGTTCGGGAAAGCGGGGTTTGCGGGGGCCCCTTTTCCCTTGTCGCCCTTGTCGTCGTCGCGTGGCGGTAGCTTCCCTTCCTTCTTCTTGTAGGCGTCGGCGAGTCCCATGCAGTCGATCATGCGATGCTTGGATTGCTTGTGGATGGGGCAGGGCCCTTGTAGCATCTTTTCGAAGTCGGCGCTGAAGTTGGACCGCGGGCGAGGGCCTCCGCGATCCATGGCGGCGATGGTGTAGTCTCCCGAGCGCTTTCGGTCACCAGTCCGGCTTGGCTCCGGTCTGGTTCGGCGTTGGTCCTCCTTCTTCGGGCGGTCCTCTCGGCGAGGTGGCCGATCGTCATCCCGAGTGCTTTTCTTGCTGTAATGGAGGCGAGCGGCTTCCTTGGCGTTCGCCATCTTGTTCACCCGACCAAAGAACTCGCCGGAGGTCTTTGGCAGGTCCTCGCAGAGGCGCTCGAAGACGACGGAGTCGGCGAGGCCGTCGAGGAAGTAGCTGATGATCTCGGACTCGGAGCAGCCGGGAACTAGGTTCCGGTTCTCCATGTACCGGTCGGTGTAGTCGCGAAGGCTTTCTCCGCGGTTCTGCTTCACCTTGCCCAGGTCCCATGCTGTGCCGGGTCGGATGGAGCTGCCTTGGAAGTAGCTCTTGAACTGGCTGCAGAGGGTGTCCCAGTTGTCGATGGAGCCGGGCTCAAGGCTGTGGAGCCAGCTCAGCCCCACCCTGGTCATGGCGACGGGGAAGTAAGCGCACATGGAGTCGTGGTCGCCATTCACTGCGCGGATGGCGATGCTGTACGTGCGTAGCCACATCGTCGGGTCCGTCTTCCCATCGTATCTTTCTATGCCTGTGGGTTTGAAATTAGCAGGCATTCGAATAGATCTTACTCGGGTAGTGAACGCCGGGAAGCTCGCAGTCGTTGAGGTTTTCCAGGTCCACGTGTCCCGAGTAGGCAGAGTAGTCTTCGGGGGTGCGAGCCCGGGGCGGCCTATCTTGTCCGAGTGGAGGGCCATACTTGCGGTCGAATTCGCGGCGGCGCGCGGCCTCGTTGGCCTCGAGCTCTCGGCGTAGGCGGGTGTCGCGGTCCAGTCCCGGGGCGCCGTGGTCCCGATTGTACTTGGCACGCCGTCGGAGCTCCTCTTCGTCCCTTTGCCGGTGGCGGTCGTCGAGGTTCCTGCGGAGGTCGCGGTTGCGGAGTTGTTCGCGGAGGTCTGGCTGGTCGACCACGTCGTGATCGGCTTCTCGGCGGCTGGCCGACTTGGAGTGGCGAGACGAGGAGGCAGGAGCCTTCTGGGCATTGATCATGCCCGCGGCTGCTGTCAGCCTAGCCTTGATCCGGTTGAGCTCCGGGGTTTCCGGGATCCCTTCCAGCTCCAGGTGCGCGGCGGCGAGGTTGGCTGATGGGGTGGCGTAGACACCCACGCCGCCGATTTCTTGGATGAAGTCGTCTTGGAGGTTACGCGTGACCCTGGGGTTTCGGCGTTCTCGCCGCGCGTCGCGGCGTCGTTGCTTCTCACCGTTGCACCCAATCCTGGCGTCACGGTGCGCTTGATCCTCGCCTTGGACCGTTGGCTCGTCAGCGGATATGTCGGAGATGAACGTCTCCCGCTTGGCAGGCGTGATCCTCTTATTGGGAGGGAGGACACGTGTCACCCGCGGGAAAGTCGGAGTTGGTTCTGGTTCAGGCGGAGTCGGCGCATCGTGAGGATGAGGGTGTTGTGTTGCCGCAACGTCCGGAGCAGATCCGATCTGGGTGGCCGTGATGGGATCGACCGCCCTGATCGCATCTGGGGAGTAGTCGGCGTTCAGCCGTTCGCCGAGTGCTTGTTGGTAGATGGTTCCGCTGTTGCTGAGTCCCAGCGGGAACCGTGTCGGCGAGGCGATGCCCTGGCGAGCAGATTCGGCGAGGTCGATGCATTCGCCGATGGAGGCGATGGCGTGGTCCATGTCCGCCTCGAATTGGCGTTGGCGTGCGGCCCATCGGCGCCTTTGGTCCTCGGGCGTCTGCTGCACCCTGCGCGGCGGAGGCGGAGTGGATGAAGCAGTCGGCGGTGCAGGAGGAAGCGTGTTCTCCTCGGATGGCGGGAGAGCGATGCTGGTCGTCGCGGTCGCCGAGTTGTTGGCGATGGTTGGCGACGGAGCGGTGATGGTGACGATCCCGTCTGGCGTAGCGTCGAGTCGCGGCGCTGTCTCCTCCGGGGTGGCGTCACGGGTGAAGGAGAGCTCTCCCTCAGGTCCGGCGGTGAAGACCATGGATCCGAAGAACATAGCCCCCTCAGCGATGGAAATCTTCACGGATGCCGGCGCGATGACGGCGGAAGTGGATGCCATCGAGCTTGCAGATTGATCTCGTCGATCAACCCCTACCTGGCGCGCCAACTGTCGGATTTATGGACCCGGCAGTCCACACAGGGTAGTCCACGTGGTTGATTTGTTGAGGGACAGATCGAGGATCAGAAGTCGATGGTAACACAAGACGCAAGGATTGAACAGGTTCGGGCCGTCAGGATGACGTAATACCCTACGTCCTGTGTTGGGTGTATGGATTGCTGTGTATGAAGTTCCTGAAGGATCTCCGTAGTTGGGTTCTGTCCTAGGTTTCGTATCGTGGGTTGTAATCTCGTGTCCTGGAGGGGGGTCTCAAGGCGCCTTATATAGTCCGGCTGCCTTGAGTTACAAGTCGGCTAGAGATCATAACCTACCCGAAATACAAGGATGCGATCCTATAACGATTACAGATATCTTTCCCTATAATTCCGGCTAGTTTATCTTGATCTCCAATCTTCTTGCGCAATACGCCGCCTGCTTCCTTGCTTCACGCGCCATCGTAGTCATCCGGTTCACCCGACTGGTGGGCCTCCCGAGTGGTGGGCCACCCAGTCTGACAAACCGGCCCGATAGCACTCGGATTGGGCCGCCCCTCGCTGGTTGGGCCAATCCGCCTTCTGGGTACCCCTGGGGGTCTACCCCCGACACCTGGGTCAGCATAAGTGCGGGGTTCCATCCATTGATCACTGTTAGCTGTCTCATCACAAATACTCAGGATCCCAACACCAGAGGAAGCATCACAGATATTGCACAGGTAGAATATACAACACAGACATGTAAGATTTATACGAACCAGAGTAGCTCAAATTCAAATATTACACGGGTTCTAAGTTCAGCAACAGTTTAACAAGGTAATTAAACAAACTAACATCAGCTCATGTCGTGCCCCGACATGACTGAGTCCACGGACGACCACGGCGCCGGCAACAACCTACTCCTCGGGCTCAGCTGCAACAAAGGGTCAAAGAACCCTGAGTACAAAGGTACTCAGCGAGACTTACCCGACAACTATTCTAAGGGAACACAAGGGCATGCAAGGCTGTGAAGTTAAACAGAAACAACAGACTCTAGCAAGGCATAGCTTATTAAGTTATTGTTCTAATTACCAAAATTAAATTTACAAGATAAAAGCCTATTCAGCTAGGTGAGCCAATCTGTACTGCCAACAGTAGGAAAAAAACAAGACATGGCAAAACTGAGAGCTGAACATTTACAAAAACACGCAATAAACTATCTGTCAGGATCAAGCATGTATCAAAACCGTGACACTCGGCGATTCGAATCGATTTCAAACCCTGCAGGGATAAACCTGGAACACACGCCGCGTGCGCGCCCCCGGAAGGCCACACGAAGCTACCTTTCCCGCTGCGGCCACTATTGCCTGAACTGTGCCCACATAGCCCGGGGTCGCATCCCCATTCCCTACACAGTGCCCGGGCAAAGGCATGTGGGTTACTGACTACGACCCCGCCAACATTCCTCGCCAGACACGGTGAGTCACAGTTCAACCGTTAGTACCACAGAAGTACATCAGTTTCCCGGCTCCCTATACCGGTATGTGCCCAGTACGTTCAAAGCTTGACCACAGGCAGACCACAGCAACTCCTAAACTTATCCAGTGGGCAGGACCAACTCCAAACTACCAAACGTCCAACAGATTACTGAATCACCAACCTTACGTCCTTCCCAACACTTTCAAAGACTTACTAAACAGACCTAGCCCTCTAATGCCAAAACTACCTACTGGCAGGTTATTGGGATAACACCTGACTTACTATTGTGAGCAGGTCTAAGCAACTCTACTCTATCTTTTTGAAAAGGTGGCAGAGATGCTCTAAACAAGGATGGATTATGCATTAAAAGAGGATTCACTCTATCCTAAACTAATGCACAAGCATGGGCTCAATCATAACAACAGTAGTTAAGTTAGTGCTGGGACGGGTATGCTCCGGGGCTTGCCTGGCTCACAGATCTCCGGCTCTGCAGCAACAGGGGCTTCTGGGGCTTGCGGTACAGCTTCGGTCTCCGCCTCGAACACCACCTCGTCCCCCTCCTGGACGTCGTCGGGGACCTCCACCAGCTCGGGCTGCAACGGATCCTGATCTACACGGTATGATGCAAAAACATGGAAGAATTAAATTAGAGACCCTTAACCATCCTAAACTTGATAAAACACTTAATTAGCAATAAAGAATTAATTAATGTATTTCAAGGATTATAAACAAGAGAATAACTAATTAAAAACCTATTTTCCAATTTAAACAAACCCTTAATCCCATCCAAAAATCAAGGACAATAATTATAAAACATCTAATATACTAAACACTAATCTAAATGCAAAAAGGAAAATGCAACTGTTGCAATAAAATTTACTTCACAAATTTTAGAGCTTCCTACAAAAACATATGCAATTTCGTATTAAACCTATTGAAATGCATTTCTAAAACACTAAAAACCTAATAAAACTCAAAACTTCCTGATTTTGCAAAAACCCCCTGGCTTTATCTAATTCCAACCCGCAGTCACCTTTTCCCCACTGGGCCGACTTCTGGGCCCGGCCCATAACCCTTCTTCTCTTTTCTTTCCTTTCTCTTCTCTTTTTCCACTGGCCGGCCCGGCCCACCGGCCCTCTTCTCCCCCACGCTGCTGGACGGCAAACTGGGCCTAGCCCAACTGCTCCTCCTCCTTTCGGCCGACGCACGGCCCAGCCCAGCACCGCCCACCGCTTCGTCCTCCACGCGCAGACGCACGCCCGTGCGCGTTCGCGCCTGAGCGCGGCAAGGACCGGCCCTGCCGGCGGCCAACTCGCCGACGGCGAGGCCCTCGACTCTCACAAATCCCACGGCCAGCTGTTCTAGCCTTCCTCAGATCCATCCCCGGCCAAACCCCAGTCCGAGGATGACCGGAGTTCCCTGGAACGCGCCCGCAGCGGCAGCAACCCTCGGCCCCGACGGCGGCGTTACGCAAACTCCCCCAAGAACACCCTTTCCACGCCAACAAATGCCACAACGTGCTTCCACTACATCTAGGACACCCGGCGTTCCCCTCCAAAGGAACCCCAGGACACGGACAAAGCTCCCCCGCGGCGGCGGCGCTCCGAGCGGCGCTCTGCGCCGGCATGACGGTGTTCCGGCCATTCCGACCACCAAGGCAACACGTACCCCCGCAAGCATCTCCGGATCAAGCTAAACATGCCTAGGGTATTGGACGGCGACAAGGAGAACTGGAGAGGAGCTCTCACCACGGCTTGCACGGCGGCGGCGGGTGCAGGACTTGGAGATCGGTGACGCGGCGGTTGAGGGCGAACGACTAAGCACGAACATGCTGGAGGGGCAAAGACCACCCCAGAGCACTTGCTTGTGAAAGGAATCGAACGGAGCGGCAGCGACGGCGGCGGATTACGGTGGTGACAGCGGTGAGGCTTCGGTGACGAGCGGCAACAAGGGAATGAACGGCTCGACCGGTTCTTTTCCCCAACCACGCGGGTGGTGGCCTTGCCAGCAGCTGCTCACCGCTGCGTGCTGTGCTCAGCTCACGCCGGCGCGTGGCATGACGCGAAATTTGGCGCGCGGCCGAGGGCGGTGGGGCGGCGGCAAGTACCGAAGTTCGTCGAGCTCGAGCCGATGACCGGCCTGAACCCGCCCCCAAAACCACTGCCAAACTCTTCATCCACTTGCCATCCAAAACATTGCCCAATCTGAAACTTGTAGAGGGCACATCCATCTTCCATTCTCCTTATATGATCTTGCTCCAACTCTCAACCAATTCAAAAATCCATCGCTCTGAAGATCAACCCGATAGCTGAATTATAACTGAACTCGATTTTTAACTCTGAAACTCATCCAAACCAGCTGATTAAATCACCCTTTTTCTTCGAATTTCCAATGTAAAACCTTGGAGCTCAAAACACGAAAGTTGTAGCCCAAACATCAGGCTACATTTTTCCTAATATGACTTTGGTCTAAATCTCAACAAATTTTGAGATAAGGACCACTGAATATCGGCCCCAAAACTGTCACCTGCTGAAACTCGTGAAAACCAGCAGATTCACACCAATTTTTCTCCACCTTTTGAATGTAAACTTTCCAAACTTCAAATACAAAAGTTATAGCCTGTATATAGAGCTTCACTTTCTCCAATATGACCTTGAGCTGGATCGGCCTAGATCAGGAGTTAAGTTGCACTGAACCTGCCCCTGTTCGAACACCCATTTTTGGAAAAAGTGCAGTTTCCATTGCTTTTGAAACAGCCACCTTCAAACCACTTTTCCTCCATATTTCACATGTAAACTTTTAAAACTCCAAATATAACTCTTGTTGTTGGTTCATCAAACTACAATTTCTCTTATACGCTTGTTGGCTGATTTTGCTTAGATAGGAAACTACAAGGCCTTTAATTTGATCCAAAAATTCAAGCTCAAACCTTTCTTCCAAAATCCCATTTTCTCCTTTTTGGATTTAACCTCACTAATCACTAATTAATCCTTAATGATCTTGCAAGATTATCCAAGACAGGGTTTAATAATCTCAATCAACACAGGAGTGTTACACAAATAAATCTAATAAAATAATCAATTGGGTTAATTAGTGCAAAAACATGAAAATGTTGCCAAACATCTCAAATATGAAGTTTGAACACTTTTGTAATAGTGATATCCATCAAACAAAGTTTGACAGATTGAAAGACCAAAATTTTCGTTGAAGGCTGAAAACTATTACAAGTTAATGTTTTTGACCGAAGTTTAAAATTATTTTTGACTAAATACATATAGTTTTAAAGTAGCAAAATAGAAACTACATTCCCTCTACTTTTCAACGGTATGCTACATGCTTGGTGTAAATGAGTTTAGCTTGTTGAAAATCGCGATCGAAATCCGTTAAAACTGCGGTTTTGAATGAAATTCAAAAAATCGTGGTTTTTTTCAAATTTTACAGACCTTGATCTCTCAAACTGTTGAGAATTTGAAGATGTGCATATAATGAAAGTTGTAGCCGGTTACTTTCTCTATAAATTTGTCAATTGGAGCTCATCCAAATTATGCTCGTATTTGGAGTTATACGTAGTCAAATTAGGGATGATGTCGCAGTTTTTGAACGAGTCACGCCACGGCGCGTGGCGTGACTCAGCTCTCAGTCACGCCAAACCACGTGGAGATCGATTTTGGGTCGCGCCACCATGTCGTTTTGGTCACGCCACCAAAAGGGCTAGTTCTTGAAAATTTAGTTGGGCGGAGGTTATTTTTAAAATTTTAGTTTAAAAAGGGTTAAAATATAAAAAAATTCCTCACGGCCACACCCACAGTCTCCAGAGTACGTGCCCGGGTTGGCAACATCATGCTACCACTTATACCAGGGTGAGCTAAGGCCATCCCCAACCTTTGGTGTCCATAAATGGTGTCTATGTTGCCAAATAAGCAAGATATTATGTTTAGAAACTACATCCCTCAATGCATAGTTTCTTCATATAGGTCTATAATTAATACTCGACCCATCATTCTCTCTCATCTCTGCCAATCATATTTGTTGTTCAATTATTATGAGGACACTGCCATCTCCCAATGCATGACTTAGTGGTGTCTAGTGCATAGGTTCTCGTGTTGAAACTGGTAGGGCTGTCAACGAGCCGAGCTCGAGCGAGCCTACTGCCTCAAGCTCGAGCTTGGTTTCCTCTCGAGCCGAGCTCGAGCGAGCCTGATATGCCGGTCGAGCTTAGAGTGAGGCTCGAGCTCGGCTCGACTGAAGCTCGAGCTCGGTTCGAGAAAGCTCGACAAGGCTCGTTTATGGTAATAACCCAGTTTTTTATCACAGCAAAGAACTAAAATATATGACTACAAGCTACTTAAAGTGTGGTCACATGTTGGTAGGCCTCGTAAGCATCCATATGGGTATGGACCATGTCAAATTAAGATTTCATGGCCTTATACTTTTGGAGTTCGAAGCTAGCCATAAGATTATTAGCAGTCCAACAGACATAGTGTATATAAAAGCTGTAAATAAAAAGCTCGTCGAAGGCTCGAGCTCGGCTCGCAAAAGCTCGCGAGCTCGCAAGTAGGCTCGAGCTCGGCTCGTTTAGCAATCGAACCGATCTCGAATCAAGCCTTTAGCGAGCCGAGTTCGAGTAGCTCGCGATCCTCGAGCTTTTTTGACAGCCCTAGAAACTGGGTCTTGCATGAGACCCAGTTTCTTCTCTCTCCACCCTCTCTCTTATTTAATATAGTGCCATGTAAGCTAATAATTCTAGGTGGCAATGCAATTAATGCTATGGAAACCATCCTACGTGGAGGGTTGGAGATAGCCTAACACGCTGGTCTAGCGGTCTAGCTCTAGCCCCTATAGAAAACAGCAATTCCCAGATATTGGAGCCGGACCAAACAGTAAAGGGGTGTTTAGTTGCTTCCATTTTGCAAAATGAGCTGCACTGGGCCACGTGCACAGAGAGAAAAAAGTGCATTGAAAAGCACGCATTTTGCAAAATGAGCTCATTCTGCAGAATGGAGCCGTAACTAAACAGGTCCAAAATGTGGTGCAGCCTGACTGTCTAGTCACTTTGGCCTGGCTTCAAACAGTAAATGTAGTGCAGCCTGATTGCCTAGTCATTTAGGCCTGGCTTAATTGAGCCTGTTGACCGCCGAGCTTTCATTGGCTGATCATTTTGGCCTAGCTTAATTGAGCCCATTGGCGTGTCCATCGACATCGAGCTATATAAATAAACTAAGAAAATATGGGCATGTTTAAATTCGATGAAAAACTTTGCGAAATTTACTGTAGTAATTTTAAACCGAAAATTTGAAGAACTAAACATGATCTAAATATAAAACTAATTACACAGGTGGACGGAGAATCGCAAGATGAATCTATTACGTCTAATTAATCTGTCATTAGAAATTGTTTACTGTAGCACAACATTATCTAATCATGACCTAATTAGGCTTAGTAGATTCGTCTCACAATTTCACCCGGGGTTATAAAATGAATTTTGTCAGTTATTCACATTTAATACTCCTAATTAGTACCAAACATTCAAATTTACTGTAGCGATAAAAAAGTTAGCAAATTTAAACCAACCATTCAAAATTACTGTAGCGATGAAAAAGTTGGCAAATTTAAACCGGCCCTATATCAATGCATTTAGCAAAGAACCGGAGTTCATGCGGGCGGACTGCTAACTCGGTTCCAACGGAAGCTACAATGTTAAACTCCTGCATAACATGGCATCAATGCAGAATCGAACCAGCTAGTAATAGGGTGAAAATCTGAGTGCAAAGACAACAAACATGTTCTTCCTCATAAAATGAAGGCGACAGCTCGTCATATCAGCACTTCTCTCTAGTACAACTTCAACATCCCCCACACCAGGGATTACAAAGACCATAGGTTTTTAACTGTTTCCACTAGATTCACAACGGCAAAAAGCTACATTTTCACATCATGAAGGGGGCAAATAAAAGCAAAATAAAACCCTGATCTGAGTAAAACACACACTAGCACACTGACCCAATCTAGAAAATACAGGACCGCCATAACGGAACGCACGGGATGACTTGGATACAAAATGCTGGAGAATGGAAGTCTAAATGGGTATCAAGATCCATATGGCTTGACACAACAGACACAATGGTCACTGCATGAGTTAGGTGGAATGATCAGTTTCTTCGCGCTAAGATCAGTAGATCACAAGGCAGAAAGGTACCAGGGTTAAAATGTCCTGTAGAAAAAGCCAGCCGTTACATTTGCCAACGCAACATGTCTGGGGCAAACCGCCTGAGGACAGGCCATGTTTTGCTACATTAACTTATGTCAGGCAGTGATTATCCTCACAAATCACCGAGTCTGAGTTTAGATGAGCTTGGCTGCATGTCACTAACTACTGAGTGCCCCCAGAACATTGGGTTAAAATACACCATACGATATAACAGAATGAAACCTGCACCATGAATGGAGAGTCAACCACAGTATCTATATTGATACAGCTTTGGGAAACTTTACGAAAATTAAATCATGTACAATAAATGGTCAGGACCAATTTTTTCTGAGTGCCAATTGTAAGTTTACAGTGGTGTGATGCTACTGTGTTTTTTCCTATAAAATTTGGGATATGGCAGTGACACATGACAGTATGATGACACCCAACATCGTATCGACCAAGGTCCATGTATAAAATAATTTTTTACAGCATTGGAGTGTCCTAACTCCCATTACTAGCAATTAGGTAGTGAAGTCTGAAGAATAGCCACCATAAATTTAAGTTTGCAGCTTTGTTTTATTATGTAGCAACTCATATTGGTGGAAGAGTCATACCTGGTGAGTTGATATTTACACAAGTTTTCTTACTCCTTCAAGAGAGTGGCTACAAACTCACTCTCTGATATCACTATTGGCAGTATATAGCCCGGTCTATCTGAGGTGGTATTGGTTTTATCTCTGTTCCAAGTTCTTGCTCAATCCGATACCTGTAACCACCAAAAAATATTAAGTTATAGAAAAAAAAAGGGGGGGAGAAAAACAATATCTACTTCAATAGTTATGAGAAGTACATACAAGTTAAACCGATCCTCATATGTGATCAAATTCACGGCCAGACCAAGGTGGCCAAATCTTCCAGATCTACCAACCTATAAAATAACACACAACGAAATCATAAACACAAAGTGAGGACATGGTACCATGCAGATTTTCCAATAATGGCTAAGGAAAAGCAGAAGGGGATGATAATAGGGATAAAAAGAATTCAGTTCTACAAGGTGACATGTACTGATATTCTCTACTATGTCCACTCAAATGCCTCAACCATCTTAGTATTATTTCTCTGAGGAAGAAATGAATCCTTGGAAGTTTACATTTGAGCATCAAACCAAAATGTCAGTTCTTTGCGTACCCTGTGAAGATATGTTTCTGCGTTCTTGGGGAAATCAAAGTTGATGACAACATTGACAGCTTGGATATCTATTCCCCTCGTAAAAAGATCTGCAAGGGAAAGACAAATTGTTAGAACTTAGAACCAGTGATCAAATAACAACTATATTTCCTAAAATAAAAAAGAAACCAAGTTCAAAAGCGAAAATAACAGCTTTCAGTAACAAGACTGTCACTGAGGCAAGATATTCCATGAACTATAGCAGTTCATAAGCTATCCTATTGAAAGCAACTAAGCAAAAGAAATGATCCGTTCTCTACCATTTCATGTTTTAAGAGTGGAAAATTGTTTCACTAGGCTAATGGTTTCAAGAGAACCATATCACTCTAAGTAACACCTGCCTCATTTTAGTCTAATCTACATTTTTACAGGACTGAAATCTTGTCATTCATTTGGAATGTTTCAAAAGGCACTAGGTCGGCAGTTAGTCTCCACCTAGCACCTAAGCATGGCTGTGCAGTTATATTTTCCGTAGGCGGCTCGAGTAATGCCATGTTAATCAAGGAAATTCAGCATATCAAAACAAAAAAAAATCAACATTTTATGCATTCATGAGCTCCATGAGTTCATCTTTCTCCATCTCCTTGTCCCACTTTATTGCATAGATCAAGGACTAGAAAGCTGTCGCCGAAAAAACACCTAGACAAAACACCTACTCCCTCCGTCCCCAAAAAAACAAGTCATTCTAGCTTTGTCCTAAGTCAAACTTTTTAAAATTTGACCAAGTTTATAGAAAAAGTACAAAATATTTATGGACCAAATAAATATCATTAGATTCATCTTGAAATATATTTTCATAGTATACCTATTTGTTGTTATAAATGTTGATACTTTTCTCTATAAGTTTGGTCAAACTTAGAAAAGTTTGATTTAGGACAAAACTAGAATGACTTTTTTGGGGGGACGGAGGGAGTAGGTGCTAGGCGAAGTGGTGCTCCAACACTAGGTTCATAGGGCATTAAGAAATGAGGTATTAACAAGATAAGTATAGTGAAGCATGTATCAATTTGTGCTTAGGGTTTATGGTCCAGAAGCATTTCATTAACCGCATTTAGATTATCTCTTCCTCCACCTTCGAAAGCAAGTTCAGGTCAACACATTGTTTGGGTGGGTGGGATAATTGGAATGGCAAGCAAGATCAGACATGTAATCAATAGAGAGCTAATCAGTTTGGCTGAGAGAGGAGCTAGCAGCCAGCTTTATCCCAGGGCTTTGGTAGTTCGAAGGTCCCTAGTTGCACAAAGAAGGTGGATGGTGGCTGACTCTGGAGGGCCTAAGAAGTGGGTTTATCTAATGTCTTTGGGCTTGTCTAGAAAGCTAATTTATAATATTAAGTTATAGCAGGGCGCTGCCAGACAGGTTACATATCTAAATAGACTTAAAGAGCAAAAAACCATCCTCCACATACTATTTTGTACCAGACAAAGTTCCAAACATGGATAGGCTAAAGCAATTCCATGATAACGCATGTTGGCTAAATATAATTCCCATTATTGAAAAGCAAAGCTAACACCATCAGCTAATTGAAAATGTGGTAGTTTAATTGCAATAAGATAATGGGAAAACAACGCCCACAGTTACAGATATGGTAGAGCTTGTGAGTACAGAAAAAGAAATTAGTTGGCCATAAAATAGTTTCAATCAATCAAAAAGAAAGAAAGAAACAAAGCCAGAGAGCCTAGAAAGAGAAATCTGATACCTGTACACACAAGGTTCCTGCATGCACCATTGCGAAAATCATGAAAAACCCTATTGCGATGATCTTGCAGCATTTTAGCGTGGATGTAGAAGCAAGAGTAACCAAGCTCAGTAATCTTCTTTGCCAAAAGTTCAACACGGTTTACGGAGTTACAGAATATTATTGATTGATTAATTTGCAACTGTATGAAAAAGAGCAGTATATGCAATTAGGTAAATATCATTGTATTCAAGGTCACATAACATAAAGATGCAAAGTATGGACTTTATATGGGAAAAAACAAACCTTGGAAAAGAGAGTATTAAGACAATGAACTTTCTGCCTTTCTTCCACAAAAGCATAGAACTGGGTAATTCCCTTAAGTGTAAGTTCATCCATAAGGTTAATAACATAAGGTTTAGGTAGATATTTATCCTTGAATTCCTTGACGGTCACAGGAAATGTCGCTGAGAACATCAAAATCTGCCGATTTGATGGAAGGTATCGAATCAACTGCTCAATAGATGGTTGAAACTCAGGAGAAAGAAGCTTGTCCGCCTACAAGGAAAAAAAATGGCTGTGAGCGTATGCCTATTTATTGACAAATCTTTCACCACGTCATCAATTCAAACTTAACCTTTTAGCATCCTTCCCTCTTTTTTCTTCACAGAACAATTTTCTATGTTATTCTAGGGTTTTTAAGTCTGTTTTGCAGAATTTCCATATATAATACATAATGAGCAACGTGACATGGCACATGTAATCAGATTTTGCCATTTTTGGTCGTGTCGTAGAATCATAACAGAGACAGAACTCTCGGTTCCAGTAGGAGCAAAAAGAGAAATGAAAGGAAATTTCTTAATCCAATTAGCCTTGAATAGAAAAGGAAATCATCACATGTCCTACCAAACTGAGTACAAGGTTAAAAGGAAAAGGGGAACTGAAGCTGCCAGCAGTACAGAAGGTGTGAATAGATCTCATTAAGGGTCGGAAAAACAGTGTGTAAATGGTTTCCCTTCACATTTATTTTGTACTTAAATAGATTATAAGAAGATTACACAACAAGACCATAAAAGTACTTCAGAAAGCATATTGATTAACAAAGTGCCTATTTATTTAAGAACAGAAGCAATCCCACATGACAACAAATCAAGTGTCCAATACCTCATCCATAATAAGCATCGAACAATCCTTCAGAACGCAAATGCCTTTCTTTGTAAGGTCCAAAATTCGACCAGGTGTCCCAACAAGTAAATGAACAGGTTGGTAAAGCCGAATAATATCATCCTTTAGGCTGGTTCCTCCAGTAGTGACCATTACTTCAATTTTTAAGTGTTTCCCAAGCTCTTTGCAGACTTGCGAAGTTTGTAAAGCCAATTCCCTGGTAGGGACTAATATGACAACTGAATATGAGAAGAAAGAAGTTAGAACTTAAATGTTCATACTGACCATGAACTCCATGCAGGAAAATCAATATCTTAAATAATAAAACACCTTGAATAGAATTTTTGTCTTGGTCAATCTTTTCTAGCGCAGGTATACAGAATGCAGCAGTTTTGCCAGTTCCATTTTTTGCTCTTGCAAGAATGTCACTACCAGTTAATGCAATAGGGATACTTTCTTCTTGGATAGGTGAAGGCCTTTCAAACCCTTTCTCATATATCCCCATTAGAAGTTCACGTTTCAGAAAATAGTCTTCGAATTCATTTCCCTTGGTTGCAGTAACATCCTGCACAAATAATTTAAAAAAAAATGAGTAAGAAATAGCGATTCACATGTGGCTCAGCGAAAAATGGGAACCTACATGTCATGATCAAAAGGAACAAACACCAAACAAATTAGACACTTGACTAAGTCAACACTCAACAATGTATTCTTAGAAAGAAATAGATATAACAAAACTTTGAATGGGGTTCCCAATTTTAAACAACTGATGCATGCATAATAGTGCAAAGACAACATGTTGAGCATAAGTAGCATCAAATACCAATCTTTCATCATCCACTAATCTCATAGTACTGAGATATCATTGCTTGTAGTGAACAGAACAAAAAGATATACTATCAAAGACTACATCTAATCTGAACAACCAAATTGGTAACAACCGACCTGTTTGTTTACAATCTGTTCTCGTGATTGAAAACATATAATAATAGATATCCTATGAAAATACGGAAAATCTTTTCAAGAATTGTAGCTAAGAGCGTTGATAATTTGCCAGTCCATAGCGAGCATACTATCTAGTACTGAGTACTGACATAGACAGGGGGGTGTTCTATAAATTACCTCTGTCCTGTAGCGTGTATCTGGAGGTGGAAGCTTCAGCTGAGCCTTCCAATCTTGTGAACTGCGTAAGGAAAAAAATTAATCGCTGGACTTCTATTAATTATAGCATATGCCATGAAAGCACAAAGAAGAATTATATAATAGCCGTAGTTCTAATTATAACTACTACATCATAATGTATTCTAAGAAGGCAAATAGTAAAGCATAGAATGCAGCAGCCACACCCTAGTTTTAGCAAGGGTAGAACTAAGTGGCTGCACCATGCACAGCATGGTGGTCATCATAGATGACAAACTCCACTGTCTCTCAAACGAAATGAGGTTTTCGAACTCCTATATCGCAGTGTTGCATTGATGCCAAAGGTGGTCTCCTCAAACGCGATTGGAACCAGAATAGGCTGCAAGAATGAAAGAGACCATCTATCTTAGTCAAGGTGCTTGCTCTGCTACAATTTCAGAATTGCGGCCCTGGCGCAGTGGCAAAGTCTTTCCACCTGTCCTGAAGATCCAGCAGTCCTGGGTTCAAATCAGCCTCCTTACTCAACTCAGTGCAGTAACCCTAAATGACATTTATGCAAACTAAACTGGAGAAAACGAGTGTAGAACTGAAAGCTAAAAGATATTTCCAAAATATAAACAACAGCTTGTTCCATCAGTGGTACATTAGCAAGCAGTCTTATTAACAAGGCAAAAAATACACACAACTGCTGTTAAGTTCCCTATCTACGACTCCGTCTACCATGGTGGTCTGCGCATGCTTCTGGTTCACGTATTCACACCGTGGGGCTGCTGGCTGATATTGTAACAGAAAAGGTGAGAAGCCAAGTCAGACTGTAGCAGGGTTCTTGATAAATTTACTTCATGAGAAGCAATCTCTTGATTATTTGCTGAAAGCTGCTGTGTCTGCCACGCTCCCACAAAACCTGGATTGGATTATGCATTTCCCCTATTTAGCACCAAAGTCTGACTACAAACCTTAGAGCTCTACCACGAAAATTCTACAAGTTACTCGATATGGTACGCTTCAGCCCTTACCTAACCAAATTCTAAGTCAGTAAAATCATACGAATACCGAACACAATCAGTACCAATACCAAATAAGTTGTAGACATTTCACGTGCTCCTATCACCTTGAATCGATGCCATCCACAGCAGGCGGTGCCCTCTGAGCGCTACCTCCCGCGGCATCGCCAGCGATCTGATTCCGCCGAAGCCACTGCTGCTGCTGCTGCTGCTGCTGCGAGGGCAGCGGCTGCTGCTGACGCTGCACGTACTGCTGGTGCTGCGCCATCGATGGCGGCTGCTGCTGCTGGTGGTGATGCGGCTGCTGCGGCGGCTGACCACGGCCGTAGTAGTTAGGGTTCCCGCCGCGGCCGTTCCCGATGCCAGGAGGGTACCTGGCCCGCGGATCCATCGCAGCGAGGAGCGCTCAAACCGAGGAGAAATTCGGCCGGCTGATAGATCCAGCCCGAGGACAACTACTCGGCAAGAGGAATCCGGTGTTGGATGCTGGAATTGGGAAATTTTGGGGGGAGGTTTTCCGTAGGGTTATGCCTCTTTTGGCGAGTTCGTGGGTGGGAGAGAGCCGGAGGGGGAGGCTGGAAGCGTCGCCGAAATGATCCAGACAGAATAGGCAATGGCGAACCGGACGAGGACGATTAGAATTGGAAATTACAGAATGGCCCTTCCATTTTCCTCTGCTCATGTCATGGCCGGCCCTTCCGCGACGTTACTTTCGCATGAATTTTATGTGAAACACAAATCGGTATTTTTGCAATTCAAGTGATGATGGGGTCTCATTTTTTGGGATGGGTGCATTTGAGTTTTGAAACCAAATACGTTTTGAATTTTTTTATTAGGGAAACATTTATAAATATCGTGATGCAATTGCAATTCGCCATGGAACATCAGAAGAAAAGAGTATTTGTTAGGACTTAGAAGTTCAGGATGACACCACTTTTTTGTTTTGCGTTTGGTTCGGTGGATAAAGTAATCTATGTGTTTGGTCCCTTGCCATCTAGAAAAATAAGCTGGATGAGCTCATCCATCTCCGCTCATTTGGTCTTCAGCAAAATGATTAGGGATAATTAGCCTACTTCGTTGTTAACTAGAAATTGTGGTGTGATTGGTGTTGCTTAGGGCTAACATATTCATTAGCGCATGACTAGCAGTTGTTAATTAGTTTTTCAGATTGCATGAATTAGTTTTACTATTTTTATTTATTCATTTGTCCAATCACGTCCAATACAACC
The DNA here is from genome assembly GCA_004135705.1 of Alloteropsis semialata. Classification (NCBI taxonomy): domain Eukaryota; kingdom Viridiplantae; phylum Streptophyta; class Magnoliopsida; order Poales; family Poaceae; genus Alloteropsis; species Alloteropsis semialata. Next base: position 52,531,535 of record CM014276.1, on the reverse strand, counting down.
AAATAAAAAGCTAGCCCATCTCATCGACCCAACCAAATAAGTAACTTTGTATCATGGGAAAATTGGTCTGATAGCACCGAAAGATCGCAAAAAACTGAAAATACCATTAAAAGATCGTCAACCCGCAAAATACCATCGAAAGAACGAGCCGTTACCTGAAATTACCATTCCGTCACGTTTCTGCCAACGTCCGTCCGTCTGTTGTCTCCCTCCCTCCCTCTCTCCCAGATGGCCGACAACCACCACGAGCTCTCTCTCTCCCTCTCTGATTTCCCTCAGCAGCGCATCTCTCGCTCTCGGGTTTTTCTCTCTCCGAGCGGATCATCAGAGCAGGCAGCGCAGCAGAGCACGCGGGAGCAGTGGCAGAGCAGGCAGCAGAAGCAAGCGGAGCAGGAGGCAGGACGACACCAGGGGGCGCCGCGTGTGGTTGCAGATCCCCGTGGCCGGCAATGCATGGCTCTCGCGCTAGCCGACGTGCGGGCCGATGGGAGCAGCAGCATGTGCGGGCTCAGGCAGCAGGCCTGGCGGCCACAAACCCACAAGCGCAAAAGCTGCGGCGCCGGCGAGGAGCAGCTTCAGGCCGTGAGCACGGCGCGGCGGATCGACGCCACGCGTGGGCACGACGGCGCCGAGATGTTGCAGACGTTGGTGGCCTGGAACAGCAGAGGATGCAGAGCAGGTGGCGTGGGAGGCAAGCAGTGCAGCGACAGCGGGCAGAGATGGCAGGCCAGTGGGGGAGCAGCGGTGCGGCATGAGCACGTGCTCCTGCCCCGCCGCGACGAGGCATTTCAGCAGGAGCGCCTCGCGGGGCTCGAGCGAGCCGAGAACCCCGCGGCTGGACTCCTCGCCGAAGAACGCCGTGACTCGGGGCTCGGCGTCGAGCTCGCGGAGCTTGTCGCCGAACGTGCATGCCGCGCGGAGCCGCGAGCGGGCGGCGGAGAGGGGAGCGATCTCCGCGGCGAGTGCCGGGTTCCCGCGCTGCTGCGGCTGCGGCTCAGGGGAGGAGGGCATGGGCCCGGGCTTGCGGTCGCGCTTGAGCTGCGGCGCGGTGGAGACGCGTTGCGAGCGCGAGGGCGACGAAGGCGACGGGGACGGGAGCGCGGAGAGGAGGCTACTGCGGCCGGGGCGGGGATTGAGGGAGGGCGGGGCGCAGCGACTGGGGCGGGGATTGAAGGACAGCGCGGCCTCGGGCGAACGAGCGGGCGGCGGACCCGGGTCGGCGCGGCCTTGGGCGGACGGAGAAGGCGGCGGCCCCGGGCGGCGCAGCCTCGAACGCTCCCGAACCTCCTCGGTGAGCTCCAACTGTGCCGCGGCGGACTCCGACGCCTCGTCGTGCTGCTGCGCCAATGCCTAGGGTGGGCTCGACGACGATGGACGGACGGACGTTGGCACAAACGTGACGGAATGGTAATTTCAGGTAACGGCTCGCTCTTTCGATGGTATTTTACGGGGTGACAATCTTTTAATGGTATTTTCAGTTTTTTGCAATCTTTCGGTGCTATCAGACCAATTTTCCCTTGTATCATTGCATCCAGGAATAGCATGGATAGCCATATCCCGTTCAGGTTTGCCCTCAAACTAAACACTATAACTCTAGAACAATTGATTAAAATAAACATGTTTTATGGTTCATTATCTTTGATATAGTGTGTTTGTTTTCACTTCTCTCGGCTGTGTTTAGATTCTAAAGTAAGCGATTTTTTTCTCAATTCTTGCTTTTCGATTATTGAAGTTCAAATCTCTGACTCGGATTATCACATAAGTGAGAATAAGCGAAATAAGCAAAGTGTTTGATGGAATTCTCACTTATTTTCAACAATAAGCTGATTATAGGCGAAAATCAACATAGGCTATATAATAATAGTTAGAAGCAATTTAAACTTAGTAGTAATTCATTTACTTATATTGTGTGTTTGTATGCTTCTCGTTGTTCTTCATTTAATTTTCTTAATACAGGCTTAGATATATATACACATACATGTACGTATATCCAACTTTATAAACACATGTACTCATGCCTTATCCCTATGATTATCTATCACGAGCCATAACTGCTCTGCATAAGCATAACCATGCCGTGTCAATTTCGGTGGCCAGGTTCGTCATGCTAACGTGCGCACATGCCATTGCTTATTTTATTTTCTTGCCTTTTACTACCTACTCCTAGTTGCGCTCTTTGGCAATTGGAAAAGTAAAAGAAAATGCAGAGGATTATACTTCCTTGCCTTTTACCTAGTTGCGGTCTTGGCGAGTGAAAATTAAATTTTGCAGAGGATCCCTTCCTTTTGTGCCATTGCTGTACCAGCACAAAGTTTATTGTCTACCCGTTCAAATCAACAGCTGGAAGAGCCCAATCCTCGTTAACCAAACACATTTGTACTCAACTCTGCATACTATATTTAACTGCACATTGGTAGTATACCACACAATTTACACTTTCGCCTAAGGGAAGAACACATACTCAACTCTGCATACTATATTTAACTGCACATTGGTAGTATACCACACAATTTACACTTTCGCCTAAGGGAAGAAACAGATTAACAGACCGCTTCGCGATGAACAGTTGGAAAGAAACACTCGCCTCCTAGTTGATCCCAAGGAACTCGCTCATGGAGAGCAGATCGCAGAACCCTGCCGTCCCCTGCACGTCCATCTGATCCGCCGCCGCGTCGAACCCCCAGCACATGCCGCCGTCGCCGAGCCCGCCACCGTGCAGGGAGTCCACCGCGCCGCACGGGCCGTCCACCTGCACGGACCCCTGGTGGCTCAGGCTGCGCCCGCTGACGTCGAAGACACCGGCGGCGTCCGTACCCAGCGCCGCCAGGCTGGTGCCGTAGTCCATGTCGAGCCAGTCCGCGAAGATGACCTTGGGCAGCACGGGCGCGTGCGGCCGCACCGCGGCGGCGGCCGCGCCCGCGGGCTCAGTGACTGTGAGGCAGCTGGAGTCGTCGGCCGACGACGACTCCACCGGCTCCGACGAGTCGGAGTTCGCCGGCCGGCTGACGCGTCCCTGGCTGTTGTTCTCGCTGGGATTGGGGCTCCCGGCGCGGACGTCGTCGGAACCGGCTGGTGTCGCCGGGTCCGCCGCGCACTTGGCCTGCGCGCCGCCCTCGACGCGCTTCTTGAGGTACGAGTTCCAGTAGTTCTTCACCTCGTTGTCGGTCCGGCCCGGCAGGTGCCGCGCGATCTGAGACCACCTGCAGCACAAAACATTTCTCACCGTGTCAGAGAGGCAGTCAAAAAAAAAAGTTTCACTTCTAACATTTCACGTTCGATGAAGCTTGTTCTGTCGGTGGGCTACGTGACATGGATTTAGTTTACTCTTTGATAGTGTGCCAATAACTGCCACGTTTTTTTGGCATCTCTACGTTCGACGCGTAGCTTTCTATACTATGTTGGCAGACAAATAGTTGAGCATGACGTGTTCTTAAGAACCATGACACATTTAAATCTTTTCCTTTGTTAGGATATCCTAAGATTAAATAACTCTGAATTAGTTCAATATAAAACCAATTATTGTTGAGTACTACTACTTACAAGTCTCCGTTCAGATCGTCAAAGGAGAAGATTTTTATGGCATAAACCTGAGGCGAACTCCAATCCGATTGGGCTTGGATAGTTGACATTTATTTTTTATATAAATCGTCGTATCAAGAACGGTATTGTGTTTTCCTATAATTTAATGTATATAAAACCTGAACTAAATAAAGTGCTGGGGCAAATTAAAGTAAAGCTTTGCTTGCACCAGCAAGCAACTGCTGCACCTCTCCAGAGAGAAAGTAGCAGACACTCCATAGTTTTCTTGCCATTTATGATTATCTCTTTTTTCCCCAGGTCTAGAAAGAGGCTCGCCGTGACTAAGCACCCACTTTCCAGTAAACAAATGAAAGAGATGCCTGTTCACAATCATCAAATCGAGCACTGGGAAAAGATGCAATCGAGTGTCTCAATATGGAGCGCAGATGTCAGCATCAACTCCACCACTTAAAGCGGTCTCCAGGCAAACATCAGCATTTCCCTTTTTCTTCGCACTGATTAACCCTTTTTTCTACTCTAAATTAGCTGAATTTCCCTGCCTAACCACACTGTCAAGTGGTAGACACTAGCAGCAAAGATAAAAAGCGGACAGGTAGAAAATGGAGCAATCTGATTCTTGCTGTAAAGGCTAAAGGTGAGATGGAAACTGAGAAGTCTGCCGCGGTGCTTACTTGTTGCCCAGCTTGGCGTGAAGGCTCATGACGGTCTCTTCTTCCTCCTGGGAGAACATGCCGTGCTTCAGCCCCGGCCTCAGGTAGTTGATCCACCGAAGCCTGCAGCTTTTGCCGTTCCGCTGCAGCCCTGCACCGGAAAGTCCACAGAGAATTCAGCCGACAGGTCAAGGTGCATTTCACAGAGGACTCGTTAAAATCCAAGCACGCGAAATCGAAGAACTCCTCTGCTCTGAAAACTCAGCAAAATCAGCTGAATTTCCCTCTCTTTTTTTTTCCGTTTTCGCAAAGGCAAGGTGCATTTGAAAGAGGAACAAGCACCGGCGAAACAAGAGCCTAGGCGCTGCAAACTCAGAGCTCGGCGCAATGCAATT
>CM014276.1:52478397-52511792 GCA_004135705.1 Alloteropsis semialata | reverse complement strand
CCTGACTCGTCCCGGCCGTACGTCCCGCGCGCCACCGCCGGCCATCGTCCCCGCGCGGCCGAAGCGCCGCCCCTCCTGTACGTCAGCCCGGCCGTCGTCCCCGCGCGCCACCGCCGGAGAAGCTCCGGCCATCTCCGGGCGGCGCTGACGCCGGTGAGGTGCCTCTCCACTGCGCCGCTGCTCTGCGGTGTTGGATTTGGTCGCTGACCAATACGCAGTGGAGCTGCCGCCGTTTCTCGTCGGGCTTCTGGTGAAGGTGCTGCTGTGTACCTTGCTGCTGCTGTGCCGTCGCCTGTGTGGTGTCGCACGGCTCTGTTCTGTTCGTCGTCGACCGTGGCCTGGTTTCTTGGGCTCTCTGCTGCGCGGTGCTCGTCTGCTTCTCGGGTTGGTGCTGTGGACGATCCCTCTGCATCAACATCGGCTCTAGTATCTCCGACTCTCCGTCAACCTCCCGCCGGTGAAGACTCGATCGTGAGCGGCGGAATTGGTTTTCTGGGACAGAACTTTGTGTTCGCTGAGCTTGTCTTCCCACGTAGACAATCTACGTGCAGTGAGTTGCTTTTGCCCTTTCTCTGTTCTTTGATTTTGAAATTGTGCAATCTGCTAGTTTTATACTTGGGAGTGATTGCATGATTAGACCGATTAGAATTACTCGATGATGTATAGCGGTGTAGTGAGACAATAGTGTGACAGCTCTAAAGGATTGGAGTCTTGTTCTTTGATTTGTTGGCTTCACCGTTCCTTTGGTGTGGCTCTGGTTAGCTCTATACTTGTTTGATACTCTCTGTTACTTTGATTATTGTCACAAGTATTGAATTTAAATTGATAAAGAACCAGTTGGATCCTGTATTTGTGAATAGAGTTGTCACACTAGTCGAGGATCAGTGATCACCTTGGCGAAGGAAGGCTGCCTAAAGCAGCAACCCGCTATCTGAGAGTAAAGTATGAAAAGAATGACTATGATTTTATTCTTTATTTGGATTCTTCATCTTCATAATATGTTTACTGATTTGGTTATAATCATGGATGGAATTCTTATTTGTACTCATGTATTGGGAGTATATCTGTTCATGTATGTAATCTGTAAGCATATGATTCATCTGAGTAGAGCTCTTGTTGTTCATGGAATTATTGTTTCATTTATATTATTTATTTATGAAAGCATGTCGCTTATTTGTGAAATATTACAACAATCCATGATTAGTTAGGGTTTAGTGTAAATGATTAGTAGAAATACTAGAAAATACTATCTTTATGTTATTTAGGGTTTAGGGTAAATGATTCGTAGAAATACTAGAAAAGAAACTTGATCAAAAACTTTGTCAACAAGGGCCTCACACCAGATTTTGATAAAGTCTGGAAGAAGCAACGACATTGGTGGAATGAATTCGTGAACTACAAGTCTTCGGCAGATAGCGTCGCAGCCTCTATTAAAGCCAAAGGCAATTCTACCAAGACCTCATCGACCTGATAAACAAAGCATGGCATCGCTTTCTCAGCAAACACTTAAAAATAAAAGATAGCAATCCTCTTCAATTTAAGCCTGTTACGGTATGAATGTATTCTCACAACCAGTGTCATTCGTAATAAACATTTTATTATTCTATGTCGTAACCCATTTTCCTATAGTGCTGGAGACAGGAGCAAGGAAACAACTTATGTGGATACTACGTATGCGAATGGATCAACTCTTTTGCAAGTGAAAAAGGACAAATGATGCCGGATGCATTCAATGTACGTGAGCACAAACAATTCTTTGCTCATTATTTTTATATCATTATTTTCACTCTCATGTTCTCATGTTTTGATAAAAAAATTTGACACTGACAGCGTTGGAGAATGAAAGAAGATCTCATTGAACCAGCTCGTATCAGGGCAATTCAAGAAGCTATGTGCGGATTCCTGCTCGATGAAGTCATAGATCCCAAAGGGGAATTTCATGCCGATCCCAACATTAGCGTAGCCAAAACTGATCGGCGTGTTTATGTTGACTACCATTGATGCTTAATTTGAAATATCTGAAATACTCTCTAAGTACTTGCAAATGTTGTGTACGAACTCTATGTATGTATATATATATATATATATGTATATATATATATATATGTATATATATATGTATATATATATATATATATATATGTATATATATATATATATGTATATATATATGTATATTAGAGTAATATTAGTGTGACATCGTCCTATAATACCTGCTTGGCAAAAAAGTACGAGTACGTAGTCGCATACGATACAAATACGCACAGCAATACGTAGAAAAAGCCAAAAAGAAAAACTGAATAAAAAGGAAATGAAAAAGAAAAAAAAGAGTTTAGTGCCGGCTGGTGCCTGCCTGGCCCCGGGCGGGGTCGCGCAGCTTAGTGCCGGCTAGTAATATTGGCCGGCACTAACGTGATGCACGTTAGTGCCGGTCAATCGGCACTAACGTGCATCATGTTAGTGCCGGACAATTAGTGCCGGCCACAGGGACCGGCACTGACGCGTCCTGTGACCGGCACTGATGTGCGATTCTCCAGCAGTGTTTTGAACCAGTGAATAAAATGATCGATACACTTGTTGGCTGTTCCTGTCCGCCACTAGGTTTCTTTATCCACTGTTACGCGCCACGCGCCAGCATATATAGCTTGGTCAAGGTTGACTTGGCACAGCGGACAACAATGCCAACTGAAATTTAATCCTTGGCCTGCTCCCTACAGATGCGTGATAATGTTCTCTGCAACACACTTGCAAGTTGCAATAGTGCCATGACTCATCAGGCTATATGTGAACAAAGGTTACCTGTCCAAAACAAGCCACATTTTAGTTTGTGAGACTCTGCGTACCATCAAGCTACGAACAAAGATCACCTGTTCTGAACTGACTTAGAAAAGCCACATTTTGGTCTATGAGACCGAGGTAACGAAAAAGTAGCCTCTGTCAGCTCTGAGCCTTTGAACACTCAACACAAGCAAAACATACAATCTGGAGAGCATATATAACCGACTAGCTGAGCCACTAGAATTTGCAGAAGCTGTGCTGCTTGTGCACACACAGTGGCTAGGCGCCAAAGCACGAAATGAAAGGCACCCATGCATCTCTGCAATCTGCATGGCCCGGACCACAACCCTGGAAATCATCAAATCAAGCGCGATCGCGATAGTGCCGGGGGAAAATACGAGCAAATCGGCATCATCATCGTGAAAGAAGAGCCGGACTGCTTTGTCTTTTCTCCTCTCGGCGCACGTAAGATGGCGAGCTCGTGTTCTCAAAATTGCTCGTGGAGTTGTTGACGCTAGCCTGCTACTGCTAGGCAAGAGATTTTGGTTGAAGCAAGCAAGTAAGCAACAAAGAGCAAGATTTTCAACTGGAGACAGTTGTGTGGCTGCAAGCAAAGTGAACGCTGTTCATGGTCACCTACAGTCTACAGACATGGAGTGGAGCCGTGGAGGGACAACTCAAATCACACACTCCTATCTACAAGGCGACGGTGCCCTACGGGTCCTCAGTTTGTCCACCCAATCATGCATCCTTCAGTGCGTAGGGTCACTGGATTGGATTTGTAGGGTCAAAAGGAGCGAGGAAGCATCCTTCGCCATGCATGCCACTTGTCTCTGCCCGATTCGCCGGGCCCAGGCCGTGTGTTTCTGCAGCTCCAATTATTGATTGCCCCTGCTCATGTCGCCAGATCCTCACGGCCACGGATAAGAGTTAGGAGCCGGTGAAAATAATAATGTATTTTGCAGTAGTGTTCAAGTGCCATGTTAAATACAGTACTAGATAGACTTGCTCCATTTGGTAGAACAGTAGAAATCATATATCTGTACTCTGTACAGTCCTCTCGATTTTGAGCATGATAACTCACACGCATTAACAAAAAAAAAATCACAAGGAGGCGGGCTCTAAGCTATATGGACATAATGGGCCGTAAGATTGGGCTTCTGGGCCAAAGTGGTGGGCCTTGGATATTACCATCAAAGTAGCGCCGTTCCACTTACGTAATGGGCCGTGGCAGAAACCTTTTTTCTTTCCTTTCATAATAAGTGGCCACAGCGTATTTATTTTTGTTAGAATGAGAAGTGAAAGAATGAATTGTCTCATCTTGTTGAACAGTGTTGTACATATATATACTAGCCTAAAAGTCATGTCTATTGGTGAAAAGGTGTCTACAGTGAAAAGGTGCCTATAGGAGAAAACTATCGGGAGTGGTTACAGATATTGTAATTATCCTAATTGATCACTAAACTAATTAATCTTAACACTCCCCCTTGATCAATTGGTTCTGTAGAAGCCTTTACTTGTTCAACTATTATAATCTTGAATCTTTGGAAAAACCCTGTGGGAAGAAAACCAAAGTATATTGATATACCAGGCAAAAACTCCTTTAAAACCCAGTGGGAAAAATAAGGAGAAATACCATGATATATATATATATATATATATCAAATTGTGTCATTAATATGTCACCATGTGTTCATCATTACCTCATTAAAAACTTTATATGAGAAATCTCCAAAGAGTAAAACTTATATAAAGAAAAGAGTGTAATATGATGTTTGAAGTAAGTTATATTTAGAGAGATTCTCCCCCTGATTCTTGCAAGTCTCTAAGTCTTCTCATACCAATGCCCTCAACACATTTATGGAATGAAGAGTATGGTAGAGATTTTATGAATAAATCTGCTAGATTATCACACGACTTAGTTTGCAAGATTTCAATTTCTCCATTCTTTTGGAGTTCATGGGGGTAGAATAACTTGGGAATAATATGCTTAGTCATATTACTCTTAATATAACCTGACTCCATTTGAGTAACACATGCTGAATTATCCTCAAAGATAATTGTTGGTGTATCTATCACACCAATACCACATGATTGTATGATGTGGTTTATCATTCTGCGAAGCCATACGCATTCGCGTGATGCTTCATACAAAGCTATTATTTCAGAATGATTGGTGGAAGTGGATACTAATGTCTGCTTTGTAGATTTCTAAGAAATTGTTGTTCCTCCTTGTAAGAATACAAAGCCTGTTTGTGATCTGCCATTATGGGGATCTGACAAATAACCAGCATCTGTATATCCTAACAAATTTGGATCTTGATTCCTACTATAAAATAATCCAAGATCCTTAGTACCATTGAGATATCTAAATATCGTTTTTACTCCTATCCAATGACGTTTGGTAGGTGCAGCACTATGTCTTGCTAGCAAATTTACTGCAAATGCAATGTCCGGCCGGGTGCTATTAGCAAGGCACATTAATGCTCCAATGGCACTAAGATATGGGAATTGTGGTCCCAATATCTCTTCTCCCTCATCTCGTGGTCTAAAAAGATCCTTCTCAATATCTAAGGATCTTACGACCATGGGAGTTTTTGCTGGATATGACTTGTCCATATTGAATTTTTCCAATATCTTTTGGACATAGGCAGATTGGTATATGAATATACCAGAAGGGAAATGCTCAAGTTGTAAACCTAAGCAAAATTTGGTTTTACCCAAATCTTTCATTTCAAACTCCGTCTTTAAATGATGACGTGCTTCATTAATATCAGCTTCATTGCCAATGATATTAAGATCATCAACGTATACTGATATAATACAAAATCCTGTTGAAGACTTCTTAATGAAGACACATGGGCAGTCATCATTATTTATATATCCTATTGATTTAAGAAATTCACTTAACTGATTGTACCACATTCGGCCTGACTGCTTTAAGCCATATAATGACTTCTGTAACTTAACACAATACATGTTGCGATTTGCCTTATTATCTGGTATATTAATTCCTTCAGGAACTTTCATGTATATATCAGAATCCAATGACCCATATAAATATGCAGTCACTACGTCCATTAACTGCATAGATAGATGATTTTGAACTGCCAGTGATATTAAATATCGGAAGGTTATTCCACTCATTACTGGAGAATAGGTTTCGTTGAAATCAACGCCAGGTCTTTGCGTAAAACCTTGTGCCACTAGCCTTGCTTTATATCTCACCACTTCATTGTTTTCATTTCTTTTACGAACGAAAACCCATTTGTATCCCACAGGAAGGATACCCGGAGGTGTTGGCATTACAGCCGAAAACACTTTCCTTTTATAAAGCGAGGTAATCTCTGTTTCAATTGCTATCTTCCACTTATCCCAGTCAGAACGCTTCTTGCATTCTGTCATAGACTTAGGATCCGAATCGGTTTGAAGGATATTTGCAATTTGCTCAGAGAGGTAACAGTCGACTATTGTGGACTTACGATCATAAGACTCTCCAGTCTCTACGAAATTTATAGCAATTTCGTCTACCCTTAAGGATTCATCATTATTTCCTAATATGACGGATCTAGGGTCTTCCGATGTTCCAGCCTCAGTGTTTATGCGCATAGTTGAGCTGGATTGTGGATCACATCTATCCACAGGACATTGTATGTCCTTTAAGTGTCTCTCAACTGAAATTTGAGTTGTATTTCCAGTCTTCTTTTGCTTATTAGCAATCACATCTTGCTTCTTGGAAGTGCTTCTCCCCCTCTTGTTTCCAATTTGGGGTTGAGTGGTTTTATTTGGTACCTCCACTCTTTCGGGCACATTCCTTGCAGGATGAAGAGATTATGTGACACCTTTATAATCTGAGAAAGCATCTGGCAGGTTATTTGCAATATTTTGCAAATCAATAATTCTTTGAACTTGTAGTTCAGTTTCTGTAGTACGTGGATCAGAAAAGGAAATGCCTGTTGCATTCCAATCAATTTCCTGGCATTCTTTTTGGTACGATTCTCCCCCTAATGCCGGGAAATGATCCTCATTAAAAATACTATCAGCAAACCGAGCAGTAAATAGATCCCCTGTTAAAGGTTCTAAATACTTTATGATCGACGGAGATGAATAACCCACATAGATCCCCAATTTCCTGTGAGGACCCATCGAAGTTCGCTGAGGTGGTGAGATGGGTACGTACACAGCGCACCCAAACTTACGCAAATGGGAAATATTCGGAGGATTCCCACGTACTAACTGCAATGGGGAGGTTTCGTGATATGCAGTTGGTCGTAGTTGTATTAGGTCAGCAGCATGCAGAATTGCGTGACCCCAACACGACGTAGGCAATTTACAATTCATTAACATAGGTCGTGCAATGAGCTTAATTCTTTTAATTAATGATTCGGCCAAACCATTTTGAGTATGTACATATGGAACAGAATGCTGAACCTGAATTCCTAATGCCATGCAATAATCATTAAAAGCACGGGATGAGAATTCAGCAGCATTATCCATTCGGATAGATTTAATCCGATGTTCAGGGTAATGTGCTTTCAACTTGATAAGTTGAGCCATTATTTTGGCAAAAGCATGATTGCGTGTCGATAAAAGGGACACGTGAGACCATCGAGTAGATGCATCTATCAATACCAAGAAGTACCTGAACGGCCCCGATAATGGTTGGATTGGACCACAAATATCGCCTTGAATTCTTTCAAGGAATTTGAGTGGTTCAGCTCGAATTTTAAGATGTGATGGTCTTAAAATTAATTTTCCTGTTGCACAAGCGGTGCAACAAAAATTTTTATTTTGGGGAAATTTTGTTTTCTCCATATCATGACCTATGGAATTGCCGATAATTTTCCGCATCATTCCTATGCCAGGGTGCCCAAGTCGATCATGCCAATTTCGGAATGTATCGACATCTTGGAAAATTATCTTATAAGCAACATGTGCTACGGGCTTTATGTATGTATAGTACAATCCAGTTTGGAGTGAAATTTTTTTTCGCATATTTGTTTGCCAAATCCCGTAAGTTTAGTAAAGAGAAGAAATTCCTCTCTATTATTATAATGTGTTTCCACGTGGAAACCATTCTTACGGACGTCTCTAAAACTTAGAAGGGTACGAGTAGAATCAGGATACAACAAAGCATCCTCGATCGTAATTTGTGTACCCATAGGGAGAGTGATAGTGGCCCGTCCAGAACCAACTATTAACGCATCGCGTCCAGCAATGGTCATAATATTTCCTTCCTTTTTCTTAAGGGTCTGGAAATACTTTATCTCTCTAAGTATAGAGTTTGTAGTACATGAGTCCACAAGGCATAATTCTTCCTCCTTTGGATTGGTTTCAACAGACATCTATATGTAAAGTAAATGTAATTAAAATGCTCAAATATAACATATAGAAGTATACATACAATATAGTGAGTATCAAATATAAGAATATGATATTATAATACTTATGAGTTGGTACAACTTAATAACAATAATATAAACAAGTTTGTACAATTCTCAATTATACTAAAATACAACCCAAAGAACTATGTATAACTTAGATTATTACAACAAATATCGAATGTGATATCAATTTCTGGACCGAGATTACTTCAAATCTCCAAACATGTCTCCAGATTCAAAGTCTAGGAGCATGCTGTCCGTTGATGGAAGGTCCTCTTCAATGTTAAGAGCGTTGTTGTTCACTTGTTCCTTTGGTTTCTAGTGTGAACAATCCTTGTCCTTGACAACCTCGGATGCAAGATTGAAGTGTGTCTCATATCTTGTTCCTCCTGCTTGCTTGTTCTCCTTTAATGATTTTTGGTACAAAGCAACCAAATGCTTTGGAGCACGGCAATTCTTAGCAAAATGCGAGAAATCACCACATCTATGACATTTTGTGTCATTTTTGGGTCTCGCATTTTCTCTTTTCCATGTGTGTGAATTAGGTCTTTGCCTCTTATTGTATTTGCGTTGACCAGATTTGTTCTTTGGAGCGGGTCCATTGAACTTATTATTCTTAGCCTTTTTTTGTACATTGTGAACCTCAGGTAAAGGCGCCGAACCAACATGGCGTTTATGATGATTTTTCAGAAGAAGTTCATCATGTTTCTCTGCCTGAGTCAATGTATGAATGAGCTGAGAATAGGCCTGGTAATTTTTAGCCCTGTATTGCTGTTGCAAGACTCTATCAGACGGAAGCATAGTAGATAGTGTTTTCTCTATCTTATCTGCATCCGTTGGCTCTTTCTCGCAAAACTTCAACTTGGAGCAGATTCTGTGAACAGCATGGTTATAGTCTGCCACAGATTTGAAATCTTGGAGACGTAAATGATTCCATTCATGATTTGCCTCAGGCAAAATGAGTTCCTTTTGCTGTTCATATCGCTCCTTAAGAGCAACCCATAATTCACGAGGATTTTCAATCATAAGGTATTCAGATTTGAGATCCTTATGAATATAAAACCATAGCAAAGCCAAAGCAGAATATGTGTGTTTATCTTGAAGTACAACCCCAGGTTGAGGTGCCTGAATTGTAGCCGAAAGACTACGAGATGCAAGCGCTATCTTGATATCAGAAGCCCATGTAGGGTAATTGCTACCATCTAAGGCAAGTTCATCAAACTCCTTATTGGCCATGTTCTGTGCAGGAACTCCAGCGAGGTCTCTGGTTCCTTCCGAGTTTCCGACGAAATCTTCTTTCTCGACGAGTTGTTTCTCGGCCAAAAGCGTCAGCGGTGGCAGAGCGTGCGTTGCTGATAACGTGTTAGAATGAGAAGTGAAAGAATGAATTGTCTCATCTTGTTGAACAGTGTTGTACATATATATACTAGCCTAAGAGTCATGTCTATTGGTGAAAAGGTGTCTACAGTGAAAAGGTGCCTATAGGAGAAAACTATCGGGAGTGGTTACAGATATTGTAATTATCCTAATTGATCACTAAACTAATTAATCTTAACAATTTTCAGGAAGTAGTAGATATATTTTTGTCCCAAACACATGAAATCAAGATTTCCTTTTGTAATGCTTTTTAGATGGAATACAATAGTAAAAACAAATCTCGAAAGCGACACGATTAAAAATTCCTTAAAAATTATGAACACTCGTAGGGGAACCTAACACGGCCGCCAGTGCTCTGCATCCACTGCATATGCAACATGAAACGGCTGACGTGCGTAACGCATTACACGCAGTCGATGATGACTCATCTGAAAGGAAGGGAGGAAGGCGAGCTGAGATCACTCACCAGTCACCCAATTCTAAATCAAGCGTTCGCTTGACGGAGTCCTATGCGGCGCAGAGCCGGCCCGCTCCCTATGCTTGCTCCCGAGCTCTCGTTCCCTGTCCCAGCTTCTCCGTGGCCATCACCCTATCTCGCCGCTTCTTTCGTCTATTTACCCACTCACCGGAGCGGAGGAGAGAAGCGATTGGGATTCTCGGGCGAGTGCAGGCGTCGGCAGGCACCATGTCTTTCACCGGCACGCAGGACAAGTGCACGGCGTGCGACAAGACCGTCCATTTCATCGACCTCCTCACGGCCGACGGCGTCCCCTACCACAAGACATGCTTCAAGTGCAGCCACTGCAAAGGGATCCTCTCGGTACGTCCTCTGAATTTCTCATGGAATAAGGCACTAGATTTTTTTTCCCTGAAGAAACTCGAAAGTTTCTGATGCTGCAAACTTTATGCATTGGATGGGCGCGCGCCTGCAGATGTGCAGCTACTCTTCCATGGACGGCGTGCTGTACTGCAAGACCCACTTCGAGCAGCTCTTCAAGGAGACGGGGAGCTTCTCCAAGAAGTTCACGCCAGGTAACATGATACCAAGATGCATGCGATCTTCAGTGTTGCCACACCAATTCTGTTCGATGCGCAGAAAATCAAGAAAAAGAGATCCTGAAAACTTTGTTGTGCAATTCCAGGTGCCAAATCTTCAGACAAGGGTGAACTGGTACAGTCCCACAAAACTAGCACCATCTTGCCTGATTTCGGAACGTCTTCTGATCTAGTACTGTAGTAACTGGACAAACGTTTGCATTGCAAATCGGAATCCCTTTTGCAGGCAAGGGCCCCAAGCAAGCTATCCGCTGCATTTTCTGGCACCCAAGACAAGTGCGCAGCATGCGAGAAAACAGTGTACCCGCTGGAGAAGGTACAGAAATGCCGAACGCTTTTTTGTACTTCCCCAAACTTAACAGCTGATCCAATACCTTTTCTTCCCCTAATTTAGTGTTTAGATGATCCTGAGCTAAATTTTAGTCTTTGTCACATCGAATCCTCCAATGCTAACTAGGATGACTAAACATAGGCTAATTATAAAACTAATTACATAAATGGAGACTAATTGGTGAAACAAATCTATTAAACTTAATTAATCTATCACTAACACATGATTACTGTAGCACCAAATTATCAAGTCATAGGTTTAATAGATTCGTTTCACAAATTAGCCTCCATCTGTGTGGTTAATTTTGTAATTAGTCTATACTTAACACTTTTAATTAATAACCAAACATTCGATGTTTAATTCTACGCTTCTTTGACAAATGGCACCATACTGCTTGAAATTGTCATGCGATTCAGTTAACGCTGGAAGGCGAGTCCTACCACAAGAGCTGCTTCAAGTGCTCTCACGGGGGCTGCATCCTCACCACCTCCTCCTACGCCGCGCTCAACGGCGTCTTGTACTGCAAGATCCACTTCGGCCAGCTCTTCATGGAGAAGGGGAGCTACAACCACATGAAGAAGAAGAGCGCGTCCCAGGAGGTGCTGCCGGACGTGGCCGCCGAGGAGCAACCGCCGGCGCCCGCGCCACCAGAAGAAGAGAAGGGAGAGGACGACAACTAGGAGCGAGCCATGGCTCACATATATCACGCAGACACAAGTCTGCATCTGTCAAATTTTTTTTACGACTCTTCTTTATCCCCTCCTTTTTTTTTTCTTACCCTCTCTGTGAACTCCGTTTCTCATCACGCTGTAAGTGTACCAGACGCCTTCGTTACGTATGAGGCTCATGACAATGGCAATTTTGGCATGGAGCTGTGTTAGCCTCACGGAAAATTTGTAACTTTGTAAGCAGAACTACTACTACTTTGAATATATGATCCTAACAGCATTGTCCTTAATCATTATATATAAGCTGTATTTTATTGCTTCCCTGCCGAACTGTTCTCTATCATGACAATAGAAACTGACAGGGTTCTGAAGACAACACAACGTTCCAATGAGATGCAAATGTTGTAAATGCTAGCAGAAGCGATGCTAAGCATGACGCTACCGCGTTTATTACATAATTGAGTGACCTTTCAGGTGTTACACAAAGGGTGCTTCTTCTGTGCGGAAGAAGAAGACACCTGTTGCACCTCCTTCAGGCGATAGGGCTACCGCAACAATGCAACTGGCACCGTCCTCCGCGGCGTATTCGCCGGTGTCGAAGTTGAGGTCAGTCTTGCAATAGCCAGGGTGCACGCTGTTGATGCGCAACTCCGGGTACTTCTTCGACAGTATCCTGGTGTAGCCATTGATCAGAGCCTTGGACACCTTGTAGGCCAGGTACTCGGAATCGGCAGGCCATCCATTAGATTTCAGCTGCTCATTCTTGTAGTCTTTCAGGAACTGTTCCGACATCTCGTCCAGCCTCTCTACGGTCAGATTGTCAGCTTCGATCAGTTCCTGCTTAAGATTTTCTCCGCTGAAATACTGAACCAGGAAGGGAAGAACAAAGATTATGTGAATTATTGAACAGAGAAGACCTGATAACTCCGGTAGATGTGCTAGTTCAGATAGGCTTACTCGGAGGAGTCCGTAGTTCGATGACACGTTGATGAGCCGTCCATCAGAGGAGGACATAAGGATGGGGAGAAGTGCTTCAGTCACATATTTGGTACCGTAGTAGTTTATTTTCAGACATTCTACTGCTTGTTCATAGCTTTCCGTGGAGTGCTGCAGCAGCCATTGGAGCCTCTCCATTGTGTTCATGCCTACAAGCTGTTTCATGCACCAAGATAAGACTAGTTTACCACTTTAATGCAATTATTGATGTCCTTGACCTCAGAGAGATACAAATGTCAGGCAGGAAGTTCACTTGGGCGAATTCCCTGCAAACCCCAACTTTTGAAAAGTTGGATAGGGTTTTGGTGAGCACTGAGTGGGAACAAATGGTTAATGCTTTAAACAGGGATATTTTAGATCATACAACTCTCCTGTTGAACACTAGGGAGGAGACTAAAAAAATCAACCTCAATTTAAATTTGAACTATGTTGGCTCCTTTGTGATGGGTTTTTTGAACTAGCCTTAGAAGTCTGGTTAAAGGAGATCAGAGGTTCCACACCTTTACAAAGGTGGAAAAATAAAACAATAAGATTAAGACATTTTTTGAGAGGCTGGGGAAAAAATATGAAAGGAGCTTATAAAAAATAAAAACAAGAACGTTTTAGGAAGGCCTATGAGCTTGACAAAAGGCGGAGGTTCAGCTGTTAAGTCAACAAGAAATGGATGTTAAGCAAAGCATTAAAGAAATGCTTGCCCACTTCCTTAGAGAGAAAGAATTAATGTGGTTCCAAAGAGCTAAAATAACAGAGATTTTGCAAGGTGATAACAACACAAAATACTTTCAGCTGGTGGCAAA
Source organism: Alloteropsis semialata (assembly GCA_004135705.1). Taxonomy (NCBI): domain Eukaryota; kingdom Viridiplantae; phylum Streptophyta; class Magnoliopsida; order Poales; family Poaceae; genus Alloteropsis; species Alloteropsis semialata. The sequence continues at coordinate 52,498,405 of CM014276.1, read as the reverse complement.
TGGCAAGCAGCAGGAAACTAGGATTTTCTGGTTTGAACAAGAGGAAGCCATATTGAAGGGGAAGAGAGTTTGAAAAAGTAAATTACAAGGTACTACAAGGGTCTCTTAGGAGTTAGGTAGTCCTCAAAGGAATAATTTTTCTTTGATGGTGTCTATGACGGGGGACATCCCCAGGTAACTAAAATGGAGAATATGATATTGACAACATTTTTTTTTGGAAAAGGAAGTACGGGATGCTATTTTTCAGATGAAACACAACAAAGCCTAGGGTCCAGATAGATTCCCTGCTGAATTTTACCAAGTTTCTTTTTTTGTCAAAGATGACCTAATCTCCATGTTTTAGGAGTTTCATAACGAAGATCTACCTCTTTTTTCTCTCAATTTTGGGACAATAACTTTGATTCCAAAACAAAAGGAGGTCAAGAAAATCCAGCAGTACCGACCTATATGTATGCTGAATAACAAGTGCCGAGAATGAAAGGTTTCTCTCAGAAATGGTGCAAGTGGATTGAACAGATTGCCATAGGAGGAAGTGTGAGTGTCAAAGTGAATGATGAGATAGGTCATGTTTTTCAGACTACGAAGGGATTGAGACAAGGGGATGGCCCTCTTTCGCCGGTACTTTTCAATCTTATAGCGGATATGCTAGCTATCTTAATTGAACGGTCCACTAATCATGATCACTTCAAAGGCTTAGTACCTCACTTAGTGGAGGATGGTCTCTCAATTTTACAAGATGCCGATGTACCATTCTTTTCATGGATGATTATTCAGAGACGGCCAAAAAATTCAAAACAAGTACTTTGTGATTTTGAGTAATTATCGGGCTTAAAAAATAACTTCCACAAGAGTGAATTGTTCTGTTTCGGCAAGGCAAAAGAAAAGGGAAATGATTACGTTAATATGTTTGGGTGTAAGGAAGGTGTTATGCCTTTTAAATACTTGGGTATCCCAATGAGCCCACATAGAATTTCAAATAAAGATTGGAGGGAGATTAAGGAGAGATTTCAGAAGAAACTAAGTAGTTGGAAGGGAAAAGTCTTGTCTGTGGGACAAAGACTTGTGCTAATTAATTCAGTACTTTCCAGTCTATCAATGTTCCTAATGTCCTTTTTTAGGCTACCTAAAGGTATTCTTAAAAAAGTTGGACTATTACAGGTCATGATTTGTTTTGGCAATGTGACGACCACAAGAAGAACTACAGACTCACTAAATGGTGTATCCTTTGTAAACCCAAAAATGTTGGTGGTTTGGGAATTATTAATCTTGAGATGAACAGATGTTTACTTAGTAAGTGGTTATTTAAAAATTTTATATAAGGAAGGCCTATGGCAAGACATCCTCAGGAAGAAGTATCTCCAAAACAAGACTTTGTCTCAAGTTGGAAAAAGGGTAGTTAATAACCTGTATTTTAAGGGTAGTTAATTAAGAAATATTGATATCTATCTAGGTTAGATAAACAATTCCTGTTAAAATCTTGATTAGCATGTTTGGGTAGAAAAAAGAGAATATATATGTGTCTACAGAAATGTATATGAAGATGTGTCTCCTGCTAGTTGGTAAAATTCGTAGCTGATTTTTTAAAAAAAATATTCTTGATCACAGCTGTCATGAAGATGCACTGAATAAATGGTAGTGTAGCATCAGTGTATCTAGTTAACCAGCGCGGCTTCCGGGTAGATCGGATGCACGGCACACAAGTCAAATAAACTAGCCAAAAGGAACAATTATTTGTGTGTCTACGTGCACATTAACCTGCATGTGTTAGTGTCTTGTGCTTATATAATTTAATTAGCTTTGCATTATTTTCTTTTTCAAAAAAAAATTCTGCATTCTGTGATTGTGAGGCATGCATGCAAGTAACTGTGTAGCTACTTTCAGTTAGAATAAAACGTGAGGATCGCTCCATGCAAATATACTAAGTGGTGAGCAAGCTGGCATGTTTAGAATATTTTATGGAACCCGGCTGTCATACGTAGGATCAGATGCATTAGCAGATTAATTAGCTCAACCATGAAGGAGTAGATGGAATCGATCAGCAAAATAACGAAATTTAAAGGTACATAATAAATGAATAGATAAGTAGTTAGTTAGTGGTAAATTTAAAGGAAGTCCGGATCCTTTGTGGAAACTTTTTGATTGAAAACACTAGAAAAGTCCGCGGCGTTGCCGCGGATGGCCAGTGGATGTGCCCGTGCTATAGTTTTTTTAGCGTTTTGATCGTACAATTTTTTTTAGAAATAAATGCCAGAGTGTGTTGAACTCGTGAAAGCGCTCTGTGAAAATATTGTAAATTTTGGAGTGTTGGGTATGTTTTTGTTTTGAAGTGTATCTTATATTGAAATGCGGAAATTTGTGCAAGAGAATTGGAAGAATTGGAAAGGAGCATTGAATTCTATTTGCTATGTATGAATTTTGTAGGTTTTGGTATTTGGAGCAATTTTTATGTTGAAAAATTATTAAGTTAAAAGCATTTTGGTGGTCGGATGTTAGCTATAATGGGGGAGTTGGAAAAGTGAGTTCGATTTTTTAAGTTTGTTTTACAGTATGCTTGTTTCTTTTTTAAATTTTGAGTCGCTTCGATGTTCAATAATTTTTAATTTGAAGATGTTTTGGTGTCCAAATCGTAGGTGCAACGGAAGTATATTTGTTGGTTTTTAAATTCGTTTTTGGTGGTTGGATGTTAGCTATAATGGGGGAGTTGGAAAAGTGAGTTCGTTTTTTTAAGTTTGTTCTACAGTATGTTTGTTTTTTTTTATTTTGAGTCGCGTCGATGCTTAATATTTTTTAATTTGAAGATGTTTTGGTGTCCGAATCGTAGGTGCAACGGATCTCATATTATTATTTGTGTGAACAAATTATGAAAACGATTTGAATTTAAAATTTTGCTGCAAAATGGAAATTAATTTTTTTTTGTATTGAGCACTTAATTTGAGGATGTTTTGGAATTAGGATCGTATATATGATGGGTTTACACATTTGCGTGAATGAATGGCGAAAGTGTTTCGAGTTAAAAAATATGTTATATAGTAAAGTTGTAGGTTTTGAAATTGTAACTAAATTTTATGTTGGACATATTTTGGTTCGAACGCGTTTTGGTGGTCGAATTGTACGTATAGTGTTGCTCGTATGGAAGTAACGAATAAAACGGATTGTTACGTGATTTAAGTAAAATTCGAGGGCTTTTCCAAGAAAATTTCTGAAAGAGGAAAGGATGGCGGGTTAATTCTAAGAAAACTCAGGGTCTTTTCTGAAAATATTCTTGGACCGGGTTGGGGTGGACTGCGGGTTGATTTCGATGATATCTGGGGGCTTTTTCGCAAAAAATCATGAGAGAGGGGAGTGGACGGCGGGTTGCATTTCCATGAAACCCGAGGTCTTTTTTGCAAAATGTTCGGGAAAACACGATCTCGGCCGTCCATCGGGCCGATCCGACGGCCGGGAAAAGCGGGCGACGTGGCCACGCTCCCCGGCCGCGGTATTTGCCCCGTTTCGTAAGGTAAAGATACTTACGTTCCTTTGGTTGGCCACAGAAGGTCCTCATGTGTGGTGTCACCGCGTGCGTGGCACCAGACTATTGGTTAGCTTAGAATAGTTATGGTGCAGGACGCGGTGTTGTCCGGATGTTTCAGGATGGAGGACGTACACTCAGGGAAATGGTTTTTATCAGCTTAACCTCATCCATTAGCTGCCGGGTGCTGACCGAGTGACTGACAACACCTTTTCTTTGACTGCCATATGGCAGCGTTGGCGTGGAATTTGATTAGCATCTCTTTTGACTTCCAATCTATTTGGTTTGACTTAGATGTTTTCCTTTTAAACTAAGGGCATGTTTAGTTGGAAAGTTTGATGAAGTTTGGAAAGAAAGTTGCCATTGGGAAGCGTGTTCTGTAAGGGGGGCACGGTTGTCAGTGGAAAGAAAGTTGCCAGTTACCGGCAGAAGTTACCAATCTAAACAGGGCCTAAGAAATCAAGTTTTAATTGGAGCAGCCGGGTTGAGTAGGAATGGTGTGGTCTTTCAAAGATCAAAACCTAACTCTTGCTTGCAGGTAATCTTCAGAGGACATACTAGATTAGGAGTTGGGGAAGTACTATCTAAAGAGAAAGAGATGAACATCCTAAAGCAGGGGTGTCAAAGGTTGGAAGTCACTGCTATGTACTTTCTAGAGCAAAGCAGGATTAAACACCTTAAAGAGAATCAAGAGCTAGTCCTCTAGTTTTTTGTTTGTTTTCTTCTCTAGGTGATTTGTTAGAACTTTTCTGTTTTGTGTCAAGAATTGTATTGTAAACAGCCTAAGTGATGTAGTTTTATTTCCTCTCGGTTGTAATGTGAACCTTCCTATTGGCTCATGCGAAATCGAAAGCTACAAAACGTTGTTTGCTGAGACCGGATTTTTATCCTTAATATAAAAAAAGTTTACCCCTTTAGCTCAAGAGACCACGAAATGGGGGACTGCAAATAATTCATGCTGCTTCAAGATGCTGTCTTTCAGACAGGGAGTAATGTCTTTTCAGTAGAAAAGCAGTGACAAAATATGAACAATTATCTTGGACAAGTTGAAGGGCTTACCATTTCCTGAATCGGTGTTGTAGTGTCAACCTCTGCACTTGCACCTGCACCTATAACCCCTGCATTATTGATCTGCAGAGCTACCTGCATCAGGGTTCAATACATACGAAGCAGGGTGTACATGACAAAAAGTTATACAGAAAGTAAATGGAGAAGCTTACCAGTATATCTAGCCTGCCAAACTTCTCCTTGATAAATTTTGCCAGATGGGCAGCACCGGATGGATCACTAACATCCAACTGGTGAAACTGAACATCAGGAAGCCCGGACTCATGAAGCATCTCCACTGCCTCCGATCCCCTTTTCTCGTCCCTTGCCGTCAGGATCACCATGACACCTCTGGAAGCCAGCTGCCTGCATACCTCCAGCCCAATTCCTTTGTTCCCTCCGGTGACAACAGCAACCCTGAAAACAAACCCACACAAAGCTTTGATGTAAATACTGATTCGTGCAGGCAAGCAAAGATCTGCAGGGATGCCTTTTGTCAGGAGGATCGGGGCAGCCGCTTCTTTCCATCACCAAGATCAGACTTGCTATACTCTGCAAGGCCCAGAGGGAAGACAGGCAGCACCTGAACCTTGGGCTCTGGCAAAGATCAGCGTTTGATTGTAAGAATCCAATCCGTGCGCTTTGTTTAGGACAAGTTAAATTTGCGAACACTAATCCAGTAGTATCTGTCCCTGCCAACATAGAAAATTCACAAGCAAACCGACCTGGCAGTGCATCAGTGGGAGTGGTGACGGGTATTGATTATTGAAGATTGCATTGCATTCTTACCAGCCCGCTGATTTGTTTATAAAAAAGGAGAATGATGGAGGCGGAAGGCACGCGTTTGAATCGTTCAGATTTCGGAACGCCTGGGCACTCGTGATTTGACGGGCTTCGTTGCAGGCTAGTGGAATAGTGGATCACTGGATCTGGCTATAAAATCCACTCGTCTCTTTCGCGGCAACTGAACATAGGATGAAACATGAAAGCAACCGCCTGTCACAATCTCCACGGTCCATCCCCGCCGGTATCACACAGCCACTGGCCCATTCTCTCTCTTGGCCCGTCTCATCTCTTGACCCCTATACCTTTCATGCGACGGAGACGGCCGGCAACGAAGTGCGGTGGGCCGTTGGCGAGGCTCACTTCGGTCGTGGGAAGCCCGCCTCATGCTGCTGCTGCCGCCTATCATCCACCAACCTCTCGCATAGAGCAGGCCGAAGCATAGCAGAAGTCAGCCCAAATCGATTAGCGGGCATTTCTGCATGCCATCTTTTTTTTGAAACACCGCTCACGTGCTCATCCCTATAAATACACGCACACAAATCTTATCCCTGTAAGCATCTTTGAAAGAGCGTGCACGATGACTGCTTAAAGGAGGTGCTCAGGGCTGGTCCTAAGATTCTCTTTTGGTTGAGACATAAATATGTTTTTTAGTGTGAAAAAGGTTGCAAAAATATTCATTATGGCCATTATGAACAATTTCATATAGCACTTGATATAGGACAAGGAGAGCTGAGGCACTCTCGATCTCGAGGATCCATTTGGTCGCATGGCTACATCTTGTGAGGTAAGCTGATTGTCCACCTGGCCGGAAATGGCAGCGACTTGAAGTATTAATCCTATGATACCAAGAGGCCATTGGACGGCTGTGCGCTAGTTGGTGAACCGAAGATGGCAGTTTGCAAATTGTTTACATGGCAAGTCACCACTTCACTTATATGTAGGATACAAGAAGGCCATTATTGGACGTCTGTCTGCTAGTTGGGGAATCTCAGTTCGCAAATTGTTGTTAGGACAAAGGCACCACATCATATCACTTAATATTTTATCTATGACCAACTTGTGAGCTAAGAATACTAGATATCGCTGACGCTTAAAACTTATCTATTTTCTTCTGAAGATAAGTAGGATACCAAGAAGGCATTGGACATCTGTGTGCTAGTTGGCGGACTGAAGAAGGCAGCTTGCAAATTGTTTATCAGCGAGGTACCACTTCGCGGGCCATGGGGCATCTGTGCTGTCTCGTTGTGTGGCCACGAAGCAAAAGCAGAACAGGTTGCTGCAGGGCATAGCAGTGAAACGCTTCACACCACCGCCGTCATAACCTAACCTTGCATTGTTAGAGTGCACAACGGTTTTTTTTTACGACCATGCTTTAGCACGTATTTCATTAAAAGAAAAGCAATTTTACAACGAACATGCCGAGTCCATACAGATGATGGGTCGACCTTGCGCTATCAGATACTATACGTTTAACAAATCCACGACCTCTGCAACCTCAACCCCCTCTCCTGCTACATGATGAAGCGGCAGGCAAACGGTTCGATAATATGCCATCATTGTGTCACTGACAGTGGCGGAGCTAGCATGGATCAAGATGGTGCTAAGCAAATGCATACGTATCTAGCAGGTGCTAACCCATTACTTAAACCATATTTTTAGACGGATAGCTAATAAATCTAATGAAGATTTTTAGGCTGGACCATTGCTGCGGCAGCACCGGTCCCAGCTCCGCCCGTGACTGAGGCCACCTCAGCCTCTGATAGTGGCATTTTTTATAAAAAAAAATTCTTAGAAACTTTCTTAGATATTTTTAGAGATGCTTTAAGAACAAAGGATTAGCACAACACTCTTGCTTAGCTGGAGGATGGAGCTAGCATATTCAACAAGGTCTGCCACGCTCTGTGCCTATACATATACCCCTGCTGCAAACGCACATATGCACACCCGTTGGTTGCTTAAAAGCGTCCCTCACAGACGCAAGGTTTCTACTCTGTGAGCATGTCGTACTTGAGTGATGATGGTGTGGCAAGGGCGCCGACGACTCTGGTTGTCATCGGTGTGACCCTGACAACTGCTTGGCTGTTCCACTTGCTCCTGAAATGGAACATCATCCGTGGACGCCGGCGGTATGCTGCGACGCTGCCGCCCGGCTCGATGGGCCTGCCTCTTGTCGGAGAGACGCTCCAGATGATCGCCGGGAGTCGATCGCTTGACCTGCACCCATTCTTCAAGCGACGATTGGAGAAGTATCTCTCAGCTCTAAATTTGTTCTTTTTTTGCTGCCATTCTATTTCTCTCAGCTCTGAATGGAGCATAATCCTGGGCGCATGTCAACAACTGCCAGGTATGGTCCTATTTTCAAGACGAACTTGGTAGGCAAGGACCTGATCGTCTCCCTTGACCCGGAGCTCAATAACTATATGTACCAGCAAGACGAGAAGGTCTTTGAGGTATGGTACCCGGAGTCATTCATGAGGATGCTGGGCGATGACAACATCCTCGCAACTGTGGGGGCGTTGCACAAGCACATGAGGAACCTCATCCTTCGACTCTTCGGCCCTGAGAACATTAGGCGGGTGCTGCTCCATGATGTGCAGAGCGCGGTGAAAACAACCCTCGATTCCTGGCTTGAAAAACCAAGCATCGAACTAAAAGAGGCCGTCTCGAGTGTACTCTCTCTCTCTCTTTCTCTCTCTCTCTCTCTCTCTCTAAAAACCTCCCGGCTGTATATTTTGTGCAGATGATACTCAGTGTTACGGCAAAATGGTTGATCAGCTATGACGCATCAAATTCATCACACGGGCAGCTGTGGAAACATTATGATATCGGAGCAGTTGTGACATTACCGCTCAGAATTCCCGGGACAACATTTTACAGATGTATGAAGGTGCGAACAGCCATGGGTAAAACTAGAGATGTTTAGAATATGTGAAACTCTTGCTAAACTTTTATCAGCTACTTACGAACTGGCATGGCCCCGCCCGTTCTTGCTCTCACCTTGACACTAGCAAGATATTAACTTAACTCCGGCTAAATAAATATTTTAAAAATCCTGCAGGGACGCAAGAATGTCTTGAAGATCTTGAAACAACTGCTTGACGAGAGAAAGAACGCAGGACCACGGGAAAGCAAGGATTTCTTCGATGTTGTCATCGAAGAGTTAAAGGAGACGTCTCAAATAAACGAGAATGGGGCTTTGAATATACTGTTCGCGCTGCTCTTTTCAAGCTTTGAGACAACATCGACCGCCATAGCTGTCGCTCTCAAGTTCTTGACAGACAACCCTAAAGCACTGCAAGAGCTAACAGTAAGTAGATGGGTACCCGAACTGAAAGAAGAGAATAATCCTAATTAATTAAGGCATGATTGTGATATATATTTGCAGGAGGAGCATGAGCAAATCCAAAAAAGAAGGGCTGACCCCGACTCAGAAATCACATGGGAGGAATACAAGTCCATGAAATTCACCTCCTGTGTATGTTGGAACCCGAACAAGACTATTAACATCTCGCAACAGTATTTTTGAGTTTACGGTACTTCATACTACTCTATATTAGTGTTTAAGAAGAACTAGTATAAAAAGATCGTACGGTTGAGATTAATTGTATACCACTAGAGACTTTAATTTAACTGCAGTATAGTAGTATACAATGAGTAGTATAGTAATATAAGAGTATTTTGGAAAAACTTAATGGCGTAATTGAAATATAGTTATATTTAAAAATCACTTTGGTCCTTGATATATATTTTTACATCTCCAATCTCTAATTTCATTTTGATCCAAGTGAAATTACTAAACTACCCCTTACTTATGGGGGTATATACTATATACCACTCATTGGTAGTATGGAGTACCGTGAAAGAGCTCGTCTTGTAAGTGGATAACATTTTCTAACATACTTGGATAACCAACTACCACAATGATGGGGAATGAGTTTGCTGGGAATTATTTTATCAGTGATTTGATAAAATTGTTAGTAAAGATGGAAATTATACTAGAGAAACTGTTTGGTCACTCGAGCAGAAATTATAAAAAGCACTAAATTTTTTCTCTCTCCCAAAAAAATGTTGTTAAAGATCACATATCTTGTAGTTTGTCTTCACTAGCTTGTTATTAGTCAAAAGGGAGTAAAAGTTCATGGCCTCCAATGACAAGGTGATGTTCATGCAGGTTATACATGAATCACTAAGGCTATCCAATATGGTCCCAATGTTGTTTAGGAAAGCGAAACAAGATGTGCACATAAAAGGTAGTATGCTAACTCATTTGTTAAGTGCTTTGCGTCCAATTGATGCTCTCATAAAAAGTAGTTTGGCGCAGAGAGAGATTCCAATCGATATATATAATTAACAAATTGTGATCACATGTGAAGGTTATACTATTCCAGAGGGATGGACAGTGATGATTTGTCTTTCGGCCATTCATCTGGATCCTACTACATATGAAAACCCCACCATATTCAATCCTTGGAGATGGAAGGTTTGTAAAATTAGTATATAATTAACACGGTATCTTTGGTTACACTTTTATTAGTGTTTTCTAACAATACATATTAAAAATTATTATAATGCTTAACTATATTTTCCACGTTATGTATTGCCAATTTACACAAAGGCTTGTTGGCATATTGATGTTTAAAACTGAAATTGTTTGATAAATACACATACAGATTCCAGAACCTCTTCTATTTATTGAAGGAAGTATAAAGAAACAACATTAACCTCTAGATAATTTCACATCTCATTGAACATGCTCTAGAGTCTAGAAAATGATATTAAGTTAGCATTCATGAAGATTTTATTTTAGATATGCCACATATATAATTGATGTTTTGAAGTTCATATATGCAGGATATTTCTGAACCAGTTGGAGGCTCGAAGGATTTCATGACTTTTGGATGGGGATCGAGGTTCTGTGTTGGTGCTGACTTTGCAAAGCTTAAAATAGCCGTCTTTATCCACCACTTGGTTACAAAGTATAGGTACCGTAACTTGCACAAAATCACTTCACTGATTTGTATATTTTCTTTAGAAAATGATCAAACAAGACACCCAAATTCTGCTAATACCTTCAATCTTTGTGTCAACAGATGGAAAGTCAGTGAGGGGAACATGTCGTTTTCTCCTGCAGTAGGATTTCCCAAAGGTTTTCGTATCCAAATTATGCCAAAATCTTAAATATGTTTTCATCCACTACAATAAATAAGTCTTGAGCGAAATGGAATTTGCTCAGCTGTGTTGCTGTTTGAAGTTAAAGTATATACCGTGTTTTGGGTCCGTATATTGCATATATAATGTATGGGTGTGTGGTTGATTTCTTGATCTATGTTTCTTGTAAGACCTTTTCATGTTTTTGATGAAAGACCTTTTCATGTTATGTAAGGAAATATACCAATCATCCTATACTTACCACACGTATATTTTATAGTTCAAGCAAATACACAATAATATGAATGAGCTGATTAATATGACTCAAATAAATCATCAATAATTTAAAAAAGTCCATCCAACACTCTAGTTCTCTCGAAAACAAAACTGTAATATTCCCTTTTAAGGCCCCGTTTGGAACAAAGGATTGCAAAACAGAGGAAAGGGAAAAAACATAGGAATAGGAAAGGAATGTAGAAGAAAAACAGAGGAATGGAAAAACACAGGAATTTTACTAGAATGGTGTTTGGAACACAGTAATGGGGAGATGTATAATGAATTGGCAATGAATAGTAAACAAACCTACCTCTAACCGTGCTCACGTGAGATAAACAATAATGATAAAAATAATATAATAATATTTATTATGATGAATTAAATGACAACACAAAGCAACATATTATCACAGTAACCCTCCTGCAAGTGGGACCCGTGGTCCATGGACCAAACCCATAATAGTTCACCACAGAACATCGTTCTTATCCTCTGTATCATCCCTATCTGTTCCTGCCCTCCTAGTTATCAACGAAGCACAAGCCCAAAACAGATCTCATTCCCCCTGCTGGTTGATGCCTTGATGGTGCAAGCGGCCGCTAATTGATGAGCAGTGGCAGGCCGGAGGGTGCCAAGCAGGCTGCAGGTCTTCTCAGCACTTGATTTTTGCGGCTGCATGCTGGATTTGCTGTTTTTTCAATTTATTTGGAGGCAAATATGATGGATTGCTCCAAAGTTTGTGGCCGTTGTGATTCTTGCTCTTTTGTTTAGCTGATTATTCGGATAATAGAATAGAGGTGCCTGTTCCGATTTGCATCTTTTGTTTTGTCCTTCAAAAGTTTCTGTGTTCTGATTCGGATACTTGTGCTTTCTTAGAACTGTAGCTCTGTGATGAGCAAGAAGAACACCGGGTCTTTGATTAGTGAGTGAGAGAGAGAGCGCCTGTGAGCATCGCAGGAAAAAATTCCATGAGCTCGGAGCTCATTTTCTCATTCCTGCAAAAGTACAGGTCTACGCTCCGTTCCTCCGGAAAGTTTCTTGGTCATTCCTTCATTCCAAACGCGTGCTGACGTCAGCGAAATGGAGGAACCCGATTCCTATGAAAAACATCCGTTCCAAATGAGGCCTAGGTGTTTGTGCCAGTGCGTTGCTACAGGAGGGAAACAAAAAAAATCTGAACACCATAGGTTTCGCACGAAAGAACTTAGGTTATGCATCGCGATAATCGCCTCATGTATAAACTCATGTTGCCCATCCCATTGGATTCCTCACGTAAATCCATGAATATAAGATGGATGACTTAGTGATATATGATTTGTTACAGGCTTACATTGTGATAAAAAAATAATTAACAACACTATCTTAATAAACAAAGTCTATAAATTAACCAATAAGAGAGCAAATCATTCAAACATATTTTTTGCTGCTCCTAATAAACTAAAAATTCAGAGAATAAACGCCTACTGAATCCTGATGGAGCAATACTCAGTAGAACATGCTTGTAAATGGGGAAAATTAAAAGCACACAAGACTTATCTGTCTAAATAAATATTCAAAACGCATAAAAAGGTCGCATGTCCTTCACTAAAGGAGGAAGGTTCATTGTCAGTGTACCATTTTTATTTCAAAATATCGTTAAATTCCTGTCGTCATATCCTCCCTTGGCAGTTCTAGAACCTTCTAAAATTCACAACACATCAAAATAGCCGAGCACAATTTTATTCAAGATAGGTGCTTAGGTGGAGACTAACTGAAATGAGAAAAAAAACAACTTCTTGGGGAATGCTACAAATCAACAAAGCAATGTTGGCACCGATAGTCCAAAAAATATTGTACAAAACATATTAGTGCTGCAGAATACCTTTGCAACCTCGAATACGCCAACAAAAAAAATCATGAGCTATATGACAAAAAATATATATTAAAGAGTACTAAAATTGATTCTATAGAAAATGCATTAATTCAAAGTTGTTTCTGACCTGAATCCAGGAAACATTATCAGCATGAACATGTAAAAACAGAGTACAGAAGCATGGTTAAAAATAGAGTATCAGGCTATAGCCAAAATAGACATGTCACAACTCACATTTGAAGGTACTGCTTATTACGTAAAGTGACATATACATATACATTTTCATTTGGGAAAATGTAAACGCATTTGCACGAGCTTGTGATCGGAGCTCTGTGTGCTGCTACGTGATCCATTTTCAGGCACAAAAGAACACAACAATGAATCATATAGGATGCAAATTCTACTTGACAGGCTTTGGGTATGGAGGTCTTCTGTGCCTCATCTTTTGCAAATACAATTCCATCAGGTTGTCCACAAGATTCCCTTCAGCATCCGCTTCTTGTTTCTCAGATTGATTACCTTGTTCTATGACTCGGTGACTGGTAAATCTGCATAGAGTGCAAAAGTTCAGAAGAGCTGCCCCTTGTTTCCACGAGTTCAGAAACTCCCGTAACAATCACATGAAGCAAAAAAAAAAGGGATTAACACATTTGGAATATTTGTTGCCCCTCTGAACAACCAGTAGATTGATCCCCACTGCAAGGCCACTGTGGTCACCATGGTTCATCTCAAGGAAACTATGATAAATATTTGATTTATTATATGGTGATAATAGACTAAGCTATGCAGAGACGTCAACATAGGGCCTGAAATTCAGATTCAGTTAGGAGGAGGCTGAACCAACGAATCTCTTTATCTCAAGGACACAGTCTGTAGAAATTAGACTGAAATAAATCCTCACCACATCAAAAAGGGTAGCATGGAAAAAACCAAAATCATCTCTCACTGAACTGAAAAAGCACGAGTATCAAAGAGATACGCACACATACACAAACCGCGCACATACCTCCCAATGCACTGCAACAGGAAACAATATTTGTTCATGCTTGTACTGGTGCACACTCTTAGACACATTAATTCGTATGCATGTAGTATTAATTTGCATCATCCTAGCCTGCGTTCAGCTGCTGTTTTTGCAAATTCAATTGGAGTGGGCCATAGAACAACCAATCGGACAACTATTATATCAAGACTATAGAAGCAGCTGGCTCAGTTTAATAATTCCAAATCAGACCACTATTCAGTTTAAGAAGGTGCAGCATAAATTAAAAGTGGAAGACTTCACTCAGGCGTGGTTGCTTAACTAATACTCACCTTGGCAAAAGTAGTGACTAATGAAAATTAGTAAATAAAATCAACTGATGTGGTGCGACTTTGAGCCAGCATGTTTACCTTAGGGAAGCACATTAGCTCAATTTCTCTTCTCCTCCTCTTTTGCTAATTAATCAAATAGTACTACTCCTTTATCGACAGGGATTAAACTAATTTAGGATTCCCCTCGCACTGATGAGCAATCCTGCGTTTTCCGTTCAGTCATCTTTCAAACAAAGTCCAATTTTTAGTCAAATAGAATCCATATTCTACAGCCAAAACATGTGCAGTCAAATAGAATACCTTTTTAGGCCTTTCTCAATCTCAGCGTGAAGCAGCAGGAAAGGAGGGAAACGAGAAATAACAACTATTACCTGAAAGTTACAACAATAGGTCATTAAGAGTCTCTCCTGGAATATTATCTGAATTTAATCTGCATATGAGAACACACAGCTCAATTAGCAGTGTGAAGAATAAAGAGATAGCATCACATATCATAACCAGAGAAAATAATAATATGACAGTGGGGCCAAAACACTACAGCATCTTGCAACGACTTGTGTGGTTCAAGAGGCTTCTTCTTCTTGCTCATCAGCACCAAACAGAGACTGCAATTAGCAAAGCTCGCGAGAAAGGAACACTGATGCAAATACAGCAGGAACACTTACAAAACTGAACACGTCGTGTCCCCGACCTCCCTCGAACATCAGGCTGTAAATGATGCAAAAGACAGCAGGAACACTTCATATGGACAAGCACAATCTGGCGGCAATAAGATAAATGTAACTTTATCAATCATCACCCAAAACTGGCAACAAATACTTTATCAATCGTCACCATAGCCATAGTTCGTGAGGGAGAGCCACAGTGATGAGCTGCCTCCGCTGCGCTTGTCACATCCCGCTCCTCCGCCTACGGCGAGGACTCTCTTCCTCCTCGATGGCGTGGTCATGATGGCGCTCGGCGCCGTCACGACGCTGGGGCGCGGCGTGGGCGCCACCTGGGACCACCAGGGAGACTGCGGGGAGGACGATCGAGCAGCTCCCATCCAGGGTCGTCGCCGCCGTGCCGCGCGCATCGGGGAGTAGGTGCTCGGCGGCGGGGCGGCGATCCGAAAGCAGTTCGATCGAGAGTGGAGGGAATCGAGGGAAACAGAACGCGGGTTAGGGTTCGAGTGGAGGAGTAGGGCGAGGCGAACAGTTCGACCGGGGATGCAGGAAACGGGAAGAGGGGGAGCGATGCAAGGAGCGTTGCGGCGCCCGGCGACGGCGGCGGTGGCGGAGGAGGAGAGTGGACGGGACGGGGAATAGGAGAGCTGAGGGTTTGGCGAGGAACGACGGATGCGCTGTGGTCCCACATGTCGGCGCCAAAAATCATTTGTGTGGTGCGGCCTCACGGACGAAACCGAGGGACGAAAGAGGAAGGACGAAACGATTGTCGCACAACGAGAAAAAAAGACGAACTTCGTATGTTTTCCTACGTTTTAGGAGTAGAGATAGAGATTGCATCCGCCCGCTACGTAACAGTAGGATTCTAGACGACGAGATGATTCGAAGCCAATCGTTGTATGTCAGATTTTTTTTCTTTTTTGCCTCAGCACCCATCGATGCACCCTAGCACGGGCGTAAACTCTTCACGGCAAACTTCAATTCAAACTAGTAAACACATTTCCATCGAACAAAACGTTATATGCGCCAAATTTTGGATTTTTTTTCGAAACTTGGTAATAAATAAAACCAATTAAGATGATCCACCAATCCTTTATTCGCAATCTGAAACCAGCATAGGCAAATAATTATAGGGAGTTGAGGCCGAGGGGGCTAGTGGCTATGGCCCATGGGCCGTGCGGCCCGTGCGTGGCCAGAGGTATAGGCTTTGTCACACGAACGGCGCCTCCTGGCCCAACGCGAAGCCTGTTCGTTTGGCTTATCAGCCACCAGCCAGCAGTATTTTAGTCTCACAACAAATCAGCACCTGCCACCAGCCACCAGCCAGCCAGTAGTACTTTTCTCTCACAATAAATCAGCACCAGCCACCAGCCACCAGCCAACCGAATAGGCTGTACGCCGAGAAATACACCGGCCACCCGCGCGCCTCCATCTCGCCGTCGCCGGCCTCGAAGTCTCGCAGGTACATGGCCAGCACCTCGTCCAGCCTCTCCTCCGTGAGTTTCTCAACGTCGTTCAGCTCCTGCTTCAGCTCCTCGTTGCTGAAATGGTGCATGAATTGGAAGGAGGAATTTCCTTTTCAGATTCTGTCTCCCTTGGGTATGAACCTGCATGCTGGCGCTGACGAACTGGGACGGCGTGGTTTGCCAGAATTCAGAAGAACTTACACTTAGCAGCCGAAGTCGGACGAGACATTGACGATCCTTCCATCGGAGGAGGCTTGAAGCAGTGGCAGCAGTGCTTCCGTCACATTCTTCGTGCCGTAGTAGTTTGTCTGAATGCCTTCCTTTGCAGCGTCGCACGTTTCCCGGCAATGTTTCCACATCCATTCAGCTCTCTGCTTCGCATCCATGCCACTGAACTGTTCCACACATCAACAGAAACCCCAGTTCGATCAGTTTGGCCCACGACCTGTTCACCCCAAACATCAAAGCATCCAACCTCACCATCGCAAATGTTGTGATCCGTGGCATGTACCCTCCCGTTCAGGAACGTACGATGTTGATGTAAGATTCGTGCTGTGGTAGGGGCTGGTCGGTTAAACGATTGGTTTAGGCTAGCTCTGGTTTGGTTAGGAGGGACATTAGTTGGTTTGGTTGCTGTAACGTTCACACTAGTACGAAGTGGATAATGGGGTGGGGTTGAACTGTACGCTAACGCTTGTTTATATAAATAAGGTAAATCAGCTGGTGGGGTCAAGTTGTCGGGTAGTCGTCCACAAGACTTTTGTTGTCGTACCCTCTGTGGTATCTGACAAAGATTTTTTTTCTATGTTTTTGATTTGTTATATTTGTTACTCCCTTCATCTCAAAAAATACAACTATGGGTTGCGTGCCAGTTAAAGTATTTTCACATTTGACCAAGTTTCTAGAGAATTGCATTTATATTTATGGCTCTAAATAAATTTACTATAAAAATATATTTTATACTTAATCTAATAATATTTATTTGGTATCATAAATATGGTAAAAATTATGCGTATGACTGGCGTATGTTATGAAAATTGTGCTACAGAATCATTATGTGAAAAAGTTTTAGAAAGCAAATATGCATATAAATTGTGTGCATAAGTTATAAATTTCTAAAAATATTTATGGCCTACCATGTTGCCCTGCCACACACGGATGTACTAAATTAGGCTCGGGCATGTTGTCCTGCCATACTCTATTATACTGATTAGAGACGACAATGTTGCTGCCATACTTGCTTGTACTAATTAGGGCCGACCACGTTGCTCTGTCGTACACAGTTGTACTAGTTAGGGTTTAGGATTTTGGGTTGTTAGGGCCACATTGTTTCGTATACTTCGTCCCATAGGGTTTAGTATTTATGCATGGTTGCCCTTCCATACATGGTTGTACTGGTTCGAGCCGACCATGTTACTCTGCCATACTTGGTTGTACACATTAGGGCCGACTATATTGTACTTCCATACTCGGTTATACTGATTAAGGCCGACAATATTATCCTTGCCGTACTCGGTTGTACTGATTAGGGCTGATCTTGTTGCCCTGCCATACACGGTTGTACTGATTTGGGTTTAGGGTTTTGAGTTGTCGTCTCTACGCCGGGTTTAGGGTTTTGAGTTGTCGTCTCTACACCATTACTGTATACTCCGTCCCATAGGGTTTATATCTATGCATGGTTGCCCTACCATATACGGTTATACTAATTAAAGACGATATTTTTGCCCTGCCATACTCCTTTGTACTAATTAGGGCCGACCATGTTGACCTGCCGTACATGGTTGTACTGATTAGGGATTAGGGTTTGGCTTAGGGTTTTGGGTTGTCAAGGCTATGTCGTTACTGTATACTCCGTCCCATAGGATTTAGTATTTATACATGGTTGCCCTGTCATACATGGTTGTACTTATTAGGGCTGACCATGTTACCCTATTGTAGTCGGTTTTACTCATTAGGGCCAATTATGTTGTACTGTCATACTCGGTTATAGTGATTATATTGCCCTGTCATACTA
Source organism: Alloteropsis semialata (assembly GCA_004135705.1). NCBI lineage: Eukaryota > Viridiplantae > Streptophyta > Magnoliopsida > Poales > Poaceae > Alloteropsis > Alloteropsis semialata. The sequence goes on along the minus strand of CM014276.1, from coordinate 52,480,329 downwards.
TGTTGTACTGATTAGGGCCGATCCAGTTGCCCTGCCATACACGGTTGTACTGATTAGGGTTTTGGGTTGTCAGGGCTACATCGTTCTGTATACTTCATCCCATAGGGTTTAATATTTATGCATGGTTGCCCTTCCATACATGGTTGTACTGGTTAGGGCCGACCATGTTACCCTACCATACTCGGTTGTACTCATTAGGGCCAACTATGTTGTACTTCCATACTCAGTTATACTGATTAGGGCCGACAATATTATCCTTGTCATACTCGGTTGTACTGATTAGGGCTTAGGGTTTAGGGCTTAGGGCTTTAGGGTCTAGGGTTTTGGAGTTTAGGGCTTAGGGTTTAGGGTTTAAGGATTTAGGGTTTAGCATTTAGGGATTTAGGGTTTATGGCTCAGGGTTTAGGGTTTAGGGTTTTAGGGTTTAGGGTTTAGAGATTTAGGGTTTTAGGTTTAGGGTTTTAGGCTTTAGGGTTTAGGGTTTTAGGGTTTAGGGATTTAGGGTTTTCGGGTTTAGGGCTTAGGGTTTAGCGTTTATGGCTCAGGGTTTAGGGTTTAGGGTTTTAGGATTTAGGGCTTAGGGTTTAGCGTTTATGGCTCAGGGTTTAGGGTTTAGGATTTAGGGTTCTAGGGTTTAGGGTTTAGGGCTTATGGTTTAGCGTTTAGGGATTTAGAGTTTATGGCTCAGGGTTTAGGGTTTAGGGATTATAGCTCCGGTTTTAGGGTTTTGGATTGTCGAGGCTACATCTTTACTTTAAACCGTAATGTGATTTCTTGGTTCAAAGCGGATGGAAGGAGGTAGAAAGGGGAGGGCAGCATACTTGAATGCATCAGGGGCAATTTGGTCCTAAAAAAATTAAAATCAAATAAAGGTGTAGTAAACATGGATGAAGTGCTAATTAGAGACTCACTTGGCAAAACTAGTGTTGTTCTCTGAACCGACGTTGTATCACTCCTATTTTAGTGTTGCCGTTGTCTATGTTTTTTTTGGATGATGTTAGTGTTAGGTAGGTCATATTGTGGGGTGGTTCCAGCGTGTGGTTGATTCGATTGTCCTTTTTTAGATTATGCGTGGACGCGTGTGGTAGCTTCTTGTATCCCCTAGTTAGCATTCCATACCATACGAGCCACGAACTTTGAAAAATCGATTTTGGTCTTTTTTTTACTAAATCTTGGACCTGTATAACTACAAAATAGAGGGGTTTTTTGTTTGTAGTAATTTTGTTTCTTTGTAACGAGAAAATAGAGGGCTTGTCTGACGGCAGTGAAAAAAATCTAGGGTCGCCTGTATCTTCTGGCGTGTTACATTGCTGATTCTGGAAGCTACGGTCTTGGTTGCTTCGTGATCCGTCCTTAGCGTGTGAACACGGTTCGACGGCAGGACGTGATGTTTGACTGCTGCTGCTGTAATGACGGTGTTTAATCGGAGCGCTAACGATTCCGACGCTGCCGCCGCGATTTGTCTTGTTGGATCGGACGGTTGTTCGCTAGCGCAATGGTCCCTCGCAGCCGTTGATGTGGGGTGGTACGTCCCACGGGAGGTACAACATCCGCGTTGACCTCGCCATTTCGCCGCTCGCTGTTGAACCAAGATTTTGGACGGGGAGTATCTGAACCCCGCCGATAGCGGCATTGTTTGCCTGAAACAGTGAAGCTCCTCTTTCAGTCACTGGCCGTACAAAAGCATTCAGAAGATCAGATCAGATTCAGAGGACGACTTACCAGGATGTCTAGCTTCCCGAAACGCGCCCTCAAGAAATCAGCGAATCGAGCAATACTCTGAGCATCGGTGACCTCCAGCTGATGGAAAATGACGTCGCGGAGCCCTGCTTGTGTGAGCTTTCCCACGGCGGCGGCGCCCCTCGCCTCGTCCCGGGCTGTTAGGATCACGGTGATGCCATTGCTCGCCAGCTGCCTGCACACCTCCAGCCC
>CM014276.1:52453923-52477397 GCA_004135705.1 Alloteropsis semialata | reverse complement strand
ACACCGAAGTGCCTGCGCCCGCGATAGCATATTGATTTTTTCCACCCACGCGTTGGCGAGTTGCAGGCACATAAATCGGCCACCCGCGCCGCCGCGCGTCAGCGCGCCAGATGGTTGGGCGGGGCACTGCTGGCCTAAAACCAAACGTGCCCTTGTACACATTCCATTCCTGCCACCATTTTGTGCCAACCGCAGTTGTATGGCAAGGCCCACGGCTCACTTCGATTCTAAATCAATCACTACAAGGTTCAGTTTACTGAGCCACTACCAGGCTTGGTCCTTTTCTCTGTACTAGGTTCGTGCCCGTGCGTTGCTACGGGAAGGAAACAAAATTATAGAAGCAGCAAAATTGGTGCGACAAAAAAACATGTTTATTTAGATTACCGTATATGTGTGACAGGACGTGCATAGCCACACGTATATTTTATAGTTCAAGCAAATACACAATAATATGAATGAGCTGATTAATATGACTCAAATAAATCATCAATAATTTAAAAAAGTCCATCCAACACTCTAGTTCTCTCGAAAACAAAACTGTAATATTCCCTTTTAAGGTGTTTGTGCCAGTGCGTTGCTACAGGAGGGAAACAAAAAAAATCTGAACACCATAGGTTTCGCACGAAAGAACTTAGGTTATGCATCGCGATAATCGCCTCATGTATAAACTCATGTTGCCCGTCCTATTGGATTCCACACGTAAATCCATGAATATAAGATAGATGGCTTAGTGATATATGATTTGTTACAGGCTTACATTGTGATCTAAAAAAAATAATTAACAACACTATCTTAATAAACAAAGTCTATAAATTAACCAATAAGAGAGCAAATCATTCAAACTTATTTTTTGCTGCTCCTAATAAACTAAAAATTCAGAGAATAAACGCCTACTGAATCCTGATGGAGCAATACTCAGTAGAACATGCTTGTAAATGGGGAAAATTAAAAGCACACAAGACTTATCTGTCTAAATAAATATTCAAAACGCATAAAAAGGTCGCATGTCCTTCACTAAAGGAGTAAGGTTCATTGTCAGTGTACCATTTTTATTTCAAAATATCGTTAAATTCCTATCGTCATATCCTCCCCTTGGCAGTTCTAGAACCTTCTAAAATTCACAACACATCAAAATAGCCGAGCACAAATTTTATTCAAGATAGGTGCTTAGGTGGAGACTAACTGAAATGAGAAAAAAAACAACTTCTTGGGGAATGCTACAAATCAACAAAGCAATGTTGGCACCGATAGTCCAAAAAATATAGTACAAAACATATTAGTGCTGCAGAATACCTTTGCAACCTCGAATACGCCAACAAAAAAAACCATGAGCTATATGACAAAAAAATATATTAAAGAGTACTAAAATTGATTCTATAGAAAATGCATTAATTCAAAGTTGTTTCTAACCTGAATCCAGGAAACATTATCAGCATGAACATGTAAAAACAGAGTACAGAAGCATGGTTAAAAATAGAGTATCAGGCTATAGCCAAAATAGACATGTCACAACTCACATTTGAAGGTACTGCTTATTACGTAAAGTGACATATACATATACATTTTCATTTGGGAAAATGTAAACGCATTTGCACGAGCTTGTGATCGGAGCTCTGTGTGCTGCTACGTGATCCATTTTCAGGCACAAAAGAACACAACAATGAATCATATAGGATGCAAATTCTACTTGACAGGCTTTGGGTATGGAGGTCTTCTGTGCCTCATCTTTTGCAAATACAATTCCATCAGGTTGTCCACAAGATTCCCTTCAGCATCCGCTTCTTGTTTCTCAGATTGATTACCTTGTTCTATGACTCGGTGACTGGTAAATCTGCATAGAGTGCAAAAGTTCAGAAGAGCTGCCCCTTGTTTCCACGAGTTCAGAAACTCCCGTAACAATCACATGAAGCAAAAAAAAAAAGGGATTAACACATTTGGAATATTTGTTGCCCCTCTGAACAACCAGTAGATTGATCCCCACTGCAAGGCCACTGTGGTCACCATGGTTCATCTCAAGGAAACTATGATAAATATTTGATTTATTATATGGTGATAATAGACTAAGCTATGCAGAGACGTCAACATAGGGCCTGAAATTCAGATTCAGTTAGGAGGAGGCTGAACCAACGAATCTCTTTATCTCAAGGACACAGTCTGTAGAAATTAGACTGAAATAAATCCTCACCACATCAAAAAGGGTAGCATGGAAAAAAAAAACCAAAATCATCTCTCACTGAACTGAAAAAGCACGAGTATCAAAGAGATACGCACACATACACAAACCGCGCACATACCTCCCAATGCACTGCAACAGGAAACAATATTTGTTCATGCTTGTACTGGTGCACACTCTTAGACACATTAATTCGTATGCATGTAGTATTAATTTGCATCATCCTAGCCTGCGTTCAGCTGCTGTTTTTGCAAATTCAATTGGAGTGGGCCATAGAACAACCAATCGGACAACTATTATATCAAGACTATAGAAGCAGCTGGCTCAGTTTAATAATTCCAAATCAGACCACTATTCAGTTTAAGAAGGTGCAGCATAAATTAAAAGTGGAAGACTTCACTCAGGCGTGGTTGCTTAACTAATACTCACCTTGGCAAAAGTAGTGACTAATGAAAATTAGTAAATAAAATCAACTGATGTGGTGCGACTTTGAGCCAGCATGTTTACCTTAGGGAAGCACATTAGCTCAATTTCTCTTCTCCTCCTCTTTTGCTAATTAATCAAATAGTACTACTCCTTTATCGACAGGGATTAAGCTAATTTAGGATTCCCCTCGCACTGATGAGCAATCCTGCGTTTTCCGTTCAGTCATCTTTCAAACAAAGTCCAATTTTTAGTCAAATAGAATCCATATTCTACAGCCAAAACATGTGCAGTCAAATAGAATACCTTTTTAGGCCTTTCTCAATCTCAGCGTGAAGCAGCAGGAAAGGAGGGAAACGAGAAATAACAACTATTACCTGAAAGTTACAACAATAGGTCATTAAGAGTCTCTCCTGGAATATTATCTGAATTTAATCTGCATATGAGAACACACAGCTCAATTAGCAGTGTGAAGAATAAAGAGATAGCATCACATATCATAACCAGAGAAAATAATAATATGACAGTGGGGCCAAAACACTACAGCATCTTGCAACGACTTGTGTGGTTCAAGAGGCTTCTTCTTCTTGCTCATCAGCACCAAACAGAGACTGCAATTAGCAAAGCTCGCGAGAAAGGAACACTGATGCAAATACAGCAGGAACACTTACAAAACTGAACACGTCGTGTCCCCGACCTCCCTCGAACATCAGGCTGTAAATGATGCAAAAGACAGCAGGAACACTTCATATGGACAAGCACAATCTGGCGGCAATAAGATAAATGTAACTTCATCAATCATCACCCAAAACTGGCAACAAATACTTTATCAATCGTCACCATAGCCATAGTTCGTGAGGGAGAGCCACAGTGATGAGCTGCCTCCGCCGCGCTTGTCACATCCCGCTCCTCCGCCTACGGCGAGGACTCTCTTCCTCCTCGATGGCGTGGTCATGATGGCGCTCGGCGCCGTCACGACGCTGGGGCGCAGCGTGTGCGCCACCTGGGACCACCAGGGAGACTGCGGGGAGGACGATCGAGCAGCTCCCATCCAGGGTCGTCGCCGCCGTGCCGCGCGCATCGGGGAGTAGGTGCTCGGCGGCGGGGCGGCGATCCGAAAGCAGTTCGATCGAGAGTGGAGGGAATCGAGGGAAACAGAACGCGGGTTAGGGTTCGAGTGGAGGAGTAGGGCGAGGCGAACAGTTCGACCGGGGATGCAGGAAACGGGAAGAGGGGGAGCGATGCAAGGAGCGTTGCGGCGCCCGGCGACGGCGGCGGTGGCGGAGGAGGAGAGTGGACGGGACGGGGAATAGGAGAGCTGAGGGTTTGGCGAGGAACGACGGATGCGCTGTGGTCCCACATGTCGGCGCCAAAAATCATTTGTGTGGTGCGGCCTCACGGACGAAACCGAGGGACGAAAGAGGAAGGACGAAACGATTGTCGCACAACGAGAAAAAAAGACGAACTTCGTATGTTTTCCTACGTTTACGTTTTAGGAGTAGAGATAGAGATTGCATCCGCTCGCTATGTAAGAGCATCTCCAAAAGACTAGCAATAATTCTAGCTAAATTTAGAGATTAAGAGACTAGCTAAAAAATAAAAAGCTTCTTAAACTAAGAGGTAAACCTAACAGACTCTCTAAAACTAGACTTTTCATATGTTCCAGTGGGCCCGAGACGTCAGTATCATCTCCTTCGGTTGTTCAGCATCAGAAAAAAATCCCCATTCTCGATTACTTCCGTCAAGTCCAGTGCCTGAGCAAAAGATCACCAAAATTGATTCACCAATCCCCTGTAACGAAGGCTTCCTCCTCCAAATCCTGAATCCGTACCGCTTCTCCTTCATGGATTCGGTGGCGCGGGCGATGCGAAATCGCTTCTGTCGCCGGTGTTCAAGTAGCGCTCGGCGGTTCAGCTGTGCCCCGCCGACGAGCTCTTCTACAAGGGCCATCTCCTACCACTGCATCTGTCGCCGTCGCCGACTCGCCGGCTCGCCGCGCATCTCCATGGTGCGCACGTTGCTGCTGTCCTCAGCGTCCAGCTCCTCCTGCCGACTACGCCGCGCTCCTGCTCCCGAACTTCACATGGCCTCCAAGCGACCGAGCGAGCCCGCGGAGACGTACCGCACGGAGGCCACCGCGCCAGGAGTCACGCGGTCACCGCGCCAGGAGTCGATGTGGGCGTGAATCCCTTCTCCGCGAGCTCCGTCGACTGTCCCTCTCGTCTTCGGCGTGGACCTCCGGCGACCCTCCCTCCCTTCTCCGTGAGCTGCGCAGGACCACAAGAGGTGGATGGCGAGCCGCGCCCGCTCGGCAAAGAAAGCTAGCGAAGGGGACTGGATACCGAGCTGGATAGCGAGGAGAAGATTTTGAAGAGGCTGTTGGATCCAATTTTTACCACAATTTTTCTATTTTTAGCTAGCCACCTTATTTTACAGAGGCTCTTGGAGATGCTCAGTAGGATTCTAGACGACGAGATGATTCGAAGCCAATCGTTGTATGTCAGATTTTTTTTTCTTTTTTGCCTCAGCACCCATCGATGCACCCTAGCACGGGCGTAAACTCTTCACGGCAAACTTCAATTCAAACTAGTAAACACATTTCCATCGAACAAAACGTTATATGCGCCAAATTTTGGATTTTTTTTCGAAACTTGGTAATAAATAAAACCAATTAAGATGATCCACCAATCCTTTATTCGCAATCTGAAACCAGCATAGGCAAATAATTACAGGGAGTTGAGGCCGAGGGGGCTAGTGGCTATGGCCCATGGGCCGTGCGGCCCGTGCGTGGCCAGAGGTATAGGCTTTGTCACACGAACGGCGCCTCCTGGCCCAACGCGAAGAACACGCCGGTCGGCCCGCCTACCGGGAGCAGCGCCACCTTCACCACGTTCCTCGCGCCCTCCTCCGGCGTCAGCAGGCCCGAGTGCCTGGTCATGTCGGTCTTCACATAGCCGGGATGTACGCAGTTGACGCGCAGCTCGGGGTGCCTCCTCGCCAGGACCCTCGAGTACGCGTTCATGGCCGCCTTGGCCACCTTGTACGCCGAGAAATACACCGGCCACCCGCGCGCCTCCACCTCGCCGTCGCCGGCCTCGAAGTCTCGCAGGTACATGGCCAGCACCTCGTCCAGCCACTCCTCCGTGAGTTTCTCAACGTCGTTAAGCTCCTGCTTCAGCTCCTCGTTGCTGAAATGCTGCATTAATCGGAAGGAAGAATTTCCTGTTCAGATCCAGCCTCTCTTGTGTATGAACCTGCTGGCGGTGACGAACTGGAACGGTGTGGTTTACCAGAATTCAGAAGAACTTACACTTAGCAGCCCGAAGTCGGACGAGACGTTGACGATCCTTCCATCGGAGGAGGCTTGAAGCAGAGGCAGCAGAGCTTCGGTCACATTCTTCGTGCCGTAGTAGTTTGTCTGAATGCCTTCCTTTGCAGCGTCGCACGTTTCCCGGCAATGTTTCCACATCCATTCAGCTCTCTGCTTCGCATCCATGCCACTGAACTGCTCCACACATCAACAGAAACCCCAGTTCGATCAGTTTGGCCCACGAGATGTTCACCCCAAACATCAAAGCATCTAGCCTCACCATTTCGCCGCTCGCTGCTGAACCAAGATTTTGGACGGGGAGTATCTGAACCCCGCCGATAGCGGCATTGTTTACCTGAAACAGTGAAGCTCCTCTTTCAGTCACTGGCCGTACAAAAGCATTCAGAAGATCAGATCAGATTCAGAGGACGACTTACCAGGATGTCTAGCTTCCCGAAACGCGCCTTCAAGAAATCAGCGAATCGAGCAATGCTCTGAGCATCGGTGACCTCCAGCTGATGGAAAATGACGTCGCGGAGCCCTGCTTGTGTGAGCTTCCCCACGGCGGCTGCGCCCCTCGCCTCATCCCGGGCTGTTAGGATCACGGTGATGCCATTGCTCGCCAGCTGCCTGCACACCTCCAGCCCGATCCCTTTGTTCCCGCCGGTGACCACACCAACCCTACCAAATCAAATCCACTTCTTTTTAAGAAACCAACAAATTCTTTTCCTAGACACTCAAATCCTTGTGCTACAGTTCTTTATTCGGTCGCCCAGCGCTTGAGTTCAGCAGCTACTGTGAAAAGTACACGCCACAACGTCGCGTGGAGACAAGGCGCGTACCTTGTGCTTGGGGAACTGGAGATAGCGACCGCCATGAACCTGTGCACCACGAGCTCGAGAAACAGGATAGGAGACGCCGGAGATGTCTTTCTCAGCCCACTCGGTAAAACTTGACGACAAGAATGAGGACGACAGGCCATTTATTCTTCCTAGCGTGGTAGCTGGTGGTTACCGAGCGATCTCACGGAGCATTGGAGCAGTACGTTTCGATGGGCATTACCATGCCAGACGCGTGCACCCCAGCACCGCTAAACTTTGTGGCGTCTGGTCGTCTGGCCGGTAGCCATTGAATGGACAATTGGAAATATCTGTCGAAAGATGCAACGGCCGAACGGCAGGCAGTGCCAGCAGGGACCTTGGGCCATGCTAATACGCGACAAAAAAGATAGGCAGCATCTTTCGTGAAAACTTTGCTTGAGGTACACCGTAATTTCAACTAACAAATACTCTTCAGTTCCAAATTAGAATTCGTTTGATTTTTTTATCCTAAGTTTGACCGCTCATCTTATTCAAAAAATTAAGTAAAATATCGCATCTTTTTTTTTATGAAAGACCAGTACAAACGCAAACCGTATCTTTTGTTGTGACTAGCTTTATTAATAAATTTTTTCAAGAATGACTTAAAGTTGACTATATTTGCACAAATTTTTTGAATAAGACGAGCAGTCAAACTTGAGGTCAAAAAGTCAAACAAATTTTAATTCGAAATGGAGGAAATACATTTTTTGTCGAAAAATCAAAATACCAGAGTGTGCTAAATTAAATTTGGTTTGGACTTGAAAATTGAAATGGAGAGGAAGATCTAAAAACAAGGAGCCAATTTTGTTGCGCATTAGCAAACAAAAAGAACAAGGAGAAGATTTTTTTTAGAAAATGGATAAACATCCGGCCTCTACGAAACGTATACGGCCCAAAATTATTACAGAGTTCAGCAATCACCGCTAGTGAGACATGAAGGAACAAAAGAGTTTAATCTAAGCCAGCCTAAAATTATTTTTTCATCCTAAGTTGGCCTGCTCCAAGGCAATGGTCTCCAAAGAAGAGCTCGCCTTCAAGAACAATTCTTTTGTCGTCTCATCCTGCTGTAGTAGCGACCAAAATCGCAGCCAGTATGTTCCCCTGAAAATGGCCTGCAAAAATGAGGAGTACCTGGTTTTGTTAAAAACAATATCATTGCGACATCTCCAAATAGCCCAACAAATTGCTGATATCCCCACCAATATATTATTTTTGCTTTTACTATCTTGATCAGCTAACCAACTACCTAGCATATGGTAGCTGGATCTAGGTGGAGAAGATAACAAGCAGTTGGAGACGACGGTGCCGGCGGCGATCGGCCGTGCCCGGGCAGCGGCGTCACACTCACACGAACGGCGCCTCCTGGCCCAGCGCGAAGTAAGCGCCGGTCGGCCCGCCTTCCGGCAGCAGCGCCACCTTCACCAGGTAGCTCGCGCCTTCCTCTGGCGTCAGGAGCCCGGAGTGTATGGTCATGTCGGTCTTCACGTAGCCGGGATGCGCGCTGTTGACGCGCAGCTCCGGGTGCCTTCTCGCCAGGATCCTCGTGTACGCGTTCAAGACCACCTTGGCCGTCGAGTACGCGGAGATGAACACCGGCCACCCGCGCGCCTCCAACTCGCCGGCCTTGAAGTCGTTCAGGAATATGCCCAGCACCTCGTCCAGCCTCTCCTCGGTGAGGCTGTCAATGTCGTTCAGCTCCTGCTTCAGCTCCTCGTTTCTGATATGCTGTATTAGGAAGAACTTTAATTTTGTTAAGACAGAACTCTGATCCAATTGGGAATTGAATTGAACTACCAATGGCCGGATTGGAACAGCATGATCTGAATAAGTTACCCTTAGCAACCCTGCGTCGGAGGAGACGTTAAGGATTCTCCCATCGGAGGAGGCTTGCAGCAACGGCAGTAGGGCTTCGATGACATGCTTTGTGCCGTAGTAGTTTGTCTGCAGACCTTCCCGTGCAGCGTCATGCGTCTGCCGGACAGCATTAAACATCCACGCAAGCCTCTGACGATGATCCATGCCACTGTACTGTTGCGCACAAGCAACAACAAATGAAAACATTTATCAGTTTGTTCTAACCGCCTATGGTCAAAGTTCAGAACGATTCATGGAGGTCTTATGTTGTTGATCGATGCAGTGGCTTGCAAAAAACTTATTTCCAATATACCTCTGACAAGCTGAAGATGTAAAACTCACCTTTTCCTCGCTGGTGAGTGAACTATCAGCAGGATCTTCGGCGTACTCAACAGAACCAATTGCAGCATTATTTACCTGCAAATACTTCACTGAGTCAACCGGAGTCCCTGGCCATACATACCAAAACCTCTATTGGAAAGGGAATTAGCTTACCAAGATGTCTAGCTTCCCAAAACGAGCCTTCAAGAAATCAGCCAACCGGGCGATGCTCGGAGCATCGGTGACCTCCAGCTGATGGAAAACGACATTGGAGAGCCCTGCTTCTCTGAGCTTCTCTACAGCGGCTGCGCCCCTCGCTTCGTCCCTCGCCGTCAAGACGACGGCGGTGCCGGCGCTGGCCAGCTGCCGGCACACCTCCAGCCCGATCCCTTTGTTCCCGCCGGTGACCACCGCAATCCTGTCAAGGCTCATACACGAGCGGTATGCTGTCTATATGTTACTCACGACTTGCTATAAAAATCTGGTAGCTTCCATATAGTGGCCGTGTTCGGATGGCCCTGGACAATTTTTTTTTGTTCCCAAAGAATCTTGCATGCATGAAGTAATGCTACAGTAATCATCCTCAAATCATGATGAGTGCAACTTCGCGTGACAACTTTTCACAGATGAGTGCAACTTCGCGTGACGAATCTAACGAGCCTAATTAATCTATGATTGGCTACAGTAATGCTACAATAATCATCCTCAAATCATGCGGTCAAAGACCTCATTAGATTCGTTTCGCGAATTTGACAGGGGTTGTGGAAGTAGTTTTGTAATCTGACTTTATTTAATACCCCTAATTAGTGGTCAAAGTAGAATGCAAAAAATTTATCCTCCCATCTGAACACAGCCAGTATTAGATTGGGAGTAAGAATTAAAGGGAAGATCTATACTGCACAAAAGAAGGTGTACCTTTGTGGTCGGGGGATTGGCCGTAGCACCCTCCATGACCCTTCACTAGAAGCTCCAGCAAAAGGAGAGGGGCCAACCGCTCAGATAATGGTTTAGAGCAACTCTAGCCGGGGGACTAAATTTGAGCCTCTATATTGTTTTTAGGGGCCGGTCCACAAAAATTTAGGGGCTTCAAACTCCAGCCGGGTGACTAAACTTAGAGGGCCTCCAGTTCTAGGGGCCTGGACCAAAATTTGGAGGCCTCCACAAAATAGTAGCCCGTTTAGGGGCCCGGCTGGAGTTGTTTTTTTCCATTGGGAGACTAAAACAAGGGATAGAGGCTTATTTAGGGGCCCGGCTGGAGATGCTCTAAATATTGATGATGCTAAAAAGAATGGTCTAAATATTGACAGCAAATCCATCTAGGCAGCTGACTGCTCAAAACGAATCCAACGGTCGACAGGACTCGCGCTTTCCTTTTCTTGTCCTTTTCTTTTTTGTCGCGGCCAGTGCGTGGCCTCGCATTCAGGCTGACAACATTTCTTTGGAAGATTGGTGGCGCGTTTCCCTAAGGTTACTGAACAGAAAGCAGCGAAGGCTCAAGGCAGCGGTGCTCTTATACACTTCATGGAATCTGTGGAAGGAGAGAAACAGGAGAATTTTCGATGGAAGAATAAGCACCAAGATGCAAATACTCTCAGAGATCAAGGATGAAATGGCGGTTTGTCGGCGGGCATGTGGCCAGCCGGAGTGCTTCTAGTTTTTATTATGATTAGCTCTACCTTATGCTTCGTTTCGAGATGGAGTTGCTTTATTTATGTAATAGAACTTGTATGAACTTTAAACCTCTTCTCCTCCTTAAATGACAAGGTAGTGCTCCTACCAATTTTTCAAAAAAAAAAGTCTGTTCTATTTTCTTTTCCCCTTCCTATCACCTCCCTCTGCTTGTCCGTATGTAGCTATTTTCCGTTCACTGTCTATCTCATTTCCTTCATTCTTCCTCTTCATCTATCACACTTACATCTGGAGAAGCAGGAGTAGCGAGCTGCAGAGGAGCCCGTGGGAGTGGGGCGGTCTCGTGCCTGCCCTTGCCCCAACGGCCTGACTGCCCGAGCCCGACAGTGCAGCGCGAGGGGGAGGAGAACTGGAGGCAGGGCCGTAGCGGTAGGGGCCAGCGGTGCGGCAAAAGATGGGGAATAGGCCCGACGTGCGTGTTTTTACCCCTTTTTTTTCCATTTTTTGTTCTAATTTTTGTGTGTTGAAGTTTTTTCTCTCAAAATTAAATTCCCAAAGTTATCATCAAATCTTTTTCCCAATTTATTTTGCCAAAAATCTTATTTCTTGATTCTTATGCTTCTTCTTTTTTTTCCCCCCAAATCTAGCATTTAAAAATTTCCCCTACTTTTCATCCATTTTTTTGGAATTTCTTGTTTTCTGAACTTCCTTAGATTCGATATTTTGTTTGTATAAAATTGTCTTGTATACATTTTTTATATAGAGTTTGGTGTATATTTTATTTAGAAATCTATTATCGAGATATCGAGGAAAATAGGGGCTGTCACCGTTCAGAGGACTCCAAAAACGATACTGACCCAAGTGGCAGAGAAGACGGGCAATCATGAGTCCATGATCAGAGGTTTCTTGTGTGGGGGTCACACGGTGCTACGTTTTTTATGGATAGACACGCTAAGCCAAGCAGCTCCGAACTTTCCCGCGAGTTTTCGACTTCTTCATCTGGTTTCTTGCTTGTAACGGTCAGAGTTGCCGACCCAATTTTCTAGCGGGCATATAGTGTCACACCCGATTTTGAGAACAAAATCGAATGCATCGCATATGTGTGCCAGGATCAGTTCATCACACACATGCTGACTTCATCAGTGTACATATCACAAGACCATGTTCGAAAAGTAAAGAAATTATATAACATAGTACACTCACGATAGTTCGACACAAATGTCTTAAACGCACACCGAATAACTAAGCGGAACAGGTTCTGGACTCCATCCACAGGCTATCAACTGGTTGACGCGCCTAGATCTCGTCGTAGTCGCTGTAGTACTCCACTTCAGTGTTGGCTTCTGATCAGCAGGTATTTAGCAAGGATGAGTACACTTATGGTTGGTACTCAGCAAGTGGGGGAATATGCAAGGCCATCAAAGGGGTTCAGGCTCAAGCGGTTAGCACTTTTAGTTGGTCAAGTTTTATTAGCAAGCACCTATTTACTAGATATAAGTATATACCAACCCAAATTAAGTATAAAGTATACCAAAAGTATCCATCCAAGACCCAGAACCACAGATTAGATCATGTTTGAGTTCAATTATCATGTGAGGGTCCAAGCCGCTCTTAACCGTGAGCACGGCTGATATATCAGTTTTACACTCTGCAGAGGTTGTACACTTTACCCACAGCTAGTGTTTCCTTGTTCGCCCGGGTTTGCAAAGCCCTTAAACACTTCCTTTGGTGAGTGGCGAGGGTTCACTACGAAGCCTTTACAAAGACCTAGGCATTAACCAGTGGCCCGCTAGAGTTTCAGCAACGGTGAGGTCCATAACCCTCCCTAAAGAGGACGTATCTTAGCAAAGAATACTCCTACAAGAGGACCGAGCTATGACCCCTTCACCGGCCCCCTCCTTGCCCTTCCGGTAAGACCAACTAGTCAACCCCGAGTCTAATTAATCAGCTAAGCCAGAGCCATATTAGACTGTGGTTGCACTATTTTCTTGGGGGGTTCTCCATGTTCCAATTAACCATGATGATCTTATAGTTAAGCCAGAAAGTAACAACATAAATGAAATCATGATTAATTGAGTAACCAAGTAACAGAACCAACCCAAGTTTAAGCACGCTAAGCATTGATCTATCCATAAAGTAGCCAGATGGTTCAAGGTTCAAGGTAAAAAGATTCTAGTCATGTCCTAAATAGGATTCCCATCAAAACTAATGCATTGCAGTAAAGTAAAAGTGTAATTAATGAATGTAAATGGGACAAAAGAGTAATCACGAAGAGTGAGGCCACTTGCCTTCCTTAAACTGTTGCGGGTCTTCTTCAAAGTTTTGCTGCTCTTCTCCTTCTTCGAACGGCACGCTCTCTAACGATCAAACAAAGCAACACAACAACATAAATGAAAACAGTACACCAAACAGTACTAAAACAACAGAACAAGTATTCTAAACTAAAGAGCATGCAGAGACGAACGCGTGGACACTAAAATCGCTTAAATCGGATTTAAAACGACGAAGTTACACTAAAAACAGGGTTGCAGGGACTAATATGCAATAACAACTAAGTTTGCACACTGTTTTGAAAGAAACCGAGGGCATAAACATAATTACGTATAAGAATACAGGGACTAACATGCTAAAAGACAGAGCAGGGACGGCGGGTGATATTATTCAAAAGCTCAGGGGCCTAAACAGAAACTCTAAGGGCATAAGTATAAATACTTTACACATGGCATGGATTGCGGGTTGATAAGAGTAAAGCTCAGGGGCTCTTAAGCAAAAAGTCCAGCGGCCGGCGGGTTTGACCCCAGTTGACCGGTACGCTGGGATCAAACAGGGCCGTTGGATCTCAGATGTGCGGTGGAAAACAGAAGGGAGTGCCGGCGGCCACTGGACGCGGCGGCGCCGCCGCGACCGCGGCGATTTCTCGCCGGAGCGAGCACTGACCATCGATTCAGGGCACGGGAAAGAAAAAGAAAGGTACAGGGGGCATCAGGGAGTCACGGGAAGCTCACCAGTGGTCTTTTGGACGACGGAAGATGGCCGGAGGGAGGTTTGGCGACGGAGGAGGAGCGGCGCCGGCGGCTGTCCAAGTCCGGTGAGTGATTAGCACGAGGACAAGGCGACGGGATGAAATCAAATGGCACTGGGAGGATTCTTGGGCCATGGCGAGCTCACCAGAGGCGGTTCGGGTGTCGGAGGATGACCGGGAGATGGCCGGCGTCGAGGAGAAGCGGCAGCGGGCTCGGTCAAACGGCGGGGAAGGAGCTCCGGTGGTTGCTTCGGCTCCGGGGCTCCGCGGGCGTGCTCCTGGTGGTCCTGCGGACGCGGAGGCGAGGCAGAGAGGTCAAGAGCGAGCTCGGGCAGGGGGTAATCGAGCGGCGGCGGTGCTTCACCTGGCAACGGCGACGGCGGCTTCCAGGGGGCAAAAAGGGCGTGAGAGCGGGCGATTTGAGGCGGCGTGGAGAGCGCGGGTCTGCGGGGAGATCTCGGGCGGGCTCGTTGGGTTTTATTGAGGGGCCGAGGGGGGGTTCGGCCGGGCGGAACGAAAGGGGGGAGCTCGGGCGGTTGCCGAGCCGCTGAGCGCGCGGGGAGCGGGCTCGGGCGGTTGGCCGGGGGAGCGGGGCGATGCGCGGGCTCGTGGGTGAACGGGCGGAGCGTGTGCGCGAGTGGAGCGGGGGACGTGGCTAGCGCGCGGGGCTGAGCGCGCGCGGGAGAGCGGCAGCGGTTTCGCGGGCGGGAGGAGCGCGGCGTCGGGAGGTTGGGGACGAGGCCGACAGGCGGGGCCCGCTGCGCAGAGAGAGAGCGAGGGGGAGGAGTGCGGGGGAGCTGTGGGCCGTCTGATGGGCCGGGAGTTGGGAAAAGGAAGGGTGAGAGGGAAAAGGGCCGGGCCAAAAGGAAGAGAGGGAAAAAGAGAGAAGGGTTTAAAGTTTGAACTTTTGTTTGAATTGGATTTGGGGAAATTTGAGAGGTATTTGAGTAGAGTTTGACTAGGGTTTGACTAGGGGCTAACTAGGGAATTCACACAAGCAACCAAAACACATGCGACGGCATGAGATGCAACAAACATTTGTCGCTAAAATTAATTTAATTAGTGTTTAAATATTTAGGGCCACAATTTAAATAAAGAAAAAAAATTAAACCTTAATTAAATCTAAACTAATCCAAACTTGCTAATATTTAATATATGATAGAATTTGGGTGTTACATGTAGCCCATGAGGACTCACATGGATCTTGGACCGTCAGTATGTGCCTTCTTCGAATGAGATAGCCATCCCGCTGTTCATGCCACAATAGCACTTGGGTGGTATCTCATCCTTTGGTCTCTGGTTGGCAGCAAGGATAGATCTCTCTGGATCATTGCGAGGAGCTCCCTTCATGGCTTCCATCTCCCGGCACAGATGCATGAACCCACCTTGCCTCCTATATCTAGACCCACTCCCACTCTGGTCAGCCATTGTTGTTTCTCGTGAACATCTAAACGTGGGAACTTTGGATTTTATAGGCAAACGCCCCTTGGAAGCTTGGGACCGTGGGAGCATTGCAATACACCGGGCTACTGAAATAGCCTGCACCGGCCTCCTGAAATAACCTACACCGGCCTACTAATCGCAGCCATGATTATTAATATAAAAAAATTTAAACCCTAAATAACCTATAACATATTTAACAATTTTTTCAACCATTATTTAGCTTAAATATTAAAAAATATAAACACCAAATGAAATGGCGGTTAAGCCAAATGAAACGGCGGTTTAATTAACTGCCGTTTCATTTGGCGGTTTTAAGAACTGCCACAACGTCTGTCCTAGGGCGGCGGTTTTTCCTTCCTAGGAGAAACCGCCTAGTCATTTGGCGGTTTACTGAACCGCCGGTTCAAAGGGCGGTTCATCGATGGGCTTGCGACGGCGGCCCATGCATTGTTTTTGAAAAATCAAAAAAAATATTTAAAAAATTCTATACCTTTCATGCGACGGAGACGGCCAGCAACGAAGTGCGGTGGGCTGTTGGCGAGGCTCACTTCGGTCGTGGGAAGCCCACCTCATGCTGCCGCCACCTATCGTCCACCAACCTCTTGCATAGAGCAGGCCGAAGCGTAGCAGAAGTCGGCCCAAATCTATTAGCGGGCATTTCTGCATGCGATCTTTTTTTTGAAAGACGCTCACGCGTACCGCACACTCACCTCTATGAATATATGTATGCAAATCCTATCTATATGAGCATCTCCGAGAGAGCGTGCACAATGGCTACTTAAAGGAGGTGCTCAGGGCCGGTCCTAAGATTTTTTTTTGAGACATAAATATGTTTTTTAGTGTGAAAAAGGTTGCAATAATATTCATTATGGCCGTTATGAACAATTTCATATAGCACTTGATATAGGACAAGGAGAGCTGAGGCATTCTAGATCTCGAGGATTCCATTTGGTCGCATGGCTACATCTTGTGAGGTAAGCTGATTGTCCACTTGGCTGGGAATGGCAGCGACTTGAAGTATTAATCCTAAGATACCAAGAAGCCATTGGACGGCTGTGCGCTAGTTGGTGAACCGAAGATGGCAGTTTGCAAATTGTTTACGTGGCAAGGCACCACTTCACTTATATGCAGGATACAATAAGGCCATTATTGGACGTCTGTCTGCTAGTTGGGGAATCTCAGTTCGCAAATTGTTGTTAGGACAAAGGCACCACATCACATCACTTAATATTTTATCTATTACCAAGAAGGCATTGGACATCTGTGTGCTAGTTGGCGGGCGAGGTACACTTCGCGGGCCATGGGGCATCTGTGCTGTCTCGTTGTGTGGCCATGAAGCACAAGCAGAACAGGTTGCTGCAGGGCATAGCAGTGAAACGCTTCACATCACCGGCGTCATAACCTCACCTTTCATTGTTAGAGTGCACAACGGGTTTTTTTTTTCGAGCGTGTCTTAGCACATATTTCTTTAAGAGGAAAGTAATTTTACAACGAGTCTATACAAAGGATGGGTCGACCCTGCACTATTAGATACTATACGTTTAACAAATCCGCGACCTCTGCAACCTCAACCCCCTCTCCTGCTACATGATGCAGCGGCGGGCAAATAGTTCGATAATATGACATCATTGTGTCACTGATAGTGGCGGAGCCAGCATGGGATCAAGAGGGTGCTAAGCAAATGCATACGTATCCAGCAGGTGCCCATTACTTAAACCATATTTTTAGACGGATAGCTAATAAATCTAATGAAGATTTTTAAGCTGGACCGTTGCTGCTGCAGCACCGGTCCCAGCTCCGCCCCTGACTGAGGCCACCTCAGCCTCTGATAGTGGCATTTTTTTAAAAAAAAATTCTTAGAAACTTTCTTAGATATTTTTAGAGATGCTTTAAGAACAAAGGATTAGCACAACACTCTTGCTTAGCTGGACGATGGAGCTAGCATATTCAACGGGTCTGCCACGCGCTGTGCCTATATATATATACCCATGCTGCAAACGCACATATGCACACCCGTTGGTTGCTTAAAAGCGTCACTCACAGACGACAGGTTTCTACTCTGTGAGCATGTTGTACTTGAGTGATGATAGCGTGGCAAAGGTGGCGACGACTCTGGTTGTCATCGGTGTGACCCTGACAACTGCTTGGCTGTTCCACTTGCTCCTGAAATGGAACATCATCCGTGGACGCCGGCGCTATGCTGCGACGCTGCCGCCCGGCTCGATGGGCCTGCCTCTCCTCGGAGAGACGCTCCAGATGTTTGCCGGGAGTCGATCGCTTGACCTGCACCCATTCTTCAAGCGACGATTGGAGAAGTATCTCTCAGCTCTGAATTTGTTCTTTTTTTGCTGCCATTCTATTTCTCTCAGCTCTGAATGGAGCATAATCCTGGGCGCATGTCAACAACTGCCAGGTATGGTCCTATTTTCAAGACGAACTTGGTAGGCAAGGACCTGATCGTCTCCCTTGACCCGGAGCTCAATAACTATATGTACCAGCAAGACGAGAAGGTCTTCGAGGTATGGTACCCGGAGTCATTCATGAGGATGCTGGGCGATGACAACATCCTCGCAACTGTGGGGGCGTTGCACAAGCACATGAGGAACCTCATCCTTCGACTCTTCGGCCCTGAGAACATTAGGCGGGTGCTGCTCCATGATGTGCAGAGCGCGGTGAAAACAACCCTCGATTCCTGGCTTGAAAAACCAAGCATCGAACTAAAAGAGGCCGTCTCGAGTGTACTCTCTCTCTCTCTCTCTCTCTCTCTTTCTCTCTCTCTCTCTCTCTCTCTAAAAACCTCCCGGCTGTATATTTTGTGCAGATGATACTCAGTGTTACGGCAAAATGGTTGATCAGCTACGACGCATCAAATTCATCACACGGGGAGCTGTGGAAACATTATGATATCGGAGCAATTGTGACATTACCGCTCAGAATTCCCGGGACAGCATTTTACAGATGTATGAAGGTGCGAACAGCCATGGGTAAAACTAAAGATGTTTATAATATGTGAAACTCATGCTGAACTTTTATCAGCTACTTACGAACTGGCATGTGGCACCTTGACACTAGCAAGATATTAATTTAAACTCCGGCTAAATATATATTTTTAAAAACTCCTGTAGGGACGCAAGAATGTCTTGAAGATCTTGAAACAACTGCTTGACGAGAGAAAGAAAGCAGGACCACGGGAAAGCAAGGATTTCTTCGATGTTGTCATCGAAGAGTTAAAGGAGACGTCTCAAATAAACGAGAATGGGGCTTTGAATATACTGTTCGCGCTGCTCTTTTCAAGCTTTGAGACAACATCGACCGCTATAGCTGTTGCTCTCAAGTTCTTAACAGACAACCCTAAAGCACTACAAGAACTAACAGTAAGTAGTAGATGGGTACCCGAACTGAAAGAAGAGAATAATCTTAATTAATTAAGGCATGATTGTGATATATATTTGCAGGAGGAGCATGAGCAAATCCAAAAAAGAAGGGCTGACCCCGACTCAGAAATCACATGGGAGGAATACAAGTCCATGAAATTCACCTCCTGTGTATGTTGGAACCCGAACAAGACTATTAACATCTCGCAACAGTATTTTTGAGTTCTTTTACGGTACTCCATACTACTCTATATTAGTGTTTAAGAAGAACTAGTATAAAAAGATCGTACGGTTGAGATTAATTGTATACCACTAGAGACTTTAATTTAACTGTAGTATAGTAGTATACAATGAGTAGTATAGTAATATAAGAGTATTTTGGAAAAACTTAATGGCGTAATTGAAATATTGTTATATTTTAAAAATCACTTTGGTCCTTGATATATATTTTTACATCTCCAATCTCTAATTTCATTTTGATCCAAGTGAAATTACTAAACTACCCCTTACTTATGGGGGTATATACTATATACCACTCATTGGTAGTATGGAGTACCGTGAAAGAGCTCATCTTGTAAGTGGATAACATTTTCTAACATACTTGGATAACCAACTACCACAATGATGGGGAATGAGTTTGCTGGGAATTATTTTATCAGTGATTTGATAAAATTGTTAGTAAAGATGGAAATTATACTAGAGAAACTGTTTGGTCACTCGAGCAGAAATTATAAAAAGCACTAAATTTTTTCTCTCTCCCAAAAAAATGTTGTTAAAGATCACATATCTTGTAGTTTGTCTTCACTAGCTTGTTATTAGTCAAAAGGGAGTAAAAGTTCATGGCCTCCAATGACAAGGTGATGTTCATGCAGGTTATACATGAATCACTAAGGCTATCCAATATGGTCCCAATGTTGTTTAGGAAAGCGAAACAAGATGTGCACATAAAAGGTAGTATGCTAACTCATTTGTTAAGTGCTTTGCGTCCAATTGATGCTCTCATAAAAAGTAGTTTGGCGCAGAAAGAGGTTCCAATCGATATATATAATTAACAAATTGTGATCACATGTGAAGGTTATACTATTCCAGAGGGATGGACAGTGATGATTTGTCTTTCGGCCATTCATCTGGATCCTACTACATATGAAAACCCCACCATATTCAATCCTTGGAGATGGAAGGTTTGTAAAATTAGTATATAATCAACACGGTATCTTTGGTTACACTTTTATTAGTGTTTTCTAACAATATATATTAAAAATTATTATAATGATTAACTATATTTTCCACAAAGGCTTGTTGGCATATTGATGTTTAAAACTGAAATTGTTTGATAAATACACATACAGATTCCAGAACCTCTTCTATTTATTGAAGGAAGTATAAAGAAACAACATTAACCTCTAGATAATTTCACATCTCATTGAACATGCTCTAGATTCTAGAAAATGATATTAAGTTAGCATTCATGAAGATTTTATTTTAGATATGCCACATATATAATTGATGTTTTGAAGTTCATATATGCAGGATATTTCTGAACCAGTTGGAGGCTCGAAGGATTTCATGACTTTTGGATGGGGATCGAGGTTCTGTGTTGGTGCTGACTTTGCAAAGCTTAAAATAGCCGTCTTTATCCACCACTTGGTTACAAAGTATAGGTACCGTAACTTGCACAAAATCACTTCACTGATTTGTATATTTTCTTTAGAAAATGATAAAACAAGACACCCAAATTCTGCTAATACCTTCAATCTTTGTGTCAACAGATGGAAAGTCAGTGAGGGGAACATGTCGTTTTCTCCTGCAGTAGGATTTCCCAAAGGTTTTCGTATCCAAATTATGCCAAAATCTTAAATATGTTTTCATCCACTACAATAAATAAGTCTTGAGCGAAATGGAATTTGCTCAGCTGTGTTGCTGTTTGAAGTTAAAGTATATCACCGTGTTTTGGGTGCGTATATTGCATATATAATGTATGGGTGTGTGGTTGATTTCTTGATCTATGTTTCTTGTAAGACCTTTTCATGTTTTTGATGAAAGACCTTTTCATGTTATGTAAGGAAATATACCAATCATCCTATACTTACCATTTCATTGTTAAAAGAATGGATCTACTATATCAACCTGCCTCACCGAGGTAGACTATAGAAGGCTAATTGAGGTTTACGTTGGCTGTAATTACATTGTGATTGTAATATACTAGTCAATCAACTTATATAATCCTGTTGGTGGACGTTTGGTTCGTTGCCTCCATATTGGCACACCGAAGTGCCTGCGCCCGCGATAGCATATTGATTTTTTCCACCCACGCGTTGGCGAGTTGCAGGCACATAAATCGGCCACCCGCGCCGCCGCGCGTCAGCGCGCCAGATGGTTGGGCGGGGCACTGCTGGCCTAAAACGAAACGTGCCCTTGTACACATTCCATTCCTGCCACCATTTTGTGCCAACCGCAGTTGTATGGCAAGGCCCACGGCTCACTTCGATTCTAAATCAATCACTACAAGGTTCAGTTTACTGAGCCACTAGCTTTTACCAGGCTTGGTCCTTTTCTCTGTACTAGGTTCGTGCCCGTGCGTTGCTACGGGAAGGAAACAAAATTATAGAAGCAGCAAAATTGGTGCGACAAAAAAACATGTTTATTTAGATTACCGTATATGTGTGACAGGACGTGCATAGCCACACGTATATTTTATAGTTCAAGCAAATACACAATAATATGAATGAGCTGATTAATATGACTCAAATAAATCATCAATAATTTAAAAAAGTCCATCCAACACTCTAGTTCTCTCGAAAACAAAACTGTAATATTCCCTTTTAAGGTGTTTGTGCCAGTGCGTTGCTACAGGAGGGAAACAAAAAAAATCTGAACACCATAGGTTTCGCACGAAAGAACTTAGGTTATGCATCGCGATAATCGCCTCATGTATAAACTCATGTTGCCCGTCCTATTGGATTCCACACGTAAATCCATGAATATAAGATAGATGGCTTAGTGATATATGATTTGTTACAGGCTTACATTGTGATCTAAAAAAAATAATTAACAACACTATCTTAATAAACAAAGTCTATAAATTAACCAATAAGAGAGCAAATCATTCAAACTTATTTTTTGCTGCTCCTAATAAACTAAAAATTCAGAGAATAAACGCCTACTGAATCCTGATGGAGCAATACTCAGTAGAACATGCTTGTAAATGGGGAAAATTAAAAGCACACAAGACTTATCTGTCTAAATAAATATTCAAAACGCATAAAAAGGTCGCATGTCCTTCACTAAAGGAGGAAGGTTCATTGTCAGTGTACCATTTTTATTTCAAAATATCGTTAAATTCCTATCGTCATATCCTCCCCTTGGCAGTTCTAGAACCTTCTAAAATTCACAACACATCAAAATAGCCGAGCACAAATTTTATTCAAGATAGGTGCTTAGGTGGAGACTAACTGAAATGAGAAAAAAAAACAACTTCTTGGGGAATGCTACAAATCAACAAAGCAATGTTGGCACCGATAGTCCAAAAAATATAGTACAAAACATATTAGTGCTGCAGAATACCTTTGCAACCTCGAATACGCCAACAAAAAAAACCATGAGCTATATGACAAAAAAATATATTAAAGAGTACTAAAATTGATTCTATAGAAAATGCATTAATTCAAAGTTGTTTCTGACCTGAATCCAGGAAACATTATCAGCATGAACATGTAAAAACAGAGTACAGAAGCATGGTTAAAAATAGAGTATCAGGCTATAGCCAAAATAGACATGTCACAACTCACATTTGAAGGTACTGCTTATTACGTAAAGTGACATATACATATACATTTTCATTTGGGAAAATGTAAACGCATTTGCACGAGCTTGTGATCGGAGCTCTGTGTGCTGCTACGTGATCCATTTTCAGGCACAAAAGAACACAACAATGAATCATATAGGATGCAAATTCTACTTGACAGGCTTTGGGTATGGAGGTCTTCTGTGCCTCATCTTTTGCAAATACAATTCCATCAGGTTGTCCACAAGATTCCCTTCAGCATCCGCTTCTTGTTTCTCAGATTGATTACCTTGTTCTATGACTCGGTGACTGGTAAATCTGCATAGAGTGCAAAAGTTCAGAAGAGCTGCCCCTTGTTTCCACGAGTTCAGAAACTCCCGTAACAATCACATGAAGCAAAAAAAAAAAGGGATTAACACATTTGGAATATTTGTTGCCCCTCTGAACAACCAGTAGATTGATCCCCACTGCAAGGCCACTGTGGTCACCATGGTTCATCTCAAGGAAACTATGATAAATATTTGATTTATTATATGGTGATAATAGACTAAGCTATGCAGAGACGTCAACATAGGGCCTGAAATTCAGATTCAGTTAGGAGGAGGCTGAACCAACGAATCTCTTTATCTCAAGGACACAGTCTGTAGAAATTAGACTGAAATAAATCCTCACCACATCAAAAAGGGTAGCATGGAAAAAAAAAACCAAAATCATCTCTCACTGAACTGAAAAAGCACGAGTATCAAAGAGATACGCACACATACACAAACCGCGCACATACCTCCCAATGCACTGCAACAGGAAACAATATTTGTTCATGCTTGTACTGGTGCACACTCTTAGACACATTAATTCGTATGCATGTAGTATTAATTTGCATCATCCTAGCCTGCGTTCAGCTGCTGTTTTTGCAAATTCAATTGGAGTGGGCCATAGAACAACCAATCGGACAACTATTATATCAAGACTATAGAAGCAGCTGGCTCAGTTTAATAATTCCAAATCAGACCACTATTCAGTTTAAGAAGGTGCAGCATAAATTAAAAGTGGAAGACTTCACTCAGGCGTGGTTGCTTAACTAATACTCACCTTGGCAAAAGTAGTGACTAATGAAAATTAGTAAATAAAATCAACTGATGTGGTGCGACTTTGAGCCAGCATGTTTACCTTAGGGAAGCACATTAGCTCAATTTCTCTTCTCCTCCTCTTTTGCTAATTAATCAAATAGTACTACTCCTTTATCGACAGGGATTAAACTAATTTAGGATTCCCTCGCACTGA
>CM014276.1:52435766-52452923 GCA_004135705.1 Alloteropsis semialata | reverse complement strand
TACCAATCTGACAACTAAACAAGATGCTCGCATAGATGTTAATCAGATTAAGCAAATAAGCAGATAAAATATTAACAGGGTCGTTCTGATTCTAAGATATGCTACCAAATAATCAAGCAAGATCTAGCTCCGACGTAGGGAATCTAAACCACACTTAACATTCAAATAGCAATAAGGCATAACCAAAGCTTCCTTTGACTAATCAAGATGAATCTAGCTCCGACGTAGGGAATCTAGACCAAGCATGACAATCAAAGATCAATCTAATCGTATTGCGAAGATCCAGCTCCGACGTAGGGAATCTACACCAGCGCAATACTCAAAGAACAACCAGATTAAACCACAAAGCATGGATCGGACCTAGAACGATGCTGTAAGATAAATATTGCTTAAATCGGACCAAGACCAATACTCAAAGCCGTTGAAGAAGTAGAATTGATTCACATGGCGTAGATCTAAACCAATCTAGCAACTCCAAACAAACCGCAAAAACTGCCTTTAGTAACCAAGATTACTCTAGCTCCGATGTAGGGAATCTAGCCTAATCTTGATATCTAGCTCCGACGTAGGGAATCTAGACTTAAAGTGCAGTCCGATAAACGATAATCTGTTGGATAATCAATATTGATCTAGCTCCGACGTAGGGAATCTATATCAATCTTGATTATCCAGAGATAAATCGGTTGAACAGTATAAACAAGAAAGGGCGATGCGTCTCAATTCAAGGCCTATACTAGTTCGATAAATTGACTAACTTACTGGTAAGCCGGAGATCAGAACTGATGCAGCCCGTCCACCAATGAGCTTCGTCGGTAACTACTACTAGGGTTTTTGGCGTGAAGCCGGGTTGTATTGATTGTGAGAATAGAAACTTACAACGACCGTCATCCCTTTATATTTATAGGGGCAGCATGGACCTCACGTACGGGAATAAAATCCTAACAACTCCTAACTAGTTAATTATAGATATCCCAACTAAACAAAAAGGAAATATTAAGATACATAGACTCTAACTTCCTTTATATAGAGTCCTTGCTAATGAAGCTTCTTCGGCCGACTTGACAATCCGTGCACGTGACTAACCTGGACTTGTTTATTTTAATCATCTTGCTTGACGCACGAGCTCTCCCTCATTGGCAACACTTAGCTTTCTTTATTCTGATGCACGTACGTGCCATTGCCATGTTTGACCATCAGTTAATGTTTTCCTTTATTCAATTGCCTTGCATGCAGCCTGGACACTTCTTTCCATTAATGAAGGTTCTTTCTTTAATCACCTTTGGTTACTTCCCAACATACGTACGCCTGCAGTCATCGCATTGTACATCATGCAGCTCGTAAAACCATCGGCTCGTCTTGTCGATTGTCTCCTGTAGCCGATTGTTTCCTCCTGCCGATTCTTGCATGTAGTACACCTTTGCCGATTCTTTAGCCGGCCCTTCCTTCCTTAATATTTCTTCTAAAATCTGCAGCTTCCGTCTTGATTTTTCCTCAGATTATCGGCTTTATTTTAGGGACTTCACGGGCCATAAAATTACCAAATTTCGGTGTTAACAACTACAAATGGTGAAACACTCTCAAGTCCATTAGATCTACCCAATCTCATCTCAAGGGCTATGCTTATTGGATTTCCTTATCTCATCCCTATCTATCAAAATCCTCCATCTGAGTCAAAGAGCAGTGAAATATGGATAAATGGATTCAAAAATGGAGCAGAGGAGAAAAGGGAAAGGACACGAGTGCGAAAATGGACAAAAGTCACTAGGTCAAGAAATTCTGGTGGCACCGGTTTCTGTCGGGTAGGTACTATTTACCCGTGACTTACCCTTTCACTCTTACATTTACCCCCTCTTTCACCCACGACCAAGAACAGAAAGGAGAGGGCGTTTTGGGGCGATTTTGAGGCGATTTCAAGTTTCCACCGTGGGATTCAAGTGTTGAGGCAAGATTTGGAGTCTCCCATTCGGTGTGACCGGATTCCCCTCGGTTCTAGGGCTGCAGCAACTCACCCACCATATCGGGAGGTACTCAAATCAAGTTTTTGCCCGATCTATTTCTCTAGATGTTTCCTCTCGGATTCTCTTGGTAGAACATCTTGTTTTAGGCCCTAGAATCATCTCAGTGCAAGAAATCAAAGTTTCCTTGGTGGCATTGATGGGGGCCATGACCTAGGGTTTCTGGGCAGAAACCGGTGGCACCGGTTTGTGCACAGACACCCTGGTCAATGGTTCTGCTCGGTTCTAAACGCTCAAAATCAATATCCATGTCAATGGTCTGTTTCTCAGAAGCTTTTTCTCCATGTGTTTGTTACAGATCCAAGCAAATATGTTTCTTATCAAAGAAGGCCAACTCGCTCAAAAAATGCCCAATTTGAGTTTCGGGCAAGAGATGTTGGAAGTAGCGAGCAAGAAATCCAACCAGCTGAACAAGCACAGCCTAGAAGATCCACGAGGACAGCAGGGAGAGTGAGACTTCCTAGGGGTGATATTCGCATTGCAGATTCTGAGCCCGAGGACACCTCTAGTGATGATGATGAGGAGAGTCCTTATGAGAGGGATCGCACTCCTTCCGAGTCTATTGCAGCAGACTCTCCCTCAGCTAGTCAGCGCAAGAGAAAGGGCAAATCCATTCGCACACATAGCCATGAGCATAGTCAGGGGACAGGCAGCGGTACGTTGACGATATAGTGGTAAAATCCAAGCGCACTGGCGACTTGGTCTCCGACCTCGCAGCTGTCTTTGAGAAGCTCCGGCTGAACAAAGTAAAGCTCAACCCCGAGACAGGCAGCGGTGGCAGAAGTGGCAGTGGTAATGGTGATGATGAGGAGGATATCATTTCAGCATTTGGGCCAATGCCATCTCATAGTGCTCCTCCCACACATGTTAGTGATGTGACTTTTAGAGCTCCCATGGCGCCCCCAAACCGCGCCAAGGTCAACTATAAGGTGAAGGGCATGACAGAAAAGGCCAGAATTGAGAGAGCAAAGAATCCTAAGGAAGTAGGTGGAAAACATCTTGATTACAGGTTTGGCACAGCTTTTCACCAGGACTTCTATGAGAGTGCCATCCTTACAAAGGATGTTCCTATTGCTCAGGCTCAATACATTGATTGGAAGTTCATGAGGGCCTTCAAGGATCCTAGAATTGATGAAATCATTAGGGACTCAAAGTGAAGAAGCTCAAGTGCATCATTTGTATTTATATTTGATCTTGAGTTTAGGTACACCGTACTATCAAGAGGGATGCATCACAAGAAGCCTTGAAATTGTCTAAGTGCTCAAGTAACCCATGTGAGTTGTTGAGAGACACAAAACCCTCACTTGCACTGCTATAGGTTTTGCCAGGGCAAAACCGGTGGCACCGGTTTTGTGTCAGAAAGTACAAACGGCTAGTTGGTTTGAATTTTCGGTGGCACCGGTTTTAGGAACCGGTGGCACCGGTTTTCACTGAGACAGTAACGGCTAGTTTTTGGGGACTGGAGTATTTATACCCCACGACCTCCCCATTGCTTTGCTGCTGTTCCTGAGGTTGCTATAGTGCTTCCCTGCTCTTCCTTGCCAAGCAAAAGCCATATTTGCTCTCCCCAACCCCTCTTTGTGAGGTAGCTTGCAATTGTGAGATCCTTTGTGTTGGGTAGTAGAGAGAGCAGCCATTGTGTGAAGTTTGAGAGCACCAAAAGCACCTTGAGCACTGTTGGACTTCATCAAACTTGTGTGATTCATTTGTTACTCTTGGAGCTCCGCTCCTAGACGGCTAGGTGTTGCCCGTGAGCTACCAAGGTGTGGTGAGCTGCGGGAAAGTTTGTGCAGGTCGTGCTTCGCCTCCGAAAGGGAAGAAGCAAGCTAGTGGAAGGAGGAGATAGCTTGACCTAGTGTGGTCGCATAAGCTTCCTCAACGGAGAGTAGGATTCACCGTGCCTTGGTGGCTGCGTGGTGCAAACGGTGAATCCGAACTTCGGGAAACAAATCTTGTGTCTCCCCGCTGGTTTGAGCTTCATTGTGCTTATATTTGATTATTGGTGAAATTGCTCGATTTTGTTGTATATGTGTTTTTGAGTGCAGAGACTTGGAGATATTCCTTAGAAGGATATTCCAATAATCTTCTCCAAGTTTGGTTTGATTCCGAGCTCTCTAGCATTCTCAATTTATCTAGGGGTTCACTGCTCGGGCAAAACCGGTGGAACCGGTTTTTGGCAGTGACTCATATCCGCTGCGTTAGGCGTGCTATTCTTTTATTTGGAGATTCTAAAGATCCTTTTAGAAGTTCATTTACTGAATTTCTAAAAGTGATATTTGGAATACCCAATTGTTGCTAATAAATTTGTTTTAAGTGGCAACTTTTTCAGGTCTCGCCTATTCACCCCCCTCTAGGCGACATCAAGGTCCTTTCAGTATGTTCCCCCTGAAAATGGCCTGCAAAAATAAGAAGTACCTGGTTTTGTTAAAAACAATATCATTACGACATCTCCAAATAGCCCAACAAATTGCTGATATCCCCACCAATATATTATTTTTGCTTTTACTATCTTGATCAGCTAACCAACTATCTAGCATATGCTAGGTGGATCTAGGTGGAGAAGATAACAAGCAGTTGGAGACGACGGTGCCGGCGGCGATCGGCCGTGCCCGGGCAGCGGCGTCACACTCACACGAACGGCGCCTCCTGGCCCAGCGCGAAGTAAGCGCCGGTCGGCCCGCCTTCCGGCAGCAGCGCCACCTTCACCAGGTAGCTCGCGCCTTCCTCTGGCGTCAGGAGCCCGGAGTGTATGGTCATGTCGGTCTTCACGTAGCCGGGATGCGCGCAGTTGACGCGCAGCTCCGGGTGCCTTCTCGCCAGGATCCTCGTGTACGCGTTCAAGACCACCTTGGCCGTCGAGTACGCGGAGATGAACACCGGCCACCCGCGCGCCTCCAACTCGCCGGCCTTGAAGTCGTTCAGGAATATGCCCAGCACCTCGTCCAGCCTCTCCTCGGTGAGGCTGTCAATGTCGTTCAGCTCCTGCTTCAGCTCCTCGTTTCTGATATGCTGTATTAGGAAGAACTTTAATTTTGTTAAGACTGAACTCTGATCCAATTGGGAATTGAATTGAACTACCAATGGCCGGATTGGAACAGCATGATCTGAATAAGTTACCCTTAGCAACCCTGCGTCGGAGGAGACGTTAAGGATTCTCCCATCGGAGGAGGCTTGCAGCAACGGCAGTAGTGCTTCGATGACATGCTTTGCGCCGTAGTAGTTTGTCTGCAGACCTTCCCGTGCAGCGTCATGCGTCTGCCGGACAGCATTAAACATCCACGCAAGCCTCTGACGATGATCCATGCCACTGTACTGTTGCGCACAAGCAACAACAAATGAAAACATTTATCTGTTTGTTCTAACCGCCTATGGTCAAAGTTCAGAACGATTCATGGAGGTCTTATGTTGTTGATCGATGCAGTGGCTTGCAAAAAACTTATTTCCAATATACCTCTGACAAGCTGAAGATGTAAAACTCACCTTTTCCTCGCTGGTGAGTGAACTATCAGCAGGATCTTCGGGGTACTCAACAGAACCAACTG
The DNA here is from genome assembly GCA_004135705.1 of Alloteropsis semialata. Classification (NCBI taxonomy): domain Eukaryota; kingdom Viridiplantae; phylum Streptophyta; class Magnoliopsida; order Poales; family Poaceae; genus Alloteropsis; species Alloteropsis semialata. The sequence goes on along the minus strand of CM014276.1, from coordinate 52,447,366 downwards.
CAGCATTATTTACCTGCAAATACTTCAGAGTCAACCAGAGTCCCTGGCCATACATACCAAAACCTCTAGCACATGTTTGGAAAGGAAATTAGCCTACCAAGATGTCTAGCTTCCCAAAGCGAGCCTTCAAGAAATCAGCCAACCGAGCGATGCTCGGAGCATCGGTGACCTCCAGCTGATGGAAAATTACATTGGAGAGCCCTGCTTCTTTGAGCTTCTCTACAGCGGCTGCGCCCCTCGTCTCGTCCCTCGCCGTCAAGACGACGGTGATGCCGGCGCTGGCCAGCTGCCGGCACATCTCTAGCCCGATCCCTTTGTTCCCGCCGGTGACCACCGCAATCCTGTCAAGGCTCATACACGAGCAGTATGCTGTCTATATGTTACTCACGACTTGCTATAAAAATCTAGTAGCTTCCATATAGTATTAGATTGGGAGTAAGAATTAAACGGAAGATCTACTACTGCACAAAAGAACCAGTACCTTGTGGTCGGGGGATTGGCCGTAGCACCCTCCATGACCCTTCACTAGAAGCTCGAGCAAAGGGAGAGGGGTCAACCGCTCAGGGGAATGGTCTCAATATTGACGATGCTAAAAAAAATGGTCTAAATATTGACAGCAAATCCAATTAGGCGGCTGACTGCTCAAAACGAATCCAACGGTTGACAGGACTCGAGCTTTCCTTTTCTTTTTTTTTCTTTTTTGTCGCGGCCGCCGGCCAGAGCGTGGCCTCACATTGACTCTGTTCTATTTTCTTTTCCCCTTCCTATCACCTCCCTCTGCCTGTCCGTATCTAGCTATTTTCCGTCACTGTCTATCTCATTTCCTTTATCTTTCCTCGTCATCTCTCACCCTTAGATCTAGAGAAGCAGGAGTGGCGAGCTGCAGAGGAGCCCGTGGGAGTGGGACGGGCAGTCAGGCCGTTGGGGCAAGGGCACTCACAAAAGTTGCTATCTCCAGGCTGGCCGTAAGAGTATCTCCAGTAGACTCCATAGCCTCTCCAGCAGTTTTTCAGTAAATCTTTTCTAATAAATTATTACCGACACTATCCTAATACAAATTTTAGAATTATCACAAAAATTGCTTTTGCAGCCTCCTAAATTCCTAATACGCAAGTTGTTGCCGGATTGGATAGGAGCACTAAGAGGCTTTATCGGAGAATTTCTAAGTCTTCCAAAAATTCAATCTCTTTCATTTTCATATCTGAGGACAGATAGAGAGAGGAGATGATGAGGACTTCATTTTACTATGTCCCGATGCGAGGATGTGTGGCACATCAAAGGGCGGTGCAGGCAATGGTGCGACATGGAAATAGTAGCTCCACGAATAAAGAGCGTGTGAAAAGAAACTGTCATATCGAGACGGCAGAAACTCTCCCACTATATTTGGGGAGAGTTGGGGTGAAATTTTAGGTCAAACAAAAAAATAATTTTTTAGAGGGAAACGGCAGGGGAGGCCCCTATCTATATCTTTATATATAAATGGATATGTACAGGGTTACAAGACTTTAAGTCTCAAAGGAAAAAGAGAAAGAAACTTAAAGCAGACTACCCATCCAAGATTCTAACTTCATCTTCAGAACTGGTTTTGCCTTTAAGGTTACCAGTCTCATTTGCTCCTTGAATATTTCTCTCCATCTAGGGAAAGGGAAAGAGATTGAGCGCTGCCGGACCACTTTCCCCCAATAGAGACGGTTTGTTGGAAACTGGGAGATTGTTGGAGATTCTCTAAGCTACTACTATTGGGAGAAAAATAAAAAATTGACTTAGTGGTTTCCCCATTACCATTTTTTTCTTAATATTTCACCCCAACTCCCCCATGCCTTCTCAATACGACGAACTTTTTTCACTCGTTTTTTTTTTTGTCATGGCACGACCTACCCATGCCACATGGTCGCCTATGCCACCCTATAATGTGCCACACATCCTCAAATCAGGACATACTACTATGGAGCCTCGTCCTCTCTCTCTCTCTCTCTCTCTCTTTCTCTCTCTCAAGCTACCAATGCACTTGTTTCTAAGAAGTGAAGATATTGGATTATGTGGAAAGATTCGTTGGGAGGCTGCAAAAGTGACTCCCCCATAATCTTGAAACTCGTATTGAGAGTCTCAATTACCGGTTATTGAGAAAGATTTATTGAAGACCGCTGAAAATTCTCTAATCAAGTGGTCAGCTTCTAGGCGTATCATAGATTGAGTGTCTATCTCAAGGCAGGTGATATTGCACGATGGTAAATGATTGTGCATTAGGGTTCCAAATTTGGACCAAAAGAGAATTCTGAAATTTACTATTAGATTTATGCATGTACTTTATTGTAAGCATATTATTCTATACTAGTATTTTTCATTGTTTGTGTTTCATACTCTTCAACTCATCAATGGATGTATACCCATAATATTTTCGACTCATGCTAATTACTTGTTTAGATTAAAAACCTTTAGAATATAATGTTTTTATGAAGAAAATTTCTTTTGCAGAAATTTGTGAATTTCGGTAAGCTCAGTGGTGAACGTAAAAGTTCTGAAACCGAATTGAAAACCTCGTGTACGGGCGTTAGGCTGTCTCCAACAGAAGACCCATTAGAGAACCCAAACCTAAAATAGGTATTCACTAGGAGATGCATAGCCTCCAACAGATTACCCATATGGAAGACCTAGTTTGGGTGTCAGGTGAGGCATAATCCAAATCTGAGTATCCTCTCTCCTGAAGACCCATTTGCAGAAAGGATTCACTTTTGGGTCTTGTTGTTGGAGAAGACTTTTAATGGGTATTGAACCTTTTATCTGTAGCACTACCCAAAGGACAAATGAGTCTTGTATTTTGGGTAGTGATTGTTGGAGATAGCCTTAGTAGATTTCAGCGGATATTAATTACTTTCTGTACCAAAGACGCTCGTACCGTACTCCCTCCAGTTTCTATAACATCTACAATATCAAATTGATTTCGTTAAATCCATCATAGAATATATTTTGAAAGTACATATGATTGATATTGTAAAGAGTAAATTGCACCCACGATACAATAACTTGGTTGGTGGGTGCAGATTGGTCCAACAACTTGTAAAATGCTCTATTTAGTGCAACAACTTGGAAAATGGGTGCGGATTAGTCCAACAACTTGTAAAATTGTCAACTTAGGGCAACAACTTGGTAAAATGGTGCATCAACAGTCCAAACATTACAATAATGACATATTTGGCCATGCTCAATAGCAAAGAGATGTTTATTTGGGTCGGAACAAATAATTGAGCATCATGTCTATCACACCCGGTTTTAAGGACAAAACCGAATGACATTCATATGTGTGCCAGGATCAAGTTTATACACATATGAGACTTCATCAGTGATAAATAATAGCAGTATCACGTAAAACAATACAAAGACGTACAATCTATCAGAGTCACAGCTTATCCTGGAAACGAAGGCTCCAACACTACACAGGCAATCGACTGGAGGTTGCGTACGCCTAGCACCATCTTCAACAACTTCGCATCATCTTCTGAGCAGCGGTAAGCAAGGATGAGTACACTTATGGTTGGTACTCAGTAAGGCCACAAGAAATAACCAGAATAGCGATTCAATTCCATCTTCAAGTTTATTAATCATGTGAGGGTCCAGGCCGCTCTTGACCGTGAGCATGGCTGTTATAACAGTTTTTAACACTCTGTAGAGGTTATACACTTTCACCACAAGACGCGTAAAAGTTCAGAAGAACTTTAGACCCAACCATGCAGTGCTGATCAGGCACATTCATCACACTACCTTTGGTGTGACTGCATAGGGACGCTACGAGGCCTTTACAAAGACACACAGATAACTAGCAGCCCGATAGAGTTTCAGCTGCGGTGAGGTCCATAACCCTCCCTAATGAGATCGTACTTTAGTAAAGCCTACTTCTCCAAAAGAACCGGGCTATGACCCCTCACCGTCCTCCTCCTTGCCCTTTCGGTAAGGCCTGCCAGTCACCTGCATATCTAATTAATTAGTCAAGACCAAAGCCATATAGTATTTGTGGTTGTACTGTTTTCCTAGGTGGTTCTCCATATTTCAATTAACATCATCACAATGATATATTAACAGCATAGATAGGAGGATGGTTAGGGACACTTGCCTTTCTCCAACATAAAGTTACATTTACTGCTCTTCTGCTCTTGCTCACTTGGAGTTCTTGATCTTGAAAGCAACGAACGACGATCCTTCTACTCGAAGCAATCATCGGCACAAACATACAAAACAAACAAACAAGTACAACTAAGAATAATACACCAAACATTTTATGAAACACCTGGCGAAAGAATTACACGTCTTAGAGATCTAAACTAATTATTTATGGACGACAAGGGCTAGCAGAGAATTAGTACAAGGCTCAAGGAACAGATAGATTAAATGGAAGAAATGACATGGCTCAGAGCGCAGGATTGTCATTAATAGAAGAATAGCTGGACATATATTCTTGATAGGAAAAAAAAAGAATGCATATGACGTTAGCATGATTATGGCTGACCTCATCAAGAAAATTGATACGACATGTATGTCTTCTTTGGGAATAGAATTAAATACAGGAGAACATGCATGATGCCATATGGAATTAAACCAGTACGCAAAAGATCATGCATGCACTATGTGATCGTGAAGAGGAATAGCTCATGGTATTCGCAAACTGCTCGTGTAGCTTCGCAATATAGGATCTGGTTCCAGATGAATAGCATGCATTTACGGTGGAAATGTCCTGAAGCAGCAGGATGCCGGTGAGCGATAGAGCAGTCGTCTGCAGCCTAGGTACAAGTACAATACACAAAGGAAGTAATGAGAGGAGGCTTCTCACCGAAATGCGCCAATCGACAGCGAGGCGGTGGGTACGCGCCGATGGCAACGAGGAAGAAGTGAGGCTCAGCAGCAACCATAGCAGTTACTAGAACCCGCGAGAGGACCTCCAGTGTGCCTTTGCTGCGAAAGAAAGAGAGAGTCATCAGGCTGCCCTCTCGGCGGTGAGCAGTGCAGCGCGGCGAAGCACCTTACCGCTGCCGAAGAAAATGAACCGGTGGAGTCAGCGGTAGCAATCCGAGCAATGAGATGTGAAGGATGTGTCGAGTCCTTCTGTTTTTATAGGCAGTAGAGGAGGTACTCAAGAAGGACGGCCAGGAGCTCAAAGGTCATTGGCAAGCTACTGTTTCAGATCCTGAGTGTAGGGAGTTGATCAGAACGAATAGTGGATTCCGTTTTGGATAGATGGTGGCCATTTATTGGGTTTTATGATGCACTCGTGAGAGCATTGAAGGGCAGCAATGGTGCATGTGGAGCACTGCAACTAGTGTTGGTAACGCCTCTTCGTGGATGTATGGTGGGCTGATGGCCGAATAGCTTCCTCCAGGATGAAAGAAAAGATCGAATTGTTTATACTTTGGCTGAGCTATAGATAAGTACATGCATGGTCAGATTAGCAAAGAAATGAAATAAAAAGAACAGAGGAAAAGAAAGAAAGGAAAAAAAGAAGGCAAGCTCGGCTAAAACACAAGATTAAGGAGAGAAGGAGATGGACACAACGCTGGTGGAAGAAAACAGAGAGAGAGAGAGGGGCGGCTGCCAGGGAGGAGATGGAGAGGAAAGGGAAGTGGTGTGATATTTATAGAAAAGGATTAGGGTTAAGTTGTGGGCTTTTAGATGGGCTTAGGTTTTGGGCCAGATTATTGTCGTCCATGAAATAAATCAATAACAATTTATTTCATAAACCGCGGTATAAATGAATTAGACTAATTATTTAGAATAAATTGATTATGTAATAATTAATTCAAAATCCGGATAACATCGTCATAATTCAAAACAAATTCTATAAATATTTTGGATGAATTAATTAGACTATTTTTTGACTAGATTAATTAAATTACTAATTAATCCGATCAATTGAAAAATAGCATCATAATCGGATAGGGTTTTCTGGAACTCTGGATTGATTTGGGGCCGAGAATTTCGATATAGACTTCCATTTGGGATTAGAGAGAGATGGCGGCGGAGGTAGAAGAGAGTGCCGACAGGTGGGCCCCATCTGCAGTGAGGGGGGAGAGAGGGGAGGTGGAGGTGAGTGGGCCGGCTGTGTTGGACCAAAAGAGGGGAGAGAGGCCGGTTGGGTTGGAATTTGAGGGAGGAAAAAAAAGAAAAAAAGATTTGGGATTTTTGTTTGGGGATTATTTTGGGATTTGGTTTGGATTTTGAATTTGGAAACACAAACAAAAACTCATAATGAATTTTTGGGTGTTACAATGTCGCCATTGATATTTGTGTTGAAATGTTGATATATTGTTCAAGACAAGAACCTTTATTTCAATTTTTTTAAAAAAATATTCACGTTGAAAATGAGAGCATATAAAATTATTTCTTCTAATTCATATATAAAAAACAATCCCTATGACAAATTAGAAGCCTAATTTACTTATATGCTTTTATACACGACTTATTTTTTCTTTAATTTAAATTATATTCTTATATTAGGATGCTAACAAGTATTTTGTATCTTAATAAAGATAAGGACCTTAGTTAGTTCATTAAGCCTATTTGTATAACATGTATCAATGATCAGCTGTAAGTAGAATATTGCATCAGAAAACAAAATGGATTCTATAACGGTAAGATGAAAAAAAAAGTGTGGAAAACTAAAAAAAATATTGAAACATCAATTTAAAAGAGATGGTAGAAACTGGGAATGATTGTGGTCCTGATATTTAAAAACAGAATCCTAAAATGGCATAATACAAGCCTTATACTCTACACATCCGATTTCGTGTATAACCAAATACATCGCCATCATAATATTTGGACTGTAAATGCACTGTTTTGTCAAGTTGATGCACTAAATTAAATATTTTATAAGTTGGTGTATCAATCTGCATCAATGTTTTAAATAGCGGGCTATACCGTTTAGCGGAGGGATCTTTCGGAAGCTATAAAACGCTATAGAGGGATATAGCGAAAGCTATTCATTTAGCGGTTTGTAAAATGTATGAAATTTTTTATTAATTATGCACAAAAAGTATATCTAAGTAATTTTTTATAATACAAATATTTAAATATATGCTCATGATTCTATATGTACATATCTCCACGCCCATTATTTCATAATTAGGATTTTAGTTAGAACTTTGTGCTACGTGCATCTTTTTTAGCCCCTAACTAAGGGGTATCTAAACATCTATTATGAAGAAAATGAAGCAACATTGGTTCACATACTCAAAAATAGGATTAGCGGAGCTAAATGATTTCACGGCTAAGCCAAATAGCGGTGTTTAGCGGTGCTAAAGCGTTCTTAGCGGCATTAGCGGAACAATTGGCGATAGCGTAGCGGCGACCCTCTAAAAACGCTATAGCGGTGCTATAGCCCGCTATTTAGAACTATGATCTGCATCCACCTGCCAAGTTGTCGCACTACATTGAGCATTTTACAGGTTGTTGGACCAATTTGCACCCACCTGCCAAGTTGTTGTATGATGGGTGCAATTTACTCTATTGTAAATATTGTTATAATTTTGTATAATTTAGTTAAAGTCGTATATCTTTGACTTAGGATAAAACTAATGCAATATGTTTAAAAAACAAAGGGTTTAAAACTTTGTGGCGTTTTAATCCGGTCGTCTGGTCGGCGTCCGAAATATCTGCCGTAGGACAGCCCAACCACGGCGATGCGGCAGGGGCAAGAGACAGCAGGACCATGCCACTGGCGCACTGCTAAAGACGGGATAACAAAAATCAACATCTCTCGCGGATTGTTTGCTTGCGGTCCACTGACTTCAAACTAACAAATGCACTTTGAAATGGAGAGGAACTAAAGAAGCACAAGGTAATTTTATTGATATGCAGGCAATTGGAGAACCGGGACGCCGGCGCCGGCGCCGATCGGCCGTGCCCGGGCAGTGTCACACGAACGGCGCCTCCTGGCCGTGACTGAAGTAAGCGCCGGTCGGCCCGCCTTCCGGCAACAGCGCCACCTTGACCAGGTTGCTCGCGCCTTCCTCGGGCGTCAGGGGCCCCGACTGTATGGTCATGTCGGTCTTCACGTACCCGGGATGCGCGCAGTTGACGCGCAGCTCCGGGTGCTTCCTCGCCAGGACCCTCGAGTACGCGTTCATGGCCACCTTGGACACTTTGTACGCCGAGAAATTCAACGGCCACCCGCGCGCCTCCAACTCGCCGGCCTCTAAGTCTCTCAGGTACGTGGCCAGCACCTCGTCCAGCCTCTCCTCGGTGAGTTTCTCGACGTCGTTCAGCTCCTGCTTCAGCTCCTCGTTGTTGATTAGCTACACCGGAAAGACGTTTCAGATTTAGCTTCCGGTACTTGCTAGTATTTCCTCCGTTCTAAAATACTATTCAATTTGACTTTTCTAGATTTATTGATTTTGCTATATATCTAGACATATACTATATCTAGATGCTATGTAGTCTAGATACATTACAAAATCTATAAATTTAGAAAAGCCAGAACGAACAGAGGGAGTAGATCGGAGGTGTTGCCAAAAGGGGCTTATTTATTACCCTCAGCAGCCCCCATTCGGAGGACACATTAACGATTCTTCCATCGGAGGAGGCTTGTACCAGCGGTAGTAACGCTTCGATGACATGCTTTGTGCCGTAGTAGTTTGTCTCCACGCCTTCTTTTGCAGCGTTGTACGTCTCCCGGACACCATTAAACAGAAATTGGAACCTCTGACCCTGATCCATGCCACTGAACTGTTGAGGAAATATGCAACAACAGACAAACTTTTTCATCAGTTTGGCCTAATAGGCGTCTATTGTTGGGGACCGGAAATATGCAACAACAACAAACAAACTTTTTCATCTGAAGGTAAGGGGACCGTCAACTGTCCCTTACCTTCAGAGACCACCAGGCCACCTCCAGAAAGTCTGACTCAGAAAAAATGGCCAAATGTGTGGAAAGAAGCAGGCAAAAAAAGTGTGACCCTCCCGAGTTTTACAGAGCGATCTCAAGAGAAGAAGATACTATGAATTAGCAACCTTGTAAATTTACTCTTATAACCCTGTTAACATCTTTTACATAGATCATGAGGGACACACTGGTTTTACAAAGATAGAATTGAAAAGATAAGTGTCCCTTGGCTTGTCTATTAAAGGGGCTCTACCCCCTCTTTGCGAAGGATTCGATTGGGAAAGGTTCTACTGTCGGTGCAAGATCCGAGACACGCATTTCCTGTTCACTCTAGACATTCCACCTTGAGCTGTTTGGCCCAGAGGTCTATGGTCAAAGTTCAGAACGTTTCACCGAGGTTTTTACGTTGGTGAAGACGCACTAATATAATACGTAAAAAGCTCACCTTTTCCTCGTCGATCAGTGAACTATCAGCAGGGTCTTGGACGTACTCCACGGCACCTACTGCAGCATTATTTACCTACAAAATATAGTCCAGTGAGTCTACAAACCCTTAGCCATCAAACATGTAGAAGATCGATAAGGCAACGTACCAGGATGTCTAGCTTCCCAAAGCGAGTCTTCAAGAAATCAGCCAACCGAGCGATGCTCGAAGCATCGGTAATCTCCAGCTGATGGAAAACGACGTTGGAGAGCCCTGCTTCTCTGAGCTTCTCTACAGCGGCTTCGCCCCTCGCCTCGTCCCTGGCCGTCAAGACGACGGTGGTGCCGGCGGCGGCCAGCTGCCGACACACCTCCAGGCCGATCCCTTTGTTCCCGCCGGTGACCACCGCAATCCTGTAAGGGTCACACACGAGAGCTGGATGCTTATCTGAGTACCAGATGAGTTAGAAGGGAAGACTGCACGCAAGAACAGCAGCATGAAGCTATGGCACGGCACGTACCTTGTGTTCGGGTGATTGGGAATAGCGCCCTCCATGACCGTCGACTACAAGCTCGAGAGGAAAAGGTCCTGGTAGTGCTCGGCCCGGGTGAGTAGATACTGAAGTAGAGTAGGACACCTGAGTGACAGAAAAGACTTGGCAACCATGACCGGAGATTTATTCTCGTATTCTCGGTGGTCACACAGTGCTACGTTGGATGGCTAATTTGGGACGCCAGCTGCTCCGAGCCTTTGGGTGGTTTCCGTTTGGTCGTCTGTCCGTGGTCATTTGATTTTACAGTAATTGAGTGGTCCGCTTCTAGCTGGGCCGCCCTTATCTATCGAGGGTGTCTCGCTCATGATTTTAGTGAAGAGGATCCCGGATCCCATGCACTTGGAATTGCTACTGTAATCTTGGCCTCAGTTTGCCCACGTGACCGTCGAAATATTACATGATATACTAGATGTGGCCGGAGAGCTCCCAACTTTGTGGTGAGTTTTTGGAAAGTTTGTGTAGATCGTGCTTCGCCTCCACAAGGGAAGAAACTAGTGGATCAGGGAACGGGTTGGAAAAGACCCGACTTATTGGGAGAGAGTTGCAAAAGACTATACTCACAGAGATTCCTCAATGGAAACATAGGGTTGTTCGCTGGTATGAAAAATAAACATAACTTCAGGAAACAAATCATTGTGTCTTCCCACTGGTTTTTTTTATTTGGCTGAGTTGTAATTTATTTGTGAATTTGGGCGATCCACATGGGTATTGATATTTGTGAGTTCAGGGACTTCGTGGACTTGGAACTCACTTGAGGGGTTTTATCTATCTAGTTTCCTCTGCATAGGGAAAACCGGAGGTTCCCATTTTAGAAACCAAAAGTTCCGCATTTGGTAGAGGAAGGTTTTAATTCGCTGTTTTGAGTGTAATTTCAGGTTTACTCTTTTCACACATATAGAAAATGGATAAAGTAAAGGATGTTTTTAAATTAAGAAGATGCTCCAACTATATGTTTAAAAGAAGGGCCAACATAAAACAAAGATTACTTATTTAGTGTAATTTGAATGTAGCATGCCACAAGTACTATGTAGTTTAGGTAACTTTTTCATCCGAGACTTCATTCTATGTCCTCTCCATTGTGCCGTTTAAGTCGCAGTTCGGACCGGGCTGGGCAAAAATGCTCCCGTTCGATTCCGAAATTCTAACCGGACCGGTGTGAGACTGCCTCTCGAATTGGATTGACCTGATCGACCCCGACTACTTCGTGCTCGTGCCCCTAATTCCCGTTCTATTCCAAAAATTATAACTTGTCCGCGCTTGCTATGGTACTAGCGTAGTTAGCGAAGTCAAAAAAAAATGAGCTAAAACGAGCCTGTCTAGACATTTATTTGATTTATTTTTAACTAAAAAGGAATAGGAATAGAGATGGTAGCGGGTCGGGCATGGTGCGGGTAAGGCGTTTATCCGCCCGACAGCCTGCCCGCGCCCTCAGCCTTTGCCCGCCCGATAGCCTGCCCGCGGGTAAAAATTCCTGCCTGTGCCCGCGCCCGACGGATATCCGCGGATATCGGTCAACCCGCCACCCGGCAGCAATCACCAGTTCACCACATCAGTGGACAGTGGGTTAGTACCGAGATTACCTGTTCAGGGCTTCACGCCGGCGCAGAAGATCCTGCTTCCTGCCGAGCTGCAGGCCTCCCGTGCTGGCCCCTCAGTGCTGCCGAGCTGCAGGCCTCCCTCAGCAAGCGGTTCCGTCAGCTCCCGTGCACAGCCGCAGCCCCACGCGGGAGCAGCGCGCCGCGCGCGCCTGTGCC
>CM014276.1:52413334-52424149 GCA_004135705.1 Alloteropsis semialata | reverse complement strand
CGGCCACGTGGAGCCCTTCCTCACCTCCGGCATGGATCCTGCTCAATTGTGGCAGCCTCCGGCGAGGGGCTCGGCTTCATCCGGCGACGGGCGCGCCCATCCCTCTCCGCGCGCTAGCGACATGGATCCGCGCCCCCTCCCCTCCGGCGGCAGGCCCGTCCGCCTCCCCTCGACCTCCGTGACAGAGGCCTGTTGCTTGTTTCTATGTGGTATCTGTTAGTGTTAGGCATTAATCACATTATTCCCAGCAGTGCTAAATGCTTTGTTGGGACTGACAAACTGCTTATACTCTGCTAGAACTGAAACACATGTCTTTGGTGGAGTTAAAGATGGCTCCTTGCTAACATGATTCCTGCATTTACAATCCTGCACACCTGTAAACATTTCATGTTTTGTTGTAGATATTATCGTGTTAAATCTTTGGTGTCACAAATCTTTGGAGCTCGGATGATTAACAATGAATCTGAGATAGGCTAAACATACCAATCATATCACTATTTGCATTGTCACTTGGAATTCTTTGCATTTGAATCTCTGAACTCTGATATGCTCTAGTAGTTTTATCTTGTAGAGAGAGTATAGACTAAGAGATTAGCATCCATCTGTCACCTAGTTTCTTTTTACATGAGGGTTTCTTATGTTGGATCTGCATATGATTAGTGCAATCCCATATCTCTGGCGAATTTCCAGTGTTTTTTACTTCACAAATTCGCAGCCTTACAAATTGCAATCTGGAACAGATTCTGCATTTTTGATAGTTGTAATCCACAGGTTTATTGCTCAAATGGTTTGAACAGATGTGCTACTGAAATGCTCTAGAATTCATTGAAGCAATAATTAAATGCATTATATTTTATTTCCTATCCAGATATGCTGTACTAGGAGCGCTCCTATATTTTTTGGTCAGACCAAAAGTTTATGGTGCTCGTTTTTTGGTGATGCAGGTCCTGGTGTTGTGGAACTTCAAGTGTTGTGGAACTTCAAGTTGGTTGTGCTGGAATTTTTGCTGTTTTTTTAACCAAACTGGTAGTGTGGTGGTTTCTGTTTATGTCCTAATGTTATGGTAGTTTCTGAAATGAATGTGTCACCATGTTAATAGGTGCTGTTTTTGGGCTGAAATAAATATGGGTGTTGTTTATGTGTTGAAATGAATATGTGTGTTGTTTATTATGGGCTGAAATGAATATGTGTGTTGTTTATTATGGGTTGAAGCGATCATTTGTAGAAATCATTGGGCTGAAATGTAAATGGGCTGAATTTCTGGGCTCAAATGTATATGGGCTGAATTTGGGCCAAAACTAGGCCCACTTTTAAAATTGGCCCATTAATAAATGGCCCAAAATTGAAAAGTCAACGTCCTTGTAATCAGCCACGTCATTGTCCATGTGGCAGCAACGTCATCGTCCAAGTAGACGCCACGTCATTGTCCATGTAGGCGCCACGTCATCGTCCATGTAGGCGCCACGTCATCATCCACGTAGGTGCCACGCCATCATCCACGTAGGTAGCCATGTCATCATCCACGTAGGTGCCACGTCATCATCCACGTCAGCAGCAATCCGCGACGGTTATTTTTGTCACTAAAACTGGGCTTTGGGCTGGGCTAAGAGGGCCTCGGGTTGTTTTGCGACGATCTGAAACCGTCGCGGATCGTGGCAATCTGTGACGATTCTGAAGATCCGTCGGTCGATTTAATCAATGACGCTCAATCAACAACGAATTTTGAAACCGTCGCGAACATTTTTTTGCGACGGATTTTCAACGATCTGTGACAGAATGATTCCGTCGCAGATTAAATGGTGTGTTGTAGTGTAATATATTGGACACTTTGTTAATTTGGTATGCATTCTACTGCGTGTAATGCACAAATAACTTATGGATAATGTATATGCTTGCGTTGTTGCTTAAACATAAAGGTTATATTGTTCCCTATTCTTTCCTGGTTGACATGTGACACATAATTAAATAGGGAGAGGACATGCCACGTGACCACCGATAGTTGAGGCGGGGCATACTTGTAAGGAGGGGTTTGTGATGTGACCACTACCGGTCAACATAGGACCTATATGCTAGTGATGGAGAGGCCATGCGACATGACCACTACGAATCAACGTGATAACCATGCATTTAGGGGATATTTGTATTCTTGAGCTAAAGTTTAGTTCTTGTCGCATCGAATTTTCGGATGCTAACCTTGAGGACTAAACATGAGCTAATATAAAACTAATTACATAGATGGTGACTAATTCACAAGACGAATCTATTAAGTCTAATGAGTCCATCATTAACACATGATTACTGTGGTACCAAATTGTCAAATCATGAACTAATTAGCCTTAATAGATTTGTTTGGCAAATTAGCCTCCAACTGTACAATTAGTTTTATAATTAATCTATTTTTAACACTCGTAATTAGTAACCAATCATTCAATGTGATAGAGACTGCGGATTCATGATTTTTGGGAGGAAAAAGTTGATTTTAGATAGAATTTTAAAAATTTAAAATACCACCGTTATTAGTTTGTTTTAGCTAAACTAAATCAGTTGTTTGCCGTAGCTCGGTGGTCCAGCCTTCATTCAAGTTCTGTGGGGTCCCCATATCGAATCCTAGCATTGTTTTTTTTATTTTCTCTAATATCTCTTTTTCCTCTAATATCTCATTCTCTAACTAAAAAAAATTACACTTTGAAGTTGCGTTTCAAACTGGGAGCTCTCCCATGTAACCACGTACCAAACCACTGAACTATGAGGCTAGTGGTGAACACCAATTTTCTATCAATTTTAGTAAGGTTTCAAAATTATCAAATATTCCAAATTCAAGCAAATATCTGAGTGAAAAGAAATAGAAATTCCAAAATTTAATGATTTTGATGGAGACCCAAAGGAATACGAAAAAAAAAATTTGGAGCCATCTCCACGTCACTTCCAACAAACAGAATAATAGATTTTGGTAAAGAAGAATAGTATTACTTAAAGTATTTACCATCGTGATATTAGAAACTACTAGACTTCTATGTAACCTTATTATTTATATATATATTTTTTTGTAACACTACAGTTGTAACATTATTCTCTATGTGTTACAATAGATCACATGTTTGTAACAATAATTTTGTGTTACTGAAATAGTAGTTTGTAACATAATTTTACAAAGCTAGCGCTATGTGTTACATCGTTCGTCTGTAACACATACCTTTGTGTTACTATGAAATTTCTTGGTAACACATTGATGAATGCGTTATAGGAGTATGTTACAACATCTATGCTTTGTACCTATCGTCATCTATCAGCTTGTGCCAAAGCTTTGCAGTGGATGGAAGGACCGGGCACCTTCAAAGTCAACATCAACCAGCCGGTATTCCTTTTGTTCGCCGCCGTGCCACGTAAGCACCGTCAAGTGCGTCACCGCTTATGCTTTTCCGCGGACCACACCACTTAGAAACTGATCATGAGCCGCCCATTTGTGTCGTGCATTTCTCGATCCCATCTCTACTCACTTCTTCAGTTCTTCCTGCATGCATGCATCCGTACGTGCTCCTGGCTAGCTAGTCCAGGTACTACGACAAATTAAAGCTAAAGCTTACAAAAACTCAAAAAGGATCAGATCACAGATGCCGTCGAGCACATGCCGGTCCATGCATTGACTGGAAAAAACCAGCCAAACCAGCACGGTCGATACGTTGCAAACTAATAGGGCAAACCGTGTGCCGTGTCACACAGTTTTGATCCATGCATGCATGGACGCCTAACAATTGACAAGAGAATATATATATGTGTGCAACGAGCTAGATCTGGTCCTGATCTGGTGTCGCTGCTACCTGAGCTGGCCGCAGCGGCGCGTGCGTGACTTGGACTGCAGACCCAGGGTTCTCGCGTGTTTCCGTGTGCCCGAGAACCGTGTGGCTGGGCGAGTAGTACTGATGACTGAGATGATGACTGAATGACTGATCATGCATGGAACGGGGCAAAAGGAATTTTCGCTCTCCGCATAATGTTAAACCGGTCGTCATTGACCAGCTTGCTTTTGTTTTGTTGCTCACTAATTTAGGTTCCAATATTGTACGTATACGTACTTATGCATGTATTATTAATCCAATCAAGAAAACTCGCGCCTATTGTCTATGTACCTGCGTTGAACAAGTTAAAGTAACCAATTTCACTCCGAAAATAAGTCAAAATAAAGATGCATATGTTGACTTATCAATCATAAGTACAATTCAAAGGTTATGTATTTTGATTCCTAAAATAATGCGATTTTGGTTTTATTAATTCTAAGTCAAAGTACTTTATGTTTGACTAAGTTTATAGAGAACAATATAAATGTTTATGATGAATAGCTTATACTATATATGTTCAACTAAGTTTGACTTTGGCAGTAGGTATAATATGAAAATATATTTATGATGGATCTAAACTTATTTGATATTAAAAGTCCAAAATGTTATTATTTTTGGATGGGTGTAGCCTCTCATATATATTTACTCTTTCTTCCCCAAAATAATATCACTCTATAGTTTTGTGCTCAATCAAAGCAATCCTAAATTTGACCTAGTTAATATCACTACCGGAACCAGATCATTTGCCGTGCGCCGGCGGCGCACGGCAAAGACCACAAAAACGCACGGCAAACCCTTTGCCGTGCGTTTTTGGCCGGTGCGCACGGCAAAGGGCGCCCGGCAGCGATTTGCCCGGCAAAGGGAACTTTGCCGTGCGCCGTTTGTCGGGGCGCATGGCAAACCCTTTGCCGTGCGCCAAAACCGACACACGGCAAAAATTTTCACAAAATTAAAAAAAACTCCTCCACCCAATTTGCCGTCGCCGCCGACCGGCCCGCCAGCACATCCACCACCGCCGCCGCGCCCGTTGCCACATCCACCGCCGCCCCCATCATCGCCGGCAGAGAGAGGGGGGGAGAGGAGGCGGATCCACCGCCGCCGCCACCACGTTGCCACATCCACCGGCGCGCGGGCGGGGATCCGGCGGAGGAGCCTGCGGTGGCCGGAGAGGAGGCCCGCGCGCGGTGGCCGGAGAGGAGGCCGCGGTGAGGAGGCCTCGGGGTCCCGCCCGGATCCGGAGAGGGAGGGGAGCTCGGGCGCGCCGCCGGGAGAGGAGCTCGGGCGGTGAGGGAGAGGAGGCGGATCCGCCGGGAGGGGAGCTCGGGCGCGCCGCCGGGAGGGGAGGTAGGGCGCGCCGCCGGGAGGGGAGGTAGGGCGCGCCGCCGTCTGCCGGGCTCGCCGTCCGCCGCGCTGTGGGGAGGAGGAGGCCGGGCCGCCGCGCCATGGAAGGAGGAGGCGCCGGGCGGGCCAGAGGAGGAGGAGACAGAGGAGAGGGGGGCGGCCGGCGGCGACAGGGTGGGTGCGGGGGAGGGAGGGGGAGGCGAGTTTATATACTAGGGTTGGGGTTGGGACGGCGGGCCAAATGGACCGGTTGGCCCAATTATTCGCCGTGCGCTTTAAAATCGACGCACGGCAAAGTTTTTGTTTGCCGTGCGTTTTAGAAAGGGCGCACGGCAAAGTTTTTTTTTATAATTATACTTAATTCATAAAAATTAACAAACAAGTTTGAAAAATTTCTGAAAATTAACACAATATAAGTTATGTTGTCTATTGCTTATAGAAAAAGTTTTGAAGTCAAAACTCAATTTGAATGTCACTTCACCTACAAATCTAACCATATACTTCTTAACTCTATGAAATTTCATCGGAGATGTTTCGATTTGTAAGCATCATACGTGACAAAATGTTCAAAACTCATTCAAATTTTTACTACAGCCTTCATATATGATATCATGAGATATTGACAAATCTCATAATTTTCAAACTTCATTTGCATTTTTTAGAATTTTTAAATCCTTTGGACACACGATCATGGTCATGTTTCCTGGTCAAGATGTTCAAAATTTCTTTTGATTTCATGAAAAAGGTCTTAAATTGGGCTAAATAACATGAATATCATTTTTCCACTCATTTTATTCTATTATTTGAATCACTTTTAGTTCAAATTTGATTTGATTCAAAAAATCTTTGCCGTGCGCAAATAAAAAAGCGCACGGCAAACTCTTTAGTTTGCCGTGCGTCGCAAAAAAGCGCACGGCAAACTCTTTAGTTTGCCGTGCGTCGCAAAAAAGCGCACGGCAAAGAATGAGTTTGCCGTGCGTCGCAAAAAAGCGCACGGCAAAGAATGAGTTTGCCGTGCGCCGAAAAAAGCGCACGGCAAAGAATGAGTTTGCCGTGCGTCGCAAAAAAGCGCACGGCAAAGAATGAGTTTACCGTGCGCCCGATATTTCGCGCACGGCAAACCGTTCGGCGCACGGCAAATTGTGGTTTTCCCGTAGTGTATAAAAAAGTATCAATATTTATGATAGCGGTATAGGTATCATTAGATTAGTCATTAAATATATTTTAGTATAGGGCCTTGTTTAGTTCGCGAAAGTTCCAAAAAGTAGTTGCAAAAAGTTGTATTGGGAAGCGTGTCGTGAAAGAGGGGACACATTTTTCAATGCAAATTTTTTGCAAAACTTTTTGCAACTTTCGTGAACTAAACAAGGCCTATAATATCGTATATACATATTTACTGCTGTCATAAATATTGATATCATTATCTATATAAACTTGGTCAAACATAGGCACTAGTAGAAAAACCGGCTTTAGTCCCGGTGCGGAACCGGCTTTAGTCCCGGTTCCGCAACCGGGACTACGGCGCCGGGACTAAAGGCCCCGGCCTTTAGTCCCGGGTATTTACCCGGGACTAAAAGCACCCTTTAGTCCCGGTTTGTAACATCAACCGGAGCTAAGGGGCTCCACGCGGCGCGCAGGGTGGAGCCCCTCTAGTCCAGGTTAGTGTTACCAACCGGGAGTAAAGGTTTTTTTCTTTTTCTTATCTGGTTTCTTTTATACAGAGATACATATTATACCTATATAATAATATACGTATATGTCCATATACGTATTAGTTATACGTCACTAATGCATTAAACTATTAATACTGATATTAATATATACGCTAATAATATTAAACTTACATATATATTTAAATAAAACAAATTTTGGAAAGGCGAATATTAATATTTACACCAAGAGTTCAAAGGAGCATATATATATATATATACAAAATGCCTAATATTTGCTCCTTGTATCGGCCTCATGTCCATCCCACCAGAACGCCCCTGTCTTGCTCACGACCTCATCGATTATAAATCCGCAGAGTGTCTCTTGAATCGCCGTGACTCTTTAGTCCGGTAAGATCTCATCTTTCATATGCATCATCTGAGGATGTGGTTAATAGAAAAATATAAATAATATTATTATGACTCACATGCATGCATACATACATATAGATTTCAATGGAAATGGAACATACCGTCAGGTCCCAATTAGTGACGATCGTCTTATGCCCTACAAGAGTGTGCATGTACTCACAGACATAATATCCACATAAATTGGTGCCTTGATTCTGCCTATAACACTTTATAGGAGAAATGGTCAAGTCATTACATGCATATTCATGATAATGAAACAAAAAAAGAGATGTGTGTCTATGTATAGTAGTATTTACTGGAAAGTCTCCTTTGATACCAAGTTGTTCCTTGAATGGACCTTTTTGCTCTGCACGAAACTTTTTCCAACACCTGCGCACACCATATGAAATAAATGGAATTCTTGGCTGAGCTAAAGAGGAATAATAATGCGAGAATGAAAATTACTTTTGAAGGAGGTCAATCATTGATTGGTACGCGTCCCGTGGTCCCCTCAATGAGTCCATGATGGTCAACAAGCTTATGTCCGGTTGTATAACAAATAATATTCAATGGAACCTATTTACATGCAAGTTTTGTACCAAGAGTCACGTCAATTGAAATAAAAATTATGTTAGGAAGAAAACTAAAAGATGCACAAGACAGTAAAAGTACTCACCCAAAGTTGTAAGGAAATAGAATCATTGTCTTGTAATGTTGTACACGTAAGAATCTGTCAATGTTGTTCATTGTGTCTTCATAAAAATTTAGTAACATATGCTGGTTTACAGTTTTTGGGTCGATGAAGCCCAAGTGGAAGTATGAGTTTTTCCTGCATTGTGTCTTTATTAAAATTTAGTAACATATGCTGGTTTACAGTTTTTGGGTCGATGAAGCCCAAGTGGAAGTATGAGTTTTTCCTGCATTCTTCAATCTCCATTCTACAGGATACAATTTAAAAAAAGAAATGTTTAATAATAGGTTCACAATATATAGGAGATGTTAAATATAGAAATAAATGAAGCACTTACAGCACCCAGCAGCTGAGGAGAGACATGTCAAGGGCATCCCTATGGTATATCTGGTAAAATTCTGAGAATTCCAGATACATGACATTATCGCCACGAAAGTAGTCATCATCTCTAATCTTCAATCCCACCATTTTCTGGCCTTGGGCCGACGCCTGAAGGTACCATTCATGTAATCTGTACATTTTTGTTGACAGCGTGTTGTACGTATCGGGATCAACTAGAGGTAAGCCAAGCTGAAATGGCCGCCTTGGTACAGCCTTTGGGGTCTTACTCTCATCCAGCATTTGCGAGGGCGTCATTCCTGCCCCTTTGCAAAACTCAAGCTGATCGACCGGTCCAATTCCAGCATTCACTATGAGTGGATCAATTGTTTGCCTCTTCTGCTCACCGAGCTGAGCAACAACCTTTCCCTTCCTTTGTTGCTTGACGCTCTTGTGGCTCTCGGTAGTCTTTTGGCTCTGTTGACTCCGTCGCTCCTTCTCCTCCCTTGATTCTTCTCATACGATTTCTTAATAGAGCGGTCATAGTCTGACAACAATTTCTTCTGAGTTTCTTCAGCCATGCCAATAAAGAAAGCAGACTTAGCAAAATCAACTATTTCTTTTTCTCGGGCTCCTTCTTTTTGAAGAACTCTTTAACCTTATCCAGACAATGCTGCTTGCACTCCTCATCAGTTTTTTTCCAAGGTAGCTTGGCAGGTTCCTTGGCTTGCTTTGCTGGCTTTTTTGTAGGTGGCTTTGTTGGTGCCTTGGCTTTCTGTTGCTTAGCTTTCTTTACCAGCGGAGGTGCAGGCGGCGGAGATTGCTTAGCTGGAGGCGACGGAGATTTTTGAGTTGTAGGCGACGGAGACCTTTGTTCAGGGAGAACAGGCGAATATTGCTGCTGCGGGGACTACGGAGCTGGAGGTGGCGGAGATGCCCTTGAGCTTTGGGGTGACGACGAAGGCCCCTCAGGAGTTAAGAGGATGTAACGCTTCTCCCATAGGATAACACCATGAACTGCCTCTTCTAGTGTCGTCTCCCCATCACCTCCAGGAATGTCAAGCTGGAGTGATTCGTACCCGGCCAAGACCTGCTCCACCCCAACTCTAGCATAGCCAGCAGGTATTTGGCCTCCATGGTAGAGATCTCCTTCTTGACTCGGCAAAGCAGTACCGTACGCCACCTTGAACGTTAAGTTCTTGAATGGACTGTGCAGCTCACAGGTCGTCCGCCTGGTTATATCGTCCACAGGGAAGCGTTGGACTTGAGCATCATTTGGGACGTCAGTGGACGCGCAACTGCTTCGATGATGCTGGGTAGGGCTAATTGCGTCTGCTGGAGTGCCGGCGGATCCACGGCTTTGTTGCTGAGCGCTAAGTGCTATCTCCAATTGCCGCTGAACCTCCCCTGTTCTTTGTTCGTTCTGCAGTATCCTTTCCTCGAGTCGTTGCA
Organism: Alloteropsis semialata; assembly: GCA_004135705.1. Classification (NCBI taxonomy): domain Eukaryota; kingdom Viridiplantae; phylum Streptophyta; class Magnoliopsida; order Poales; family Poaceae; genus Alloteropsis; species Alloteropsis semialata. The sequence goes on along the minus strand of CM014276.1, from coordinate 52,414,451 downwards.
TCTTCTCTAACTCCTCGTTTTTTCTTCTGCTGCGACTTCTGTAAGACTCAATGCAGTCCGCAAACCCGTACTTCCACGAAACCCCTCCTTTGCCTCGCGTCCGTCCAGGATGCTCGGGATTCTGCAGAGCCCACGTGAGCTCATCCTTTTCTCTGTCCGTGTGGAACTCTCCCTTGCCAACTGCTTTTATGGCATGCATAAGTCTCCGTGCGGCTTGTTGTATCTGCTGTCCAAAGATGCATTCCCCGGTATCAGGGGCCAATGTTCCGCCATGGGCATAATACCAATGTCGTGCACGGTCAGTCCAAGTTGACGTCTGCGGTGTGATACCTCTATCATGTAGATCTTGTTCCATCTTTTCCCATTTTGGAATAGCTGCAGCGTAGCCACCTTGGCCGAGACGGTGATGGTATTCTTTCTGGGCGGCATTAGATTTGTTCGTCTCCATGAGCTTCTTTCCAAGTGTCGAACGCTTGTATTGCACAAATGCAGCCCAGTGGGGTCTTAGCTTCTCATATGCTCCTGTGAAAGTTGGCGTGCGATTCTTTTCAACAAAATTTCTGTAGAGTTTCTTCTTAAAGCTCTGGAATTGTTCTGCCATCTTCGAAAGAGCCCAAGCTTTCACTCTATCCTCAGTTCCTGCTGGCACTGTGAAATGTTCTTGTAGCTGCTGCCAGAGCATATCTTTCTCTCTTTGAGGGACAAAGTTTGTATCCCCGCGTTTCATAGGTTTCCATCTTGGAATGCTGATTGGGATGTGATCTCTGACAAGAACCCCGCATTGATTTGTCATCTTCCTTGCAACGTCAGCTGGGGCAATTGGTTTGCCTGCATCGTCCACTTGTGTGACAATAAAACGACCCTCCAGCTTTTTTGTCGGTCCTCTTTTCCCCAAATTTGACATCGTTGCGGAGGGCTAAAAGTTAAGAGAGGATACTTAATTATTAATATATGTACCTCTTAAATCATCGTGACATTATTACTAAGTGTGCTAATGTATATATACCTCGCCACCATCGGTGCCTTGGTCATCGTCACCATCGGTGCCTTGGCCAACGTCACCATCTGACTGCTCAATTCCCTCCCCGGACATGTTGAGGTACTGATCGGTATTGCT
>CM014276.1:52382456-52410578 GCA_004135705.1 Alloteropsis semialata | reverse complement strand
CGAACATATTTCTTTAGCACTCCCATTAACCTCTCAAAAGGGAACATATTGTGCAAGAAGACAGGACCAGAATTTCAATCTCTTTGACAAGATGAACTAGTAGATGTGTCATAATGTTGAAGAACGACGGTGGAAAAACCAATTCGAAGCTCACCAGGCATTGGGCCACATCAACCTGCAACTTCGGTAGATTGTCTGGATCGATTACCTTCTGAGAAATTGCGTTGAGGAATGCACATAGCTTTACGATAGCTAATCGTAGATTCTCTGGCAGAACTCCCCTCAATGCCACTGGAAGCAGCTGTGTCATGAGCACGTGGCAGTCATAGGACTTTAGGTTTGTAAATTTCTTCTCTGGCACATTTATTATTCCCTTAATGTTCGAAGAGTATCCAGAGGGCACCTTGATACTATTCAGACATTCGAACATGCTTTCCTTTTCTTCCTTGCTTAGAGTGAAGCTGGCAGGACTCAAGTAATTTCGCCCATTGTCCCTCTCTTCAGGATGTAGTGCATGTCGTTCTTCCATATCTTGCAGATCCTGGCGTGATTCCAGTGTATCTTTTGTCTTACCATAGGTGCCTAGAAAGGCTATCAAGTTGACGCAAAGATTCTTCGTCAGGTGCATGACATCAATTGCGTTGTGGACCTCCAAGACTTCCCAATATGGTAGCTCCCAAAATATACTCATCTTCTTAAACATGGGTGCCATCCCATTACTATCATTTGGAACAGCAACACTACCTGTCCCCTTTTCAAAAATAACTTTTAGATCTTTTACCATAGCAAATATGTACTTTCCATCACGATGCATAGGCTTGGGACGACGATCTGCCTCCCCTTTGAAATGCTTGCCTTTCTTTCTTACCGGATGATTCATTGGAAGCCATCGACGATGGCCCATGTACACAACCTTGCGACAATGTTTCAAATAAATGCTTTCAGTATCATTTAAACAATGCGTGCATGCCCTATATCCCTTGTTTGTCTGTCCTGATAGGTTACTAAGGGCCGGCCAGTCATTGACGGTTACAAACAACAATGCTCGTAGGTCAAATTCCTCTTGTTTGTGCTCATCCCACATACGTACACCGTTTTCGCCCCACAACTGTAAAAGTTCCTCAACCAATGGCCTTAGATACACATCAATGTCGTTGCCCGGTTGCTTCGGGCCTTGTATGAGAATAGGCATCATCATGAATTTCCTCTTCATGCAGAGCCATGGAGGAAGATTGTACATACACAAAGTCACGGGCCAAGTGCTATGACTACTGCTCATTTCACCAAAAGGATTCATGCCGTCCGTACTCAAAGCAAACCTTATGTTCTTGGATCTTCAGCGAAGTCTTTGAATGTTCGGTCAATTTTTCTCCACTGGGACCCATCGGCAGGGTGCCTCAACTTTGAGTCTCGCTTGCGCTCTTCTTTATGCCATCGCATCATCTGAGCATGCTCTTTATTTCTGAAAAAACGCCTCAAGCGTGGTATTATAGGGGAATACCACATGACCTTCGCAGGAATTCTCTTTTTGATAAGCTCTCCCTCTACATCACCAGGGTCGTCTTTTCTGATCTTGTACCGCAAGGCGCCGCAAATCGGACACGCGTCCATTTTCTCGTACTCGGGACCACGATACAGGATGCAGTCATTTGGACATGCGTGTATCTTCTGCACCTCCAACCCCAGCGGGCAAACGAGCTTTTTTGCTTCGTATGTTGTCGAGGGCAATTCGTTGTCCCTTGGAAGCATCTTCTTCACTATTTTTAGTAACTCACCAAAGCCCTTGTCCGATACACCATTTTTGGCCTTCCATTGCAGCAAATCCAATGTGCTCCCGAGTTTTTTTAGTCCCTCTTCGCAACCCGGGTACAAAGGTTTGCGATGGTCCTCTAACATGCGCTGGAACTTCAACCTCTCCTTCTCAGTTTCGCTTGTATCCTTTGCATTTTGCAACATCTGACCAAGATCATCTGCAGGCGCATCTTCTCCATCCTCTTCCTCAGCATCACCCATTGTAGTATCAGCAAAAGCAGGGTATTCAGCAAATCCGAGAATGTTGTCATCAATCTCATCTTCTCCGTCTTCCATTATAACACCTCTTTCTCCGTGGCTGGTCCAACAACTGTAGCCAGGCATGAAACCGTGTCTAATCAAGTGGCTGTGAATGACCCTTCTTGAACTGTGCTCCTTCAGGTTCTTGCAGACCCCGCAGGGGCAACTCATGAATCCGTTTTTCTTGTTTTGCTCTGCCACATCTAGAAAATGATGCATGCCTTGAAAGAAGTCACCTAAACGTCTGTCGGCGTTATACATCCATTGCCGGTCCATCTGCAAGATTAGACAATGTTTAATTAGTACAAATAGTGAGTTTATTTTTGAAATAATTGAAAATTACCATCCTAATTCATTAAGCAATAAATTATAATCATAGTGAGTAAAATAACTAAAATATAAATATGAACTAAGTAAAGTATAAATATGAATTAACTAAAGTATAAATATGAATTATCTCAAATATAAATATGAACTAAGTAAAGTATAAATATGAATTAACTAATTTATAAATATGAACTAAGTAAAGTTTAAATATGAATTAACTAAATTATAAATATGAACTAAGTAAAGTATAAATATGAACTAAGTAAAGTATAAATATGAATTAACTAAAGTATAAATATGAATTAACTCAACTATAAATATGAACTAAGTAAAGTATAAATATGAATTAACTAATTTATAAATATGAACTAAGTAAAGTTTAAATATAAATTTACTAAAGTATAAATAAGAATTAACTAAAGTATAAATATGAATTATCTCAAATATAAATATGAACTAAATAAAGTATAAATATGAATTAACTAATTTATAAATATGAACTAAGTAAAGTTTAAATATGAATTAACTAATTTATAAATATGAACTAAGTAAAGTTTAAATATGAATTAACTAAATTGTAAATTTTAATTAAATAAAGTATAAATATGAATTAACTAAAGTATCGCTATGACTTAACTAAATTATAAATATGAATTAACTAATTAACTAAAGTACAAATATGAATTAATAAAATAAAAAATGAATTAAAACTAAATTGTGCTAAAAAACAAAACTTCCCATTTCTCCATTCCACTAAAACTAAAATTTCTCTATGTATAAAGGATGAAACAAGAAATACTAACCGTGAAAGATGAGAGGATGAAGATATGCTCCTTTTAGACCACTTGGAGGAGCTAAATCTTCAAAATCCGAGAGAAAAATTGGGCATGACCTCCCTAGCTCCGGCCGGCGCCATGAACGAGCTCTGTGTTCATGGCTCGGCCGGGCTGGGAGAGGAAGATGATATTTGTAGGGGACCTTTTAGTCCCGGTTGGTGGCTCCAACCCGGACTAAAAGGTCCCCTTTAGTCCCGGCTGGAGCCACCAGCCGGGACTAAAGGGCGCGCCACCCTTTAGTCCCGGTTGGTGGCTCCAGCCGGGACTAAATGGTACCCTTTAGTCCCGGTTGGAGCCACCAACCGGGACTAAAAGCCCCCAGGCGCCCCCCCCAATTGGACCCGGGACTAATGCTCCCTTTAGTCCCGGTGCCAAATATGGCCGGGACTAAAGGGGGTACCGAATGTGGTTTCTCTACTAGGTGCAGCTGCAAAGCCTCCAGCTTGACGTGCCGGGCTGTTGACGCCTTTTATGGTCAACACACCGAGATGCGCTAGCACGCGCGGATCCGCAACGGATCAATCAACTGCAGCAGGCCGAACAAAACCGGTTTTAGGATCCGGTGAAACCGGTTCCTCGGGACTTGCTACGTAAACCTAAGATCGTCGGCCCGAGAGGACCCCGTCAGGGCAGGCGCGCCTAGGGTTTCTCTGAGGTCAGCAGGCCACTCAGAGAGCCGTCAATCGCCGTGAAAATGAAGAACGAACAACAATTAGGGTTGGAAAAGCTAAGGTTTGAGAGATGACAAAAAAGTAAAGATATATTGATTTGATCGATTGGATAAACCCTCAATCGGCCGTGGCCCTTTATATTTATAGGGTGGAGAGGTCTTGCCCCGCAAGGAAAGTCCTAAAACAACTCGGATTTACAAAAAGAGTCCAATTCTACTAGAACTCAGGGAAAACCGGTTCCACTGGATTTTCCCTGTCAGACGGGCAACAAGAACCAAAACCAGTTCCACCGGTTCCTGAATCCGGTTTTACCGGTTCTCTCTGTCAGATTGTTCTTGTGCCAATTTTGATCGTCAACATATGCCTCCCTATTTTTTGGTAAAGCTTGCGTACCAGAAAACATTTTAGCACAAAAAAATACTCCTGAGGGCGATGCTAACAAATTCATCGGCCTTTTTATTCTAAGGGCGATATTAATACTATCGGCCATTCAAATCAAGCTTCCTGCCAAACACTGGGATAATATTTCTTCAAGTATCTTCCATTGAGAGCTTTTGGCAGCCGCTGACCTTGCAAAGTCTCCACCATATAAGAATTGCCGAAGATCACCTTGATTACCTTGTATGAACCTTCCCAACTTGGAGACCATTTGCCAAACTTGTTGCTCTTCGATCCTATAGGTAGAATTGTCTTCCAAACCAGATCACCAACCTGAAAAGATTTTTGTTCTACCTTCTTGTTGTAAGCCTTAGCAACTCATATCTTGTCTTTCTCAATTTCCCTCAAGGCCTTCAATCGCTTGTCGGTCACCTCATCAATGTTGTTCACCATCAAGTCATGATAATCAACAGCATCAAGATCATTTTGTCTAGCCAACCGATAAGCATTTAAATTCACTTCAACAGGTAAAACAGTTTCTTGGCCATACACAAGCTCAAAAGGAGTAACCTTAGTAGCACCATGTCTAGATATACGATGAGCCCACAAAGTCTCAGATAAAATCTCATGCCACCTTCTAGAATTCTCCTCTATTTTCTGCTTAATAAGCTTAATTAAAATCTTATTACTAGACTCGGTTTGACCATTAGCCTGAGCATAGTATGGAGATGAATTGAGTGATTTAATACCATATATCTCAACAAACTCATAAACTTCCTTTGATATAAATGAAGTACCCTGATCAGTAGTCAAAGTTTATGGAATGCCGAATCTATGGATAATGTGTTCAGTAATAAACTCAATTACCTCCCGATGTGTCATATTCTTCAAAGGTATTGCTTCGGTCCACTTTGTAAAATAATCAGTAGCTACTAACACGAAGCGATGCCCCTTTGATGAAGGAGGATGAATCTGCCCAACAAAGTCCAATCCCCATCCTCGAAAAGGCCAAGGTTTGATAATAGAATGTAATAAAGCTGCTGGAACCATCTAAATATTTCTAAACCTTTGACACTCTTCACAACCTTTGTAGTACCGAAAACAATCAGCTATCATATTAGGCCAATAAAAACAAGCTCTTCTCAAAAGTCACTTCATCTTAGGAGCCGATTGATGTGTACCACAAATTCCTTCATGAACTTCACCATTGCAACTTTAGCTTGATCAGAATCCAAGCATTTTAATAATAAATCCTCAGTTGTCCGACGATACAATTCACCATCAACCAAAGTAAATTTAAATGCCCACCGTCGGACTTTTCTGTCAACTTTATGATTAGAATTCTGCAAATATTCACTAATGGGTATTTTTCAATCAGTAACTTCGTCCTCATTAATTTTGGACTGCTCATTGGCCGAAGTGCTACTGTCAGCGGATAAACCGATGCCACCGGTTTCAGATCCGGTTCCACCGGAATTTCCGGTACCATCGGTTTCGGATTCCGGCGTCACGAGTTTCTTCTGGGCAGAAGACTCGGCGATGCAAAGTGTCGGCTTTCTTTCATAAAAATTTCTTTTCTGAACTTCATAGCCAGACGCTTGCTGAGCCAGAGCATTCGCCCTCAGATTCTCATCTCTTGAAACATGATATATAGAAAATTCATCAAGTTGAGCAATCATGTCTAAACATTTATCAAGGTATGCATTTAAAAACCCATCGAAGCATTGGTACACTTTATTAACTTGCTGTACAACCAGCAGAGAATCACCAAATGCTTCTACATGTTTTACTCCCATGTCATGCAAAATTTCTAGCCCGAACAATAAAACTTCATATTCGGCTTGATTATTAGTATAATCATTTTCTAATCGGTTAAGAGCCTCAAATTCAGCACCATTTTGTGATATAAAAACAACTCCAATACCACAACCGCTCTTACAAACCGATCCATCAAAATGCAATTTCCATGAAGTAAAAGTAATATAACCGATATCTAAATCATTATCATTAATGCTATGCTCAACAATAAAATCAGCAACAATTTGGCCTTTCATAGATTTCAAAGGTTCACAAGCCAAATCATATTCAATGAGAGCATATGCCCATTTACCAATTCTCCCACTTAAAATTGGTCTATGCAACATATATTTAATGATATCGGTTTGACAAGCCACTATGCAAGTATTGGATAACAAATAATGCCTCATCTTGGTACAAGCATAATATAATGATAAGCAAAACTTTTCAAAAAATATATACCTCATTTTGGCAACCAATAATCGACGACTTGCATAGGTAATAATATGTTCCTTTCCTTCGGTTTCTTGAGTCAAAACAGCCCCAATTACTTAATCTTCAGCAGCCACATATAATTTGAATGGAAACCCTCTCCTATGAGTTTTCATGATCGGCGGCGAAGACAAGTAATATTAATCTTCTCAAAAGTTTCTTGCTGTTTTGTCCCCCAAGTAAATTCGGCTTCATCTTTTAACCGAAGAATAGGAGTAAAAGCATTGACATTCCCAGATAAGTTGTAAATAAATCTCCTCAAGTAATTCACCTTGCCTAGGAATTTCTGCAAATCTTTTTTACATGTAGGAGCTTTAATCTTCTTGATAACATCAATCTTCTTAGGATCTATCTCTATGCCATTTTCATGAATAATAAAGCCTAGAAACTTTCCAGCCGACACACCAAATGCATATTTAAGTGGGTTCATCTTTAATCCATATCGACGCATTCTTTCAAAAGCAAGCCTTAAATCAGCTAAATGATGTTTTAAACCAGCCGATTTAACAACAATATCATCGATATAAACCTCTACGATTAAGCCAAGTAAATCATGAAAAATTAAATTCATTGCCCTTTGGTAAGTAGCACCAGCATTTTTTAAACCAAAGGTCATGACTACCCACTCAAATAAACCAACAAAACCTGGACATATGAAAGCCATTTTGGATATATCCTCTTCGGCCATGAATATTTGATTGTAACCAGCATTACCATCAAGAAAACTAATAACTTTATGTCCAGAAGCATCATTAATAAGCATGTCGGCCATAGGCATAGGATATTCATCTTTAGGAGTAGCTCTATTAAGATTTCTAAAATCAATGCAAACTCTCAGCTTACCAGAATCATTTTTCTCAACTGGCACAATATTTGACAACCATTCAGCATAACAACAAGGCCTAATAAAATTTGCATCTAACAACCGATTAATTTCTTTTTTTAATTCGGTCATACATATTAGGATTGAAACGCCTAGCAGTTTGTTTAAAAGGCCTAAAACCAGGTTTAATAGGCAGCCGATGTTCAACTAACTCGCGGCTTAAACCAGACATCTCTTGATAATACCATGCAAAACAATCAACATACTTTTTCAACAGCTCGATTAATTCAGCTTTGTAATCAGCTTTCAAATTTTTGTTTACAAACGTCGGCCTATGTACCGTGCCATCACCAATATCAATTTCCTCTAAATGATCAACCGACGTAAAGCCTTGTCCTAATTTACTCATGTCATCAAAATCTTCAATGGCCTCACACATATCATTCTTTTGTGCCCGATAGTGCTCAAGTCTCTGCTGCAACCATTCTGAATTATTCATTGATTCATAACAAATGGTTTAGCCAATACTCAACCGGCTTTAGAACAGCAGGCACAAAGCCATTTCTAGTACAGCTGGTCATCTCATAATCAGAAATATCTAAACCTGTCAAGCACTTGACATGATCATGCATAGACATGGTAGAACCATCAGCCACAGCAACACAAACCGATGTATCTCCATGTACAATCTCAATATCTTCGTCAATCCATTGAATAAGAAATTATGCAAACTAGAAGGTACACATCTATTTGCATGAATCCAATCACGACCCAATATTAAACTGAAGTTACCTTGGGTCTCAGCGACGAAGAAAGCAGTAGCCAACGTCTTGCTCTCAATGGTGAGCTCCATAGAAGCAACGCCCTTAGCACTCATAGGCTCGCCTTCTCCCACACCACTGATAGTCATGTTGGTCTTGATCAGCTCATCATCTAATCCACCGAGCTTTTTCAACATAGAATAGGGCATCAAATTGACAATTGCCCCGGTATCAACAAGCATCCTGGAAACTGGCTTCCCATTGATATGACCCTTCATGTACAGCGCCTTTAGATGATTTTCAGAATCTTTTGGACTTTTAAATATAGCTTCTTTTGGGCCAAAGTCTAAATGAGCCATCTCTTTCTCCGGAATAACATAATAATCCGAAGATAAGTGCACCACATTAGCATCCACATTCATACGATCAGGAGATGAACCATAATCAACAAGCTGTTCATCGTCCACATCCTGGGAACCCGATGACAATCTCTGATCAAATGTAGAAGTAACAAAAATCTCAGAACCAACACGAGACGGCCCTGAATCAGCAGAAACCGGTACCACCAAATCCAAAACCGGTGCCACCGGTTTTGGTGCAGCGTCTGGCACCGAGGGGGATAAAACCGGTTCCACCGGTTTAGAATCCGGTGCCACCGGATTTGGCACTGGAACTTCAGTTTTCTTCCACCTCTTGCCTGGAGGAATCATGGGCCTGTACTTGTTGAAGTGCTCTTCCCTCTGCTTTTCCAGCTCCTTCTCCTTCTGTTCTTGAAAGCGATGCCGCTGTAACTTCCTCTTTTGTGTGCGTGTCAAACCTGGAGGACACCATCTTGGCATGAGATATTTAGATTTATCAATTTCAACCTTCTTACCCACATCAGGTTCTGCAGCAGCATCTTTCTGGACTGATGGCTTAGCTTCATCACCAATTATCATTGGCATCTTGTCATCGTCCTTTAAATTCAACTCAAAGTCACCAATTTGAATCACATCAGCAGCAGTAGTCCTTTCCTGATCGACATCCATCTTTTGAACAACTTTCTCCACCTTCTTAGGCTGATAAACTTGCTTGGGAGGAGATGCCCGCTTTTCCTGAGGAAACCAGTTCTACCGGTTTTGAGAACCGGTGCCACCGGTTTTGGGTGGCACGTCCCAACCTGATCGACGATGAGCCGAACGATTATCCACCAACCTCTCACGTGCTGGCACTCTGTCATTACCCAATCCTGGGTGAAAAGGAGGATACTGCATAGAGTAATAAGGCATGTGCATCCCATTGTAATCCCACACCGAATATGGAGAATTATAATATGGAGGCATCCATGACATGATTTGATATTGATTTTGCTGAGGGTAAAAGCTAGCACCATCACCCTTCTGCCTGTTATTCGCCCTTGGAGGCGAAATTGGCCTTTCTTGACGCATAGGTGATCTCTTTCTCTTTTTTACCGGCCAATCCTCATCAACTGTCCTTTGATTAGCATATTTGGAAACTAACTGGTCAAAGGTCGGCTTTGGTTTTGCAACTTTACCCTAATCTTTGGCCACATTAATTTTCCAGGTTCCAATCTCAGGACGTTTGGGTTTTAACATTTTTTGGCACCCCTGACCAAAATCGGTGGGACCGGTTTCAGAAACCGGTAGCACCGGTTTGTCCTATGCAGCAGGCTCAAACGGTGCATTTGATGTCCCTTACCCCCCGAGATCCACAATTCTTGCAGTAATTTTGAAAGTTTCTCTGCCATTGAGGTCTTCTCACACACCACTTCCCTGACAATTGATTTTCCCTTCAAATTCTCCGGCTTTGGCTTCTCTTCACCCACAACAATATTTTTTTCCTTTGGTTGATTCGACTTGATGCGGCCAAACCAGAATCTTAGGAGGTTGCATCTCAAGGGTGTTGACAAGGAAATGTGCCTTGTCCACCTGCATCTCATGTAGTGTCCAACGTCCTTGATTCAAGGCCGATTGCACCTATCGACGAAAAACATTGCAATCATTAGTTGCATGCGAAAAAGAATTATGTAATTTACAATATGCCCGCCTTTCGAGTTCTTTTGAATTGGCTTAAGAGATAGACATGTGTACGATTTATTCTTAGAAGGCCACACAAATTCAGGAACATACGCATCCTCATCATCGTCCGAACTACTAGAATTATAAGTAATAACGTGCATATTAGAACGATGAGTCTTATATATATCTTTAGCATTTTTAATTCGGTTTTCAGTAGCTAGAGCCCTTACTTGCACTTGATTGACCAAAAAATGTTCAAAGCCTTCTATCTTCTCTTTAATAAAGGATCTTAAACCATTAAAAGCAACATCAGCAAGATCCCTTTCAGACAACGACAAATTAAAGCATCGGTTTCTAGTTTCTTTGAATCGTTTAAAATAATCTGTAACAGATTCATTTCTTTGTTGCTTAACCGATGTCAAATCTGTCAATTTTAATTGAGTACTCCTACTATAAAAATGATCATGAAATTTCTGCTCGAATTGATTCCATAAATTAATTGAGCCGGGAGTTAATGAAAAAAACCAAGAGAAAGCAGTTCCAGTCAAAGATAATGAAAACAAAGGAACTTTCAAAGCATCACTAGAACTAGCTTCTCCTAGTTGAGCAATGTATTGGCTAATGTGTTCCCAAGTGGTCTTATTGTCATCACCATTAAATTTCACAAAATCAGAAACACGCCAATTGTTAGGATAAGCTACAGCATCAAAACTAGCAGAATATGGTTTTTGATATAATCTAGAATTACCCACATCAATACCAAGCTTATCATGCATCATATTAGCCAACTCGTCCTTTAATTTATACAATTCAGCATATAAATTAGACCGAGCTAGATCAGATTGCCCTGTGGCCGTATTTTGAACTTGGACAACATGAGGCATGCGATTAGGACCTTGCCACAAATACTGATCATATACATCATTAAAAACCCCACCGGAATTAATGTTTTGATTAGGTATGGGGGTGATGTGTATGCACGAGTTCCAATATAAGCAGATCCATTAACTACCTCTGTATTTCGGTTAGGGACTACCGAAAGAGAAGCTGAAACAGGTGGTACTGACTGCTGCATAGCCTGGGCGACAAAACCGGTGCCACCGGTTTCTAGAACCGGTGCCACCGGTTTCACCGCGGCTAATGAAACGTGTGCTGGCGGCTGCATCTGCCCTGGATAGAAATTAGTCGGCATACCATATAAAGGATTTTCGGGTGTTTTTTCTGGTGTAACCGACAAATTCGCATGCATGTTCTCATGTTGCATAGGTTGTATATTATGTGCATAATAAGAAGATTCTAACAACCTATCTTTTTCAATCTTATCTATCCTGTCTATAAGAGTGCTCACTACTTCATCGGTATGTAAAAGCGCAGCACCAAGCTTAACATCAGGATTAGAAACAGAAGGTTCGGGTGGGTATACAGTTACCGGAGGTATTTCTTCCACCTTCTTGTCCTTCGTCATGAACGCCGGCATCATAAATTCGTGAGTTCTTGTCACCTTGCTGTGGCGATCCTTCTTTAGCCCCATCAGGAATTGAGTCTTGAAGAACTCTTGGGCTGTTTCAAACTTCTGGCGTTCCTCCTCGCTGATCTCCTCCATAGAGGGCACAATGATGTTATCCTTATCCAGTTCTGCAGTAGATCCCATCTGGCTAGGGCTTGATAGATCGGTTATAGAAACCAAGATCTCCAAAGTCCCCAACAGAGTCGCCAAAAATGTGTTGACGTCTTTTATGGTCAACACACCGAGATGCGATAGCACGCGCGGATCCACAACGGATCAATCAACTGCAGCAGGCTAAACAAAACCGGTGAATCCTCGAGACTTGCTGCGTAAACCTAAGATCGTCGGCCCGGGAGGGACCCCGTCAGGGCAGGCGCGCCTAGGGTTTCTCTGAGGTCGGCAGGCTACTCAGAGAGCCGTCAATCGCCATGGAGACGAAGAACGAACAGCAATTAGGGTTGGAAAAGTTAGGGTTTGAGAGATGACAAAAAGGTAAAGATATATTGATTTGATCAATTGGATAAACCCTCAATCAGCCGTGGCCCTTTATATTTATAGGGTGGGGAGGTTTTGCCCCGCAAGAAAAGTACAAAAAGAACTCGGATCTACAAAAAGAGTCTAATTCTACTAGGACCCGAGAAAAACCGGTTCCACCGGTTTCCAAACCGGTTCCACCGGATTGCCCTGTCAGACGGGCAACAGGAACCAAAACCGGTTCCACCAGTTCCTGAATCCGCACCGGTTCTCTCTGTCAGATTGTTCTTGTGCCAATTTTGATCGTCAACACGGACCAATATCATATCACACGAACGACGACTCCTTGAAGTCTTCAAAGAACGCGCCGGTGACCCCGCCTTCGGGCAGCAGCGCCATCGCCACCACCCTGCTCGCGCCTTCCTCGGGCGTCAAGAGCCCCGAGTGGATGGTCAGATCGGTCCTGACATAGCCAGGGTGCACACAGTTGACACGCAGCTCGGGGTGCTCCCTCGCCAGGATCCTCGAGTACGCGTTCATGGTTGCCTTGGCCACCTTGTACGCCGAGAAATACTTCGGCCAGCCGCGTGAGTCCACGGCGTCGGCCTCGAAGTCTTTCAGGAACATGTCCAGCAGCTCATCCAGCCTCTCCTTGGTGAGGTTATCAGTGTCGTTCAGCTCGCGCTTGAGCTCCTCGTTTCTGAAAAGCTGCATATTAGGAAGAACAAGTGTTGTTATTGCCGTCTCATGCTTCAGAATGTGTACCTTGCATCCTTGAAGCTAGCTAGGTTGGAGCCTAATGAGACCTCTCTAAAACTTCATTTGGTCGAGATTAAGTTTGTCACCCTTAGCTGCCCGAAGTGGGAGGAGACATTAACGATCCTCCCATCGGAGGAGGCTTTCAGCAGAGGCAGAAACGCTTCGGTGACTTGCTTTGTGCCGTAGTAGTTTGTGTGCAGGCCCTTCTTTGCAGTGTCATAGGTCTCCCGGCTGTTTTCCCACAACCATCCAAACATCTGATCCATGTTCATGCCACTGAGCTGTCGCACGCATTAAATCAAAAAAAAAAACTTCAATTTGCAATGCGAGCAGAAAGTTCAGAAAACGCAAAGACGATTTTGCGATGGAGCAGATGCTCATTTCCTCCTGAATGCTGCAATACACCCTTCTCGATAGCCGAAGAAGCAAAGCTCACCATTTCCTTCTCCTTGCTCGTTACTGAGCGATAATCAGTGTCATGAACATACTCGATCCCACCAAAAGCGGCATTATTTACCTACAAACATAGCAACCACATCGATCATCGACCGTCAGCGATCCGGCGGTATCAATCATGAAACCAAAAGTTCAAAGACGGCATACTCACCAGGATGTCTAGCTTCCCAAAACGGGTCTTCAAGAAATCAGCCAGTCGAGCGATGCTGGGAGCATCGGTAATGTCCAGCTGATGGAAAAGCACATCGGAGAGCCCCAGCTCCCTGAGCTTCTCGACGGCCGCCGCGCCCCTCGCCTCGTCCCTGGCCGTCAATACGACGGTGACGCCGCTGCCGGCGAGCTGCCGGCACACCTCCAGCCCGATCCCTTTGTTCCCGCCGGTGACCACGGCGACCCTGCTGATAAGCCCAACCACAGTTACATACTATGCCATTCACAATTACCAGCATGCAGTACTGGAGTTCATATGTTACACGGTGGGACACGAGCCATGGAGATTTGCAGGGCACTTACCTAGTGTTCGCGGGACTGGAGATAGCTCCCTCCATGAATGCGCACCGCGAGCTCGAGGAACAGGGTAGGAGGATACGCTCTCTCGCTCTGGTGCTGGAAGATTAAACTCTGCAGCTGAAGAGAAAAACTTGCAAGTACCGGTCTTTCCATTTCCCACGTTATCCTCTTCATATATGTAGGCTGTGTTCAGACGGGGAGATAAATTTTTTTTTTGCACCCTACTTTGACTACTAATTAGGAGTATTAAATAAAGTCAGATTACAAAACTACTTCCACAACCCCTGTCAAATTCGCGAGACGAATCTAATGAGGCCTTTGACCGCATGATTTGAGGATGATTACTGTAGCATCACTGTAGCCAATCATGGATTAATTAGGCTCGTTAGATTCGTCACGCAAAGATACACTTATCTGTGAAAAAATTTTGTAAATAGACTTTATTTAGTACTTCATACATACAAGATTTCTTGAGAACAAAAAAAAATTGTCGAGGGCCATCCGAACACGGCCGTAGTGCTACTACACACCGGTCGGCAACCGCTTCAAAGCTGTGTCTGGCCGGTGGCCACCATTCATTGAATTCAGATTTGGACAGTGGCCGTGTTCTGGTCGGGCAATTAATTAGGGATATTAAATAAAGTTAGTTTACAAAACTACCTCCACAATCCCTGGCAAATTCGCGAGACGAATCTAATGAGGCCTTTGACCGTACGATTAGAGGATGATTACTGTAGCAAATCATGGATTAATTAGGCTCGTTAGATTCGTCGCGCAAAGTTGCACTCATCTGTGAAAAAGTTTTGCAAATAGACCTCATTTAGTACTTCATGTATACAAGATTCCTTGAGACAATTTATTGTCCCCAACGGTCTGAACACGGCCCCAGTACTCTCAAGTGGACAGTGGTGGGTAACTGGGTATTCGGCGGCCGGGTCAAATCCGTTGCCCAAACGAGCCCGAGCGTGTGTACTTTTATCTTACACTGTTCGTCGCTAAAATTGGACGTTTCCATCCTGTGCTCCACGTGACGTTTGAGGTAAAAATAGTGAGAACTATGGTTTAATTACTCTCACCGCAACTTTAGTGTTGTGAAAAATGTGGAGTTCGTAATCTCACAAGTTCACAACGTGTGTACATGCAGTAGCCAGTAGTACATCGGTTTCACACACAGCCTGACAAATCCAACGACTATCGGCGGCGTCAGTTCCGCACGACGAGACGACAATTGCAAGGCTCCAATCCTGCCGCTCTCCAAACGAGCACAGGCGGCACGCGACACCGAGTGAGGGGATGGTCCAACGACCAACGCTGAGTCGCTGAGGCCGTGTGACAGGGCGCGGACGCGCAGCCGCAACCAGCCGTGCCGACGCGCCGTGCCCGGACTTGCGATGCGATCACACGAACGACGCCTCCCCGCCGCCGTCAAAGAAGGCGCCGGTCGGCCCGCCTTCCGGAAGCAGCGCCACGGCCGCCACCCGGGCGCCGCCCTCCTCGGGCGTCAGGAGCCCCGAGTTCCGGGTCATGTCGGTCCTCACGTACCCGGGGTCCACGCAGTTGACGCGCAGCGCGGGGCGCCGCCTCGCCAGGACACGCGAGTAGGCGTTCATGGCCGCCTTGGCCACCTTGTACGCCGAGAACTCCGCCGGCCAGCCGCGGGCCTCCACCGCGCCCGCGCCGGCCTCGAAATCCTTCAGGAACGCGTCGAGTAACCCGTCCAGCCTCTCCTCGGTGAGCTCGTCGACGTCGTTCAGCTCTCGCTTCAGCTCCTCGCTTCTGAAAAACTGCATCGGGATTCAGGATGTTCAGGCAAACAGAAACTTCAATTTGGGCCCTGTTTAGTTTGGAGAAATTGCCACCAATTCAATCAAAAGCAACGCATTTAACTACGTGCCCCCTCTCTACTTTTTCAATTTCCAATCATTGAATTCAATCGAATTCAACCAAACTAAGGGGCTGTTTGGAGGCCGCTGCTAATGCTAGTGCTAGTTACTATTTATAACTTTGACCACTAATTAGGGGTATTAAATAAAGGCAATTTACAAAACCAGCTCCATAGCCCCTGCGCTAATTCGCGAGATGAATCTAATGAGGCCTTTGACCGTATGAACAGAGGATGGTTACTGTAGCGTCACTGTAGCTAATCATGGATTAATTAGGGTCATTAGATTCGTCTCGAAAAGTTACACCCATCTGTGAAGAGGTTGTTGCAAATAGACTTTATTTAGTACTCTATGCATGCAAGATTCCGTTTAGTGCTAGTGCTAGTGCTAGGGATCCAAAACAGCCCCTAAACAAGGCCTTAGTTCAGAAATCAGAAATTCCGATTGCCAGTCCTCAACTGATGTGTTGAAGTAGTGATTTACTCTGAGCAGTCCAAAGCCGGAGGTGACGTTGACGATTCTTCCGTCGGTGGAGGACAGCAGGAGCGGCAGGAGGGCTTCGGTGAGGTGCTTCGTGCCGCAGTAGTTCGTCTGCAGGCCTGCCTTTGCGGCATCGTAAGTTTGTCGGCAGTTCTTCCACATCCACTCAACTCTCTCATGCCCATCCATGCCACTAAACTGTGCCATGCTTTGACGAAATAACGGATCTTGATTAATGCTTGTACAACAGAGAGGAGGAAAAACAGAGTACAGATGCTGGTGAAAGTCACCACCGACACCACCGTGAATTTTTACCATCAGAAATTAAGCGAACGTGTAACAGAGCTTACGTTCTCCACCGTGGGTTTTGGACCAAAAGACGGATCGTTTACAAGCTCAACCCCACCGATTGCAGCATTATTCACCTACAAGTCAGAGCTTCGAGCAGTCAGTGCCCACTGCCCATGTCTGAAATCTTACAATTCAGAGCTTCCAGCATAATTGCTGACTGCTACGCCAGGGCCGCAGGTGCTTTCAAATTTCAGAGTGGTGACAGGAATGGAACTATGGAAGCTCTGTGAGCAGAAATGGAAACTTATTACCAGGATGTCTAGCCTCCCAAAACGGTTCTTCAAGAAATCAGCTAATCGACCAACACTGGAACCATCGGTGACCTCCAGTTGGTGGAAAATGACATCGGAGAGCCCCAGCTCCCCGAGCTTCTCGACGGCCGCTGTGCCCTTCGCCTCGTCCCTGGCGGTCAAAACAACGGTGATCCCGCTGCAGGCCAGTTGCCGGCACACCTCGAATCCGATCCCTTTGTTGCCGCCGGTGACCACAGCAATCCTGGCAAACGCAACCGTATAAGCCATGGATCACCGTGTCAGATTTTAGTTTTGTAGGAAGACGGATCCATACCTTGTGCTTGTGGTTGGGGAACTGGAGACGGCTCCTTCCATGGGCGTGGACTACGGGCTCAGCTCCAACAAGAAGATGGGAGATGACCTGCTCGGATGCGGCAAGGTAGGCGTTTTCGTCGGGATATTTAAGTATTTGCCATCGTAAGAAAGGCCACACCTTCAGATGCCACTATAAGAAAGGAATCAACACATTTGCCATTATTACATCGTGCTGCTTACAAATTTGCCACTTTGTCCGACGTGGCGTGCCAAATCAGCGTTCCACGCTGGAGAGGCCACGCGAAATGTCATTCCTGCCCTCGTCTTCTCCATTCACTCGACGCCGTCCCCCACCCGACCCAGGCCACCCCATTTCCTCCTCCTCCGTCTCATCTGCCTGGGTGCGGCTCGTCGCCGGCCAGGACTAGTTGTGTGCGAGAGCGCGTGTGCGCCGGGTTCTTCGGGATCGTGGGGCCATGGACGGGTCCATGCTGCGCGGGCTCAACTCCGGCGTGGTGCTGAGCCTGATCGCCGTTCTGTGGACGGTGGTGTGGCAGAACCTGCAGCACCTCCAGCTGCAGCAGTTCTTCAGGCGCCACCTGAGCCGCCACGCGCGGCGGCTGGCGGCGATGGTGGACCCCTACCTGTCGGTCACCATCGCCGAGTACGAGGGCGGCCGGATGAAGCGCAGCGACGCGTTCGAGGAGGTCAAGGCGTACCTCAGCGCGGCGTGCTCCCGCGGCGTGCGCCACCTCTGGGCCGAGGGCTCCAAGGACGCCGACAAGCTCGTGCTCAGCATGGTCGACGGCGAGGAGGTGGCCGACGAGTTCGAGGGAGCCACGGTGTGGTGGTGGGCCTACTCCAAGTCGCCGCCGCGCTCCGACGGCCCCGCGGCGTGGTGGAGCGGCGGCGGCGGCGCGCAGGAGGAGCGCCGGTTCTACAGGCTCTTCTTCCTCGAGCGCCACCGCGAGCTCATCCTCAACACCTACCTCCCGCGCGTCCGGCAGCAGGGCCGCGCCGTCATGGTCAAGAACCGCCAGCGGAAGCTCTTCACCAACATCTCCACGCACCAGTGGAGCGACGGCGGGTACATGAGGTCGGCGTGGAGCCACGTGGTGTTCGAGCACCCCAAGACGTTCGCCACGCTCGCCATGGACCCGGCGAGGAAGAAGGAGATCACGGACGACCTCGACATGTTCAAGAACGGCAAGGACTACTACGCGCGCGTCGGGAAGGCGTGGAAGCGCGGGTACCTCCTGTACGGCCCGCCGGGGACGGGCAAGTCGGCCATGATCGCCGCCATGGCCAACTACCTCGACTACGACATCTACGACATCGAGCTCACGTCCGTGCACTCCAACACCGACCTCCGCAAGCTGTTCATCGAGACGACGAGCAAGTCCATCATCGTGATCGAGGACATCGACTGCTCGCTCGACCTCACCGGCGCGCGCAAGAGGAAGAAGAAAGCCGCGGCGGAGGACGACAAGGACAAGAAGGACGGCGCGGCCGCCGCCAAGGCCGCCGCCGAGGAGAAGAAGGACACCAGCAGCAAGGTGACGCTGTCGGGCCTGCTCAACTTCATCGACGGGCTGTGGTCGGCGTGCGGCGTGAGCGCATCATCGTGTTCACCACCAACTACGTGGAGAAGCTGGACCCGGCGCTCATCAGGAGGGGCCGCATGGACAAGCACATCGAGATGTCCTACTGCGGCTTCGAGGCCTTCAAGTTCCTGGCCAAGACGTACCTCGACGTCGACGCGCACGCGCGGTTCGACGCCGTCGCGGAGCTGCTGCGGGAGGTGGAGATGACGCCGGCCGACGTCGCCGAGAACCTGACGCCCAAGAGCCTCGAGGACAACCCGGACTCGTGCCTCGCGGCCTTGGTGAAGGCGCTGGAAGAGGCCAAGGAGAAGAAGGCGAGCGGAGGAGGAGGAAATGGGGTGGCCTGGGTCGGGTGGGGGACGGCGTCGAGTGAATGGAGAAGACGAGGGCAGGAATGACATTTCGCGTGGCCTCTCCAGCGTGGAACGCTGATTTGGCACGCCACGTCGGACAAAGTGGCAAATTTGTAAGCAGCACGATGTAATAATGGCAAATGTGTTGATTCCTTTCTTATAGTGGCAACTGAAGGTGTGGCCTTTCTTACGATGGCAAATAATTAAATATCCCGTTTTCGTCGACGCCTCGACGGGTAAATAAAGAAAGAAAACATCACGCCTTTCAAGTTTCAACTTCATCCTCTTCAAGAAGGGAAGGAGATTCGCCACCTGGCCCCTGTTAATTTAATAATCTTTGCGTCAATATCATATAACAACAGCCATGCGCTAGTAGCCTAGTACAGAATTATTCGCTTGGATTGAATCGAGATGGCAGCATCGGATCTCCGGCGATCTGTGCTGCAAATCGGATATCCTCAAATTCAATGCAGGCATAAGTATACTGATAAACAGAAGCAGTATGGTACTTTTGAAAGACATATATGAGTGTTAAAAACTCATTAAAATAACTACGACCTCTTTTGACGAATGTAGTGGTTTCGTTGAACACTAATCCATTTGAACAGTAAACACTGCTCAGCACACCGGTAAATCCATCCTTCATCAAATCCAATGTCATAAAAAATAGCACAAAATGTTTATTAGCTATTTTTTCACACGAGATATTTAGAAAGATGCTGGTAATTTAGATGTGAGTTTAGAACTTGGTTAAGTTATTTTTATAATGGTATAGGTGGGTAATTTAGATGAATATTAGAAGGTTATTTTAAATTATTTTTTATAATGACAGAGGTGGGTAACTTAGCTATATAGGGTTATTTTAGGATATTTTCATAATAGAAAAGGTGGATAATTATTTAGAAAACATAATATATCAAATGGCTATGATGATTAGAGTTTATCGATTGATGGTTAGATGAATCCGATTTTTATGAGAATTTATAGCATTTATATTTTTTCTAACAAGAATTAACCTGGAGACTTTAAAACAAGTCTCAATTAGTAATAGTAAGATTTCACAGCCACCTTAATAAACCAAATCTCGAAAAGGAAAAAAGATCAAGCAATTATGTGCATGCATTTTAGGAAGGAAAAATGCAAGCAATTAAGGAAATAAGACAGTTAAATCTAGTTGGTAGAATCCTTGCAAAAAAAAAATCTAGTTGGTAGAAAAGGTACTAGTGCATTTTTTCGAGACAACATGTAAAAACTAATTGGAGTGAAAGGAGCAGTAATGGAACAAAGACGTCACTATCACCATAAAGGATAAGTATCACTCTACTGCAGAAAGGATTTTTACATAGAGATGGTAACAATATTTTGACAAATATTTAGTCACTCGCAACATAAGGCACGTTTAGCCACTCGAAACGTAAGGCCTGCTGGAATTTGGAAATGGTCTATTTTCGCGTGCGAAAAACGCCGGCCATTGTTTGTAGAGAGAGAGAGTAATCTACAGGGTGCCGTAGCAACAGGAGATCCAACCACGGCAGCCGTAATCTGCCGTGCTGGTGTACAAATTTCACACGAACGTAGCCTCTTTGCCGTCTTCAAAGAACGCGCCGGAGACCCCACCTTCCGGCAGCAGCGCCACCGCTGCCACCCTACTCCCGCCTTCCTCAGGCGTCAGGAGCCCTGAGTGCAAGGTGATGTCTGTCTTGATGTAACCGGGATGCACGCAGTTGATGCGCAGCGCCGGTTGCTTCATGGCCGCCTTAGCCACCTTGTACGCCGTGAATGCTGCCGGCCAACCGCGGGCGTCTACCTTGCCTGCCTCGAAGTCTTTCAGGAACATGTCCAGCAGCTCGTCCAGCCTCTCCTCGTTGAGGTTGCCAACATCGTTCAGCTCTTGTTTAAGCTCTTCGTTTCTGAAAAACTACATCAGGAAGAAATCTTGTTACCGTTTTATGATATCTAGTACAAAAAAAAGGTCAGAAATTGGATGAAATTGAAGAGCAATGTTCAAATTTTTAATGATGTGTTGAACTGGATTAGTTTGGAATGATGTATGATCAAGAGAAGTTACCCTAAGCAGCCCAAAGTCAGAGGAAACATTAACGATTCTTCCATCAGAAGAGGCTTGCAGCAGAGACAGTAAGGCTTCGATCACATGCTTTGTGCCGTAGTAGTTTGTTTGCAGGCCTTTCTTTGCAGCATCGTAAGTCTCCCGGGAATTTCTCCATAGCCATTCAAGTCTCTGGTCCCTATCCTTGCCACTCAGCTGTCACACACATCAACAAAGAAATTTGTTCAGAACATGCCTATGAGAAAAAAGTCATGTGCTTGATTGCCTTCTATATCAAGCATGGCCACTAAAACACACTGTTGGACGATAAACGCTACCACCTACTACAGCAATATCCCAATTAGCTGAAGATGTCTGCTCACCTCTTTTTCGCTTGTTGCTGACCCACAGGCAGGATCTCGGGCGTACTCAACGCCACCAAATGCGGCATTATTTATCTACAAACAGAGCACCTTCATCAGCCAATCACCACTGCGGCAATAGCAATTTAGGAAACCTTCAAAACTTCGAAAGAAGACTTACCAGAATGTCTAGCCTGCCAAAACGGGTCTTCAAGAAATCAGTTAACCTAGCAATGCTTAATGCATCCGTAATGTCCAACTGGTGGAAAATAACATTTGAAAGCCCCAGCTCCCTGAGCTTCTCGATGGCGGCTGCACCCCTTGTCTCGTCCCTAGCTGTTAAGATGACGGTGACACCATTCCCAGCCAGCTGCCGGCACACCTCTAGCCCAATCCCTTTGTTCCCACCAGTGATCACAGCAATCCTAGCATGCAAGGGCCATGACTCTGTACAGTTTAGGTTTGTAGTAAGGCTACCTGGGAAGAGCGAGATGCATACCTTGTGCTAGGGGAACTGGAGAGGGCTCCCTCCATGAGCATACACCACCAGCTCTGCTCTAACAATGCGCTAGGAGATGACTTTCTCAATCTGGTGCTGTATGGGTAGCCTTATCAACAAGTTAAAATAAAGGGAAAGGAGGCTACATGTACCTTTCAGTTTTATACACTTCAATTAGAGTAGCCAAGATTAGATTACAGGTTCACGTGGAGCATGCTTAACAGAGATGACAGGACAGGTCCTGTATTTTTTTTTTTCATTTGGGACAAATCAAGGTGGCATCGTCAGATCGCAGGAAATTGGACATCCTCTGAATAGCTAATAAAGACAAAAAAAAAAGGTGTCGCTATCTGAACTAAGGAACATGGTTGTTGTGCTAAGCACTGACGCCATGCAGAAGCAAGCAAGAAAACAAGGTTCCCAGATCCATAGGAATGCAGAAAAGCCTGACCTTGTTGTGAACATTCCAAATAAAAATGTTATTACACTACTAGAGGGCAATAATCTTGATTCAACCAATTTCTGGGAGCAACAAAGGAAGAAGTAGTCATGTAAACTTCTCACCTGCTTTGTGATTATGAACATATTCACCTTCATCCCTAGAAAAGCCAAAAACACGACGCTTCACGCTTCGAAGAAGTAGCACTTTTAACCACCATATATCTATCTAAGCATCTAGACAACAACCCAGAACAAAGAGGCCACAGCCCAAAGTAGTAGTAACTAGGAAGTAGTGTCCTACCAAGGAAAAATGTAAAGAATTAGTGGGATCAAACATTGCCAAGCTGGTCCATTGAAAATATGCAAACTTCTCGAGAGAAATCAGTGGTCCATTGCAAATATGAAAACGTCTCCAGAGAGATCATACAGAAGACAAGGAATCCATGAAAACGTCTCCACAGATAATACAGAAGACAAGGAATCCTGGTGTGGAGCTCTACAGTTTCCTTAGCATGCTAGTTTGAGTACACACTACACAAGTCAAACTACAGTACTTATTGGCATCAACTACTTCAAAACCCTTTCTTTTATTCTGAAACTGAGTAAGATATATGATTTCTTTTATTCTGAAACTGAGTAAGATATATGATCATACAAAGGACGCCTCCCCATTCAGATCAAAATATGCACCAGTTGGGCCATCGTCAGGCAAGAGAGCAACTTTTACAGGGTTGCGAGCACCCTCTTCAAGTGTCAATACTCCCATGTGCATAGATATATCAGTCTTGACATAACCAGGTGTCAGACAGTTGATACGCAGTGTAGGATACTTCTTAGCAAGAATCCTTGTGTATGCATTAAGGGCTGCTTTGGCAACTTTGTAGGCTGAAGATCCACCTGTTGGCCACCCATGTGCCTCTAGTAAGTTTGCCTTGAAATCTTCTAGGAACAAATCCAACAGTTCCTCCAATTTCTTTTCAGTAAGATTGTCAATGTCATGAAACTCCTGCCTAAGTTCTTCACTGTTGAAGTGCTGCTCAAAAAGAAAAGGTATGATCTTCATTAACTGAAAGTGAAAAGAATAAGGGAAATGGACTGAAACAAAGTGCACATTTTTATTGCATGCAACCCCCATTGGAAATGTTCTGTAACATCACATATTTTTGTGGTAATATATATACCACTGTTAAAAAAAAAAGGTTCTGATGGTCCCTGTATCTGTATTTGATGATACGAATTACAATGAAAGAAAATTGTGGAATGTGCACGCAAACAAGAAATCTTCTCCAAAAGGCTATTGGTTGTTGTACAACAAATAAATAAAACCCAAAGTAAAAGGGGGCATCCAATCATGCTACTGCACATATATTATGGCAGAACAATGTTGGCAATAACCTATGAGCAATGGCTTTGGTATTTACAGAACTTACTCTCAGCAGTCCAAAGCCTGATGAAACATTCACAATCCTTCCAGAGGAGGATAACTGAAGAAGGGGAAGCAGTGCCACTGTGACAATCTTGGCACCATAGAAGTTCGTCCTCATACATTGTTTAGCTTCCTCGTATGTCTCCTTTGAATTTTCTCTCATCCATTCAACTCTCTGGTTCACATCCATGCCTTCAACCTGTCCGCATAAACATATTTATTATTCTACAATCAAACAGATATTTTTCTAGTATTGCATACAAATATAACCGTGTGATTCAGTAAATAGTCAGGTTATAGGAAGGTACAGTACTACAGTATAAAATGCAGTTCACTTTTGAAACATGGTGGCTGGCTGGCTGGCTGAATAGAACTTGAAAGACGAGAGGAAACAACAATAGAAACAGGTAACTATATATACATTAACTTTGCTGTCTTGTGAAATATAAGAATTACATGGGAGTAGCTCACAAACTACTTCTGCAAAGCAACAATACTTTGTAAGTATATAAATTTTTGCTTACGAGTACCTGATCCTTCACTTTGGCTACCAAAACTGGATCTCGCTCAACGCCTGAAATCCCAGCATTATTGATCTACAGACAACAAGGGGGAGAAAGTGATGCTGATGCATTGCAAATAATTCAGCGAATAATCACTTCATTTCAAACACAAATGTGTGATAAGGGAACAAAGTTCAGAAACACAAAATGAAGCCAAAAAAAAATTGCGTGGAGAAAGTAAAATCATGATGGCTCCAGTTTGTGTTGAATGCTGCTGGTGTGTCTAAAACAAAACTCAGCGCAATAGTGAACGAGGTCTGTTTGCTCAATTTCATATGTAAACGTACCAGGTTCAATTTACACAGATAGAACAACGCATTGAACTACGTGCCTCTCTCTACTTTTTCAATTCCCAATGCATCTCCAATCATTGAATTCAATCGAATTCACCCTATCTAAACAAGGCCAAAATGAATGCATATCTCTGCCGGTGTCTATGCTAGCATATGGGAACAGCATCACTTCCCCAAATTCAGGAGCACACATCAGCGAGCGAGGCGAGTTGCAAAGGGGAGCCATACCAGGATGTCAAGCCTCCCGAACTGACCCCTGACGAAATCCGCGAGCCGGGCGGCGCTGGAGGGGTCGGTGACGTCGAGCTGGTGGAAGAACACCTCGGCGCCGCCGCTGGAGCGCCTGATGGCCTCGACCGCTTCCAGTCCCTTCGCCTCGTTCCTCGCCGTCAGGACGACCTTGAGCCCCTTGGTCGCCAGCTGCCGGCACGTCTCGAGCCCGACCCCCTTGTTCCCCCCGGTGACCAGCGCGATCCTGAGTGTACCCGGCGCGGGCAGCGCCGACGAACTCGCGAAATCAGCGGGGTCTGGGCGGCAAAAAGTGAAGGGACCAGAGAGGGGGGATTTCCACCGGCGTACCTATTGATCGACGGATTCGAGACGGCCGCGTCCATGCTTCCTCCGCTCCGATCGGGGCGGCGCGGGTGTGAGGAACGCCACCGCCTGAGCCTTTGGTAATTGGTATTGGAGCGGAAAATTGACGAGTGCGGACACGGAGCATGCCCACGCCGATACACTGCCATTTGCATGCGGGCCGGCCAGCCGGCCACACACCTTTCCTTCCGGGAACGGCGTCTGAAGCCTGTCGCTGTCGGCCTGCGCGCCGCCTGCCGAGCGTGCCGAGAGAGCCGCCGCCGCCGCCGCGTGGGGCCGCGTGTGCCGGCGGCGACCGTGGTGCGCCACATCGGCTTACGAGTTGTGGGCCACCAGGTCCAAGATTGGCCCAGTTTTTCGTGGCCCAGGCCGTTGAGCGAGCAAAGCAGGCTTGCTGTATCTCCTTGGGCTGGGCTTCTTTCTATCTGGAAGCACGGAACGCCCCCCGGGGCTGTAGTTACTAACTTACTATTTTTCCCTTTTTTTCTGAAAGTAAGCAACGTGTTTTGTTTTTTAAGTCCAAGGAAAGCCCGAGCATTAAGATCAACAAAAGACCATCAAACGGTTACAGCTCGGTAGCAGCACAAAGTTGTTGCCGCAGCCATCGAACCAACAAGGAAACAGTTTACATGCCAACAACCGTCGAAAGGAAAACACCATGACGAGCTAAAAACTCCCCTCTTGATCACTTATCGGCGCCATCTCCCTTTCTGCCTTCTCAGCCACCCTTGCTGTGAGCCTCAAGTCTTTGTCTTGTTTCTCCATCAGGAACAACCTTCTCCCATGATCACCCATGTCATCAGCCCTCCAGCTCTGGTTCTTCATCAGGAACATCATTCGCTTGTTATCATCTCTGATTTGCAATCTATCGGTTTTAGATGGTTGATAGCACAAACAAAAGCCTCTTGCTCTTTCTTCAGGCACAGAATTGAGCTGATTCATACTTTGCCAAGAATCATTGCGAAAACACTTGTTATTTCTCAGCTTCCACAAGCCTCGAATGGCGGCAGCAGAGAGCATGTTAATAACCACAAATTTCTTGTTACTTAACCAGCAGTTACCCATGAATTCAAAATTATCTCCTATTCTCCTACCCGCCACCAAAGAGATCACATTCCACATGTTAACAGCTACAATGCACTCAAAGAACACGTGTTGGTTTCACTCTTTTTCATTACAAAACAGGCATGATGTATCCTCTACATGTCTTCTTTTTCCCAGATTGTCTCTAGTCAAATTCTTATTTTTCTGAGAGAAGCCATAAGAAAAATTGAACTCTAGGAGGGACTTTAAGCTTCCACACAGCAGGGACAAAAGTGGGTTGAATGCCCTTGAAGTTTATAATCCTATATAAAGATTGAGAGGAGTAAACACCATGTGAACTATACTTCCAGATCATGACATCCTCCTCATTATTAAAGCAGATAGTTGAGGCTAACTGATACATCTCTAGCCACGGTCTACTGAGTCTACTCCCTACTGTTCTTCTAAAGGTACACCTCAGATCTTGCCCATGCCACAGCTCTGCTATGGTTTTAGATTTTTCATTAACAATAACATATAGGTCTCAATATTGAATAGCCAAATTAGTATTGTCTAACCAGTGGTCCTCCTAAAATCTAATCTTCTTAGGCCTTGTTTAGTTCGTGAAAGTTGGTCGAATTTTCTGTAGAAAAAGTGCATTGGGAAGCGTGTTGCAGAGAGAGGGCACGTTTTTCAATATATTACTTTTGGTTGAATTGCAGAAACTTGCTGGAACTAAACAAGGCCTTACTATCTCCAACTTGCCACTAGAAACCAAAGTTTACACCTCTAGCTGACCACATTAAGCCTTTAAAGAACTGGGAAGCCCCAAATTCCCAAAGCAGCGCTGTTTTGTGACTACGAGGAACAGCGTTCTTTAGCATATAGCCAGGCCATCTACCACATGATCGAGATTTAGGAATATAGGATTGTTTAAGGCGACCCATGTGAGGTGCTGCAGAGTCTTCCCAAAAAATCTTTACGACATGTGGGGTCGTATCTGCTGAATCCCCCATCACTTGCTTCAATAAGACGGAAGATGGCACACATCGGCAAAACTTTGTCGGGCTCGTCAATTTCTCAAGCCAAGTGCTCGCTCCATCCTGAATCACGGCTCCTGCACCAGGATTCCCGGCCCGGGTCACCTTGGTTGCGTACGCGGACATCGTGGATGGCAACGTTTTCTCGGTACCGACAGCAAGTAATAAAAACAGACGAAAGTGCACGGAGCTCTCGAACGACAAAGGGAGATTTTTCGGCACGAGGATGATGTCAAAACCTGGAATCCTGCGCGACTTCACCCTGATCTGATCCCTAAAATTCTCAATGCTCACGCGGTCACGCCCCAGCAGGCCTCTCCGGAATTTAAGAATTGTTTCTCTGAATCTGGTTAGAACAAGCATTAAACAAACCAGCATGCAGCCAAGCAAGCAATCACACAACCCCGTGTGCCAGCTTGTGTGCGCTGGAGATAGAAAGATCAAAGATGATCGCAAAACAACGGGCGCAGCAAGCACATCTCATGCAGACATGCAGTCGTACTTGGCTGCTTGCTATCCCTTCGCGCTGCCAGATGCCGGAAGGACATCACACAGCCGTCACGGTCCTCTTTCGGCCATGGCGTCGCGATAACATATTCAAGTAGCAGCGCGGCCACGAGTGCGGTGCCAACGGCCGCGCCGCCGAGGTCAAAAAGCGAAGATAGACAAGTTTGTCCCTCTCTTTCAAGAGATGCCGTGACGCTGACGTTTCCCCGTGACGTCGATCGTTGAATGTCCCTCGCACATCACACAT
>CM014276.1:52354341-52381456 GCA_004135705.1 Alloteropsis semialata | reverse complement strand
GCTCCTTGTGTGACTATCTGGTACTCTTGTCATGAAACTGAATAATTTTTTTTACTGTTATGAAACAATATGTTGCAGGAGAATGTCAAATATAAATCATTTTTTGTGTACTCTAATTTTGTTTTTGGATAATTCTCTTCTCCAAACTCCACCTCCTCTGAGAGCTTTCAGCACTGAGTACCCCCTTTTATAATCAGTTTCCCTTATGTTGTCCCTCTTTGAAACTGCAGAAAGATTAAAGACAGACCAAGAGATCCTGCCAAGTGGGATGAGATTGCAGATGTTGTGTCAGCACTGTCAATTCCAGTTATAGCTAATGGAGATGTCTTTGAGTATGAGGATTTTAAAAGAATTAAAGATGCTACAGGTTACTGTTTCTAATTAACACTTTGATTTGTGTTTTACTTTGGGTTCTTCACCTCTGTCAGTTAACAATCTCAAAACTGCCTGTTAATATGCATTTATTGGGACTACCACAATACTTCAATCGTTTTCTCAATGCTGTATGACATTAGACATTAACCACAGCTTCATTATTCATGATGAACAAGCATGCATGTAACATGGTTTCTGCAGAACTGTGAATTTGATATTATTTAATCTTTGCTGCCTGTGTTGCTTAACGTGCATTGGCAGGATTTTGTTAGGTGCTTAACCTGTGTAGCATGCATGTTACATGATTTTCAATGACAGTTGATCATGAACAATTTCACTGTTAGGTGCTGCTTCTGTTATGGTTGCCAGAGGTGCCATGTGGAATGCCTCTATCTTTTGTGCCAAAGGAAAAACACCTTGGGAGGATGTCAAAAGAGAGTACGTAAGAAAGGTATTTAATTTCACTGTCGTTTGTTTACAGGATCTCCTACTCATTTCGCATGGGTGCAAAAACATTTCACAACTTGTATGAGTATCTATCAAAGTTAGGATTTACATGTTCTTCTGTTTGCATTTAGTACTGACATCATATATCACTATAACTCTTTGTGGGCAGAGTATATTGTGGGACAATGATGTGAAGAGCACAAAGCATACCTTGAAAGAAATGATAATGCACTATTCTTGCCTTGAACTTCCTGAAGGGAAAGGTGTTATAAAGTGTGACAATTCTGCGGATATAGCGTAAGTTCAGCCAACCTTCATCTGTTTTCTTTCGCACATTCTGTGTGCACCAGTGAGTATGTTTTTACCTTATTTGTCCATCTATGCTACTTGGAGGTTTGCAAATGCTTACTCCTTTCTCATTGATAATGCTAGTCCACTTTTATTACTAAAGCATTCAGCAAACCATTCAAGCATCACTTATTCTTTTGTTATTCCGTGGTTCCCTTCATCTGGATTCAAATCTTTTAGATGCTAGCAAACCATTCAATCCTTGAATTTTGAAACCCACATCGTGAAGCCTGGAGTTATTCTATTCAATCTTGATCTGCAGGAATTAATATGAAAATTCAGCAGATTTTATTTTGTTTAAAATATTCATAAGATAATGACATTTCATGACATCATTGATTCTGCAACATGTACTGTCCACATATCCTGCTTGTTTGTTCATCTTAATGACCAATTTCTACTAATGTTTCAGGAGACTATACGGGGAGGATGACTACTATAATTTTGTTGTTTCAAATAGGAAATGAACACTATTTGACGTTGTGAGTTCTCATGTGGACCAGGTATCTATCTTCATATACATTGGGTCTAGAGCTAGTGAAAAAGGAAATAAAATATTTTGGGAAATTGATGAAATTTTATAGTTTTATATTAGAGATTCCTGCCAATAACAATTATATGCACAAATAAGCATGTCTGTTGACCAGGATTTCAAAACTTAACTGTGTTCGTTCCAGTTGCTTGGCCAGGCAGCCTTTTGTAACAGTGTCATGTATTGTATAGTGTATATGTCTATCCGATATTGATCAAGAAGACAAGAACTGGCTAAACTAAATGGTATTTTCCCCAGAACCAAGCAAAACTAAACTTGTCTGGAACTTGAAGAAAGATGATGTTAACTTATATATGTTACAAATTGTAGATCTACCCACATTATAACTTTAAAAAGTTATTTTTAATGATACAGTAAACAGTTGCAACAGTTCAGTGATCATTCGGAAATGGAGCGATGCTGTCGACTTCAAGAATGATTGACTTGTATGTCTTCCTAACAATTGTAGTCTCTTTGAAAATATACTCCCAAGAACCTGTATAACCAAATCTTTGTCTCTGAGAAATGTATTGCCAAGAACAACAAATTGTAATGCAATGGCTGAGCTCAATGTGACAAGTCCAAATATTCCCAGCTTTTCTTGTCATGAGTTGTACTTGAGATTGTTAACTGCGATCCTCTCTTAGGAATGGCACTCCTTCCCATGAGTAATTTTGGATTAGAAGTTTGATATTTTACCTCCAGATTGGCTAGTGTAGCTTAGCTTCGCAGTCTTACCTTGGAAATGCATTGCAATTTTCAGTTCTTTGGGCCTGTTAAATTATTAACAATTATTTCATTGTTGTTTGCCATCTAAGCTGAGAGTTCTCTTGCAGCTTCTGCTTGGATTCCTATCTCACTTTTATTAATGGGATTCGGAGGAATTCATCCTGCCACAGAACAATACAAGGTTACCGATTTGGCACTGTCTGGTGTAGGTCCACTGGTGCGGTGAGGATTTACAAATTGTTGATTCTTTTGGGACACAGGGGCTGCTGATCTTTCTGTTGTACTGGTACTAGATAGGTCCATACCTGGTATTAAGAAAACACCATACTTTCTGAAGCTCATACTAATTTAATTGCTACTATAAAGCATGGAAATTTTGTCATGTATTGTTGGTGGAAATAGCGTGGCGTTTTTTTAGTAATTCAAGTAAACTTTGATACGTTGGCTGTATTGTTATGATCCTATGGTTTAACAAATACTGAAGGTCTTCATGGTATATCCTTGATGATGACACTTATTATTTGCACTAAGCCTGGTATTTGCGACTCACATCGTTTAGTGTATTTATGCTTATCAGTATCATACAGATCAACCTTACAATGACTTCAATCCACTGGATCCCACATCATATCCTCTGGTGGGCCTTCGATCTACTTATCTGTATTTGCATCTGGATGGGTAAAGCCTGCATCAGCCATGACGTCACAGATGATTATACCGACATCTGCACCGCATGGTATTTCCCTTCCCCAAATCCGTAATACCTCATTCATATGATTTCTGCACATAGACCAATTATTGGTGTGGATGCCATCTTTGTGGTGCCCAAGATGTAGAAATATCGTGTGAATCAAGTAACGTTGCCGAAGAAACAGTCGAGATCTAACTTTGTTGACAAGCCAAACCTAGAGTTCAATTCTCTTCGATCGAAATCGCCACGTATCAGAAAATTCGTGTCGTGAACCGCCAGTATGCAAGGCTATGCGGCCGAATAATTTCTTGATAACTTCGGAACGTGTGTACTGGTTAGTTCTGGAGTTTGGCTTGAAGGCTTAAGCAAGTTAAGTTACTGTGTACCTTTGCTCCACAGCAGAACAAACTCGTGGTGGTTGTCTAGAAAACGCCTGATGATTAAGAAAACCATGAAATATGCAGCCCTCGATACCCCGTGCAAGTTCAATCGCTCACACATGTTGAGCGGTTTGGGGTTGGGAGTTCAAAAACCATATCCAGATTCCAGTTGGGATCAGTAATTTATCATCTGAACATTAAGCTAACCAGAGCACATCTTTACATTCAGGTCATCCACACTAAGGCCCCGTTTGATTTTTCAGTGCTAGAAACTGTTCACAACTTTGATCACTAATTAAAGGTATTAAATAAAGGTATTTTACAAAACTAACTCCAGAATCTCAGCACTAGGAACCCTGAAGAATCTAATGAGGCCTTTGACCGCATGATTAGAGGATGATTAGAGAATGGTTACTGCAGCATCACTGTAGCCAATCATCGATTAATTAGGCTCATTAGATTCGTCTCGAAAAGTTACGCTCATCTGTGAAGAGGTTTTGCAAATAGACTTCATTTAGTACTCCATGCAAGAAAGATTCTCTCCGTGCTAGATGCTAGACTAGGAAACCAAACGAAGCGTAACATTCAGGTGCAGCACTGCTCTGCAGGCACCAGGTTCTGAACTTGCATCGCCGAAAAGGGGAAAAAGGGTCCGAAGTCTGAACTAGGGGGTTTCAATTCCCCAAAATTTTTCACCAAAAATTTTCACCAAAGGGAATTTTACATGTATGGAGTAGTAAACGTGTGTTAATGACAAAACTCATTCTATAACCCTGGGTAAATTTGCGAGACGAATCTAGTGATGCTACAGTAGCCATCCACTAATCATCCACTAATCATGGATTAATTACCATCATTAGATTCGTCTCGCGATTTTCAGACGATATCTATAATTAGTTTTATTATTAGTCTACATTTAGTACTCCTAAATGGTAAAATTCTTTGCAAAATTTTTCACCAAAATTTTTCACCGGAATTAAACACCGCCTACTAGCAGTACATAACACGAACAAACTCTACTGGTTGGTAAGGTAACTACAGTCACTGGAGTGAGCCGACGATCAAGACTCATCTCCCTCCGGAGAGGTCAGAAATGGTGCTGACGCCCATCGACGTGATGGGGAAGGACATGATGTAGGGGTCGAAGCCCTGGTCCTGCATGAGCGCCAGAGAACATTAAGCTAACCAGAGAACATCTTTAGTTCAAAAAAAAGGATTCTGAGCATTAAGCTAACCAGAGAACATCTTTACATTCAGGTCATCCGCACTAACCAGAGAACATCTTTACATTCAGGTCATCCGCACTAACATTCAGGTGAACTGCTCTACAGTCTACACGCACCGATTCTGAACTGGCATCGTCGAAAGGGGGGGAAAGGGCTCTGAAGTCTGAACTACTAGCAGTACATAACACGAACAAACTCCAGTTATAGATACTGGGTAGGTAAGGAAACTACAGTCACTGGAGTGACCAGACGATCAAAGAATCATCTTCCTCCGGAGAGGTCAGACATGGTGCTGACGCCCGTCGACGTGATGGGGAAGGACATGATGTAGGGGTCGAAGCCCTGGTCCTGCATGAGCGCCAGCATGTTGAGGCCCTGGTACGTCGGCGAGAGCTCCGGCAGCGGCACGTCGCCGTCCAGGTACTGCACGACCTGCCGCATCCCCGGGCGCGCCCCCGGCAGCGGGTGCGAGCACAGCAGCCCCAGCCTCAGCACCAGGCTCGCCTCTCGCCCGGCGAAGTCGCCCCCCAGGCGCGGGTCCACCGTGTCCGTGACGGCCCCGGCGCGCCACCGGTCCAGCACCCAGTCCACCAGCACCATGCGGCCGTCGCGCGCGTCCTGCACCACGGGCTTCCTCCCGCACGCCACCTCCAGCATGAAGGCCCCGAACGCGAACACGTCCGACGCCTTGGACGCCTTGCCCGTGTGCCCCAGCTCCGGCGCCATGTACCCCATGGTGCCCACCACGTGCGTCGTGTGCGGGTCGGTGCCGTGGTCGTACAGCCGCGCCAGCCCGAAGTCCCCCAGCCTGGCGTTCATCTCCCTGTCCAGCAGCACGTTGCTGGCCTTGATGTCCCGGTGCACCACCACCTGCTCCCAGTCCTCGTGGAGGTAGAGCAGGCCGGACGCGACGCCCTTGATGGCGCGGAACCTCTGCGCCCAGCTCAGGGCCATCTTGCTCCGGTCGTAGAGGTGCCTGTCCAGGCTGCCGTTGGGCATGTAGTCGTACACCAGGAGCAGCTCGCCCTTGCGCCGGCAGTAGCCCAGCAGCTGCACGAGGTTCCGGTGCCGGAGCCGCCCGATGCTGACCACCTCGGCCACGAACTCCCGCATCCCCTGCCTGGACCCGTGCGCCACCTTCTTCACGGCGACCTCCATCTTGGACGCCAGGGCGCCACGGTACACCCTCCCGAAGCCGCCGACGCCCAGCAGCCGCTTGTCGCTGAACCCGTCGGTGGCGTGGTACAGGTCCTTGTACGAGAACCTGTGCGGGCCGAAGGTGGCCTCCCACTCCTCCTTCACCTCCGCGTACATGCGCCGCCGCCGCAGGAACGCGAAGACGGCGGCGCCCACGGCGAACACTAGCGCCGCGGACGCGATCGGCAGCACGATCACCAGCGTCTTGGACCGCGGCTTGGGGGTCGTGACCGGCAGGGTAGGCAGGGAGGAGATGTTGAGCGGCGGGGCGGCGCCGTTCATCTTGAAGCTCCAGCCGAGCACGTAGTGCCGGCAGAAGAGGATGCCGGAGGCCGACGAGAAGCCGACGTAGGCGGTGTCGCCGATGACGGAGGAGAGGTTGACGGTGGTGGAGAGCAGGGGCTTCTTGGGCCGGCCCACCTCCAGGGGCGCCATAGTGACATTGACCTTCATGGTCCGGCCGTCGAAGTCCACCCACACCTGCATCGCCTTGCGGGCCACCAGGCTCATGTTCCTGAACGCGCCGGTGGCGTCGTCGTAGTAGCCGGCGTTGTCGGCGTCGACGGAGTTGAGGCCGTTGACGTCGATCCCGACGTGGTTGCCGCTCATGTCGTTGAACTCGGAGTTGAGGATGGTGTCGAACTCGACGGCGAAGAGGTGGTTGGTGGCGTTGCCGTTGGTGGCGGAGCCGACGAGGCCGAGGAACTGGCCCGGCAGCGCGGAGGTGAAGTTGCGGCTCGAGGCCACCACGAACGCCATGCCGTGGCTGCTGAGCTCCTCGTACGCGCCGATGATGCCGATGACGAAGGCCGTGGAGAAGGACTCCATCGTCGCCGCGCCGCTGGGGCCCCGGCGGAACCGCAGCGGCGCCGGGTAGAAGGCGTGGGCCTTGAGCTGCGCGGTGGCGTTGGTGAGCTGCAGCAGCCCGTCCGGCGTCACCGTGGCCATCCCGTCCAGGGTGAGGTTCGCGCCCTTGAACCCCTCGAAGACGAACTCGTCGTCCGCCGCCGACGCCGCGCCGAGGCCGAGCACGAGGACGAGGAGCAGCACGAGCAGCGGCATGGCTACTGTCGATGGGTCTCCTCCGTGCACGCTTGGGACTGACAGTCTTGTCACTAACCTCAAACAGCTGGGCTGGGGAGTAGAAGCAAGCGCCGAGTGGTTTGGCTTTGCCCTCGGTGGCGCTCCCGTTGTTTAACGCGGCCGCCGTGCGCGTCTACAGCTTTTGGGGCGTGGCAGTGTGAAGCTGCCCAGATTCGCACGGCCGTGTTCGGTTGGAGGGACAAATTTTTTTTTCTCTCTATTAAATGCTACTTTGATCATTAATTAGGTGTATTAAATAAAGTCAGTTTACAAAACTACCTCCACAACCCCTGGCAAATTCGCGAGACGAATCTAATGAGCCCTTTGACCGTACGATTAGAGGATGGTTACTGTAGCATTACTGTAGCAAATCATGAATTAATTAGGCTCATTAGATTCGTCGCGCAAAGTTGCACTCATCTGTGAAAAGGTTTTGTAAATAAACTTCGTTTAGGGCTCTATGCATGCGACAGTATTTGAGGACAAAAAATTGTCCCCAACTGCCGAACACGGCATCGCTAGTCATCAGCACCTGCCTGCCGTACGCGCGGTGGCGAGAGGAGTAGGAAGGAGGGCATGAAAAATCTCATCTCGGCCGGTCGCTGTCTGAATTACCTTGCAGAACCAAAGCCGTGTTCTGCAGTTGGGAACAATTTTTTTCCCCAAATACTGTCGCATGCATGGAGTCCTAAATGAAGTTTATTTACAAAACCTTTTCACAGATGAGTGCAACTTTGCGCGACAAATCTAACGAGCCTAATTAATTCATGATTTGCTACAGTAATGCTACAGTAATCATCCTCTAATCGTGCGGTCAAAGGTCTCATTAGATTCGTCTCGCGAATTTGCCAAGAGGTTGTGGAGGTAGTTTTGTAAACTGACTTTATTTAATACCTCTAATTAATGATCAAAATAGCATTTAATGGAGGGAAAAAAATCCAACCGAAAATCGATTTGCTGTATCATGCCTTGTCTGTCCCTCGGGTCGGGATCCGTGGATGGTGTGGACGGCTGCGCGCCCGTGTGCCGTGATGCGGGCGCCTGCCTATGCCCCGTCCCTCAGTGTAGCTCGATCCCCAGCCGCTGATGGGATCCGAAGGTCAGCGTCAACGTTTCCGGCCTCTTGTTTCCCCGTCCCCACGGATCGAAGTCTCAGCCGAGGACGACGCGATTGCCCCGCGCGGCCGTCGCCGTGCAGGCCCACAGCCCGCAGCAGGCCGCCGTGGCGTTGGCGGTGGCGACTTCCCCAGCCCCGCCTGGTCACAACAACCCACGAGTCCCAAGAAGCTTCCGTTGCCTTGTCCCCAGCCGTTTCCGGTCACAAGAAGCTTCCGGTTTGCATTTGTCTGTTCCACTGGCCTCGTTTTCTACGGTGGTTGAGGCTCGACGAAACGCGAGTCGTCCTCCAGGGCCCAGGGCAGGCACCGAGAGATTCACACCCATCTGCCGCGAGATTTTAGCGCCAGTATAAAAGATGGAGATTTTAGTGACAGTATAAACAATGCCAGGCCTTTTGACTACCTGCGATTCTGGATCATGTCGAGCAACCTTAAACAACCTGGCTTGATAGATCGCCGCCCTGCCCACCAGAGGACACCAACCCAATTTGGTCACGCTCACCCAGTGGCCAGTACCTGCCCTAATCCTGTGTTGCTGTGTTGCAACGTGACGACACTTGACCACTCACTGCTGTCATCGCTTGTCATCGCGCATTTCCTTGACCTCGATCGGCAATGCCGTCGAAATTCAATGGTACGCGCTTGGCGACCTCCCCGTCCGGCAAGCAGACATATGCCACTGTGACCGTGGACGGGCCCGATTGGTCCCCGTCACCGACTCCCCTCTTCAACCGTGATCAGGCGGCCGTGCTGAAGGGACGAGTCCTCGCCGGGGTCAAAGCATCGCCGTCGTTCACACCGAGACGGAAGCTCAGTCAGTCAGCCCGTGAACTACTCTTCTGCTACTTCAATCCAGTATTGTTTCCGTGGAGATAGCCTCCTCATCTTACAGCTGCCGGAGGCCGTGGACTGGTACGGGATGGGGCGTCTCCGCTTGCTCCTCCTCTCACTCTCCCTCCTCCTCCTCGCTGCCGCCTGCTCCGACCATGGGGCCGTGCTGGCTGCTGAGGAGTTCACTTACAACGGCTTCGGCGGCGCGGACCTCACGCTCGACGGCATGTCCGTGGTGGCGCCGAACGGGCTCCTGGTGCTCAGCAACGGCACCAGCCAGATGGCCGGCCACGCGTTCCACCCAACGCCGGTCCGCCTGCGGAACAGCCCCGGCGGCGCCGTCCGGTCCTTCTCGGCGGCGTTCGTCTTCGCCATCGTGTCCAACTTCACCGTGCTGAGCGACAACGGCATGGCGTTCGTGGTGGCTCCCGGCACCAGGCTCTCCACCTTCAACGCCGGCCAGTACCTCGGCATCCTCAACGTCACGGACAACGGCAACGACGGCAACCGCGTGCTCTTCGTCGAGCTCGACACCATGCTCAACCCAGAGTTCCAGGACATGAACAGCAACCACCTCGGCGTGAACATCAACAGCATGAGGTCGCTGCTGAACCACAGCGCCGGGTACTACGACGACGCCA
The DNA here is from genome assembly GCA_004135705.1 of Alloteropsis semialata. Taxonomy (NCBI): domain Eukaryota; kingdom Viridiplantae; phylum Streptophyta; class Magnoliopsida; order Poales; family Poaceae; genus Alloteropsis; species Alloteropsis semialata. The sequence continues at coordinate 52,371,858 of CM014276.1, read as the reverse complement.
CCGGGGCGTTCAACAACCTCAGCCTCATCAGCCGCCGGCCCATGCAGGTCTGGGTCGACTACGACGGCGCCACCACGCGCCTCGACGTCACCATGGCGCCCATGGCCGTGCCCAGGCCGAAGAAGCCGCTCATCTCCGCGCCGGTCAACCTCTCGGCGGTCGGGACGGACACCGCCTACGTCGGCTTCTCGGCGGCCACGGGCGTCATCTTCACGCGCCACTACGTCCTGGGCTGGAGCTTCGCCATGGGTGGCGCGGCCCCGCCGCTGGACACCTCCAAGCTGCCGTCGCTGCCGCGGTTCGGGCCCAAGCCCCGGTCCAAGGCGCTGGAGATCGTGCTCCCGATCGCCACCGCGGCGTTCGTCCTCGCGCTGCTCGTCGGCGTCTTCCTCTTCGTGCGGCGGCGGCTGCGGTACGCCGAGGTCCGCGAGGACTGGGAGGCGGAGTTCGGCCCGCACCGCTTCTCGTACAAAGAGCTCTACCACGCCACCAAGGGCTTCAAGAACAAGCAGCTGCTCGGCACCGGCGGGTTCGGGAGGGTGTACAAGGGCGTGCTCCCGAAATCCAACCTCGAGATCGCCGTGAAGAGGGTGTCGCACGACTCCAAGCAGGGGATGAAGGAGTTCATCGCGGAGGTGGTCAGCATCGGCCACCTCCGGCACCGGAACCTCGTGCAGCTGCTGGGCTACTGCCGGCGCAAGGGCGAGCTCCTCCTCGTGTACGACTACATGTCCAACGGCAGCCTCGACAAGTACCTGTACGACAAGACGAAGCCCGTCCTCGACTGGGGGCAGAGGTTCCAGATCATCAAGGGCGTCGCCGCCGGCCTGCTGTACCTCCACGAGGACTGGGAGCAGGTGGTCATCCACCGCGACATCAAGGCGAGCAACGTGCTCCTCGACGGCGACATGAACGGCCGGCTGGGCGACTTCGGCCTCGCGAGGCTGTACGACCACGGCGTCGACCCGCAGACCACGCACGTGGTCGGCACCATGGGCTACCTCGCCCCGGAGCTCGTGCGCACGGGGAAGGCCACCCCGGTCACCGACGTGTTCGCCTTCGGCGTGTTCGTGCTGGAGGTGGCCTGCGGGCGGCGGCCGCTCGGGCGCGCCGTCGCGCCCGACGACCAGAGCGTGCTGCTGGACTGGGTGCAGGAGCACGAGCGCAAGGGCGCGGCGCTCGACACCGTGGACCCGCGGCTGTGCGGCAAGTACGACGCCGACGAGGCCCGGCTGGCGATCCGGCTGGGGCTCGCGTGCGCGCACCCGCTGCCCGCGGGGAGATGCTCCAGCCACGTTCGGGCTGAGTCGGCGAGGTAGAGGGGGAGGCTCTTGATGATGAAGTAATCGTCTTGTGCTCCCCCCGCATGACACGCGAGCCGGTAGTCCTCCAGCCAGACGCTGGGGTTGGTGTCCCCGTCGTACTTGGGCACCGTCGTGGGAGCACGGAAGCGTGGGGGAACCTGGGCGCCGAGGACGCGGGGTCCGAAGGCGCGCGGCCCCCTGGGGTCAGGTGACGCACTCCTGCTCCGGTCTTCGCCGCTGTCATAGCGGCCTCCACGGCGCCTGTTGTAGGCTCGGCGTGGTCGACGTTGATGGTGCTCGTCCCGTTGCTTGGCGCCTTCGTCAGCTGCGGCCGCGCGATGATGTACGGAACGCTCATGATCGGGCTCTCGAGGAGCTCGCTGGCGTGAGGCAGAGCTTTCCGCCTGCTGGACCGCCGCGGTTTCCAAGAGCGCACGGAGCTGCTGATGGAACCTCCTATCTTCAGGTGCCGCTGGTTCGGGATGCTCGCGGAGCAGGACAGCAGCCGCAGCAAGGTTCTGGGACGCCCGGTTGAAGACCTGCGCGTCGTTGGGGTTGCCACCGTCGTTGACGATGCGCTGTTGCACCTCGCGGGCCCGTGCGCGGGCGGCCCCCCCGTCCGCGTTTCTCCGGAGCTCGCGGTTGAGCTGCTGCCGTTCTTCCTCGATCTGGCGCCGGGCCTCATCTAGTTCCTGCAGCCTGACCCGCCGAGCATCGTCTGCCGGGGCGTTGGGTGGTGGCGCTGCAGGAGCGTCGGCAGGAGGAGCTGCTGGTGCCCGGGCAGGTGGAGCCGCAGCGGCGTTGGCAGGTGGCGCTGCAGGGGCGCCATCCCCCGTAGAGCTGCTCGCAGAGTGCACATCTCCGTCGGGGGTGTGACACATGAAGCACTCCCGAAAAGGGTCGAAGTTTGGCGGAGCCCACGTCAACCGTGGGCGGGAGCTTTGCTTGCTCGCCGTACCCTCGGTGGTTGGCAGAGCGCGGGGGGCGATCTCCGTCGGTGTCGGGGTGGCCACCGGGTCGCTTGGCAAGCCCGGCTGTCCCTCTGGGTACATGGCGTTGTAGCAGTCGATGAACTCGTCCCAGGGGAGCTGCTCCTGCCCTCCAACCTGGAGGGCGAGGTTGGTGAGCATGTAGGAGACGTTGCGGAAGTGCTCCTGGGACGGGCTCCGTCCCAGGGCGGCCGCCAGGTCCCCTCCGAGTAGGTCGAAGACGTAGGCGGTGGCTCCCGCCATGGCGTGAGAGGGCTTGGGCCCCTCGTCGTGGAACGTCTTGCCGTCGTCATGGGCAAGCTTGGGGCGCACGAAAGTCGCCCCGATGATGGGCTCCACCGACTGGTCGATGACGAAGTCGAGGGAGCCGAACCGCAGGTGGTCGCCGGGCGCCAGCGAGGCGCCGCCGTGGGCCATCCGGACCCTGGTGGAGCGTCGTGACACGCGAAAACGCCCCTACCTGGCGCGCCAACTGTCGGGGTTCTCTACCGCCGACAAGTAAATTTCCTACGATCGCGTGTCAGGATCCGGATGGTGACTCAAGAGACAGGGGGTTTATACTGGTTCGGGCCTCCGGAGAGTAATACCCTACGTCCAGTGAGCGTCGCTGTTCTCAAGTCCAAGTCTGTAGTAGGGGTGTACAAACTGGTCGGGAGAGGGAGAGGGTCCCAAGTCCCTGCGTGGAGCGAGTGAGTGAGCTGTGTGTTGTGTCCGAGTGTTCGTGAATGGTGTTCCCATTTCCCCCGCGCTGACGTCCCCTCGTCCCCTTTTATAGCTTCAAGGAGAGAAGGGAGCGGGGGGTAAGAAAGGAGAAAATTACAACGGGAGTTACTGCCCCCGAGAGCTTCGTCCAGTGTCGTCTGCCGAGCCGTACGGGGAGCAGGTGTTGACGGAGTGGGCGCCCCGCCGGACCCGGGATCGTACATCCCGGGTGGTTGACGCCGATGCCTTCTCGGGTAAGCTCCCGGGTAGTTCCGGGTCGTGGTTGACTTGCCCGAGGTCCTTGGGTGCTCCAGGTGTCCTGCTCGGGTTCCAGATGTCGTCCGGGGGCGCCTGGAGTGGTACTGGAGTGCCTGGTGTAGCGCATGCATCCGGGTGCTCCAGGTGTCCTGCTCGGGTTCCAGATGTCGTCCGGGGGCGCCTGGAGTGGTACTGGAGTGCCTGGTGTAGCGCATGCATCCTTCTCCGGACTGTAGCGCTCCTGTTCGGACGAGACGGGCGCCACTGTGGCTGCCGTGGCGAAGGACGGACGCCCATCCTGTTCTGACGCAGCGGGTACCAAGTGGGTACGGCGCCGGATGGGCCGGGGCGCGGCCGGGTAGTTTCACCCGGGGCGTCGGAGACCGCTCGGGAGCGGAGAACCCCTCGGGCGAACCGGGAGGCCACTCGGGAGCGGAAAACCTCTCGGGCGAACCGGGAGGCCACTCGGAGGCGGAGAACCTCTCGGGCGAATCGGGGAACCACTCGGGAGATCCAAGTAGTCGGGGTACGGGGTGTTCGCCTCGCTTTGGGTCTCTGATTTTTGTTTTTTGAGGGGTGGATTATTGCGAGCTCCTGGGTTAAGAGGTTGGATTGGGCACCCCTAATTCAGATCCTCGTCAATTTGCTTTAACAAATGTAAAATCATATTTGCATTGTAATGCTATAAAACTAATGGACTAAAATGATCATGTACCTGGTGCCATATAGCCGCATGTCCCTGCAAGGATAGTACTCGAACTGGAGTAAATGTGCTTCAACTTCCTAGCCATGCCAAAATCTGATACATAACCTTTAAAATCACGGTCTAATAATATATTGTTACTTTTGATGTCACGATGTATAATGGGTTCATCACAATCATGGTGCAAGTAACAGAGAGCTTGAGCTATATCTCTCACAATGGCAACTCGTTTGGGCCAGTCAAGCTCTCTCGCAAGTTGTTCGTCACGAAGAATGGATGCTAAGCTTCCCCTTTCCATGAGATCGTACACAAGAAACCTGCACTGAGAGTGTGAGCAATACCCATACAGCTTGACTATGCATCGATGCCTTGTTTTCGTCAGCACATCGATCTCAGCATGAAATGTTCCTTCATCAGTGTATTCTTCCGTTGAGTGGAGCAGCTTGACTGCAAAGACACTTCCACCAACCTCAGCTCTGAAGACAGACCCGTGTCCTCCAGAACCAATGCAATATTTCTCATCAAAATTTTCTGTTGCATCGAGTATGTCCTTGAATGCAATCTTTCCGTTGAAATTCCATACGGAGAACATATCTCCATGCTTGCTTCTGGTCCTGCATTTTGCAAGCTTCTTCCTCCAATAAAAAAACTGCCATGCTTCCTATTGCAATAGAAATGAAGCAGAAGACACCAAAACCAAGAAGTACTGCTAAGATGAGGCGTTTATTATGTTTTTTCCCCTCATTCTTTCCATCAAGCTCTGGTGCTTTACATGGTGTTAAGCCATACCGTTGGTCACCACAAATACCAATATTATGGTCAAGAGAAACTAAGACAGAAGGGAGAGATGTGCCCCCAAATCTGCCACCCAAACTGTTGTATGACAAATTGAGGTTATGCAGTTGGTAAAGCTGTGCAAGAGTGATTGGAATGGTACCACTTAGATTATTTCTGCTGAAATCCAGATCATACAGGCCAGTACATTCCTCAAGATCTTGTGGTATTGATCCTGTCAGTAAATTGTCTGATATGCGCAACTGCAACAAATGGCGGCACTGTCCTATTTGAGGTGGAATGCTTCCCGTAAACCGATTGCTGCTTAAATCTAGATGAGTGAGGTTAACTAGAAATCCAATTTCTGATGGCAGCTGTCCATTAATCTGATTGGAAGCAAGCGCAAGCTTTTTTAGAGACCTCAAATTCCGGAAAGTGGAAGGGATGGAGCCTCGTATTTGGTTGTTGGAAACGTCCAATAACTCTAGGCTTGTTAGATTCCCAAAGCTTGCAGGAATGGAGCCATTGATGCTGTTTCCAAGCAGATGCAGGAATGACAGCCTATGGAGCAATCCCAACTCATGTGGTATATTTCCAGACAAATTGTTGCTGGTAAGCCCAATGAATTCCAACGAGGTCAGATTTCCAAAACTAGAAGGTATTGGGCCAGTAAAGGTATTACTACATAGATCAAGTTTCACTAAATTGTGCAGCATGCCAAGTGTAGAAGGGAGATGCCCGTTTAGGAACTGATAATTCTCTGAGAGATCGAGGTAAGTCAGACTGGTAAGGTTACCTATGGAGGCTGGGATCGGTCCGGAGAGGGAATTGCTTGAGAGATCCAAGAATGTGAGCTCACCGAGTGTACTGATTCTCGGCGGTATTCGCCCTGAAAGGTTGTTGTCATTGAGGTCGAGATGGGCAAGATGAGGCAAGGCTGCCAGGTCAAGCCCATCTAATCGGCCTGAGAGATTACACGAGGGAAGAGAGATGCTGACCAGAACTGGCACAGCAGAGTTGAAGTCACTCAAGCCACGGCCATGAGGCGTTGTGGTGCTGCAGGCAACACCAGTCCAGTTGCATGGGCTGATGTGCTTGCTCCAGGACTTGAGGCAGGCTGAAGCAACGGAGTCGCCGTCTAGGCTGGATCTCCATCGAAGAAGTGCTTCTCCTTCCTTGTCCAGTTGCGTCGCCGTCTCCGAATTTGCACAAGAGAAAAGGAGTGGTAAGGCAAGAACAAGAAGCAGTGCCGGTGACATCTTGAAAGCGAGGAGAAGCATGGTGTGTTGTGGAGTTGGTGAGGCTGTAGGAGCTCATAAGAATGACGGCCTACTGGCTCTGCTGGTCAGGAAATATAAACACATGAAGGACGTACGCGTCATCATAATTCACTGTTGAAGGAGCTGGGAGCCAGATGTACTAACACGGTTACCATGACTTGTGTAATTGTGTTAATCGTTCAACACGGCATGTTGCCGTGTTTACATGAAGGTTTGAAATTTTTTACAAAAAGGAATCTTTCTTGCATGGAGTACTAAATGAAGTCTATTTGCAAAACCTCTTCACCGTGTTTACATGAAGGTTTGAAATTTTTTACAAAAAGGAATCTTTCTTGCATGGAGTACTAAATGAAGTCTATTTGCAAAACCTCTTCACTGATGAGCGTAACTTTTCGAGACGAATCTAATGAGCATAATTAATCTATGATTTGCTAAAGTAATGCTACAGTAATCATCCTCTAATCGTGCGGTCAAAGGCCTCATTAGATTCGTCTCACGAATTTACCAGGGGCTGTGGAGGTAGTTTTGTAAACTGACTTTATTTAATACCCCTAATTAGTGGTCAAAGGAGGGTGAAAAAAATTTCACCTTGGGACTCCAAAAAATTTTGCAAAAAGGAATCTTACATGCATGGAGTACTAAATGAAGTCTATTTGCAAAACCTCTTCACGGATGAGCGTAACTTTTCGAGACGAATCTAATGAGCCTAATTAATCCATGATTTGCTACAGTAATGCTACAGTAATCATCCTCGAATCGTGCGGTCAAAGACCTCATTAGATTCGTCTCGCGAATTTACCAGGAGGTTGTGGAGGTAGTTTTGTAAACTGACTTTATTTAATACGCCTAATTAGTGGTCAAAGGAGGGTGAAAAAATTTTCACCCTCCATCTAAACACTAACGTGGGGAGAGTACTGAGGCACAGTAGTCAAAACAAAGAGAAGACCACCATGTGTATAACGTTCCAATAAGTAGCTATACTATTATTCGCTGGTCATGGTGCGGGTCCCGCGCCGCTTTGCTTTGGCGGCTTGGCCTTCAGGACGACAACAGTAGCGCTTCTCAGTAACGCAGGATCGGAGAGGATCAGAAAAAATTTCCGTCTGCTTTGCACGCAAAGAGCTAGCTTTGGTTCTTTTCCCCGCACTGCTTTCATTTCGAGGAGCCCTGCTGGGTCGTTGTTGCATCGCTGGAGCCCGGAGGACTTTGGAGAGGACAAGCTATAATGCCAAATGGGCCACCGCGTAAACTGGATCGGATCTGACAGAGCCCAGGGTGGAGCCAGCAGGAAGGGTGCAACAAGGACTAGAACGTTAAAGGGCCGGCTCGGTAGGCGGCAGACACCTCGAGAGAATCTTATTGGCGTGGGGGTGCTCAATTTATCAGCTTTGATTGATAAGCGGCCAGAGATTTCGTTATCACACAACGGAAACTAAGCTTGCTTTATTGGAGACAGAACGTGTCCCAACACGTTGTCAGTCTATTAATCGAACTAGTCCAATATTTTTAAAAGCTATTATATTTAAAATTATTCAAAAATTAAACTCATACGTAATAATCAAAATTGTTTACGTACTACTCTTTCATTTTTGTCAATACTTCAACACAATGCTCATAAAGATGTGTACTTATCATTTTCTATTTGAAATTGATTTTTAATTAGTAATTACTCTATACACTTTTTCATCCACATTCACAATTCGTACACTTTGTATCGCGCCTCCACACATTATATTTAACATAAAATCAATATTTTTCATTACTTTCTCACATATCTTTATCTATTTCTAAAGATAGGATTGCTTCTTCTATTTTTTTGTCTGTCCTGACATGTGGGTCCCACCTATTGCGACAAACGGTAACCACGGTTCTAACTGTCGGCATCGGTTTTCTAATTGGATTAGAGTCCTAACTGAACCCATCAATCTTTTTCTCCTACCTCTCTATCTCTATCTATATATGTCTTTACCTATTTCTAAAGGAAGGAACGTTTCAGTGTTCTGTCATATACGTCTCATGATCGGATTAGACATATTTCATCTTGTCCTCTGATCGAATTAGGAGTAGTCCATTGTATACCGCAATCAGATTAGGAAAAGCAGTTAATTACTTTAACTTGCTTAGAAGAACGATATAACGGTCTTCATCCGTAGCAACACACAGGCAAGGTTGCTAGTACATGTATAAATGGTTCTATGGTAACAATGATAAATTACTGTAATTTAGAATCATACATCAGTTTACTTTTGGACTTTTCGGTAGAATACACATAAAGATAATTAGATTAAGATTTAGGTGTTTAGTTCAGGTTATCTTTAATAACAACATACGTGGGTAACTTAGATACAAATTTTGAATGTCATTTTGAGTTATCCTTTATAATGATATGCATGAGTAAATTAGACAAAAATCATGGATTAATTTAAATTAGTTTTATAATGGCATAGCTCAATAATTTAGATACATTTTAGGTTTTATTTTAGAATACTTTTATAATGATAGTAGCGGGGAACTTTTTAAAAATTTAATTAGACCAATGACTATGATTATTTGACTTTATATGATTGACGTTTCTGGCTTCTATGAGAATTTATAGGATTTGTCTTTTTTCTAGCGTGTCTCGTGATAACTAATGCGGAGTCTCCAAATAAAAAATTAAGGCTGCATTTCTACTAAACTATTATGAGCTATCTCTCATTTGTTTAAATATTCTTTTCATCTAATTGTGATAGATCATCATTAGTAATTACTTTATAATGTTTTCATATACAATTATAATCTTTAATTTTTCACTTTGCATCACATGTATGCCTTGAATTTATTTAATGAACCCTTAGTTTGAACTATAATTTTAAAATATAGAATTCTATATTGTCACCACTTCCCCTATATATTTATAAATGGCAACACACATTATACGTATATATCTTAATCACTATATAATATATCAATAGTGTATGAAATACATGATTTAGAATCTTATATAGGTGTATATTTTTAATTAAGGTGATTTGGATTCCAATGTAGGATTAGCTCATGTTATTTTTAATAGTGACATATGTGGGTAATATAGATGTAAAATAGTTAATTTGAGTTAGTTTTTAGGTATTCGTAGTGGGTTAATTTAGTTGCAAATTTATGAGATTTTTTTAAATATTGTTTATAATGGCATAATGGGTAATTTCAATGAAGATTATGGGGTTACTTTTGTTTATTTTATATAATGGCAGAGGTGGGTAATTTTGATATAGATTTAGGAGGTTACTTCAAGCTATTTTCATAATGGCATAGGTGGGTAACTTTTTGGAAAATATAATAGATCTAATGGCTATGATGATTTGAGTTGTGAGAATTTCTAGGATTTCTCTCATTTTCTAGAGTATCCACCTAAAATCCTAGGTGGCTTCATCTGGAGGCTTCAAAAGGAGCCTCCAATTAGTACTAGTAATATTACAAAGCTCTTATAATATATTGGAAACACGTTAGAAAGCATTTAACCTATACATCAAATCACTACTACACAAACCTCTATAGTCGCGGTTGAAAACCGTTTTTGTCCTAGTTTGCCAACATAGACTATACATTCGAGACTAAAAGTCTGAGCCTTTAGTCCCAGGTGCAGCAACCAAAACAAAAGGGCACATTAATTAAGTATCGGTTAGTAACTTCAATCAGGACTAAACAGGCTCCATGCCTTGGCCAGAATGTGGCCCTTAGTTCTGGTTAGAGTTATCAACCGGGACTAAAGGTCTCATTCTTTTTTCTTTTTTTCTGTCTTCTTTTACATCCACCTATCATTACAATTATGTTTACATAAACTAATATACACGTTCTACACCACTGCCATATATATGTCTACATACGTTAGGGTATGAAACCAACTAACATATATAAAAGTTGAAAACAATTACAAAATGTATGAAAAATATAATTAACTAACACATAGATACATATATTTCAAAATGTATGAACTAAAACGACAAACTTGAATATTACATCATCCATAACGTTTACTTATTTTATTGATTTCTTTTCCATTGTAATAGAATGCACCATTCTTTCTTACGACCTCTTAAAAAATAAATCTTGCAAGGGATACTTGAATAGCCAAGACTCTTTCCCTTGGTAGGATCTGATCTCGCTTCCTCATATCCTATGAAGATTTGAAAATATGTTAACATAAAAATTGGATAATGAATATACAAAATTTTGTAAATATGAATATATGAAAGATTGGATGAAAAGAATATACGAACAATATGAAAATAATGCTTGTACCCACAGTGCAGGATTATAAACCAAGGCCAAGCACTGTTTCAATAATAAGAATACTACATGCTATCACTAGGGCTGAAAATAACCCTATCCCAAAATAAGTACCCAATTACTACATCGAGAGCCCTCTCGATTCAATGGGATCTTGAGACCCTATTAGTTACATCCTTTGGCACGCAATACAAAGTAACTTCAATAAATGAGGAAAGTAGCAGAAGGAGAAAGAGGAAGGGGAAGGTGGCCGCACGTGGTAGGTGGGCGGAGCGGCCGACAATGAAGGCAGTAGGGTTAGGGTACGTTCTGGCTTACCTGGGTTTCGGGTTGTGGCGGAGGACCCCCATGGTTGGCTGGCGTAAAAGGATGCCCAGCGGTGGAGGCAGGCATGGCGAAGGTGGTGGGTGTTGACGGTCCTTAACACCATATTTTGATCGTCAATATGCCGGGATAACTGGAACATATACAAGGTACCATACATATTTATTTAAACTAATAAAGTTCCATGAGTTTTGGTGAGTATTTTCATGCAGGGGTCAAACAAGCCACAAAACAGAGGAAGAAGTGGAGCTGGGGCAGGTTCGATCGAACCAGGCTAGGTCGGCCGACCTGGTCACCAACCCTGGACTAGGCTCGATCCCGCACACAAGCAAAGAAACACAATGAGGATTACTTTCCACCGTCGGATGAATGTCTGTTGGATCTAAAGGACCTGATCCATGGGTCCACTTTATCCATGCAAGAATGCACGACGTACTTGTCAACTGCCATGGAGCCGACACCCTGAATGTCCACTTCGCTGAGGCGGTGCATCAGAGGGCTAAGGAGAGAAAGGACAGGGTCGGTTGAACCCATCCAGCTGCCATTCAACTTTCAACTGACCTACAACCACCATCAGGAGGGGATCCACTCCATTGATGAAGGAAGGTGGCAGATCATGGGGTCGGCCGAACCCCGGCCCTCTGGTTTGGCCGAACAAGGCTCATTTCCAACCACCATGCCACTCTGCCTAAAAGTACCCCCTGGTCCCCCTTGCACTACAAATAGGTGCATTCCCACAAGACTGACATGTACCGAGAAAGAGCTCCCTAATTTACTTTGTTGCTTAGGACAGTTTAGTTGGGAGTTAGAGTTGAGCTGTGCTGTGCCTTAGGAGTCTGAAAGAAGTCTTCAGGAGTTCTGATATTAGCTCTTGTATCTTTTCCCTTTACTTTTGTATAACTCAAGTGATCAATACAAGTTCAGTTCTATCTTTACTCGAGCCAATTTATATTCAGCATCTACTTTGCTCTAGTTGCAATTTTCTAGCTTAGACTAAATTTAGTCTTGGCTTAGGTCTTTGAAATCTTATCTTTGAATTCATCTTAGCGGGTTTCCTGCCGAAATCCTTGGGGATTACGGGCAATCCTTTGAGATCTAGTTGGATCGCTTATCCATCTTTTGTTAGCGTGGTGCCTAGAATTGATCTTTGGCATGATTTGCATTTAGATCAATGGATAGTTGTGGTAGCCACAGGTGGTGACAGCCCTGTCTGGTCGACATATTCCACAAAATTAGTTCTGGCCCGTTGGACTAAGGAGTAGGCATTCCACTTCCCATCTCATCCCTTTCCGCAAGTGGTTACATATCGGGGCCTTGAAGTTAAGAGTAAGACTAGGAACAGAAACTTTAGGCAGAAGTTCAATACTAGTTTAGGCTTTTCTAGAGTTGATTCAGGGTGATAGGCGATCATAGGATTCCTACCTCTTCTGTTGTCCTCCCAGCTAGCTAGTCCTTTATATTTATTCTTGGGACCTTCTTGTGTCATAATTATCACTTCTATCATTTACCTCACCCCCGTTGAGTCGTTATTCACTAAAGTGTGTGTGTTCTCAAGATCTGTTCATCAATACACTTAGCCAGCTTCCCTGAGGAAAATATAAATATGATAATCTGGAGTACTCCTAGGTAAAATGCTACATCAATTATTCTATGTGCTTGCGGAATTAATGTCATATTAATACTAGAGCATAAGAACTACCAACAAGCATTTCTGGCATCTTTGCCGGGGAAGAAAATGGCTTAAGTTATCATTAACAATTATTTTTAATTTTCATGATTTAGTGAACCACTACTCAAGCGGGAGAGAACCATCTCACACAACAAGTATACACACATACAAACTCAATAGAAGAGCTCCACTCCTAGGCCTAGAGCTACTTTGGTAGCTTAGTATAGGGTGTGAGTGAGAATGGAGTTCTGAGAAGTGCCAGGTTTGTCGGTATTCTTCCTCATACCTCATTGGATATGATCCATTTGAGTAAGTATCCAAGTTATTGTTGACACTGGATTTTCGCACCTGACATGCTGAGTCAGATGATGACGTGGCGAGGTTGAGACTGCGCAGCGGACCCGTTGACTGGTCAAGGCCGAAAGTGACAGAGGAGGGAGCCGATGCTGAAGAGGAGTCCGATGAAGCAGGAAGTCCGATCCGGTGACGAGTACAAAGGGGAAGACGCGTCGGCTAAGAAGGAGGCGTATCAGATCCAGGGACTATTTCCTTTTCAGAAGGCGTATGAGAGTCCCGTTCTATCTTAATCTTAGTTTACCTTATTTAGTTAGTCTGGTCCGATCAGGACTCTCCATGACCAGGGTATAAATATGAACCCTCGTCCATTGTAAAGAACTATTCTCACAATCAATACAACCCGGCTTCACGCCAAAACCTAGTAGTAGTTACCGACGAAGCTCATTGGTGGACGGGCTGCATCAGTTCTGATCTCCGGCTTACCAGTAAGTTAGTCAATTTATCGAACTAGTATAGACTTTGAATTGAGGCGCATCGCCCTTTCTCGTTTATACTGTTCAACCGATTTATCTCTGGATAATCAAGATTGATATAGATTCCCTACGTCGGAGCTAGATCAATATTGATTATTCAACAGATTATCGTTTATCGGACTGCACTTTAAGCCTAGATTCCCTACGTCGGAGCTAGGTATCAAGATTAGTCTAGATTCCCTACGTCGGAGCTAGAGTAATCTTGGTTACTAAAGGTAGTCTTTGCGGTCTGTTGGAGTTGCTAGATTGGTTTAGATCTACGCCATGTGAATCAATTCTACTTCTTCAACGGCTTTGAGCATTGGTCTTGGTTCGATTTAAGCAATATTTATCTTACAGCATCGTTCTATGTCCAATCCTGCTTTGTGGTTTAATCTAGTTGTTCTTTGAGTATTACACTGGTGTAGATTCCCTACGTCAGAGCTGGATCTTTGTAATACGCTTAGATTAATCTTTGACTGTCATGTTTGGTCTAGATTCCCTACGTCGGAGCTAGGTTCATCTTGATTAGTTAAAGGAAGTTTTGGTTATGCCTTATTGCTATTTGAATGTTAAGTGTGGTGTAGATTCCCTACGTCGGAGCTGGATCTCGCTTAATTATTTGGTAGCATATCTTAGAATCAGAACGAATCTGTTAATGTTTTACCTGCTTATTTGCTTAATCTGATCAACACCTGTGCGAGCATCTTGTTTAATTGACAGGTTGATGAGTTGAATCTGATTATCTAGCTATCTGATCTGATCATAGTTGGAGAAATCTAGATTCCCTACGTCGGAGCTAGATTTCTCTGAAAAGGCTATAGTCCGATCGGTTGGTTAGATGGTCCGATAAGACGAGTCAAACTGGCAATTAGACAAGGTGGATAATGTATCGGCTTACACTGTGATTATTTAATATCTTGTTTCAAGACATAGCTGATCCATTATTTTACATATTGGCCTTTTGCTTTATTTCATTATTCAAAGGCTGATCTGTTATATCAATCAAGGTCCGATCCTGATTGGTCCGATTCTGAGGTCCGATTTGGTGTCTGATTGAGGTCCGATCACTCGGTCCGATTGACGTCATCAATGAAGTCCGATTTTGAGGTCCGATCGGTATCGGCCGATACGTGTCTGATTGGGTCTTGGCTAAAATTCGACGTTACTCCATCGTCTGAAATAGAGCCGGCACAATCAAAGAGCAATTTAACTGTTTTATTCCCTTGTCAATTTCAGGTCAAATTGACTGGCACGCCGCGAACCTGAACTGGAGTGTAGACTGGCACTGGAGCGAAGCTGATCTCCCTGGTCTTCTTGTGCTGCACGCGGGGAATACGACCGCCGATTTTCCGCGTCAACACATTTTTGGCACGCCCAGTGGGACACGAGAAACAAAGTCCAAGATGTCGTCGTCTGATGCTGAACAAGAAACTGTAGCAAGACTTGCTGCTGAGAAAGAAGCTGCTGAGAAGGCTAAGAACGACAGAAACAAGACGCCTGAGGTGACCATGCCCATTACAAAGGCCGATCTGTCCAAAGCTCAGTTGGATGCAGTTCAGGCCCAGATTGATGCGTTTGAGAAGCTCTGCCTTGGTCAGTTTGGGCGTAATCGTTCAGGCCCTATACTCAAAGGTCCTCTCCCGGATCCAGAGTTGATCAAGAAGACAACTGATGCTCGGGAGTACCAGGTTAACATGACAGAGATGATTCACCAGGCTGTTCATCATGCATTGATCAACCAATCAGGTACTTTGGTGAATTCTTTGGACAATCTCATCAAGAAGGCGGTGGACGATGCTATTTGCTTGAAGGGTCCAGTGTTTATAGCAGATTCTGCAGGAGCATCAGGATCAGGAAGAGGCAAAGAAACTGCAGATAATGCAATGACCGTTGCTCCACAGACGCCGATTGCTCCACCACCTCCTGTTGAACTGGCCAACGGTTTTCTGTTGATGGCCGATGGAACTATTGTCAGCCCACATGGTGAAAAGTATGCCAGGACTCTGAACGAAGGAGAAAAACAACCCGCTGCTACAAGACTACGTACAGAGATTCCTTCACATCAGCGTATGGTCGGAGATTACAATAACTATGTGATGGACATAGCTGATGGAATGCCACATGGAAATCAACAGTCCGATTGGTCGCAGAAAATAGCCGAGGTGATCCAAAATCAATTCGGCTTGAAGCCTAAAGATGAAGCGAGGTTGTATCGGCACCCGTACCCGTCCTATTTTGATGCAGTGCCACTTCCTCCGCGTTACAGAGTGCCGGATTTTTCCAAATTCTCCGGGCAAGATGATATGACCACCATCGAACATGTGAGCCGATTCTTGGCTCAGTGTGGTGAGGCTGCTTCTGAGGAGGGACTCAGGCTAAGATTTTTCCCTCTGTCACTATCGGGGCCGGCGTTTACCTGGTTTACGTCGTTGCCAGCAGGATCAGTCACAGGATGGTCCGATATGGAGAAGCAGTTCATAAATACTTCTTTTCTGGTCTCAATGAGATGAAGATCTCCGATTTGATTGCTATCAGGCAGAGGAATGATGAGACCGTCAAGGAGTACATTCAACGATTCCGTGACACTAGGAATCGGTGTTACAGTTTGAAATTGTCTGATATGCAGTTGGCCGAGCTTGCATTCCAGGGTTTGCTCGTGCCAATTAAAGAAAAGTTTTCTGCTCAAGAGTTTGAGACATTGGGGCAGCTGGTTCAGAAGGTGTCAGCTCATGAGGTCCGATATCAGGAGATGAAGCGTGTGAAGTTTTCCAAGCAAGTATCTTATCTCTCTGAATCTGAAGAGGAAGCTGATGTCAATATAGCTGAATGGACCAAATCCAAGAAGCCAGTATCGCTCCCGTGGATCAAACAGAATCCTGAAAAGTTTGGATTCGATATAACAAAGGCCGATAAGATTTTTGATTTGCTGCTCAGTGAGAAGCTTATTCAGCTTTCTCCAAATCATTCTATTCCATCGGCCGATGAGTTGAAGAAACGCAAATATTGCAAATGGCACAACTCGACATCTCACGAGACCAATGAATGCAAAGTGTTCAGAAGGGAGATCCAATTGGCTATAGAATCTGGCAAGATCAAGTTTGAAGACAACAAGAAAGCCATGAAGATCGACGGTCATCCCTTTCCCAATAACTTTGCTGATTTCTCCTTTTCTGTTAATATGGTTGATGCTAATGAAAAGGGAAAGTTCAAGGTGCTTACATCGGATCACGCCAAGAGTTCTGGAGCCGTTGATCCTGCGGTTCAAGTTACTGTTGAAGAGCTACGCAGGAATCATCAGGCGTTTGGACGTGAATCTAATGCTCCTGGTGGGTATCGGCCGCGTGTAACTTCCCAAATGCTGATTAACAAATACAAGAGGCAGCAGGCAGCAGCCCGAGCATGGGAAGAACGCGAGGAACGACGACGTCGGAGGCGTGAATATCAGGCAAGGCGGCTTGATGAAGAGTTTGATGATCAGCGCCGACGTGATGACAGGTCCGATGGCCGACGCCGATATAATGAGTGGTCCGATGGCCGACGCCGATTTGATGAGTGGTCCGATGACCGACGCCGGTATGATGACAGGTCCGATGGCAGATACTGGTTTGATGATAGAGTTGATGATCGCCATCAGTACGGTTATAGGTCCAATTGGCATATGGACAGGCGTCAAGGCTACGACCAATATGATCAGGATGATGATCACTGGGGATGTCCTTTCTTCGTATTCTGCTGGAACGAGAAGCTTAGACTGCCATCAAAAGCAGATTGTCCTGAATGTAGCTTCCAGTATGAAGAATACAGAGCTTCCAAGAGGGGTCGACGATCAGTTCATGAACGGATCGGCGTCAGGATTGATGATCATCATCAGAGAGATGAAGGCCGGGTTAACACTCATGGCCACAAAAATAATGAAGGCCGGGCTGATGCTCATGGCCCTGAAAAAATAGAAGAGAAGGCTCCAGTTCAGAATCGGATTGAAGAACCTCCAATGAGGCCTGGACAGTGGTGCCCATCAGGGATTTCTAAGTCCAAGAAGAGACGTGTTCAGAGGTTGCGCTATAATGAGCAGATTCAGGAAGCAAGAGTTGGCAAAAGAAAAGAAGTGGCGCGTCAAGATTGCCAATGATGATGAAGCAAGTACATCGGCCGCAATAAATATGGTTTTGATGTTGCCTTCTGATTTCGCTGCTCCTGATGAACAAGACGACCATGAGGTCGATTATGAACTGGAAGAAGCCGCTGCATGCTTGGTTCTTGATTCAGAGAAAGCAGTCTTTGAGAAGCCAAATGCAAATGGGTATCGGCACCTGAAGCCTCTGTACATCAAGGGATACGTTGATGGGAAGCCGATGACCAAGATGCTGGTTGATGGAGGAGCTGCTGTCAATCTCATGCCCTATTCCACATTCCGCAAGCTGGGTAAAGGGATTGAT
>CM014276.1:52306451-52353341 GCA_004135705.1 Alloteropsis semialata | reverse complement strand
GTTCAAATTCCTTCACAACAATTGTCCGGTGACTAATTACCTTAAATTAGTCCAGTGAAGGTCAAGACGTTGAAATATTGTCCGGTAAATGTCAAGACGTTGAATTATTGTCCGGTGAATGTCAAGACGTTCAAACAGTCAACCTTGAAATATTGTCTGGTGACTACCAAGATCTTGATACACTAACCAGTTTCAAAAGTTTTGAAGTACAGGAAAACGCTACGGTGATGCTGTACGGTGCTCTCACCGGTCGGACCTGTGAGTGCAGTAAGACGTGATGTTGCCGCACATTCCACTGCAACAAATTGCACACAGAGAATTCAAGAAGTTTTGGGGAGACAAAAATGTATTCAGAAACGCATACCGGCGCTTCATATCAGGGTAATACTTAGGGTTACAATTCTACCAAGGAAGGTGTCTCGAGAATCGAGATACACCCATAACTAAGTCTACTGACTGTGCTAACAAAATGGGATAAGAACAATGAAACGAGCTAGCGCATGAAGAAGATGGATCATGCTAATAGACCAAGTTCTGTAAAAGAAGAAAAAGAAAGAATAATTTAGTCATCGTAATGAGGAGTTTGCCAGCGAAAGAATATGTAAATTTGCACCTTACCTATAAACATTCTGTAGCTGCAATCAGATCCTCGGTAAATCATAAATCTAGCACATCTTCAGGGAGCTTTGTTTCCTACAAATGAAGATTAACATTAGTCATAACTACACATGCCTCACACATGGCCAGTTGACAGCTTTGATGAACATTACTGAGAACTACCTCTGGTCTCAAGTGGCATGTTCGCCGATTGTGACCCAGGCCCTTACACAGGGAACATTTCGTCTTAGATCTAGTCTTATCTGAACTTGACCTGAACTTTTTCTTAGGGCCCCTCTGCCAGGCACATGCATGGGATCCAGGACATCTACGAACTCTTCACAATCAACCTCTGGCGCTTGCGGCAGCACCGGTCCATAAATCTTGCCTTCGTTCGCTCCTGCATTTGGCACGATCACAGCAGCTTCGTGTTCAAGGACACGTTTCAACCGCTCGTATCCTTCAGTTGAACGAGATGCAACGAAGGCTGCAGCGCGACTGAGATTGCGTAGCTCACGGTACCTCAGTAGGGTAGGGGAATAGTCATACATGGTGCTCTTCCTTATCGGCGGAAATGCACGCTTCGCCGCCATTGTCCACCTTTCCAAAACACAGCAGTCTGGAAGCATGCTCTCGTCCCGAAGGCCCAATACAAAGAAGATGTGTGAGCAGGGGTTCCAAGGGATTGCAACTTACGACAAGAACAAGAAATTCCCTTCAGATTGGCCTCTTCACTGAATTCACATTTCACATAGTACATGATGTCTCTATCGTTCCTTCCAACAATATACTCAGATGTGTCATCGCCATCTAGAATCTCAATCAGAGAACACTTCTTGGATGCTTCTATGCTGAACTGGACCGCCTTAAAAACCTTTGGTGTGAACCTTTTCTTCACATTTATCTCAAGAATTGAAGCATCTGGTTCTGTGAATGGCTCAGATTGGAGTGCTTTAGCGTCGTCATCCGCCTCCATTCTGCGCACCTTTGTAAGGCAGCTCTCATAGTGCTGTACCATCTCTAACAGGGTCATTTTACCATCCAGTTTCATCTGAAGCCTAGAGTTCAAGCTCTCACTCCGTTGGTTGCTCCTCAATCCTAAATAGCAATTACCGGCATGATACGCAGCACACCAGGTTTCCCTCATCTCATACATCTGATAAAGCCACGAGCCCTCTCTGACCTCATGCTTAGCCAGGAATACCTGCCATTTCCTCTCAATCTCTTGTATGGAGCAACGGTCATACATAAAAATCCTGAAGTCATCCTTCACTGTACCGTCGTGAACATTGCGCACGAGGTTCTGCTCAATATGCCATCCGCAAAGCCTATGCGGTGAATTCGGCCACACCACACTGATTGCTCTCTGCATAGAGAGGTCTCCATCAGTGATAACGGAAACAGGATGCTTCTGAACATTAGCTTCAGTAAATGTTTTCAGCAGCCACACATATGACTCAATATTCTCATGAGCAATAATTCCACATCCGAAAATTACTGTGCGGTAATGGTGATTCACCCCAACAAAAGGCACAAGAGGCAGGTTGTACCGATTTGTTTTGTAGGTGCTATCAAATACAACGACGTCACCAAATGCTGCATAATCAAGCAGACATTGAGTATCACAGCAGAACAGCCCCTGCAGGTGTCCTTTGTCATCAGTCATGCACTTGAAAAAGAAATCAGAATCTCTATTTTGACGTTCCTTCATGTGACTAATGATTGTTTGAGCATCACCACCAGCAATTATGTCCTGCTTATGGAGATGGCAGAAATTACACATGTCCCTTGATGTATGGCCAAGCTTGTCATACCCACCGTACTGCATTTCCATAACTTCAAATATCTGGTGTTTGCGGATCCCAGATATCCCCAACTCGAGAATTTCAGCTTTCTGCTCATCGCTGATTTTTCGATGTGAACGCAGCAGACAACAAAGGTCAGCTGGAGCCAGCGGATGGTTGTGTTCATCGATGAAATCCTTCACATACCACTGCCCGGTGTTCTGATCTAGTGTAATCACCAATTTTGCAGGGCATCCAACACGAGTTATATCCCGTGGCCTCCGCTGCTTATTCTCCTTCTTCATGTACCTCTCTTCACGGTAGCCTTGACGACTGCAAACATACCTCCGAATGGTGATCTCAGTGTGGCCACTGTTCCACTCAACATAGCTTTTCCTCACACTAAACCCTTTATCAAGAGCGTATGCGTTATAAAACTGAAATCCTTCATCTTCGTTAGCGAACATCTTGCTAACAATTTCATTGTACTCCAGCAAAGACTCTAGATCTGCCATTTCCTCCTGCATCCATCAACAACATTTAACAAATTAAATATCCACATAACAAATTCAAACCATTTCTGTCACTTGAGAACCCAGACTACAAACAAAACATTTCGCTGCAACCATCGAATACTATCTTGAGCAAGTTACCATCTGATCATGAAACAAGGCACACAACAAGAGGAGGCGGCGTCCAAGTACCTGTGGCTAGATGACCGAACACGGTGCAGCTGGCGAGGAACGAAGCAGGCGCAGGCGGCAACGTACGCGGCGTTCAAACCCTACCGAGCGCGCGGAGTTGGGCGACGGCCTTTGGCGGCGGCGGAGTAGGGGTGCGGCGGCGGCGGCGGCGGAGTAGGGGTGCGGCGGCGGGGACGACTTCGCGGCGATCCGGAGGGGGCGAGGCAGCGCGCTTCCGCGGGCGGATAGGCCAGGCCGTGCGGTTTGGGGGGGCCTGTGGCCGGGGGCGTGGGGTTTGGGGGGTCGGGGTGTAGGACGAAATTACCTTAGTACCCTTCCGCACCTGAAATTAATTAAATTAATTATTTAGGGGAGGAACCGGTAGGAACCAGGAGGAACCAACAACCATTGTAAAAGTTCACATCTAGGAAAGCCACAACGTCATCTAATTTGGGATGGAGGGAGTATGAATTGTTGGAGTTTCAGTAGATCCTTTGTGTGCTATCTGCATGTGGCGCCAACAAGTTTTTTATACATTCATGAACATACGTCCTAATTTATCGGCTTCGACTCCAGAAAACTTATTTACATATCTCCAGGATGCTTTTATTGCTAGTCTACGAGATGAAAATAAATCATTTGTTCGAGTTCAATTGCTGGAGACTAACTATGAAGTACTTATTCAATGAGACCACAGATACATAATTGTACTTTTGCCTCAGAAAATTTCAATTAAAAAAGATGGAAGCAAGATGTATTCAAAACCCATAATGCTTCCTTTAGTACCAAACATGCATTTACTTCTGATCGCTGATTTCTCCACTGATGGTGGCAACTTATCATGTAGGCTGCATTGGTATTTTTTTTCTTTGCTAATGACTGGGCTTCTAAAATGCCCCCGCAGATTTCCAATTCTTACCTTTATACTTCATGGTTTAACCTGCTTAACGAGTGTGATAGTACTGATGACCTTGTTTAATGACAGATTAGAGAATACGAAGAAACTGTTGGCACATGCTATTTATTCTCTGAAAGTGGTAAGTAACACTGACGGCTAGTTAAATTTCCCAGAAATGGATCTGATACCATGTGAGTATGCTGCTCTTGTTTCCTGAAGACTTCAGATATTTATTTCATATAATTTCATATAAGATGGCTTGGTTTGCACTTAATTCACCCCCAATATGGGTATGATCGAACCATTAAAAATAATTTTCGTGTGTACCCGACTTTGTCAGTCGCACAATGCTCATGTTTAGATGGAGCTCCAACAAATTTTACAAAAAGGAATCTTTCTTGCATGGAGTACTAAATGAAGTCTATTTGCAAAACCTCTTCACGGATGAGCGTAACTTTTCGAGACGAATCTAATGAGCCTAATTAATCCATAATTTGCTACAGTAATGCTACAGTAATCATCCTCTAATCGTGCGGTCAAAGGCCTCATTAGATTCGTCTCGCGAATTTACGGGGTTGTGGAGGTAGTTTTGTAAACTGACTTTATTTAATACCCCTAATTAGTGGTCAAAGGAGGGTGAAAAAAATTTCACCCTCCACATGCAGTTCTTTGGGAACCTCGTTTGTGCAGAGTATGAGAAACTCCATTGCTTGACCGAGGGCCTGTTTAGTTGGGGAAAAAACTTTGCGAAGTTTACTGTAGCAATTATAAATCAAAGATTAGGAGGAGTAAACATAATCTAATTATAAAATTAATTACATGGATGGACGCAAAATCGTGAGACGAATCTATTAAGCCTAATTAATCCGTCATTAGAGATTATTTACTGTAGCACGACATTGTCTAATCATGGCCTAATTAGGTTTAATAGATTCATCTCGCAATTTCACCCGGGGGTTATGGAATGGGTTTTGTCAGTTATCCACATTTAATACTCCTAATTCATATTCAAATATTCGAATTTGCTGTAGTGATGAAAAAAGTTTGTGAACTAAACAGGGCCTAATGCAGTTCTTCATAGTAGGTCCATTCACTGTTTTTCCTCTTATATTGTCAGAAGCTGAACCAAAAGCTCCTAGTGATGTGATGACACCTTCTGAAGAAATAATGGACAAACCTGCCAGCAGCAGCAGCAGCAAGGAAGCTCCGTCAAAGGAGATGAATCATCTTGCTAGCGTTCAGAAGATCCTCAAATTTCGGCCAGTGAATGTGGAGCATTCCCAGCATTCAGCATATCAGCACGAGGACAAGGAAATCTAGAACAAAAACCGTACATTGCGCCTGCTATATTTTCTTCTTCGATGTCTCCAATGTACACTGTGCAGCAAAGTACTCCCTCCGTCCCAGAAAGAATGCAACTCTCGCTTCTCTATAAGTCAAACAATTTCAAATTTGTTTAAATTTATACAAAAATTTACTAACATTTATATTTTTAAATAAATTTAGTATAAAAATATATCTCAAGATCAATCTAATGATACTTATTTTGTACCATAAATATTAATATTATCTATACTATAAAGAACGAAAACATTTGAAAACGTTTTTCACCCAATTTGGGTCCGCTTTACTCCTCACGCCGGACCCACCTGTCAGACCCGAGGGAGGTAGAAAAGGACCGAGACCCATAAAAATTAGATGTTAGAAAATGATTCTGCCAAAAATACAATATTTTTTTCACCTAACGATCTGTTTACCCGTCCGCGTGCCCGTTCACGCTACCGAAGAAAAAGAAAAGTCCTACCCCGCTACTGCTCCTTCCGCGTGGATCCCTCCTATGTTGTGATCGCCTCCTTCCTGGCACGGCCCAATAAGGCCCGGTCGGCTCCAAAGTGGCACGGCTTACATGTCAGAAACGTACATCCGGCAAAAACAAAACCGATCGGCCAAAGCATATATGTAGGCACGGACGTCCTGGCATATTTCCTCAAGAGTAAATCCATATTTTGAGAAGTCAACCAGGTATTTGTTTGAAAAGTAATATGCACGCCATCCTTTTCTTCAACTCATCAGCGTGACATGAGAGGTATGGATCTTGCAGTTTTAGCTAGCTTGTTACAATGTCTCTCAGTCAGTATTATACGTTCTGAGTCCTTTTGGCGCTGCAGTATTTCCGCCAAAATGGGCTAGATCTCCTCATAATCTGATCCAACCAATTAGTCTTAGGACTCATTTGGGTCAGATGGCAATGCAATAAACTTTGGAATTCTAGATGCTACAAACCATCGAGTCCATGCATAATTTTTGCTGGCATGCAAAAGGACAAAGACAAATCTTTTCTCATTAGTGACTGAAGTAAAGAAGTAGAAAAACATGAAGACAAAATAAGCCTCTGCAGTCGCACAATTGCTCCCTGCTTGCCCTCGTAGACGCTAGCTAGCTGCTCAGGGCGCTTGGCCAATGATCACGGCATCGCAGTTATATGTTTTCATAATTTCGGTGTTAGAATGTTGCTTAAGAAACTGGTCTACTTACGCCAATTTTTATCCAGAAAAACCGATGCAGGATCACTTTACGAGCTGCAGACCAATGAAGAGGAAACAAAATTGTAAAGAGAAGCAATACAACTCATGAGTTGCATTTTCTCTGAGGTAAAGCCCCGCTCAGCATCTATGAACTTTTAAGAATCCGTATGCGTATATATGAGTAGGGTCACTGTCTAATTGGTGTCTTCCAGCCTTTCTAGGGTACGTTGGTGTACGCAACCGAGAACATTTCTGCAAGATAGACATCAATAATCTTTTATTTGCCAAGTATGTTTTATTTCTTCACGACCCTTGGGCCTAATTCAGTTCATGCATCAACTATGACATTATGTAAAATATATTATGTTCCATGCCAACAAGAGAGCCAATAAATTATATTGTACAAAATCATCTCGGTAGTATTTGTACAAGGCATGTTATATAGATAAGAGTGACCTCAAATATAGAATACTATTTTTACTTAGGCAACGGATCAGGTGCAAACCAACCTCCCCGTGCAAACTATGCAAACCTCAATCTGGACCACTTGATCTTGATCCAAGGGGGCGTGTAGAGAGAGGTGGGAGGGAGATTTGCAAAAGTGATCTTGCTGTGATTAAGGGTGGGCGGTAATTTTGCAAATCCCCCCGGTAATTTCTCAAAGATGTATGGTTTTTTTTTTTTTTGAGAGGCGAAGATGTGTGGATAATGGATCGCCGCCAAATAACAGAGCCTCACTGTTTCCGCCCCAAAAGCGAAGCAGCCCACCTCCCCTCTCCCATCCTGACGGCCCAAAAGGCCTAGCTCTCGCACTCGCACGAGGCCCTTCCTCCTCCAGTCGCTCTCGCTCTTACTCGGCTCGGTCTTGTCTCCTCCACGTCCGACCGTTCCCGACGAAACCCTAGGGGGCAAGGCTGCCGGACGCCGGAGGAGGCCGGAGGAGCTTGCTGCCGGCGGCCGAGGCGTCCTCCGGTGCGCGTGCGGCGCACTGCGGCCAGCGGCCTGGGGGGGCGGCGGGCGAGGGCGCAGGGCGGCAGGCACTGGCAGTGGCCGGCGGGTTGCGGCCACCTGCGGCTCAGGGGAGCAGGGCACGGCCGGCAGGCGTGCAGCGGCCGGTGGTCGACGGCAAGCCTTCTCAGTTTTGGAGAGCAGTAAGATTGAGGTGAGGAATGTGCAATATCATATCTGTGAATTTGTGAACTGCGATTCCAATTTGCGAATGTTTGTGAATTTGTGAAAAGAGAACAACGATGTGATGAGTAGAATCTGTACATTTGGCTGCTAAAAAAATTCCAAGTTATGATCTAGAGTTGCTTCAAGATGGCATTAATGTGCTCGATTACAATTCGATTTCTTCTGCTGAAATTCGAGGGAAATATGTTATTCTTGTGGGCAACTTTATTGAGAACAACGATCTATGAACCTATAGTTTTCAATAGTTTCAAGGTTTGATTGCGAGTATGACAGCCAATAGCATGATGCATCGTGCATTGGTTTTCTGTTTGATACATATATGCCCTCGATATTATTTCCAAACTTTATTGTACTGAGAGACCTTAAAGAAATACAAAAGCTCCTTAAAACATGATATAGTATTGGTACTCAATTATGCATTAAGAATATGTACATTCGTCTGCTAATTTTTTCCCCACCTGGTGAAAACTTTGAATACCCATATCCCAAATCCTGGGCCTGCCATACTCCCACGTGGGGTCAGAATGCATGAGGAGGCTCCAAATCTTGGAGTTTCAGTAGATGTATACAGATTTCTAATGTTACACTGTTACAGCACACTACTCCGGATAGTGTAACTCTGGTGTGCAGTCAGAGATACTTGTGAATAGTCGAGAATAGTCCAACCCATCCCCAGTTCATTCAGCTGCCCACCAGGTCAGGGATGGAGCCAGGATGAAAGTATTAGTGGGGCCAGGAGATGTGAAAATTTTCAATCAAGTTACTTAGCTTGTTTATGTTGACGGTTGACCATTAGATGCATATGCATGCTTAGGATCTGCGCAAGCGTTGTGTGTGTGTGTTGGGGGGTGGGGGGGGGGGGCCATGGCCCCTGCCAGCCCCCTCTCCGTCTCAGCATCAGGTAGCAGCTCTGCAATCGGAGAAACGGCCCACCTCACAGCCCGCCTTCGCAAGCCGCCATCCCCACAGGCTAGCAGTCCCCGTGTGCGCTCGACAAGCCAGCAGCCGCCGCGCAGCCCTTGCTCCTCAAACTTCCTGGCAGACGGTGGTGGTCGCTCACCCTTCTAGCTCCACCTGACACCACCCTCGCCAGTCTCGGCCACTTGACACACGCTGGCATGCGCGCATAGAGGCTGCCATCCAAACCCCACACGAGCACAGCTGCAACAGCAGTTCACGTCTCACCCTATTTCCGAAACTAGACACAGCCTCCATCCCTGCTCCCCGCTGCCGGCCGTCTGGCCACGGCCCTTTGTCGGTGGGTTCCAGAGGTTCACTGGGCAGAAGCTCCTCAACTTGCTGTGCTGCTGCTTGCCATACGCTACTTGGTGACCCTGGAGTGCTTCCATCTGCCGAGACCCTTGCTAGGTACATTCAAATTGCATTTTTTTCTTTAAATTCAAATTTATATGATGCTCGAGATTGTGAAGCTTCATATGGTGCACTGCCGTCTGCCGAGGTCCCTGGTTGGTCCATTCATTGATTGATTGCAGGCTAGAATTGGTTTCATTGCAAATTAGCCAGAGTTTTGATTTTCATAAATTAGGACGCAGTACACTGTATTTCTGGCACTGGAACATGAACGATATTTCAGAAAATCACATACCTATATGGGAACATTGAAGATTAATACTGATATTAGAATGCTAGACCAACGGCGGAACCAAGGGGGGGCGAGCAGGGGCCACGGCCCCCCCAACACCCGGCAAAAAAATTAACCCTCCCTCTTCACAGCAAGCAAGCTCAACAGCCAGCATGCAAGTAGGCCACCCAGCAAGCATAGTCCAATGCGCAACAGCTAGGCTGCACTTGTCCAATCGCGAAGCATCGGCAGCAACGCGATTATCAACGCCGGACGGCCGGACGGGAGCAACGCGCACAGAAGGCGATCCGCACTTCCACAGCCTGGTGCTTCACCTTCACGTGCTCAACAGCAGGCAGCAAGTCCTAAGCACTAAGAGCAACTCCAGCAACACCCTCTAAATTGACCCTCTATTTAGTTCGAGTAGGGGCCGTCTCTATATTCTAGGGGCTTAATTTTTTCTCCAACTCCAGCAATACCCTCTAAACAACTCTCTACTTTTTGTTGGCCCACGTGTTAGTGTTTATTTTGGGATAGAGGGCCCCCTAGAGACCCCCTAGACCTGGTGGGTGTGAGAGGGGATTTGCAGGGCTCCCTATTTTAGGGGCTGAAGTAGAGGGTCTGCTGGACTTCGGTGTTTGACCCTCGGCCTCTAAATCTGGAATAGGGGCTTATTTATAGGGGCTGCTGGAGTTGCTCTAAGGCCCTAAGCCCCTAACCTGTGTTTTCTCCCCCAATAATGTTATGTATTCTCTTCATTAATAGTAGGATTGGGATTGGAAAATCCATTCTGTGCAATCATGTGTAAAGCGTAACACACAATAAAGCCTTATGTTTTTTTTAGGAAAACACTCTTTAAAACAAAGAGGAAGACACATACACTTTATTCTTTTTACAGGAGCATGAATGTGTTGCCAGTGATCGGTACAAGTATAAGAGCAAAATAATTCGGTTGACAAAAACACTTAATCATCAGATGAGGGTGAGGGTTCAAGAAGATGAAGGTCCAAAGCAACTATCACCTAAATTGCAGAGCACGTTTACCTACCACTACCAATCCAAAGTGTGCATAACCTTTGTTGGCACTTTAGAGAAACAAAAAAAATTAGATGAT
The DNA here is from genome assembly GCA_004135705.1 of Alloteropsis semialata. Taxonomy (NCBI): domain Eukaryota; kingdom Viridiplantae; phylum Streptophyta; class Magnoliopsida; order Poales; family Poaceae; genus Alloteropsis; species Alloteropsis semialata. The sequence continues at coordinate 52,342,964 of CM014276.1, read as the reverse complement.
TATTATTTGATTGATCTGTTATGTCCCTCCTACATATTACAGTCCTTCTTGAGAGATTGCTTGATAATCTATATTGAGAAGGAGATTGCAATTAATTCAACCACAGATACAATTACTGATGATTTTTGTGCAGTGAATAGCTGTTAATCTTTTTTGTTTGCTGCGCAAATTTGAACAGTTAGCCTTTTTTTGTGTGTTGTGCAAATTTGAAACTTTTTTGTAATGCCAAGGTTCCTTGCTGGATCTGTAAACAATAAAAATTTGGTAGCAAAATACACTTAGTCGCAATATATATTAGTGTTGATATAATATGAAATGTCGATCTTGTTCTTCTGGCCCCCCTTTGGAATATCTCCTGGTTCCGCCACTGTGCTAGACTAGCTACAGTGCTTGCTGATACTTATATTAGCCTGTGTGCTGAATAGGACTGAAGAGTCTTGTTGGTTGTCCAAGTCCTATTAGAGATGTCGGAAGAACATGAGAAAGATAAGAAAAATGATGAAGAGGACAAGGAGGAAGTGGAATATGTATTGCTAGAGTTGGGAGATTGTCTTTATTCAGACATATCACCAGGTGCTCCGTTTGTACTCTCTGTAAGTTGCTTCTACTTTGGATCTATAGCTCTGTGCATTCAACATTTCAACTTGTTATGTCCTTTGGTCAATAGATATCTTGGCTCATAAATACCTCTTGAATTTTTGTTCATCTTTTTTTTTTATCTTAGATTACTAAGCTGTGAGGACCATGTTTTTCAGGGTCTGGATACACTGACGCCTACCTTGGTAATAGGTGATGGTCAGAAGATGGTAAGCCATTCCCATGTTCTTGGTTTTGTTTTCTGTACTCTGTATCACGCCTTCGGGTTGTTTGTGCACTAGCTGAATGGAGTGCTATTAAGTATTTCATAAGCATAGTCTAAGTTACCAAGTTTCAAACTTTTGATCGACTCGTTACATACCTCCAGTTTACTTGTATTGCCACTCTTCCAGATCAAAATCAATTACTTGTCGAGTTCAATTGTTGGTGGCTGACTATGGAGATATGGAGTACACATATGTCAAGAATAATTTCATAGCTGTACCTTGCGTCATTGAAAGCTTTAACAGGACAAGATGGAAGTAAGATGTATTTGGAACACAAAAGTTACTTGTAGTTCCTTTAGTACCAAACACGCATTACTGCTGATTATCTGTTTAGTCGCTGATGATGGAAACTTGCTTTGTTGGTATCCCATTTCGTGGGCTAATGATTTTGTTCTTTACAAAAAAGAATAAAATGCTTGAAAAGTCCCAGTCTGTACCATCGAGTCAGACTCTAATCTGCCTACCAAGTTTGCTATTGCTAATGCCAATGTATTGTTTTACAGATTGGAGAATATGAAGAAACTGTTGGCACGTGTTATCTATTCTCTGAAAGTGGTAAGTTGCATTGAAACTCCTCTAATATTTGGCAAATATTTCATCAAAGGTTGTTATATTTTGTAGAATGAATGTGATAGTTTGTGAGCATGCTGCTGATGTTTCCTGAAGATTTTAGATGTTTATGTCATGTAGTTTCATATGGCATAGTTTGCACTTAATACACCCCGTTATATGGGTATGATCGAACCAGTGAATATAATATTCATGTCCATGTACTGAATGTAATTTTCATTTGTATGTACTGACTTCGTCAGTCATGCAATAAATAGTGTCAACTCATCTAGTTCTTTGGGAACCTCATTTGGGCAGAGTCTGCAAACTCCATTGTTTGACCTAAAGCAGTTCTTCACAATAGACCCATTCACTATTTTTCCTCTTCTATTGTCAGAAGTTGAGCCAAAACCTCCTGAGACCACTCCTCCGGAAGGAAACACAGACGAACCAGCCAGTAGCAGCAAGGAAGCTCTGTCGAAGGAGGTGAATCATCTTGCCAGCGTTCAAAAGATCCTGAAATTTCGTCCAATCAATGCAGAGCATCCGCAGCATACAGCATTTCAGCATAAGGACAAGGAAATCTGAAACAAAAACATGTAGCTGCCAGTTCCTTCTTGAACGCTTTCAGTGTCCAGTAAGTTAGTCCATTGTACACTACTTGGATAGCAGCAACTTACATCAATATATTTGCACTATCATATCAGTTTGTTGGTCCTTATTGTTTCTCCCTAAGCACTCGTAACGTGTGCTACTTATCACCATTTATATGCATTATAGCAAACAAATCTCTGCTAGGTCTCGAGATTCATACAAGGTTGCTGAAACTATTCAAGTTCTAGGTCATGTGGGGGCTTGTAAACTCTAGAATGCCATCCTGTACTTTTGTTGAAACTCACGTTCGTCTCCGGTACTTTTTTGTGCCACTAGCTATTAATCTAAATCGTCCTCGTCAAGCGGAATCAAACAGATCTGAACTTCTGAATTCTAAACTTTGAGTCCCTCATGTGATGGTGTCATGGTTGGTCGCTGTACCCGTGCCACTTGCAGCATAGAATAAGAAAAACGGGACGAAGGCCTGCCGTGAACGTGGAGGCGACTCCTAAAATAAGCGCGAGAGGTCCTTGAGTAACCATTTCTTTTGCGATGAACCGGGGCAAGCAAACGCTAAAGCCAGGCGTGCATTCGGAGCCGTGCCATTATAGATCTGAGGAAAGAAGAGGAGATCACATGCCGCAGCAGGTCTCACAGCCACAGTAGGTATCTGAGGAAGAAGAGCCGGGGGTCATATGGACCTGCTCTCACAAACACAGTAGGGTGTGTGCGCGCTAGCTCGCTCTTGAGAGGCTTATTGACTCGTGTGTCTCGCGCGCGCACGCAGTCGGCGGATGGAGGCGGTGAAGATGAGGCCGGCGACGGCGACGAAGTACAGGAGGATGGAGCTCGGCGAGGAGGGGGAGGAGCTGGACGAGGCGGAGTGGCTGCACCGCGCCGGGGCGCAGAGCCAGCGCCGCCGGAGTGGCCAGCGCTACGCTTTCGGCTGCGCTCTCTTCGCGTCCCTCAACGGCATCCTCCTCGGCTACGGTCAGTCCATGCTCCGTCCCATTCCCTCTTCAAGACTTCATGCCATGCTTCCCTTCTCTCTTGCAATCTGCATGGACTACAGATTGGAATGATAGCCCCTGTCCTTCTGTTTCTCCCCTAGACTTTCGGGAGGGACGGCATGTAATTTTTACACGCTGCCGTTGAGGGAATAGATGACACATCAGCGTCTCTTTGTTTGGTTTTGGTTTTTTTTTTGGTACGGATTTTTTGGTTTTTTTCGCAAAAGGAGAGAGCTTTATTGCTTAAGGAGTTTCATCACTTACAAGAGAAGCGACACAGTCCGAAAAGGAAATAAACAACACTTTACATTGTCTAGAGTGGACGGCTAGATGCGCTAGCTCATTCGCTACCTTATTTTGCTCTCTCCTGATCTTGATAAAGTCGATGCTCTTCAGTTGCTCCACATCATGGAGTACATCATGGACAAACGGCGCCAAAGCAGACCTATCGAGGCCACCTCGTAGTTTCTGAATCACTGAAGAGCAATCACCCTCCAAGATCAAATGACGATCTGGCCAACGCGAGGCCAGTCTAACACCCTCAAGGTAGGCAGCAGCCTCCGCTTCCTCCGCATCTCTGCAATACCGCAGCCATCGCCGTGCTGTCAGCAATGGCTGCCCCAGAGAGTCTCTAATGATCACCCCTACTGCTGCTGCACCTGTTTTTGAAATAAAGGCCCCATCAACATTGATTTTCAGCACATCTCCTTCTGGTGGGCACCATCTTCTAACTCGCTTTGGGCACCATTTTTTTGGTACGGATTCTTTGGTTTTATTACATAGCATTCTTGCTGCAATTCTGCTAATCGTCCGTTGAGAGGATGCCATCCGGTGTGGTAATCGTTGGATTCAAGTCTAGGACTCGCTGTTAAAATGTCAAAGGTAGCCAAACCAAATTTTGGCATATTTAACCATTTTTTATTGCCACCATTTAGTTGGATGTTCAAATTTGGCGTGGTAGTAGTCATCACCTTCGATCAGCGACCTTAGATAAGTAGAGAAAATTCCCTATTTGCCATCGAAATTTACAACGCTTCCCTATTTACCATTGTAAAATATTTTCTTCCCTATTTGCCATTGTGTGAAGTTAGCATTCCTTATTTGCCATCAGCGTGACTTCCGTCCGGAACCGTCAAGTAGAAGACGTCATGTTTTTTCGTAATTCCTGAACTGCCCTTACCTCTTCCTCTACATCTCTCTGCTCAGTATCTGCTCCTGAGAGCCCGCCCATCCGCATCTGTAGTCCTGTGTCTCTCCTCCCCAACAGCTGCTCCCTCTTCCAAATCCTAGATCGAGTGAGCCATTGACAAATGGGATGGGAACTAGGGGCTCTGGCGGTTGAGGGTCGTCAGGGGCGCGGTCTCCTGCGGCTGTGGCAACTCGCGCGGTAGCTGGAGCCGCAGCGAGCGGCGACTCGCGCGGTCGCGCCCTAGCAGAAGCCTCGCGCGAGCAGCGGCCTCCCCGCAGCAGCCTGCAGGAACAGCGCGCGGACGCGGGCCCTCATCCCAGCAGGAGGTACGGCGGGCACTTGTGGCCTGCGGCGCAGATCGGCAGTGCAGGTGCATGGCAGCATGGGCCTACACGCTGGAGCCAACATGAGAGAATAGAATTATTTACAAATTAACAGCCAGCTGCGCATCATCTCAAATATTCAAGACGTCAAAAGCTAACATGTGAAAGAAGCGCTAGCCAAATTTACATGTCTGGTTCAAAGGGTAAAATTGTCTTTTCATGTCTAATTTAACTGTGTTACCCAGTGGAATAGACGGCAATGGCAAATAAGGAACGCAAGATTCGCATAATGGCAAATAAGGAAGAAAAACTTTTACGGTGGCAAATAAGGAAGCGTTGTAAATTTCGATGGCAAATAGGGAATTTTCTCAGATATAAGTTTGGTGCCCAAAGTTGGCTAGAACGAAGGCCAACACTTTAGTGGCCAAAATCACTGTTGCAAATAGCCATGTTTAATTCCTTTATAACTTGAAATAGCGCTGCTAAATTCAATAGCGTAGCACCGCTAACTTCACAATGTTTGAACTATGAACTTATATACTTATGATTTTTGAGCTATGAGTCATAAGTTGTGACTTATCTTGTAGTTTGTGACCTACTTTTTATTGTTTCGTTATGTCTGCACTCATGTCTAGACATGTACTTGTGAAATGTGCTAAAATTGTCATACTTCTATATTTAAACATAACTTTTTCTGATTTTTGGCATGCCGCTAAAGGTTATAGTTGACGCTATAGCCCTATAGCTTTTTTTAAGCACTCCGCTAAACTCCGCAATTTGCAATAATGGTCAAAAATTAAAATTGCTACTTGGTGAAACTTCGGTATCAATTCGCAGTCCCGCGGCCCACGCGCGACCGAACTCCCTCTGGTCGCAGGCTCACAGGAGTTCAGCCATAGTAGGCGCACGGCAGGGCCCAAACGACAAACTCCAGACAGATGGCCGGTTGCTTTGCATGACCTGTTCCACGCCAAGAGCGTCGCCACAAGTCTCCTCTCTTAACCTCCAGCTGCCAACCTTCTGCTAGTGCTAACGACAAGCATTCAAGAACAGTGACCAGACCAAACCATCCAAAAAAACGAAATAAAAAGAAGAAGGTTCAACAAACTTTGATGCCGGCGTCCCTGTTCGGCAAATTCAGGCTAGGCGAAGTTTCTGACGAGAATCCTGAAGATAGTGGAATGGGGACATCCATCTACTGTCATGACGTGGACCAGGGAGCTTTCTGGTATTTTTCCGCTCGTACTCGAGGATCGATTAGTCCAAACCACCACGGTTTTGCTTAAACTCGTATGAAAGCGACACATCAGAAGAAGCCAAGCCAGTAGCAAAAAGAAATTAGCAGTGGTTACGTTCTGTAGCTTCCGAGGTCTAAATGCACAAATCCTAAGCTACCATACCACCAGCATCCTTTTCACCCGGCTATATATGAATATATCTTGCACCCTTGCCGTGCCACCTGTCAGATTTTAAGGACGCTAAATCATCTCATTTTCTACGATGACGAAGCTAATGTGGCTTGTAATCAGTCCTGAACTCCGGATAGAATAGAACAGCCTCTGCCGGGAAAGACGGAGAGAGGTCAGGTCAGAACACGGCGTCCAAGTCCTGCTTCCGACATTTTTCCATGTCAAAAACGAGTACTTGACCCGGACAAAATCACCGAAATGCCAATTGTTACCTCAGAAGATCTTGAAATTAGTGTTTCACCCCTGCTAGTCTAGGGCGTTTTACAGGAAAGGGTTTCTTTGGAAGGATTTGTAGTCTTGAGGTTTCCTTCGACAAGAAATGGAAACCATCGTCACCTACCAAAGAAACAGGCAAAACGGGGGAGCGAAACGGAGCAAGAACAGCACCACATCGACGTCTCCCACCTTCCTCGGGCTCCATTAGATTGGGGGCTCGGGTCGCCGACGCCGCCCACTGATGATCTCCAAATCGAGCACCAATCCGCGGCGGGGTATTTCCACCGGGTAGCTCTGGGGGCACGGAGCGAGGCGATGGCGGACGCCGGCGCGCCGGTCAATGGCGGCGGGAACAAGTACGTCGTTCTTCATCGGACCGAGGAGCAGGAGCAGGAGGCGGAGCTGGACTCGCGGGCGGAGGCGCAGAGGAGGCCGCCTGTGCCCGAGAGCGAGAGGAGGAGAAGGGAGCGGTTCGTGTACGCCTGCGCGGTCTTCGCCTCGCTCAACGCCATTCTCCTCGGCTACGGTGAGTGCTTGCAATGACGGGGCGCGCCAGGGATCCGATCCTAGGGACAAAAATCTCGCCTTTTTTTTTCCTTTCCAAAATAAAATTCCGTGCCCCGCCGTTAGAACCAAGAATCGTAGAGCATGATCCTGACACAGTGATATCAGTTTGCTGTTTGGAAACGCTTTTCGTGCCTTCCACGAGAATATCCTGATTCATTCTGTACGCTACTTCCAACATAGGTGGGCAACTTTTGTAGATTCTTGGCAACTTTCACATGAACCGACTTTAGGTCCTTCAGTTTGTCTTATCCTCGTGTTCTACATGGTGCGATACTGTTCTGATTGTGCAATTCAGCGTTTGGAAATTCATGCACCAGGAGATGACCAGGATCCAGATGAGGAAGACTAAGCTTGACATCTTGCAAGCTGTGAGTACCAAATGCTGTAGATCACAGCCGGTGTGATGTTGTTGGGAGTTTTGCTAGGATCTTTTGTCTGTCCTGTCTGTGCGGTTGCTTTTGCTAGGAGTTCTGTTTCTGGTGAAGGCTCTCTCGCGAGGTTGATATTTGGCTGCTATCCTGATTCAGGACTGTACGCCAAGTATCGCTCCCCCTTGCTGGCCCCGTTCGGTTTTAGTGCTAAACCGTTCACAACTTTGACCACTAATTAAAGGTATTAAATAAAGGTATTTTACAAAACTAACTCTAGAACCCTGCACTAGATCCCTGAAGAATCTAATGAGGCCTTTGACCGCATGATCAGAGGATGTTTAGAGGATGGTTACTGTAGCATCACTGTAGCCAATCATCGATTAATTAGGCTCATTAGATTCGTCTCGAAAAGTTATGCTCATCCGTGAAGAGGTTTTGCAAATAGACTTCATTTAGTACTCCATGCAAGAAAGATTCCCTCCGTGCTAGATGCTAGGCTAGAAAAACAAACGACGCCAGTGTCTAGCTGAAGTTGAATTCTGCCTAGTTCTTTTCTGTCGTTAGCTGGGTCTGTAATCAAACTTCTGGAATTTCCGTTTAATCAATTGGAATGGGGGTTACCTCGCTTCAAAAAAAATCAGCGTTTGGAACTGAGGCCAATTGTGTTCTCCATGGCTGCTGACAATTAACTCAGTCAGAAATGAATTCGTCTTCCTGTGTGACATTTTGTAATCCAAGTTTCCTGTTTTATCTGCAGATGTTGGTGTCATGAGTGGCTGCATCATCTACATGCAGAAAGATCTCCACATAACCGAGTTTCAGCAAGAAATCCTAGTAGGCTGTCTGAGCGTGGTCTCACTCTTGGGAAGCCTATCAGGGGGACGTACATCTGATGCAATTGGCAGGAAATGGACAATGGGCCTCGGTGCAATTGTATTCCAGTTAGGCGCAGCCATCATGACATTTGCTCCATCATTCACTGTGCTTATGATCGGGAGGCTCCTAGCTGGAGTAGGTATTGGCTTTGGTGCCATGGTATCTGGAGTATACATTGCTGAGATCTCCCCTGCTGGTGCTCGTGGGACTCTCACATCCCTTCCTGAGATATGCATCAATCTTGGGATCCTCCTTGGCTATGTTTCCAATTATGCCTTTTCGGGCCTTTCTGAGCATATCAATTGGAGGATTATGCTCGGTGTCGGTATCCTTCCATCTGTCTTCATTGGCTTTGCACTTTTCGTGATCCCGGAGTCCCCTAGGTGGTTGATGATGGAGAAGAGAGTTTCAGAAGCCAGGGCAGTGCTGCTACAGATAAGTGAATCTGAAGCTGAAGTTGAAGAACGGCTGGCTGAGATTGAGGAAGCTGCAGGTCTTATGAAATCAATGAAATCTGAGGAGAAGGAAGTGTGGAGAGAGCTTCTGAACCCTTCTCCAGCTGTTCGCCGGATGCTGTATGCTGGCTGTGGTATTCAATTATTCCAACAGATCACTGGAATTGATGCCACTGTCTATTACAGCCCAACAATTTTCAAGGATGCTGGGATCAAGTCTGATCAGGAGCTTCTTGCTGCGACCGTCGCTGTGGGTTTCACCAAGACAGTGTTCATCTTGGTTGCAATTTTCCTCATTGATAAAGTTGGACGGAAGCCACTTCTTTATGTCAGCACCATCGGCATGACTGTATGCTTGTTTCTCTTGGGGGTGGCACTTACATTGCAAAAGCATGCCGTGGGGCTTATGTCTCCACGGATCGGGATTGATCTAGCAATTTTTGCAGTTTGTGGGAATGTGGCGTTCTTTTCAATTGGCATGGGACCAATATGTTGGGTCTTATCATCAGAGGTATTTCCTTTAAGATTACGAGCTCAAGGATCAGCACTTGGTCAAGTAGGCGGTAGGGTGAGCAGTGGTTTGGTTTCCATGTCATTCCTTTCTATGGCCCGCGCTATATCAGTGGCAGGAATGTTCTTCCTCTTTGCTGCAATATCAACTATTTCTGTACTGTTTGTGTACTTTTGTGTGCCAGAAACAAAAGGGAAAACACTCGAGCAGATTGAAATGATGTTTGAAAGCGAGGATGAATGGAGAAGAGGTGAAATTGAGCTTGAGGATACACAACATTTAATACCGAGCAACAAGAAGTCTGTGCCTCTTGGTTGATATTCTATTAACAAGAAGTATGTAGCTCCATGTTTCAATGACAAGTCAACCTCATCCCCGCTTTCATCACTTGCTGGATTCGAACTCCAGTTTGAAAAATGATCAGGCTGTAGTGAACTACAGCTGATTTTGAGGACACAGAAGGGCATTGGTACTTCAGTAGGCTGTTGGCATAGGTGACTGTAGATTGGTTATGTTGTCAGTCTTAAAGTTTCCTCATATTGTTATGTCCTAAATGGGATATGGTTGACGTGTATGATGTTTACAACTGGTATATCTTCCAAAAAAGAATATACTTGCCAAAAATCTTTCTACACATCCATTCTTTAGCACTACGATTGAGTGTTAGTTGATAATTGCAGAATAGTGTATGCATTGTATTCGATACTCCAACCCCTTCAAAACCATGACATGTTAAGATGCATCTTCAGAGTGAACATCGGTATGGTTCTTCAGGTCTTCAGGTTTATCATACCATTTCCTAACAATTTGGTTTTCCCTATCAAAGTACCTACTTGATGATCCAATATTCCCACTGATCCCGTTGTAATATTTCAACCAGAACACCTACAATTAAACTATCTGGCATTCCACTGACATCTAAGATATAGTTTCTGATACAAGTTCAAAATCTCTGTACTATAGTATTCATTGCCTGCAAGTAAGATGTACATACTTCATCTCGCAAAATACCATCCTCTCAATTCATCTATCTGCATGCAGCTGAAAATGTGCTGAATCTCCTGCAAGCCTTACTGCAGCTATTCTTGCTTTACAAACATGGAAGAATTGCAGAACAGGCAGCTGTCTGAAATCAACCTGCCAATGACACTCCCCTCCTCCATTTCCAGACTCCTGCTTTCTCTGTTCCACAGGTGGATGCCAAAGCTCTCGCCTTTGATGTTCTCCACCTTGGCCTTCACCCACCTCTCGTCTTTCCTGTCCTTGGGTGCAACGAATAGCCCCCCGATCTTGCTCCAGTGCACGGGGTAGAACGCCCGCGGCGGCAGCACCGTCACGTCGAAGACAGGCCTCCGGCGGAGCCTCGCCGCCACCCGGGAAACGAGGTAGGGACCGTTGTGTCCCCACTTGCTCCCGTCGAACGCGACGGCGAACTCGGCGATGAACTCGCGCAGCAGCGGGTGCGCCCTGTCGAACACCATCACGGCGTTGTTCAGCCGCCTCCAGTCGCCCGTGGCCTCGTCCACGGCCTGCGCGCCGATGGCGTTGCGGAGGCCGGAGAAGGGCCTGAGGACGACGACGTCGGCGTCGAGGTAGGCGCCGCCGTACCTGTGGAGCAGCGCGAGGCGGAGGAGGTTGGAGAGGTTCTGCCCGAGCGGGACGCTCCCGGGGCTGACGACGCCGCGCAGCACCGCGCCGAGCCACGCCTCGGCGGGGGTTCCGTTGAGGAGGTAGGCGAAGTCCGGCGAGGCGACGGCGACGCGGATGCCGCGCTCGAGGAACGGCGCCAGCCTGTCCCTGCCGGCCGCGGAGTCCATGGTGTCGGAGGCGACGAGGAGGCAGGCGCCGCGGTGCCACCTGAAGAGGCTCTCCAGGACGAGGAGCTCGCGGCGGCCGAACTGCGCGAGCGGCGAGAGCCACGTCATGAAGAAGCGGTCCGTGCACGCCGCCGCGAAGAGCTCGTCCGCGCGCGCCGCGAACCGCCGCGTCTGCGGTGTGCTCCTGAGCAGCAGCTTGAGGAGGCCCTTGTTTCTCTTCGCGGACGCCTTCTTGCTGTTCCTGGTCTTAGCAGCAGAAGCAGGAGCAGCCGGCAACGGCGGCGGCGGCGGCGGCGCTGCCACCGAGGCATGGAAAGCTTGCACGGCCTTGTCCATGGAGGCACCAAGGCTGGCACCACTACTACCGGCGGTCGTCGTCGCATTGCGACTTGAAGGGAGCGGCGAGGCATGGAAGGCTTGCAAGGTCTTGTCCATGGAGACACCAAGGCTGTTACCGCTACTAGTACTACCGATGGTGATCGTCGCATTGCGCCGTGAAGGCGGCCGCGGGAGGAGAGGGCAGATGAGGAGGCTAAAGGTGGTGTGCGAGAGGATGAAGACGGCGGAGAGCAGGAGCAGCAGGACGGGGAGCGAGAGGGAGAGGAGGAGCAAGGACAGCGGCCTCCGAGCCGCCGGCATCGTCGTCGCCGGAGACGCGGGAGGAGTGGCCATGGAGCTCTTGGCTCGCTGCACCTTCGCCGGTACCGCCATGTGCACGTACGTGACCTTGGCTTTGTGTACGTGAGGAGCTAGCCATCTCGATCGATCTGGTCTCCACATTGTAGCAGGGGAAGGCAAGGGGCGCCGTTCGCATGAACTGCTGACAGGTTAAAATTAAGTGCACTTGCTACTTGCCACTTGCCACTTGCTAGTTTTTAATTAGAGTTTGTTTAGAGCCAGTGCTGGCATTAGGATAGAGCGTTTACTTTGTCATTAGGATAGTAATATAGTATGTGCAGTGATCGATCTTATATGCTTTCTTTCCATATATGAGAAAGGATTGCTCCAGCTGTGCACTTTGGAAATATACTGTAGCTAATCCTCCATTAGGTCTTATTCGTTCGGTTATTCTATTCCCCAAAGGATGGATGGGGATCGAAAGGAATTGAGAGATATCTTGACTTGTTTGGGATTTTCCCGGTCAATTCCCTGCAATCTGCTTCGAATCCCTTCCAACTAAACAAGCCCTTAAAGGTGAGCAAGGATCACATAATATTATGAGCTTTAATTCATCAGTAGTCTCGCTGAGACATAGTAAATCTTATTTTGCGTCCCATGCACGTTCAAACTGAGGCTATCTCCACTAACATAACGTGGGCACATGTTCAAAACCACAGCTTGGATCTCATCAACTGCGACCATTTCCTAGCGTAATAATAAACATAAACAACAAGGTGACGAGAGCAGCAACGAGCGATGGCGCACGATTCATGATCCTTGGCGTCCGGTATTACGGTCAGCTTACGCATGCAGCACGAGATCGAACAGCACAGTTGATCGATCTGAGAGCTGACACTCACGCCATATGCCCATATGCAGGTGGCATGTAGTAGGCGTGGCATTCCATGTTGCACGAAGGGATCTCTCCTGAGCCTCGACTCGATTATGCTCGAGCTCCATGTGCTCTCAGCATTTATGTTACAAATTTTTTTTTTTTAGATAAAGGATGAATAAGCATCCGGCCTCTACGTCTGTCGACGTACACAGCCCCTTATTACAAAGTTTGCATCAAAGTCAAGATAAAAGAGCAAGCCGTTTTCAGAAATATAAACTAAAGCAAACGGTAAATATGGTTCCACCCTCTTTTGACGAGCTCCATCGCCGCAATCTCTATGTTTCTGCTCATCAAGGAGAGTGTCTGCTTCGCTTGCTCATCACGCTGCAGCTGCGCCCAGAAACGTAACCAGTACGTTCCCCTGAAGATAACCTGCAAAATCGAATTATATTTGATTTTGTGAAAAATGATATCATTTCGGCATCACCAGATTGCCCAGCAAATAGCAGCAACCCCCACCCAAATCAGGCTCCTATTATTTTTATATTGATTGGAGAGCCAAGTCCCATACATATGCCGAATCGATCTAGGTGGGGTCAATCCTGTAGCATAAAAAATTATCCTCCATATCATTCTCGCATAAGGACAGTCAATAAACAGATGGTTTATAGTCTCATTTATATTACAGCCACAACATTTTTGACTGCCTGTCCAGTTTTTTTAGCAAGATTGTCTTTGGTTAGGATCACCCCCTTTTGCAAATACCAGAGGAAAATCTTAATTTTTAGAGGAATCTTTAACTTCCAAATCGTCTTATGATGAAAAGGTGGTTGTGTATCTATGAGATATCGATACAGGGAGCGTACAGTATAAGACCTGGATGCGGTCAAGTTCCATTTAAGAGTATCTGTCCCGTCCACCAATTCAATCTGGGCGATTTGTGCTACAAGGTTTTGCCATTCAATTAGTTTGTTATCTACTAAAGCCCTCCTAAAAGATACCTGGAGAGGCGAAGTAGCCATAACTTTGGCTACTGTCGCATGAGGATCCCGCACTGTATTGTATAGTGATGGATACTCAGTTTTGAATGGTCTGTTTCCTGCCCAAGTATCTTCCCAGAATCTAGTCTTCCCCCCATCTTTTACCTCAAAGGTGCCTAGATCCAGCACCTCCTCTTTGATCTTCATGAGGCCTCTCCAAAAATGAGAGTCATAGGGTTTGGCTTTAACCTGAGTAAGCGACTTAGAACCAAGATATTTATTAGTTAGTAACTTTTGCCACAATCCATCGGTGTTAATTAAGTTCACTAACCATTTTGCCAATAGGCAATTATTCTGCAGCTGCAGATTCAAGATTCCAAGCCCTCCCTGGTCCTTAGGGCGGCATAAGATGTCCCATTTGGCCAGTCGGTACTTATGTTACAAATGCATGATAGATATTCTCCCTGCAGTATAAGTGTAAAACACGTCAGAGTTAAATACACAGCAAATAAGGCAATGGTCTGATACTCTGATGGTGTAAAGACTGTAAAAAAAGTGATAACTGGGATCGATCCATCTCAAAACTTTCGGAAGCTGCACATTTGAGTTGTTTAGGCTTGTGTTTTAGCTAGCTGTTATGATTGAGATGAGATCTCAGGACAGGAGTGGTTCTCTCACAACACCAGAACTCTGTTTTTTCTTCAGAGTGGCAGCTAGGGAACAGAACTGGATAAGATGGTAGTAACATAATATGCCCGTCTTATGCTTCACTGTTTCAGTAATACATACCCACTGTCAGCGGACGAGTGGACCAAAATTAGAGTGCAGTGAAGTAGTTAGAACACAGAATTGGCATGATGATGAGATCAGGGTATATAGAGAAAACAAGCAGATGTATACAGAGAATTGGCATCCTGGTTCCTGCTGCACAGGAAACAAAAATTCTTCTCTATGCAACGGATAGTGCTGTAAGAGGACCACAAAATTTGAATTTGATTCAAAACACCAGACAGGTCTACCCACAAAACACATACCTTAGGTTACTTCGACCTTTGGTTTGCAGTTTCTATAAACATAATTCTTAATGTAATCATGTCTACGCATTGCAGCTTATGCGAAAATATATAAACTGATACATTAGGGCATCGACTTACTGAGCAAGTGCAGTTCAAAGTTCATAAGCTGGAAACCTAGATTCAAGTTGATTAATCATGTCTAGAAACAGATTTGCCATTCCAGCTTGTCCTTCAGGTAGTGTATGGCTCACTCCACCATGCATGGTGCCTTCTGCAATTAGCTTGATAGCTCGGTCAAGGAGAAAACAAGCAAAATCTTGAGCACGGCCTGCACGGTAGAGGTACTCCTTTTTCCTTGGTAAGTTGGTAAAGTAAGAGAAAAATGTAGGCACACTCACTTATTCCATAACATATGCCCACCCTTTTGAGGAGCCTCCGATTCCAAATGATTTCAGCTGCATCTGCCACTGCCTCCAAAACTCGCGCCTCTGGGAACACCAGAGAACACACAGTGCTTTACTATGGAAGCTCCGTATTGCAAAGAATAAAAAACAGCAGCAAAAATAAAGGATTCAGCTGATTTAAGATCATAGAGGAAACCTGAGAAGCCTTTGTAAAGGTGAGGGAAATGCCAGGAGCCCCATGGCATCACAGCACAAGGCAATCATAATTATTTCCTTCGGTGCAATGGTACTTCCACGAGGGAAGCAGTTCTGAATATGTATTGCAAAGTTCCCTTCATGTATTCCTTTTCCTTGTCATCTTCTGTTAAGTCCATGTCAAGCCAAACATGCATAATCCCTGCAAGCCCATGAGCAGCACCCCAATATTTCTCACCGTACGAGACAACCTTCTACCGCTTCTATAATCTCTCACAATCATGTCCTGTGAATTTCAATTTGATAAATTATCAACCAGCAATGAATATGAATAATGTTTAACTGAGGTACGCACGATTGGAATGCATACTTACTATGGTGGTTGGCTGCATTATGTTCCCACCAGCAATGAATTTTTCAGTAGCACCAACCTAAATTAGTCAACTCAACCTAGTTGGGGAGAGGGGATTGAGTGGGTAATGGGCCAATGGCGAAATTACCATCTCATACCAAAAAAAAACCTAGAAAATTGAAGGTGTGCAATTTATTTGTTCTCTACAAATAGACTATAGTTCCAAAGGATAGCAAGTAAACACAGCACATCAAATGAGATCACAATCTACAGTTTCAACAGGGTTAGTTAAGGCCAGCACGAGTCACTAATGTTCATTATGCCATACAAATTTTCATCAGTGGTGAATCTTTATGAATCAACAAGCGAGTTCAGCATGGTTGAACAAGAGGAACAGCGATAACCAATTGATCCAGAGAATCCATTTGCAGCCGACAGGCAACGCCAGCATCATTCTATCGCACCCAAGTACCTGCTTAGAAGAGCCCAGCAAACGTGCGACGGTGGCCTCGTCTTGTCGTCTCCGGCGCCGAGCGCGCATATGAACGTCGTCAATCTGCAGGAGTCCAGAATCAACACCACGAAACCAACCAGATGTCCAGATGAACGGCGGTGAAACCACCACCATGCACTTACTCCTCGCCCGCAGGTCTGCAGACGCCGCGTCGCAAAGCGGCAGGAGCGCACCGGTGCAGAGCGTGGAGTCCCCGCAGCCGCCGCTCATTCACTGCCCCGACGGCCGGCGGCTCCCGCGAGCTCCCTCCTGGCGGCGCCCGCGACCGACCTCCCCTCCCTCCCTCCTGGCGACGCCCTCGAGCTTCCTCCCTCCATCCCAGGGGCGCAGCCCCACGAGCACGACTCCCTCGATGGGGCGGCAGCGGCCCGACCGCCCGAGACCGACCAAGCTCCCTCCATGGACGACCGGCTGCGCCCCAAGCTCCCTCCCCCACCTCCCCTCACTTCTGGAAAAGAATCCCCAAACTGTGGCGATGCTCGCTTCTCCGAGTAGCGTTTTTGGAGAAGCTTCCGCTCCCTCAAACAGGGCATGTAACTTATTCTGCCAGGCAAGCCACCACTCACTGCTGCGTGGGTCCAGAGTGTGGGTGCGACTTCAGAAATTTCAGAGGGACAGGATTACAATTGCCTGAGACAGGATTACAAGCGGGTCACTTTTGAAAAAAAAGAAAAAGAAACGAGATTAGCTGCCGCCAACTCGAGCTCAACTACGGAGAAGCGAGCACCAATAACCCCTAGAGCTTAATTTGATCGACGTGTACACAGAAAATGGTAATCTACAGCTCTACAACAACAGCATCCCTACACCAACAGCATCAGGAATGTACATTCTTAAGATCCTCTCTCAGCTCCGACCCCAGGAATATGAACTAGACAGGTCAGAACACGTCTCCGAGAGCTCCTCGCTTCAGATCAGGTTACAAGGTACAACAACAGCTGATGCAATCATGGATAGTAGCAGCTTGAAGGTGATGTTGAGAAGAAACTTGTACACGAAATGAACTCTTGCCTTCATAACCATCTAGCCCGCATTTGCGATTACGGAATTCTTGGTGTGCCATGTGCTGCCGGGATTTCCTGATTCTAACACAAGAAGTGCATACTTCAGACTCTATCAAGGAAATCGATTGTTGTCTCTAGAATATCTGCCTGAAGGTATCCTTTGCATTGTCTGCGAAAAATCTGGCTTGAAGCGCTTATTATAATTGGGCGCCAATGACCTGTCCAAAGAGAAAAATATTATAGAGCAAGCTTGCCAAGACTTGGGGGGGCGTTGTACGAGAACCAATGTCCACCAAGAGTGCAAGAAATTATGGTCTTTGCTAGAAAGCTCTACAACTTCAACCACAGGAAAAAAGAATGCAAAACATACAGACAGAGTATCGAAGCATCACCTTGGAGATGCAGACTGTCTTTGAGCAAGTTGACCAACCATGGATTTCAATGTTCTGTAAGCCTCATCAGCAGCCTATAAATAGTTATTATGTAAATAAACCATTCAGGAAGTAGGGGTATAACTCAACTGCACCAAAAAAAAATGTTCATGCGATTTCTGCCATTTATCACATTAGAAAATAGGACAGTACTTTTATTTTGAGTTTTCATGTCTCTTCAAAGCAATACTTCAGTGGTTACTTTGATTGCAAACAGGCTAGTAGCAAAGATGGTATAATGGGCAAATATACTTTTGACCAAAACAAGACAATTGGTTGCCTAAAAGACAGAAGAACCCCTCCTTTATAATACCAGGGGTTTTTCCCATTTCTAGACCCCCAAGAAGATCAAAGAAAAATATCGGACTGTTTCACCTATCTGCTTACAACCTGAAGTTTAGCTTCCTCCCATGTTGCTCCAACTCCTTTCCCTAGGATTTGCCCACCTATTTCTACCTGAAAAAGCCAAACGTAATTTTGAATAAGAAAAAGCATTAAAGCAAACGAGATTCTCTGTTTAAGCCATCAGATCCTTTTACAGTATTATACGATGTACCAGACATGTTAAACGGACATTTATCCAGAAGGAATACTGACCTGTGCGCGAACTTCTTTACCTACTGAACCATCTGTAGATGGCTGAGCTTGGAATACTAAACTATACCCTTCATCCGTACACTGCAAAGCGCAAAAACATATGTTAGTAAAAAGCATAATTGTCCCAAAGCTGGTGATTAAGGAAGCAACTTACAAGCTCCTTGAGAGCATCAACAGAACCACCAGATTTTCTTAAGTTACTGATTCTGCCATTCATATATCTAGACTCATCTGAAGTGCTTGCAACTGGTAACATATCGTCTCTGTTGCTTCCTGGATATAACATATCGTCTCTGCTGCTTCCTGGATATCTGAGTGAGTTTGGATAGCTATTAAAACAATTCTCCTTCGCAACTGTCATCTTATCTGGGTCCCATGATAGAAATTTGTCTGCAAATGAAGTTGAAATCAAATATATATGCATGTTTTAAACAAAAGTAAGAGACTTATGTAAAGCTTTGTGAAAAGAATTGCAGGATTATGTATTTACTACCCTTTCTTAGAGGCAGTCTATACCAGATTTAGGAAGGAAAAAGAAAGATTTCCCCTTACTACGATCATGCCATCAAACTAAATGCACGATGAGCAACATCCAAAGACAAAATTTCAGCAACTTTAGATTAGCTAAACATGATTCTTAAACCAGAATGATAAACTATCCAACAATTTTGACATTTCAATCAAATCTCAAAAGTTCAACTACTGAAAAAAAAAACTGTCGGTTCAAAAAAAAACTGTCCACGATCAATCAAGTATCAAACATATATATACTCCAAATTAAAAGTTACTATCCAGAATCAGACCCCTGTAGTTTTGTTGCAAATTAGCAACTCCAACTGGGAATAAATAAACAAAATAGGGAGTCTGTCATTAATTCACCTGCCAGATTTCTTAAGGATGTATCAACAGCTTGAGACCGTGCTTCCTTCCTTGTTTTTCCAATTCCTTCACCTATTTTTTCTCCAAAAATCCAAACCTGAAAGGTATAGTGGAACATATTAATAGAAAATATAAGGCAAGCATAATAGAACGATTTGTAATCGTCCTCGAAGTTAAACAGTCGGTAAAAAAAATCAATACATGCTTTGAGATACAGATCAAGGACCATGCATATTGTAATGTCCGCTTTCAAGATTTTAAGCCTATATCAAGTTTGATAACTTCCAATATCTTAACATCTACCATTAATATGATCCTATATAAAAATTAGCAGTAATATTGGGATGCTAGAGTAAAATTAGCATAAATTGTATTTACCTCAATGGAGAATTGCAACTCTGTCGTATCACATAAAGCTGATCGATACTCCACCTGAGTTAATATATGAGACATGTTAAGCTATCAGATAAAGAACAAAATAGCTATATGATTTTCAACATTAAAAATACCTTAAATCCACACTTCACTGCAATCTCCTCTAACACACCCGAGATTCCTCCATATTGTACGAAGTGTCTTCCAGATTCCATTTGGTTGCTTCTTTGTCTTGAAGGAGCATGCCGAGTAGCTATGTCCTCACCTTCACATTGCAACTAACTTTAGAATACTCAACTATTCAGACACCCACAAAATTCCACAAAAAAGGAGTTATATAACTTAGCTAGCAACAATTAGGGATTCCAGCAAAATCATGACAACTAGACCACGCTCACAATAGGATAAGCAGCTAAACTAACTCAGAACAGGTAAACCTAAAGTTCCAGCCAAAGTCATAATCTCTTCTCATCTTGTTTAGAAATTGAAACCAAAAACAAGTGAACAAACTAACAATTGCATGCTGCTTCGTAACAGTGACAAAAGAAAATACAAGCACAAAGCTTGCATTAAGAAAATTGGGAACACACACAATTCTAAAGTGACAGTATGAGATGAGAGCCAAGTGGGTTAGCATACCCATGGATCTAATGATATGATGAACAAACACAAAAGACATGCACTGTACAACATGCTCAGCTGCAAACCGCAAGAGGAACACCAGAACCATCAGTGTAGAGAGAAACATACCAGAAAAGGATCTAAACATTGCAGGTGCATGGTTATGAGGCATTCGATGATCTTCACTGTGAAACTGCTGTGTATATAAAGTATGTGTCACCATATCGCACACATACTCTTTGTTAAGAAAGACCAATCAAGAATTCTGATTAAAAAAAAACAAATTATCACTAACCTGAGGAGGATATCTCTGGTTCTTATAGCTATATCTATCTGCAGATATAGGATTGTCCCCAACAGGGAAGTATGATGGATGCTGCGGATGCTTCTTATCATAATGTACAGATTCAGATTCTAAATGAAATTCTGTTGAAGCCTTGTTCAGGTTCCTCGAGTTCATCTCATCCTCTACGGAAAACCAATTTCCATGAGATTGCACTGGTGATACTGAAACTTGTGCAGGAGGTTCGGCCAGAAAAGGCGGTGCAGCTTCTCTTGTGTCTTGACCATGTTGTAATATGAGAAGCCTTCTCCGAGTGTCAGGATCCAACTCAGACTCAGGAACCTCACCCTCTTCTCTAGCTGGAGAACCTTGAGAAGGATCCACAGGACCAGATTGAGTAACTGGCCAACTGAATGAAGGAGGCTGAGGAAACTGTTCATTATTCAAAGGCATCATGCCCAGTGGTGGTGCTATTGGGGTAGATGAGGCTATAGGTGCAACAAAGGGCTGTTTAGCAGCTACTGACATCACATCGACGTCAGCTGTTATTGGATTCACAACTTGAGAGCTGGAAGAAGCTTCCTGAAAACATTTCAGATACAAACAGGTAAGATATGATTTAAAAAATACTAAAACCAGTAGCAGTTGCTAGCAAATATGAAGTTATTGGCTTACTCTATCAATGTTCGCTGGAAGTTGGAAATAAAGAAACCCTAGGTTGCAGTTGCTAAGAAATCTTAAGTTGCTTATCGTCACCATTTGGTTGTTAGGTGGTTTAAGATGATACAAAAAGAACAATGCCATACCATATGCGTTTTTCATTTTCATTTTTAAGAATTGCATCTCTTGAAATTTTATAGTTTTCAATGTATCTTGCTAAAGAAACGTGCCACTGTTGAGTTCCAATTTATGCATTTTACATTCAAAATAACAGTATCTTTCAAAAAATTAGAAAGTTGTATTTGCAATCCACTTTCCAGGAATTGCATACTTAAATGACGAAAAAGTGTGCATAAATAAACAGTTAAATCTTCCATATGCAACAATGGATGATTAAACTCTTCTAAGAAGAAACATCTAAAAATGATTAATAAGCATAATCCAGGATATATTTTCCACCATACTTCGAAATCTCTCTACTTCATTTCACACTGCATTCAATTTGGTTTCACATAATAGCGCCAACTTCATGCATCTAAATTAGCTTTGAGATTATGCATTATACCCAAGCATCCACAACAAGGCAGTAAAAGTGCAAACCTTCATCCTCTTCTCAACCTCTGCATCCGCCATACCATCAAAACCATGTGGATCTTTGTTTACATTCGAAATTGCAGCATTCTCGTCCTAGCAAGATAAAACAAATGTTTCTAGGTAAAAAAAAAAATAGGTACTAACTGTCAATCTGAAGCATATTCCTTTATGAAGTTTACCTCTGAAATTAAATAATTGCTAACATCAGGAACTGAAGGAATGCCATCCATTTCATCCTCATAACAAACCTCACTAATCCAGGGTAGGATGCCCTCATCAAACTCTCTGTCAATACAATAAATCACAAAACTCAATCTTAGGCAAATGATTCAAGGTCATTCATTGGTACAAGCAACAGGAACACAAGTATGCATGGTGGCAGAGTGTATTCAGTTTAGTGAGGACAATGTCATCATGGCAATTAATTACTTAGAGGATCACATAGATCAAGATGTCCTTACTTGAAGAAACCACCCCTAACATTGCAAGCAACATTTCTGGCAACACAAAGAACTGGAATAGGGAAGTTTGCCTGAAAATTGAAGAGAAAATGGCAAGGAACCCTCAGTATTCCATAGAAATAACATAGTTTTACGTTGGTGTAAACTAAGAATTGACCACTACCTCTGCCTGGGGCGCATAATATGGAGCAAATGCAGGAACAACGTGAACCCTACGCTGATCCTTCTCATCCCAAACTTTCAGACGGTCATCGATAACAAGGGCCATTCCAGGGTGACAGGATCCATCATGGAATACATTTAGCAATGATTTTCTTGACCCTAGATGAGTAAATGTAGCATCAGTGTCCAAAAAAGATCACACGAAATTAAGTCCATGCACATGGAAATTCGTAGAAGGGAGTAACACTATTTACAAATAATAAAAGATGTTAGTAGTGACATTATGCTCCTGATACTTGTTTTTTCAAAAGAAAGATTAAAACATACCAGGTTTGACACACAAAATTCTGTCATGAAGTTGAACAGAGTGTATCAATTTTGAATCTGGATCAAGCAACCTCCACATTTCCAAAGCATAGTCCCTTTCAGCCATTGTGCACACATACACCTCAAAACGTTTGCGGCCTCTTGCAATTAAGTAGTTCCGAAGGTCATCCCATGCCGGTCTTAACCGTACCAGAACACTAGTATCTCTTATCTAGAAAACAAAAGCGAAGGGAAAATAAACCAAGCGGTCTACTAACATGCAAATGGTGATTGAATTTTATAAGGACAGGTGTTACCACTATGAAAATAAAGTTCAGCTCAGCAAGAAAAAAGAAAGAAGGGGTTGAACTTTGGTGGCCACAACCGCTAACCCATGTAACTTGGCCCTAAGTCCCTAACAGTATGGTAAGCCTTATATGTGTTAATAAAGCATTCTGGCACATAAAGCATATTATTATTATTATGCTCCATGAAAACCTATGCCAACTAAAGTCGTGTAAATGAGATCTCTCCAAAAATATATCGAATTAAAATATGGTGGTACAATTTAGTTTAGAACATCATGCAAAATAAACTGAATAAGGAAATAAATTTTGATGCTTGCCAAAGGAATAGTGATTAATAAGAACAAGGTGAAAGGAACATGCATTTGAACATCAAATTCTTTTAGAACTTTTTTTAACAGTATATAGAACGAAGCTAATGCTATGAGTTACGTACCGATGGATTTATACGTGTCAAGATAATATTTTTCTCTGGTAGCCTTATGATTGGCCGTGTCGTAGGTTGCTGATGGTTGTCAGCTAAGGGTGGGATGACCTCGGATTGTACTTTATACACTTCGCTGCCATCGATAACCTGATCACTTTCTATGTACTGTTTTAGTATAGATTTGTCGTCTTGGTACCTCTTGATCTCAGCCAACATACCACTAATGCGCTGAGGGTCAGTCTCATTATTCAATTTTCTCTGAAGTGCGTCTATCCTGTCTTCAAAAGACCGAGAGGTATTGGCAACAATTAATGTTTCATCAAGGTCAAACACAATCCCAAGGCATCGAAGATTCAACATGCTCAAGCAAGAATTATATAAGCCCAATGGTACTTTATAGCCCCAAAAACATGCATGATTTGGCAAGTTTCTCTTAGAAGTCATCGCTACTAAGTGTATCTCTTCTGCTCCAACTCGAAAAACCGCTGTCTGCAAACATAATGCATTAAAGGGAACAAGATCAGACACGGAATAAATGTTTTTTGATTAGGGAAATTCACAAAGCACTTATAGCATATAAAAATTTTCCATAAAGGAGCCCTGCATATCCAACATGTGCATAGTAGATCTAGTACAGTAAAACAACGCAAAGAGTATATGTTGTTCAGAATTTTGTGGCGTGGACTAGCTGGGACACCATCAACATCTAAAATGTTAAAAAAACAAAAAAAATCACAGCAGTGTCAATAATACTGATAAATTTAACTATTTAAAGGAACCACAAGGGCCAAAATAATATTTCTTAATACAATGTGCTGTTTAAAGAATTTGGATCCGGTGAAATCCAGCAGCACATTAACTTGCCAGCAGATGATTGCCATGAACATTAATGTGTTCAAATTCGAGTAATTCTTTGCCCGTTCCTCAAATAGCTCTATAAGCATATGTGGAGTGGAGTTCATATGTCAGAATCAACCGTTAACCACTTCAGTGAGCTTCTGATCATTTGTAATGCAAAGTACAAGCCGAGAACTGCTGAATAACAGCAAATTCTTTATAACCTCCAGCACGTCTCATCAACAATCAAATGACCAATACGTTGGATTGAAGATCTCAAATCGTATTTTGATATTTGCTCCATTTCTGGAATACAGAACTCTGCTCCTGAAACCTCATGCATTGAGCAAAGTCAGGCCAGGTTCTATATTTGCATTGGTTGATTGGTTCTATTACTTGAGATCAAGTTAGGACCAAGTCCATGGTCCACAAAACATTATATAGGAAAGTGAGTTCTTACACAAGTTCCAGCCAGTATAAATCGAGTCACATCTTTGTCAAAAATACCAGTCCACAGATAAATAAAAATCGTTCGAGCTGAATCATATAATGATTAATGCAGTAAATATTCCAGGAATACTTTATTCAATAATTTGATTTGTGCTAATTAAGACTCCTTGTGTAGCTAAGGTTGTTCACGTAAAGTTAAAAGGTTCTATTTGTTCATTTATTCCATTGGTTCTCTGTGTTGTTTCCTTGTTTCGGTGTCAGGAATGATTCACGTATATACCTTGTTGTCCCTGAGGCAAGCGGTGTGCATGGCGAGGAGCGGCGGTGGGGGCTCGTCGGCCGTGGCTGTGGGCCTGGACTCCATCACGAGGCAACGGGCGCCGGCCGCGACGGCGTGCAGCACGGCGAGCGGCGGGCACCGCTCGCTGGGCGGGGAGAGGCGGTCCACCCGTATCTCCCGCGCCCACGCCATGTCCGTCGGGCCCTTGGGCCACAACTCCGCCTCCCCAACGGGGATGTTCCCGAAATAAACCACGGACTTGATCATATCCAACGAACCGGCGGAATCAGATCGCACTGGCCAAAACCAAATCCGAGTGGTTCCAGAGATCCAAATCCTCGGTTCAGCAGAGTCAGTTCCGCAAGCAAAGTCAACGCACCGCGCGCCCGCGCTGTTCGCACGCACGAGCAGGTTGACAGATCTGCGCCTGCGCGCCGGTGGATCTGTTCTTGTCGAGTCTCCAGAACCTACAGGAATTTAGCGATGCAGAGATGTGCGCGTGCTGCTGCGTTCGGGTGCTTCTTCGAATCGCATTCGAGTTCTTCGCAGATTACGGCCGTATTTGGTGCCCGGGGTGGGTTGAGGATGGGTTTGCGCAGCTCGTGCGCAGCCCGGGGAAGGAGAAGGGAAAGGGGGGGCGGGATAGAAGGCGGCTCGCAGAAACCCTAGGCGGCGTCTGATCAGATTCACTTGTGGTGGCCTGATGCGGACGGAGACCAGGGACGCTTTATCAAGACCTGGGCGATTTCCGCGTGCTACGTGCACCCTAAATTCACAACCGTCTGATCGCGGGCGATCCGTCTGTCGCGCGAAATTGTGCAGAGAGCCCCTCATATTTTTTGCAAATCAATCAACGGTACAGGCAGGGCCTCCACGTAAAACAGCTAAACGAGTCGCAATATTTGTCATTGCAGTTGAATGAAAATGTGGTCTGCTATTTTTGTCATGGATTCAGCCTGCAGCTCCCCTGGGCGTTAATTTCGTCAGCGGAACGAAGCGATGTGCTTTTTCATAGGGCAAAAGGGTAAATGAATGCAATCCTTAATTTCTACTGTCCAAAACATCAATTAAAACGGATTGGAGGGAGTATTTCGCTAGACGTCTGTTGTGTTGTTTCATCTCGCAAGTGTTTTTGGTGGCCGCCATGCGGCTTTTCATTCATACTACTCTATCCATACAAAAAAGCAAGTATTATAATTTTGTGAAGTCAGTTTTTTAAAAAAATTTGACCAAGTTTAAGTTTATAAAAATGTATCAATAATTATGATGCCAAATAAGTATCTTTAATTTTATAAAATACTTGTTTGGTTGCATAAAGGTTAATATTTTTCTCTATAAATTTTGATCAAACTTAATTTGACTTGAGACAAAACTAGAATGGTGTTTTCTGGAATATGAGAGTACTAATTTGACAAGAAAATAAAGAATTCAAAATAGCATGAATGTCTATAATAACACATCCATTTTATCATAGTCATACCTATCGAGCACAAATGATTCACACAATTTTCTACGCGTGCCAACTTTCACACAGCCCGTAGCTCGATCATTCTCTTTGAGCGAAATGTGGCAAAAAGAAGGAAGGTCCATGAGTTAATTTTACTTATAATCCTTACTCCCTCCGTCCCAAAATAAGTGTTCGTTAAAAAATTTTCAGACATATTAGTAGTGATAGAAAATGACCATGTTACCCACAATTACTCATGGTAGGTATGATTGAAAATTGCGCTGTCAATAAATGCACATGCATTGGAACATAAAAAATAGCATCAATCAAGCATTTGATTGGCTCCATGCGTTTCTCCAAGAATTTTTTTCTCAGTATTTGGGGTTGATTTAATTAGACGATTTTTACTACAAGCTAAATGAACACTTTTTTGTCAGACATAATTTTAATGTTAAACAACACTTATTTTGAGACGGAAAGAGTACTTTTAAGGAAATTCGTTTTGCCTCCATCAATAATTTACAGGCTGTACCTAGCATGTTTCAGTCTCTCAAAACATTGGACATGACTTTTTAGAAGTGGTTTTCTTTTATCTCAGTCAATGCCAATTCTTTTCAGATCTACATTTCGATGAAATCAAGATAGCCAATGCTTATGGCTGCAATTTTTTGTTTTGTGGAGTATGAATGCTCTTCGAAATTCTCGTTTGCTAACTTTATTAAACAATGCTATGCTTCGGGTGAATAGTCTCATCATGGGCAAGGGCAATGGGACATATGCCATTCTGCTTGCTAAGGTGGTGAAGAAGATGATACTGAACTCCAGAGTGATTCAAATTAAATCATTTGTGTGTGTGTGTGTGTGTGTGTGTGGATAAATAAGTACGCATGTGCTAATGGAGTGTACTCTTTCTATCATGCAGAGGGAACATACATGCTTTAAACTGATTTGGGGGGTCGACTTAATTCTCTATTGGCTATTCAAGGCCTACGTATGGTTGTAACTTGACAGCACAACTTGACAACTTGACAGCACAACTTGACACACATGTCATCTCCAACATCACGTCTTTCAGTTATGCCTCCACAGTCCATGCTCTTCTCTGAAAATCGTATGTTTTCCCTCCCAGAGTTGCATACTTGCAGCGCATCAATGGAATAAAATGGTCAATTGTTTGAACTAGCTTCTAGAAGGTTGGTATGTGACACTGTGGTACCCATATATAACCTTCATGGAATATGGCAAAGGTAATTTACCCGTGCTACATAGGTTACATTCATCAACAGTCAGTTTAAGATGTGGCGATTTTCATATTGTTTGAGAAAAGATTTTTATATTGTCTCTAGGGCGATAGCTGAAGAGATATCGTGATGGCCAAGCGCTGGCAGCCTGGCACAATGGTGGTGGGAACTGGGAAGATGGTCAGTTGGTTCAGGGTTTGTTTGGTAGAGCTTCACCTGATTCTGATTCTCTATGGGAGCTGATTCTCCGAGAGAAGTGATTATATGGCTGAAAGTGATTCTCTTTGAATCTCTACCAAAAACTATCAAAATCAGGGTGGAGAATCACTTCACAGAATCAGGAGAAGCTACTTTTTTCAGCTCCCAGCCCCTTAGTTCATTTCAGAGAATCAGCTGATAATCACTTCTCTCTGAAAAACCGTTTGACAGAGCTCCTGTTGGATTCAGCTGAGAACCAACTCTGGGAGCTCTGCCAAACGGAGCCTCAATATGTGCTGGAACTACCTGGACTATTGAAAAGATCTTAGGACTGCATGATAACTGATAAGTTAGTACTGCTATGTATTTGTTTCAGTAGATTGCATCATTGTTGCTTAAAAGATATGCCTATGCCTTCTGAATGGACTGAGCCGCTGAGATAACAAGTCCATAATGAATGTGTCAAGCCAGTGATAAATTTCAGAGATACTGTAGATATTTCTCATTCCTAGGTAGCATATCCGCACTAAACTTATGACGCTTTAAACTTTGTTGTTACTCTCATATCCTTTGCTGTTACTCTCTCTGTTCCTAAACTTATGACGCCCTAAAAATTCTAGCATGAGTTAAGATTTCTAGTTTTGATCAGTTCATTTACAATAGTACTGTCATATATGTCATGAAAATATTTATATAATTAGCAATATCATAGGTTTATTGTTATATAAAAATGGTTTTAGTTGCATACTAGTAGAACTCCTTTATATGTCTAAAGCCGTATACATTTACAAACAGAAGTCGTGTTCTTTTGATATGTTCTCTTTATACTCCTATCAATGGTGATTATTTTTATAAGTGCTCTTTTCCCTCTCTATATTCCTTTTTATTAAGGTATTTGACCAAAACTAGCTGGTCTTACCGAAAGAGAAGAGCCCACGTCACCATATGTTTGCACTTGTGGACCCTTGGATGGTTGGATTGGTGATGAGGCCGACAAATTTGTTTGTGTGGTCCTAAAGATACAGTTCAGAGGCGTCAGCATCAGCATTGGATGGCACGGTCCTCCTCTTTCTATCTTTTTTAAAGAGAAGTTGCACAATATATATCCCTAGCACAATCTTCCAACTAAAAGCAAATCATGAAAAGATCGCACTGATTATCTTCGTCAAGCCAATTTCTAGTTGATTTTGCCAGTTTGTTTGACATCACACCGAACGATCTAGCGAATCACCGAAACGCTGTTCCTGATTCCTGGTGTTGCTACGAGACGGCCATGAGTTTTCGCGTCAGCTTCGATAGGCATCTCGATCAGATCCCCAAATATCTGGCAGACCAGAAGTCGTGGGAAGGCCGGATTTCAACCCGTCTGGAGATTGCTTTTGCCGCCGTGGCCGCGCCTCCACCGCGAGCAAGATCGGCGCTCGCCGCCGAACATTTGAACAGTTCAAGCCCAAGGAAATGGGGTAGTTTTTTCCAGCAACCACAAGAAAAATAGACACACAGTGCACTGACAAAACACGATGCAACGGGAAAAGAACATGTAGCAATGATCGAAAACAGATTGTGGATAACAAATTTGTTGTATAACCGACAGTTGGACACCAGATATACATCAGAAATGCACCGGCCAGCCTTGTCCAGAAGCAAGGTCCAAAAGCTTCAGAACTCAAAATTTTTGCATCTCTTCCTATTGCCTCTATTACTCCTATACTCATGTACCAATAACATCTCATGGCCTGCTGTACCAATACAACGAATTCACCACTCTATGCAACTCTTTTTTGCTTTTCTATTTCTGTAGAACTGAGATTTCTTCTTACAAGAATATATAATAAAGGTGTAAACATCAAGAGAAAAAGCTAAACTGCACTCAATGGAGAAAAAAGATGAAAAGATGGTAGCAAAAGATCCCAGAGATCTTGCTCCAACCGGCCGACGCTTCCCGGGCTCCATTCTCATGTACAATTCCGGGCAAACGAATTCGCCGTACCTTGAGTACCAGGTCGTAGGTTAGTTGAATTTCACAAGCAGGTGCACCTAGGAGCATCAAAATCCAATCCCAGACTGCTGTGTGAATAACCCAAATTTCACCTATCTATACACAAAAATCGTGCTGCAGAGCAGATGCCGAGTGTCCAGGCAGCAGCACCATAGCTACTATACTCGAGCAGGAAACCCAAAATTCTGAAATGTTCTGATCTGACCTCCACGGCCTGCCGTGACAATTACCATTCCCCAGGCGGACCGACTCGGAGCTTGACCAGCACCACTTGGAAGACTGGCACTAGACCGAGGGCTCTGCTTTGTTGGTGTCATGAGCTCTTCGGGCCAAGTTGCTCTATCACCACTGAGATTTGAACTGGTGCTTAGGATATTGCCACTTTGGGGTTGGAAATCGCAGGTATCTTGCAGTTTTTCAGGGACAGCATGCAGCAGATGATGCTCCGATTCACAGTCCTGCTCATCATGCTTTCTGGAATTTGTTCTGGATACCATTGCCGAGCCAGTCGATGGCAAAGCAACAGCGACTGTCACATCCTGGCAGTGGAAATATTCGTAGGAATTGGTGACAGTGACATTCCCCTTGCTTCTGCCTTGTTCAAGATTGCCGTCGTTTCTCCATATGTACACATGGGAATCCTCACTTGCAGAGATCACATACCTCCCATTAGCAGCTAAACCAGCTGAGATTTGGCTGCTAGTATTTCGAAAACCTGAAAGAGAACAGAACAAAGAGTTGAGACATTGCACTAGAAACAACTAGAAAATTAAGAATCGTTGCTTCAGGGGGAAAAATATATGCATACTGGACCCATCAATGAGCAGATATAACTGTGCTATCATGTTAAGTGAACACAAGGACCTATCACCTCAACAAAGTGGAGACTGACAAGTTTTGTCACTTTGTCAAAAGCACATGACAGGAGAAATGCGAAAATGCTACATGATTCAATCAACAGAACAGGGAAATATGTTATTGATAAACAGATGATCGCTACATGATTTGATTGCTGTGGAACTATTGTAAGCTTATCAAACTACAGACACCTGGATTCTGACACAGAAGGTCAAAAGAAGTAACCAGAAATAGGCTGTTAAAATGTAAAGAACCAGATAACTGGTACTATTACTACAACTTGAATCACGTTTCATAAATCACTTCTCAGAACCAGAAAAACATAAGCAGTACAAACTATGCCTTAAAAAGAAGGGTTTGATATGATAAGCCTCCTAATCTTAGAAAAGTTCCCATAAACAAATTTGATACCTTTGTACTTGTGAACTAAACTTAGGCCATCAACAACCCTGATTCTTGAATCTGCAGATGTAATAAGGACCTTTGAAGTATTTCCTGGGAGAAACTATTCAAGGAACTATTATTCAGTAAGACAGGGGCTTAATGATAAAAAATAATGTGCTTGTAAAGTATACACAAATTTGTTTCTGCCAAGCACCTGAAACCCAGTGATTTTCTTCTGACTTGACTTCTTTTTCTTATTTTGCAGATCAATTTGTTTCTTTTGAAGAAGTCTATTATCTGGTCAGAAAAGTAAGAAAAAAAGGTAAGGCTAAAGCAAAAAAAAAAATGGAAACATGATCATGATACAGGTGGAGAGAGGTACCAGATGTATCATAAATATGGCAGCTGCCTTTATGGGAACCAATTAATGCACTCTTCAAATAAGAAAAAAAATTAGACCTTAAGATGCAGTTATTTAGATAAAAGAATTAAGTATGTAGAATTCAAACCTGTCCATCTGGGGTATAGCAAGCAGCAGTGACCATTTCATGCAAATCATTCCAATCAACAATTTCACGGTTTTGAATGCTCCATATGCGGACTTTTTCATCCAGTGAGCCACTAATGAAGTATCTATCATCAACAGGGTTGAACTGGATGCACGTCACTGGGATACAGATTCAAAAAAGGAGATTTAGGATACTGCTGGCTGATTGAGAAACATTACATAGTGCAAGGGGTAAGTAACTCTTACCATAGTCACTATGTGTGAATGTTTTCAGGCATGAAGTGCTTGAGATATGCCACAACTTCACTGTTTTATCCATTGAAGATGAAAGTAAGTACTGCAAAGCATTTGACAAAGGTGTTACTTGGAAATTTTGTAGGGACAGCAGAATCATAGTGTTACTTGGAAATTTTGTAATGACAGCAGAATTATAGTATCTACTGGATAACTGCAGTGATCATTTTTTAAGGAGTTGACAGAACTTTAGCAATCATAGTTTGTAATTAATTCCTGAAAGCACTGTTGGCCAGCACAAGTCCTGATATGTAGCCAGCGTAGAGAGGTATGGAGTATATGCCGTACCACCATAAATCCAAGAATAAATGTTTTGAACTTCTAATTTAATACTTAAGCCAACAAAGTTCATGCATCTAATCATGCTCTTGGAGGCATCTAATCATGATGTTACTTAAGTTGTGAGCACCGCACAAGCTCCCTTTATACTTGTAGTTAGTCGAGATGAATGTTTGAAAAATTGAAAACACATGATGAGGCAAGATAACTCTAATTCCTAGAAGTTCACACATTTAGTCCATAATATATTGTGAAAACATAATATCTATATTACTGCCTAAACAATGGGGGAAAATGGGAACTACCAAGTTACCAACATTCAGAGCCTGACAAATAAATTATCACGGTGCTCAAAACATCACCGCTAATGTGCAATTTGGTACTCATGTACATAATAAGGCAATCTCGTCCAAGCATTTGACATGGCTTGATAATGGTTAAATGCTGAAAAAAATCACCAATGTGTGTATCTAGATACAGAAGGAAGAAATGACTTGGAGGAAGATCGCTAAAGGTAGGTAGAAGACACAATTGCTTTTATGCATTGCATGACATTCATTCAGCCTTTGCAGATTTTCCAGTAACAATTCCAGGGTAAAATAAATAATAACTAAGCAACCAGTCTATATTCTTCTTCTTCTTTATACTATTTGTGGCATGCTTATAAATTTCAGCGTCCATCAACCAACTTACTCGTCAAATATCAACTAGGGACAACTTTAGAACAAATGGCAACGCTAGAATTACCTGAGATTTGGACCAACAGAGATCAAGCACATCTTCTGAATGCCCAACGAAGGTCCGGATCGGCTTTTCTGACAATGCAAACAAATGCTCTGGTACCATGAGCCGGTCCGAACTCACTGACCTCCGACCCTCCAAGAACCTTGCACGACGCTTCTTCTCACATTTGCTCCCATCCAAACTGGCCAAAGCTAATGTTGGCTCTGGCGAACCATTGCACACCATGGCAACAAAAGGATTGCACACCCCATTCTCCTCGGGTTTCCTCTCAAACTCCGACACTTCCCAGACATGGATCACACAGTCCTCCCCAGCACTCGCGAGGTATTGGCCATCTGGACTAAACCTGACGCTCCAGATGGACCCATTGTGAGCCTGTATCTCCTGGTTCATGAACAGACCACTGAGCTCCTTGTACGACTTTCCATACTGCCGCACCTTGATGCGCACCGGGCCATGGTGCACGGCTCCAGCACTGTCCTGGCTGTCATCTGTGGCTGAGCTGGACCGGCGGCCGCCTTTCTCCGAGCAAGTGTCCTTCTCGTCGCTGCTACGGCGGTCACGGGAACTGACCACCATGGAGCCGGCGACGTTTCTGATGCTCCGAAGCCAGCTGGTACGCCGCCTGTGTCGCGTTGCTCCGTTGCTGGAGTCGGAGTTAGACCTATGGATTGGGGTGGACGCGCCGTTGTTTGAGCCGGAGTTGGCAACATTCTCGCGCCGCATGAGCTCCTGAACGATGGGCGAGCGGCCGACGCAGAGGTCAACAAACTCCTCCATGGTGAGCTGCCGGCCCGTGCCGACCTCGCGGAGCTCGAACTCCTCCTTGACCACGAACTCGCTGCCGTCGTCGAGGTTCCGGATTAGGCACCTCGGGTCGGCCTCATCCCCCTCGGGCATGGCCTCCGAGGAGCCCGACGACGGCTGGCGCGACCGGCCCCCCAGCGGGGGCTTGGTCGGCACGGCGGCGCCGTCTGATCTGGATCGGGAGATGGGCGAGACCGCCGCCGGGCGTACGGGCCCGTCGTAGGAGGCCGATCGGCCCATCTCGAGGCGCGCAAGGGCGGGGTCCCCAGCGAGCCCCATCATCTGGAGCAGCCTCCGGCGGCGCTCCTGCACGGGCGCCGGCGAGGACGTCCACACGTCGAGCGCCGCCGCGGCGGCGGCGGCGGCGGTGGCCCCGTCCCGGCGCCGTCGCGGGTGGTCGTGGTCGTCGTCGTCCGAGGCGGAGGTGGAGGAGCAGGAGGAGGAGAGCACGCGGTCCCGCGACTCGTAGAACACCTCCTCCTCCTCTTCCTCCTCCCCGCCGCCGGCGCTCATCTCTGCGCCCGCATTGACCGCCGAGCCCGGGGCAGATCGAGTGGACACGGCGCCGCCCCGCGGGGAATTGCCCGGTACGCACGCGTCGACGACGCGGCGATGAGGACGACCGAGGGGGAAGCGAGGCGACCGGGTAGCGTCAGATCCACCACGAGCACGAGGCCCGCGAGGCCGCGACCGGTTCGTCGTCGGACCGGCCAATCGCGAGGGGTTCCTGCTGCCCCGTGCCGCGCGCCTGCTGCTGCCTGTGCCCGTGCCCTCCCTCGTAAAGTGGTGGTTGGCGCTGGTGCCGTCGTCGTTGTTATTGCGGTGGTGATGCCACCCCCCTTCCTTCCCTTCCTCCTCGTCCCCCTCCCCGCTGCGCCTTGCCGTTGTTGGGGGCGGTGTTTACCAGCGGCTACTGTTTACTGTCGGGTCGGCAGGCGGTACAAATCGTCCTCGGCCTCCTCTCTCCCTTCCTGCCCATGCGAAGGGAGAGGGAAGGGAAGTTAAAAACCCGGCGGCCGCGGGGCCCAGCCGTCAGTTGGAGCGCTCGGGCGCGACAAGTGGAAAGGGTAACCGCTCCTGCCGTTTCGGGGAAGTGGATTCGTGCCAGGGGCAGGCAGGAAGGCCATCGATTTTCTTTTTCTCTTTCTTTTTCTTTTTTTACAGAGAGGCTGAGAAAGAAAGGCCATCAGACCTGTTTAGTTTGGAAAGAAAGTTTGCGAAAGAAAGTTTTCAATTCTAAATCTAAGATTAGGAGGACTAAACATGATCTAATTATAAAACTAAATACACAGATGGACAGAAAATCGCGAGACGAATCTATTAAGCCTAATTAATCTGTCATTAGAGATTGTTTACTGTAGCACGACATTGTCTAATTATGGCCTAATTAGGCTCATTAGATTCGTCTCGCAAAGTTACCAGGGGTTATGGAATGGGTTTTGTCATTAACACACGTTTAATACTCCATGCATGTAAGATTTCAAATAGTGAAGTTTAAAAAGTTTCATGGTGATCTGTTTATTGTACAGGCCCTCAATTTGGGGGCGTGCTTTGGGAGTTTTGAGGTGAGGTAGCGTGCTGTACAGGGCGTCGGCGCAGCGGGTGAGCAGTACGGGAGACGAAAAGAGGCGAGAGAGACAGAGAGAGAGGAGAGGAGGCGCCCGCCGTGCGCCTGGTTCCTTTTTTTACTTTTCGGTTGCACAAGGAATATAAAGATGCCTATCGCGTCGCATCTCTGGTTTCTGCTGCTCTGGTGAAGGTCGCATGCCACCGGACGTCTGGCGACGTCATCTGTACCCGAGTCCCCTTGTCCGCCCATGGGCTTTGATTTGTCATCTTTTGTTGCTCTCCACAAGGCGGAAAGGACTTCGTTTTTTTTTTTTTTGAGAATTTGAAACAACGACCAGGCAGGCAGCAGTCAGTTTTGTGCGAGATGTCAATGTATGAAGCAGCCTGTTTTGTGCAAGAGCTGCTCGCGCAATCGCCCTTGTAAAAATCGTGATTGGTGCAAGCACGTCGTCGCACGGAAAAATCGAAGAACACGCGCAGGCACCCTGTGCCGCGGCTAGCAGATTGGCGCCACGTGCACCGTGTCAGGACCATCGCGCAGCGGTTCATCCACTATCCGGTGATCCGCCAAGCGGTCTCCCCGCGGCGGCCCGGCCGGCCGGGCTGCGGGGCAGGCATGGGCATCCGATGCTGGCAATGGCATGGCATGGCATGGCAGCAGCGGCACGCCGCGCGCCTCCGCTCCACCGCGCCCTCCCGTCCCTCTCAAAGTCAGAGTCGCCCTCGCCAGCGAGAACCCCGAAGTCGCAGGCAACGACACACGCCCAGCCCCCGTCCCGCTTGCGCGACGATGGACTTGGACTCCGAAACAAACACGGAACACCGAACAGGCGAACACCCCCAGCACGCGCGTGCCGCGTGCCGCGCACCCGCAAGAGTAGTACCGCGCTGCCGGCCTGCCGCCGCGTGGTCCCGGGGGCAGCAGTAGGGATGGCAATGGGTGCGTGTGGGGCGGGTGCAGCAAAAACTCACCTATAATGGCACCCGTCACATCTAGCCACACCTACGCCCATGACGATTCGCGGGTGAAATTTCACACCCACGCCCGCACCCGCCAGGTGTTGGGCGTCCGTTGGGTCTGTGCATGACAATAAAATATACAATATATGGATCAACTCACAAAACATAAATGAATAGTTGCATCAAACCAAATTTCTATTTTAGTCACAATGCATCACGTAAATAAGCATTCAATAGTTCCACCAATCAACAGAATAAGAAGTCATTATAGTTGAATAATTAGTACATCACATAAACAAATACTGGGTAATAGAAAAAAGAATGTGCGAGTCGCGGTAGCACGGAAGGCAATAGAAGTAACGAGTGGTGGTTGAAAAAGGATGGTTGTGGATTGGATAAGCGTTCTCTAGGATTTTAGCCAAATTTCTGGGGTAAAAGGTTTAATTAGGGCCCAATAAAAACTAAAAATGTCTTACTATTATGGACCCCATAGGTCACCCGCAGGTGGAAATTCAGACACAGTCCCAACCCATCTTATTACGGGTGCGGGTGGATGTAGACCCACGGGTGCAATTTTATACCCACGCCGCACCCATTGGGTGTGAAACCCGTGGGTGCCCGCACCCGTGGGTCCGACTGCCATCCCTAGGCAGCAGCCAGCAGGGGCGCGGTGGCACGCACGCATCTAGTGTCCCTTCGGTCCCTGCGCCCGATCGCGATCAGTGGACGACGGGGCTGGAGCTGGATCGGCCAGCGCGCGGAGCAGGCCGCCGGGGGCCGCGACCGC
>CM014276.1:52200416-52306314 GCA_004135705.1 Alloteropsis semialata | reverse complement strand
CTTATTTGCACTTTTTGCACTTTAAGTCCCTGACTTATGGAAATCAAACAGGGCCTAAGATGCTCTCGCTTAGCCCGGGATCATCACTGCTCCGGAGCATAAAACACGCACCGTACTCGGTCCGTCTGGTTGACACGCCTCGGTCTTCTACAGGCGATCCCCGTATGCCCAGACAAGAGTAAAATGCACCAGCGGTACACGAACTTGGCAGGAGGTGTCATCTAGGTCCCCGAAATTCTAAAACGCACATCTAGGTCCTCAAACTTGCTAACTGGTACACACTAGGTCCAAATCACTATTACCCGTGTTAAACTGCCTACGTGGACGCTGACTGTGCGCTCACGTGGACCAGACATGTGGGGTCCACATGTCAACTTCCCTCTCTCTCATCTGTAAAATGCTTTTTTGAGGACCTAAACGAATTCAAATTAAAAAGTTGTCAACTACAAAGTTGTAGATCTTCAGAAATTATACAATTTTGTAGTTGAACTCTTTTTAATTTGAATTAATTTTGCCAACAAAAAGTACGTTTGTAGTTCTTAAATTTGAAATTTGAGTTTTTTCAAACGACCTCAGATGGAGAAACAATCAAAATGAGAGTTGTAGATCACAATAAGTTATGAAATTTTATAGTTGACAACTTTTTTACTTGAAATCATCTTGTCAACGAAAACTAAATTTGAATTTTTTCAAATTTAAAATTCAAATTTTGTAAACGACCTCGGATGGAGAAACTATCAAAATAAAAATTGTAAATTTCAAAATGTTATGAAACTTTGTAGTTGACAACTTTTTAATTTGAATTCATTTAGAGCCTAAAAAAACAATTTACACTCGGTTATGGTATAATACGCCGTCGGAGGTGGTGGGGCCCAGCCGCCGTCGTCGGTGGCTGTGGAGAAACAGATGAGGGAGAGGGAGCTGACACGTGGACCCTACATGTCTGGTCCACGTGAGCACACAGTTAGCGTCTACGTAGGCAGTTTAACACGGGTAACAGTGATTTGGACCTAGTGTGTACCAGTTAGCAAGTTTGGGGACCTAGATGTGCGTTTTAAAAGTTCGGGGACCTAGATGACACCTCCTGCCAAATTCGTGTACCGCTGGTGCATTTTACTCCCCAGACAATGAGCCAAGAAAACAACAGCGCGTGTCCACGTCTCCTACACGCTGGTCGCTCTCTGCTCATGTGTGGCTAACATGTAACATGATTCGGTGAACGGGGATTAAGGGGACCCGGGCTGATTAATCAGCGTCTCGTGGCACGCAGCAGCGGCCAGCCCGGCGGAAAACGACGTGGTGAAAACAAGGTTAGCGAGCGCAAATGGCGGTGCTCGTGGCGGTTTTGTCCGGCTTGCTCACCTCTGTATGACCTGTTCACGCAATGCCCGACCGGCGCGGTCTCCTTCCGGTGAATCCACATCCACCAGACCACCATCCATGGACCATGGTTCGACCGTTCGAGCACGATGGAGAGAAGTATTGAGGCATTGAATTATTGCGGCGCAACAAAGCGAGCCCATACCGTCGTCTAGGCTTTCTTCCTCGATACGCCCCCCTTTTTGGACATGTCCAGAAAAGGACCCAGCAGCAAACAGATACAGGCAGTATTGCAAATCTGCAATGCAGATTACTCTAGCCAAACAGGAAAGTGTAGTATATAGTTTACTAATAACTTCAATGTCAAGATTAGTCTTTTTTTAAAGAACTGTAGGGCCTATTTAATTCCAATGAAAGTTGAAAAGTGTTGAAAACTTTTTGTATTGGGAAGCGTGTTCTGTGAGAGGAGGCACAGTTGTCAGTGTGAAAACTTTTTGGTAACTTTGAAAAGTTGCTGGAATTGAACAGGCCCGTAGTCTAATTTTGCCGGAAGATGTTTTTTACTGATACACTCTTTTTTTAACGGAACAGCTCCCTGCAAAATCAAGACTACAAAAAATATTTCAAAAAAGATAAGACTACTGAATATTGATGCCCCTAGGCCCCGTATATCCCTTTCCTTGAATTTAGCCTTCTTCTATACTCTGCTGCTGTAAGCAAATCCCCGAACCTGATCTCCAACAAACATCCAGAAGAAAATAAAATACTTTTTGGGTTGTGCTCATCAACAAAGTCTGCACTAACAATGTCTTGCTCCTTTTTTTCCCATCATGTTAACCGAGTACTATTTCTTAATCCCCTCGCAGGCAGCAACCGCATCAAATCGCGCACATGACAAAGACGATGCTGGAGATTATATTAGTCGCAAAGCAAACCCACGTTAGTATACTAATCCTTTCTAGCTCTTAGCCTGGGATCTCGTAGTATAAATTTAACGCACAGGAGTTTTGACTAACTGACGGTGGTGGACGATGACATGGCCGTAACTCTTGGTGCGCGCTAGATCTGGGGCCTGTTTGGTAGAGCTTTTCATGGTTCAGCTTCTCCTGTTTTGCACAAAACGAGACACTGTAGCGTGAAGCTGTTTCAGAAATCGATGCAAAAATAAACTGAAAACTGGACAAAGCTAATTTTTTCAGCTTGTGAAGCTGTTTTGGTGAAGCTCTACTAAATGGCCCCCTAATCTAACCCAGTCCAATCCCACTGGCATGGTGACCCGTGAACAAGAGTTTTTGCCAGGATTGCCAGTGGATAAGATGGGTACTTACATCCAAGCAGCATGAGCACTAGGGCTCTGATTAGATTAACTCTCTAAACAAGGTTACAGCCAACTCTGTTGCTGCCACTACTAAACAAGCTTTTGCGTGTTGACTAAAGTAGAGAGAGAGAGAGGAGGTGTTCAATTCCAAAAAAATTTTCACCAAAATTTTTCCCAAGGGAATCTTACATGCATGGAGTAGTAAACGTGTGTTAATGACAAAACCCATTCCATAACCCCCAGGTAACTTTTCGAGACGAATCTAACGAGCCTAATTAGGCCATGATTTGCAACAGTGATGCTACAGTAACCATCCGCTAAACATCCACTAATCATGAATTAATTACCATCATTAAATTCGTCTCACGATTTTCAGGCGAGATCTATAATTAGTTTTATTATTAATCTATATTTAGTACTCCTAAATAGTAAGATTCTCTTACAAAATTTTTTATCAAAATTTTTTCACCTAATTGAGGGTGTGGTAGTACTGGAGTGAGCCCTGCTGGAGAGGCACGCCGGGGAAAGCCTAGGCGCCGTAGCCCGCATAGGCGGAGGGTGGTACCGGCTGGAAAAGCCTGAAAAAAGGCCCACTAAAAGACATGTGTCCCCATCAATGCAGACGCTGCCGATGGCTGGATTTACCGCGCGGTCCACGGCCCGGCCACGCGCGCGCATATGGGATGATCAGAAGGCAGCACAGCACAGCACGCCGCGACGCATGCCAAGGTGGCTGCCGCATGACCCGTTGCCATCCCCAAACAGTGCCGCCGCGTCGCCGCCCCGGCAGACCCCGCCGAGCGCCGCTGCCCGGCGGTTGCGGTTGAAGCCTTCTGCTCCAGACGGGCACATGAATGAACCTCAGTGAGTGCGCGCGCGCGCGCGAGACTCCTGAGACTGCTGAGCGAGCCGGGCACCCTGTAACGCCAAAAGTCCAAGATGCGTTACAGGGTGGTTGTACGGCGCTGTTCACCGGCCGATCCGACAGGGTTCTCAGTAGTCAGTAATGCCTCTGCCGCGCCGACGGCGGCCGAGCACGGACGGCGAGTTTCCGAAAGTGCAAAGCCTAAACAGAACGGCCCGCCACAGTGCCACTGTTCCGGTGCTCCGCCGAGGATGGATACCGGATACGCCCACAGTGGCGCTCCCGAGAAGAGTGCCTTGTCTGAAAAAGGTTACTCGTCCGACAATCGTTTTCCGAGCTAAGCAGCAGCCATTAGTGTCAGAGGGGCAACGTGGGCGCGTGGCGCTCCGGCTACACAGGTCCGGCGATTCGACTGTCCCGGCACGGGGAGGCATCGTCTCCCCGCCAGCCGCTCCGGTCGCGGCACGCAGCGCAGGCATCGGTTCCGCTATCGCGAGCCAGTGCGCGCGCTGTGCGAGCTCGTGGCGCCCTCGCTCGCTCGGTCACCGCCAGGTGCAATGGATATAGAAAGCCTGCGCCGGCGCTGGCTGCGCTCCGGCTCGATGCGGACCTGCCAATGTCGATGGCGATCCTTCTGCGTTGCGGTGTCGGTCTGCGCGTGATCCTTCCTCTGTGCGCTTCGGCACTTTTTGTGTGGAAAGTATCCTAAGCTAGCTTTCAGATGCAGCTCGATCGATCAGCGACTAAATTGGCTGTGGATGCTCTGTTACTACGAAGTAAATTAGCTTTCAGATACAGACTGTTAGACGAAGTAAAATATAGCGGTAGAGCGTGGAGCCTCCATCTTAGGTGACAGCGGCCTGTCGCCACAACAAACCTCATGTGACTACGACATATGGAACAAAACAATGCGTCGATCGCTAATATTTTACACGAGACGGAAGCAGTACGTATGAGCGATACGAATCTTGGGACCATGCACATCGATCGCACACGCACCATGCTCCACACTGTAGGCGAAGCACATCGTGCCATGCAGGAACAGGCGCACCCCCTCCACACTGTAGGGATAAAGCGGCCGGTCACTCCGGTAATCGATGCCGCCCCTCGTCGTTTGCCCGACCGAATCATGGGCCTCGCCTCCCCCGGCAGAACGTTGGTTAGGCGCAACGCGACGTGCGCCGCGCT
The DNA here is from genome assembly GCA_004135705.1 of Alloteropsis semialata. Classification (NCBI taxonomy): domain Eukaryota; kingdom Viridiplantae; phylum Streptophyta; class Magnoliopsida; order Poales; family Poaceae; genus Alloteropsis; species Alloteropsis semialata. The sequence goes on along the minus strand of CM014276.1, from coordinate 52,301,623 downwards.
GTTGGTCTGTCGACACGAGCCGGGGACATGCCCGCCTGCCGCATGCCGATTCCGTCCGTGCACCTGCGCGCGGCCGACAAAGGGCTAGCTCATGTGCACGCGACCGGCCGGCCGGCAGCAGGGCCGTGGTCGATCTCACCGCGCCCTCCCAAGCCGGCCGGGCCACGCGCGCGCGCACGCCAGGGATCGGACACATCGGAGACGCGGATCGGAGGAGCCGGCGCGAGGGCGACGTTGCGCGCCACCAACGCCCTCGTACCACCGTTCATTTTCAATCGCTCGCCGTACGTGTCCTGCGCTCGGTCGCTACCTGGCTAGCTAGCTAGGCCACCGGCGCGCCAGCTGCCTGTGCCCGTTTTCACCAACCGTGCATGAAAGGCGTTGTTTAGTTCGGTTGAATTCGATTGAATGCACTGTAGAAAAATGCATTGGGAATCGAAAAAACAGAGAGAGGACACGTTGTTCAATGGAATGTCTTTTGGTTGAATTGGAGGGAACTAAACAAGGCCAAAGATCAAAGGGCCGAGTGCAAAGCCAAAAAGGTCTAGAGCTAGAAGAGTTTAGATATGTGATAGGGACGCTACTAGGACACGCGTTGGGGTTGGGGTGTGCTAGGGATTAGTTGGACCGTGAGGCACGTACGAAAGGGATCTGGGAAGAACATGGCGCCCGGTTGGTGGCGGCGTGATGGAGCTAGATCGCTTGATGCCTCGATCGATCCTTGGCTTAATTGTGCTCTTCTATTATTGACGGATTGCGTCCGTGGCGTACGATCGGAATATTTATGGGCAGACATCGCTTGCAGATCGTTCAAACTTAACAGCGCGCACAGGTAGAAACTACAAATCAATTAAGGCCTTGTTTAGTTCGCGCGAATTCGATCGAATGCACTGTAGAAAAATGTATTGGGAATCGAAAAAGCAGAGAGAGGGCATGTTGTTCAATGCATAAAACAGAGCGCGAATTCGATCGAATCGAGCGAACTAAACAAGGCCTGAAACAAGTTGGATGTGTTTGGGTTGGTTAGCTTCCATGTGCCGAACATACCCACCAGAGTTTTAGTTTTAAACTCAAAATCTTGTGTTCCTATATTGTTCCACATTATTAAAGATGTGTCTATCAACAGCGTGGCATATAGTGCGATATTTTTAATCTCGATCTCTAAACTCAATCCAAGTATATCCTGAATGCTTTTGTCTATCTCTTCCACAATTACCATATTCAGTGCCATGGAATCGCCGGATACATATCGTCGCTATGGGGGTCGAGAGTCATGGTATGGTATATATGACACGGCACTAGCTAGCTGTAGCAGCAGTGCATGCATGAACGTCGCGGACGCCGTACTTGGACTCCATTCTGTGGTTTCAGGAGCTGGCCCCTCGCTGGGGTTTATTGCTCCGGCAGCTATCTAGGCGCCGGCCGTCGGCGCTGTGCTCTCCACAGTGGACCGCAAAAGGCTCTGACTCCCGCACCCAAGACCTGTCACCTCGCCGCCAGTTCTTGTTCTCGCCATAATAACGACCGCCGGATCAGGTCTGTTTAGATCACCCGAAATTTTGAAACTTCACTATTCATCAAAGGGAATATTGCATTATAAAGTATTAAACGTGTATTAATGACAAAACCCATTCCATAACCCCCGGTAACTTTACGAGACGAATCTAATGAGCCTAATTTGGCCATGATTAGACAACGTCGTGCTACAGTAAACAATCTCTAATGACGAATTAATTAGGCTTAATAGATTCGTCTCGCGATTTCCCGTCCATCCGTGTATTTAGTTTTATAATTAGATCATGTTTAGTCCTTCTAATCTTTGATTTAGAATTGAAAACTTTCTTTTGCAAACTTACAACTTCAAACTATAAACTGACCTTTCCGCGGCTATCTGAACGGTGACCAGTGACTACCACTGGTACTCCGCCCTCCCGTGACGCCGCCCTGTTACACCGGTGTCGGAACAGAGCCGGGTACCGTACGTCCTCGAGGAAGGAACAAGTGAACAACGCAGCCTGTTCGGTTGGCTGGTGGCTGATGGCTGGTGCTGATTTGTTGTGAGACTGAAGTACTGCTGGCTGGCTGGTGGCTGGTGCTGATTTATTGTGAGACTGAAGTACTGCTGGCTGGTGGTTGATAAGCCAAGCGAATAGACTTGAACGCAGAGCCCCCCTACTGGCTATCCGCTAGCTCCGGGCCGGGGCCGGACGGGGACGGAGCTCCGGCCTCCACATTACTGTGTGTACCGTCAAGGATCACGTACCGCGCTCATTAAGGTGCCCAGAAAACAAACTGACGAACGGACGGACGGATCCCTCGGCCGGCCACCACTCCTCTCTTCTTTGTCAATAATTCCCCGGTCACGCGCGCACGCGCCCGATCCCGGAACCCCCCACGCCGCTGCGCTGCGGGATCAGGCCATCATCCCGCTCCGGCACCGGCATGGCATGGGCGGGGCGCCGTACGCGTCCCGACCGACCCGGCCAGCGCGCGCCCGGCATCGGTACGGAGTCGGCACTGCCCGCTCCCCCCGGCCCCGAGCGAGCGAGCAATCGTGCGCGGGCACGCGCCTGCGGCATGGCGCGGCCCGCACTCGCACGGCATCAAGGCACGCGCGGGCCCTGCCGTTGCGCCTCCGCGGCGTGGCAATGGCCCTGGCACGGCAGGGAGGCCAGATCCGTGTGTGCGTGCGTGGGTCGATGCGTGGCGCGCCACGGAATAAAAGCCATGGAATGATGGGGGAGGAGCTGTTCTGCTGTATCGAGCCCGTCCGTCCATCCGTCCGTTCCCTTCCCCGTGGACCGGGACATATGCGTAGGTGGTGCGCCCACGCCGGCGGCAGCTGCGCGCATCGATCGATCGCATTAACGCCCGCGCGCGCTCTCGGTCAGAACTCACAAGCGGCCGATCGGCTCGCCGGCTAGCCACCACGAGCAGCTATGATCCCGATCGATCTGTACTACACGTACTAGCACCAATGCACCATGCAAGATTGCAGGTGCAAGGACCGGCCCCGGTAGATGGAGTCCAGAGGCTGCACTCAACAGGGCCTTTTAACTGGGGGGTCCTAGACGTAGACTCTACACGACGAGGTCGGACCCCGAAAATTTTGGCAGGCAGGGACGAATTTTACATTGGGGGGCCAGTTCTAATCATTCATTCAGCCACATAGGCACATAGTAAAAAGAACTGTATGCTAGATTCCACTTAGTTTCTAGAAACAAAGAACAACAAAAAAATGATAAGAATACTAGCAGAATTAGCAAAAAAACAAACTCTACAATCCGTGCAACAAACGATTCTCCCCTTGAAAATAAGTTTTGGCATAAGGCAAGACGATGTACCTACTAGTAAGTAAGTAAGTACAGTGGCAGACCTACGACCAGGGCTGCCCAGGCTGCAGCCCGAGTCCAAGGCCAAAACTCCAATGGTGATTTAGGAAAAAATAGCTAAATATCAAAGGAGAAACACATATAAGCTTCTCTACTAAGCTAGGATCAGCCCTGGTCCAAACCGGTTTCTGGGTCCGCCTCTGAGTAAGTACCATCTTCAAGCAGATCATATAATCTCAATATCACTGGAATCTTGAAGCTTCTTTGACCTTGAGAGCTATGGCCGGTCTTGGAGAAAAGAATTAGAGAAGGAGAAAGAGGAGTAAAACATGTGCCACTTGGCTTCTCGGTGAGAGAACTCAAAACGAATGTTATGTTTTTGTTGGAAACACAACTACATGTGTTAACATTCTTCACATACATCTTTGTGTTTTATATAGGAGAAATAAAATATCTGGAGCCATAAAATATGGCTACATGAATAAGTTCCATATAAGATGCAGGGGGTTTAGAATTTTTTTGGATTCATAGGGGGGCATGGCCCCCGCTGGCCCCTAGCTGTCTCCGTCCCTGAATGGCAGGTCTTTTAAGCGCCTATGTACTGTGTTGTTCCGTTCTGGTCCATGCTCTACGTAGTAGCCTGTACCAGCTTTAGCCCGCCCCGTTAGTCAGAGAAAAAGAATGACGCATGAGTACAGTAGCACATATGCGTACGGTCTGCTGCGTGGATGGTCACTGCACTGAGAAAAAATCAACACTGCAGATCGATCGATCGTCACATGCACCGGACGTGCCCACGGACTCCGGAGGCGAACATTTTCCATCTCGTTAGTGTTATGCACATGCCTGATCAAGCTAAGGTACTTGTTCAACTCTGAAGTCTGAACCACCAACCCCATGCATGTTTACGGATTCATCTGATTTTGTCGCGGGATCTCAACACATAGCCCGGAGGTGCTACGTGGCTACTCCAAGAAATTGAAAAAACTCTAACTTTGGGTGGTTGGTGCCAACTAATCCATTTTTGGACTATTCAACCTCCTAAACTAGTATGCTAATTTAGACGATCACACAAATTGGAGCATGTTTTCCTCATTTGATTAGCTTTTTGAAAAAGGTTTAAAAAATTAATAGAAAAAAGGCGTCGCTACATTTCATAGGCCTGTTGGCTGTTGATACGCATCGCGCACATAATTGGCGAAGGCCTCATGCATGCATATGCGCTCGACCCGATCGTGGCACGGAACCAACCAGCTGCTCCCCGGCACCGGAGACATTTCTAGAGCAGGCAATCTGTTTCGAAAGCTCGCGGCATGATGGCGCGCATGTGGCATGCATGGGCATGCACCAACAGCTCCCTAACACGGCCATGAATTCAGAAAGGCCGAACAGTGGATCAGAAACACAACAGGCGTAGTACGTACGCAATAATGCCCGGCGATCGAGCTCACGACCACCACTCCCTCCGATCCCATTCCTCGAGCTCGACGCTAGCGGGGGCATTATATGACGTGTCGACCGGTGCGCGTGCTCGAAAGACGCCGACGCATCGTGCCGGGGATCTTCCTCCATCCCCAACCGCCCCGTGCCTGTCCATGTCAGTGCTTTTAGTTAGGGCCCGGATCAGAAAGCCACTCCACAACCGCCGCTGCCGGGCGCTACTGTGCCCCGGCACTGCACTGCGCTATCGCGAGCAGTGATCCGAGATAGGGGCGCGGCGTGGCAAGGAGATGGGCAGAAGTACAGAACCCACAGTTAGCCCAGACGGGGGATCGACGGTGGCGGCGCGGGCGGACAGGTTGCCCATGCATGCCCGGCTGGCGGTGGTTGCCGACGTCGCGGTGCAGTGCAGTGCAGTGCGGCCAGATTTGGCCGTCTCCTTTGGCTTGTTGCTGCGGCCGGTTGCCCTGTTCTTTTTTGTACATGCTTTTTTAAGGAGCCTTCTCATATGATGTTCTTGCGAAGCGGACATGCACTTTGATGCCACTTTTAGGTGCGGATGAAGAAAAGATGCCTCATGCTACCCGAGAGTGACACGTACCCACCAAACCGAAGTGTGGAGCACTACCGTGTGAAAATGAAAGATTGTCCCGGCATCGATCACTCGCATTGCAGGTTGCACTGTCGCGCGCTGGCCACCACCGAGCTGTTGGAGCGCTGCACTGCCAACTGTTGTTAGGATTGCCCGTAGGGACACCACGACAGTCAGGCTCCTGGCGCTCGCTACGCGTCACTTTCTCCGTTCCCGCTATTCACCGGACGCACGGCGTCTCGTATGTATTGTTGGGAACCTTTATTCTCCCGTTTGCTAGAGGCTGCTCTCGCTGCGAGACGAGACTTGTGATGCGTGACATGGGGGCGTAGGTTCCTAGCTCCGGCAAGGCTTCTGCTGTCAATCAGAGAGCCGGGCTTGCCGGCTGCGCTGCGCTGATGGTGCGTGCCACTGTGAAAACATGCCGAGCAGCATGCCGCGCTCTGGTTTGTTATTACTGGCTGGTTGTACTAGTTTGTCGAGTTATAAACAGGGTGGAACCCTTCTTTATGAGTTCCTTCCAGGCCATTCTTTTGGGTCGTGCAGACAGTGAGACAGATGCATCTGCACCAGGAGAATTGAAGCAGAGTATCCTGCTCATCTCTGATCACGGAGGAGCACTGCAGGGACTGGCCCCAATTTTGCCCTCTCGGCATTTTTGGTGACGCGAGACATGCCGAGTTAGCTGCATCTACCAGACATGCATTGGATCGTGCAGTGCAGACCGTGTGCAATCGATGTGACTCCATAGTCGAGATGGCCGAGCAGTTGCGCCTGCTGAATGATTGTGCGTGCTTTGTTCTAGGCTGCTCCGGTGCGATCTAGACAGGCGGCGACAAACGAAGCAACTGCCGCGAGGGAGGGACAGTGATCGCATAGGGCGGGCGCCCCCACGGCAGGATCCTAGGCTAGGGGCTATAGCCTACTATAGGCGTGCTTGTTGGTTAGCTGTGGTGGCTCAGGTCATACAGAGGTCGTCGATGCACGGCATGATCAGAGGTGTCGTCCAAAGTCCACAGGTTCCGGTCGTGATTCGTGGGTGTTGGCAGGTTGGTGAGGGGCAGCGGCTCGGCGTGTGGTGCTCCAGTGCTTGGACCGGACCCCAGACGCCCGAGCGAAGTGACACCACTGCGCGGACGCGGAGCAGTGGATGATGGGCCGCGCTGAATGCCGACCACGGTTCGGCGCGGTTGGATTCTGACTGTGATTCTCTCAGCAGGTGCTACAGGGACTTGCATGACACTGTGGCGCCCGTTGTTTGGCTTACTTCGGCGGTGTTCAGATTCCTCCATAAGAAATCTTGCATACATGGAGTCCTAAATGAGGTCTATTTACAAAATTTTTTCACAGATGAGTGCAACTTTGCGCGACGAATCTAATGAGCCTAATTAATCCATGATTTGCTACAGTAATACTACAGTAATCATCCTCTAATCGTGCGGTCAAAGGCCTCATTAGATTCGTCTCGCGAATTTGCCAGAGGGTTGTGGAGGTAGTTTTGTAAACTGAGTTTATTTACTACCTCTAATTAGTGGTCAAAGTAGGGTGCAAAAATTTTGCCCCACCATCTGAACACGGCCTTCCTGTCGGTTTGTTCTGGAGACTTTGCATGGTCGTGAAGGCCGCAATCTTACGACTGACTCCTCGACAGGCGAGCTTCATGTATAAAAAGAGATAAACTAGGAGGCCTGCATACGGACTGTTGCACATGTCAAATACTCCGGCTCACGGACAAACATACGTTTTTCACAAATATATTTTCGTGAAGTAAATTTGAATATATTTATAATTCCTACTAAACATACGTTTTCTAAACATACATTTTTGTGATCGGAGGGAGTATTTTCTATGGATTGCTTGCTCAGAACAAGGTAATCCAAGAAGCCATAGAGCAATTTTCCTCGATCCAGTTAAAGAAGAGGTCTGCATAGTGGCTGACGTCCTTGACATTTTTGGAAGAGCTTCACGACTTATCACCAATCCTGCTAAAAGTGCTGCCTACCCTATCCAATGCGAAGAGCTGAATTTGACTGAGATCTTGGAAGGCTTCACTTGTCCAATTAAAAGTTTTCCTTGCAACTACTTGGGCCTTCCTCTGCACTTCAGGAAACTTCATCGAGTGGAAATTCAGCCCATCATCGACAAGATGGCTAACAGATTACCTACTTGGAAAGGCCGCTTCCTTAACAAGGCTGGGAGGCTAAAATTAGTAAACACAGTACTAACAGCCGTGCCTACATATTTCCTTACAGTGTTTGAACCCAAAAAATGGGCAGTAAAGAAGATGGATAGGATTAGGAGGAGTTTCCTCTGGAAAGGGAGAGAATGCAAATGGGGGTCATTTTCTGGTGAAATGGGCAAAAGTCAAGAGGCCAAAGAGGCTAGAAGGGCTAGGTGTGTTAGATCTTGAGCTGTTCAGTAGAGCCTTGCGCATGCGATGGCTGTGGTACCAATGGAGTGACTCTAACCGGCCTTGGGTTGGAACTGAAGTGTCGTGCAGTGAGGAAGATAAGTAGCATTTTAGGGCAAGCACCAATGTGAGGGTGGGTAATGGTAACCGTGCTAAATTCTGGAAATCATCGTGGCTTAATGGCAAAGCACCAAGAGACCTAGCGCCTAATCTGTACAAGCTTGCATGGAGGAAAAACATGACGGTCCATGATGACTTGGAGAATGACAAGTGGACCAGAGGATTATGGAGAATGTCAACGGTGGAGGAAATGTCAGAATTCATGACTCTATGGTTCTTGGTCAGCGAGGTACAGCTCACAGACATAGAGGATGAAATTTCTTGGAAGTGGACGGCTACTGGAGTTTATACGGTTGAATCGGCTTACAATGCCCAACTTGTTGGCTCCCACTGCACCTTTGACACAGATGCTATTTGGAAAGCACAAGCAGAAGGGAAGCAACGCTTCGTTGCCTGGCTCTTGGTACAGAGCAAATTGTTGACGGCGGATAAACTAATGGCAAGGAACTGGCCTTGTAATCCAATTTGCCCTCTTTGTGATCAGGTCCAGGAAACGGCACAACATCTCTGTTCGAACTGTGTGTTTGTGCAGGAAGTCTGGGTGTTGGTTGCCGACTGGACGGGTGGCCTGAGTACTGTTCCTAATCGCGATATTGAGCTGGAAAGGTGGTGGAATGAGTCCCTTTCAAGATTGACAAAAATTGTAAAGCGTGACCGAGCGACTGCATTGATCTATACTGCATGGAACCTCTGGAAGGAGCATAACAGGAGAATTTTTCAAGGATGCTCTGCGTCACCGATAAGAGTTCTAGCTCTTATCAAGGAATACATGAAGATCAGAAGCATTGCGTGTCAAGTGTCTGAGCCCCTTTTTGTTTCTTAAATGTTAGGCCCTACGATCGAGTTTGAGTTATGTTAGTTTTTTTTTGTAATATTGCATTTTTGTAAGTACAATCTTGCTTCTTCTCCTTATATGACATAGCAGCGCTCCTGCTAATTTTCAAAAAAAAAAAATAGAGCAAAGACTAGAGAACTGTTTTCCCCGAAATACATCGCCATCGGCCCTTACTTTTCTAAGAAGCCCATTGGCCCTTTCCTTGACCCCCTGTAAGGCTGTAAATGTAAACGTGGGTTTCGTATAACGGGCCTAAGTTGACTGACTTGCCTTAAAGGCCTGCTCCACGAGAACACCACAACCTGGCCCATATGTTTTGGTCTGGACCCAGTGGATCTCAAGGCCCGCAAGCTGCTATTGAACATGAACCGTAGCAACCCTATATCTCGTCTTGAAAAACTAGACTATTTGATCATGCCATAAAGCGTACTGTATTTGTCAGAGGGAAGTTTCATCTGAGCTTCCGAGTACTTTTTATTTTTGTAGAGTCCAGAACATTTCCATTTATTTAGAAAGGATTACAAGAACTAATTAATGGCCTAAGGCCAGCATCAGGATCCTTCTACTAACGGATATCCTTTTGGATCTTATCCCCTGCAGGTAAAGGGAAATCATTACAGAACGTCGCATTTCCGTAGCATTTTGCGGGATCGCACAACTGGAATTCAGCAATCGTACGTGTGCCGTTCAAGCCAAGTCATTGTTTAAGGCCCATGCGATTTGATGACGACGCCGATCATATCTTCTGCTTCCGGATGATGGAAGGATCGATCGAGCTGGCGTATATCTAGCATAAATCATAATCTCTCAATCATCAGCTAGAAAGCCCAAGACAAATATATAAAGGCCCACCGGTTCTTGTTTTATCTCCCTGAAGTTTCATAGGAGCTGCTGATTAGCTGCCGGATTTTCTGCAGGTATTGACGACGACCAGACAGCGAGCCTTGCATGTCTCCATTTCTTTGACCTGGAGCTAGCCAGCAGAAGATATTTCCCGAGTAGTGTTCACTAAGAGATGAGAACCAAAAGATTTGCTTGCAGAGATCAGTACTGTCACTCTAGTTATCAAGTAGCTAATCAGTCTCTTCCTGCCAACGTTTTGCTAGTGCGTGTGGTTAGGTATGACGGCGCATTCGAGTCTTAGAAATTTGCATTGCTGCGCATGACGGCTGTTCTGGACAGTGCTGCTTTACATTAGATATTTTCAGTTAGTGCCAATTCGGACCCGGACAAGGCTCCATTTCACTTGATCTGACGAGTAATGATGCATACTCGATCGGCGACCTGCTGCTTGCTTGGCGTTTAACCAAAGTCATACCAAGTGACGCCCATCCTGCATGCAACATTCCCGCTGGCCTTCATCTCCGTTAACCAGATCCTCCTCTATCCCGGATAAGTTCCTGAACGCCTGTCTTCCTCTTCTGACCGGCAGTGCACAGGTTCATGTGAGGAACGACTAATGACCCACACCATCATTTTGCGGCCAAAATCAAAGAAGGGAGAATTAGAGAAGTCACATTGGCATGAGTATTTGCCCTTCCTCCCTATACTGTAAGATCTCCTTTCCCCCCTTTTTAGTTAGGCACGTGCCGGAAAATTCATTTATTCGGTAAAGTAAAATCATATATAACTAAAATTAAGTCTGCACACTCATCCGAACTAGATTGTTCTTCCGTAGCCATACGCCAAGGTCGCTGTCAACCAAGAACAACAAAAGACATGCGAGAACCAATTCGTTACGCAACCAGTAGTCGATGATCTTCGACTAACAAGCCTGTGCTTATCGAGATTGTCGTTTAACTGTCTAGCTGCTCGGACTAATTATTCTACATGAAGCTTTGCTGCGTACATCATCTCGCCGCCCCCTACCAAAGCATTAGCGATGACGACTCGCATGAGAAGACACCCAAAGACGCTAATTAAGCTTACCTGACAGTGACGTAGAATTTCAAATTTACTTCACACCTATGCTGGCTAATCCATGCATGAATGAGTGCGACTATTCAAACCGTGAGTATGTCGATAACTAGCTGTGTTTCTTGATGATTCCAAATGATTAGCATAGAGTATATAGGCTAGATCCCTAGCTAGATTCTACTGGCTCCAGTTGATCTTGTCAGTTGTGTGCGTATACATATACGAGGCCTAGACCATGGACCATGTGTTCTGATAACTTAGTTATGTGCTTTGGTTAGCTGGGATGTACACATACGATGCAACAGTAGTTATCAAGTAATCATCGTTAACATTTTATTGGACGCTGAAGACTTGGCCAAGTACCGTGAATGATGTTGCTCACTCCATGCTGCCTTAGTTTAGGTGAAAGATTTTGCATGAAGTCATTATTAGTTAGGGCACCAATAACACTTGTTTAACTGGTAGGTTACATATTCGTCGAAATATAGCCGCCCATATATCAAAATCTCTTACTAGTTCACTTTATTAATTTTTTTTTGAGTGCGCACTTAATTAATTTCAACATCTCTTGAACCAATTCTCTTAGTTCACTTCATTAGATTGTCCTTCAAAAAAAGAAGAAGATATGAGTGCATTACAACAATAGACAGTTGATGTCTGTTTGACACGTATATACAGACAACTAAATAGACAGCTTTACAATAAGCTGTCTATTTTGTTATCTGTGTGATATTTAATGCCCTTCTAGTTGGTGTTGTTTTGTATGGGAGTACGGGCCAGAGCAGTAGACAAGATACTCTCTTAGTTTTTTTTAGCTTTGTCCTAAGTCAAAATTTTATTGTACAACTTTGACTAAATTTATAGAAAAATATAACAATCAATATCAATCATATGTACTATCAATACTCTACAGTGGTTTCAACGAAATAAATTTGATATTGTAGATGTTGTTATACTTTTGTATAAACTTGGTCAAAGTTGGGTAATTTTGATTTAGGATAAAACTAATACGACATATAAAAAAAGCGGAGAGAGTAATAAACAACAACACACTCTTTTTTTCATTTAATGATGATCATGTCAGCTCATTTTTCTGAGATAGATTTGTATAGACGGCCGCTATTTAACTGTTGTATGTGTCCTGAGTATAGATTGTAACATGAGGTTGGTGTCGTGCGTACTTGCGCACAAATCTTACTAGAGCCACACATGTCTGTCTGCAGAGTTCTCTTTTGTCATCACACGGCAAGATTTTGACAGATACATCAAAATGACCACGCAAAGCCACTGCTCATGCTTCCGTACCCACGGTCGGGCGGTACTCTGAGGCACGGTTTGTAAGTGGCAGTCAGCCTGTTCGGTTGGCTGGTGGCTGGTGGCTGGTGCTGATTTGTTGTGAGACTGAAGTACTGCTGGCTGGCTGGTGGCTGGTGCTGATTTGTTGTGAGACTGAAGTACTGCTGGCTGGTGGCTGATAAGCCAAGCGAACAGGCTCGACCGGACCTACTCCTCATGCTAATCTCTGGTTCTACGGGTAGTAAGCAAAAGCACCCGCAAAGGAAGTAACGAGTCAAAGAACCTCTTTGTCGGCCGGGCTGGGTAGTAATCGACCTATTGTAGCACGCCAGGTAGGACGGTGGCTACGATCGTCCGGCGCAAGTGGCGCCACGTTTCGACGCGCACTTGGGCTGAGCAGCACCCGACCGATCGATACCGCCTTTGCGGCAGCGTCGTGCGGCTTGACGTGCGTGCGTCGGCCAGGGCAAAAGTCTCGGCGCCCGATTCGCGCGCAGAGGCCAGTAGCGGCAAGGTCAGCGCCCTGGCCGGCCGCCACCCGCCAGCCAGCTTGGTGCCCGCCGCGGCGCGCACGAAACCGTGTCCCGCCTGGGGTCAAAGGCAGCAATAAGCCAGCAAGCCACTGGCCGGCTGATCGACGACGGGGCCGGGGTCCCGTCCCTCGCCAACACGCAACGGCCCCGGCGGCGCGCGGCTGCCGTCGCGGCCGCTCCGACCACACAAACACGACGGGCGCATATCATGCGTGCCCGGCAGGACCCCGGATCGGAGTGGGTGGGCGGCTGCGAGCCCCGTCACGTACGACCGTGGTGGCCGCGAGCCGCCGGCCGGCGCTCGATGGCGGGGCCCTCAGCGCCACCCGGCAGTGGATTTTTGCGGGGCGACGCGCTCGTGGAGCCGTGGACTTCTTTCGCTGCGGGAAGTGAGGAGGAGGGGAGATCTTTTTGTTGGGTCGTCTGTGCCGTTGGTGCCGAAAGCGATGCCACGCGAGTTAGGTGCGCGCGCGCGGCCGGGGGGGTCGTACTCGTACGTCCTCGAGCACGCGTGCCCCGGAAGCCTAATGCGCCCAAAAAGAGAGGTCCAATGGCTGGCCTCGTCTTCCTTTTTGTCATATTTTCCGCAAGAATCTGGTGCGGAAGCTCGGCCACGGGCCATCAGTGCCGAGGTTACTGTAGATCCATCGATGATGCCCACCGGTCGATGCTGGTGGTACGGCTAAGTTGTTGCCCTGACTGGACATGATAAGCATGCGATCAGAGCATATTCCTGTCCAGCCACTACCCACTAACCTACATACAGCTCCCTTGATCAGAGCCTCGAGGATAGCAAGGAGTATGCCCTGCTGCCTGTGCAGAGAGCTCACTGAGATGGGCAGGGCAGAACTGATCTTATTACTATTAGCAAATGTTTCTTTCTCCGTGTCAAAATATTTTTCGTTGTTGATTTTTTTCTTAAACATTTGACATTTCGTCTTAGCAATTCTTTTATGTAAATATAAAAAGCTAAGTCACGCTTAAAGTACATATAATGAAAAGGCAAATCGCAAACAAATAAATAATGGAACACAATATCTTAAATAAGACGAATAGTCAAAGTCGTGATAAAAAGTCAATAACGACAAATATTTTATTACGGAGGGAGTATATAGTATGTGCTTGCATCCACGTATACCGGGTCTAGTGAAATATAATTGCCGAAGCAGACTCAGTGACTAACTGAAGCATATATAACAAGGTGATGATCACGACAAAGCAACAGGCATCCTCACACCTTAGATGCAGTTTAGGGTTTGAGCTACATATTTAACATGGAAATACATTTTCATCGCTTCCTTCAAACATTTATATTTGGTTTACATATTGAGACACATCATGCATCCATACCTTATGTTCATATTTTCTATATTCACAATCAATGGCAGAAATAGGTAAATAAAATTATATATTGGTGTACCGTAGGATACTTTTATAATTACATAGGTACATTACTTTCTAATAATGTCAAATATCAATAATTTAGACATAAATTTAGAGGGTTATTTTAAATTATTTTATAATGGCATATGTGGGTTTGGATGAATATTAGGGAATTATTTTATGCTATTTCTTATAATGATAGATGTGGGTAACTTAGCTATAGATTTAGGGGTTATTTTAGGCTATTTTCATAATACCAAGAATGGGTAGTTTTTTAAACTATAATAGGTACAATGGCTATAAATCTACGGATTGATGGCTAAATGTTTATGGTTTTCTGTGAGAATTATTAAAATTTATCTTCTTTTCTAGTGTGTATCGTGAGGATTAGCGTGGAATGGAGACTCCAATTGATTATACTTGCATCCACGTATACAGGGTACTAGTGAAATATAATTGCCAAAGCAGCCTCAATGACTAAATGAAGCATATATAATAAGGGATGATCACGACACAGCAACAGGCATGCTCACACCCTCACATATAGTTCTGGAAAGGAAACGGCAGAACCGAACAGCATGCCACCTCGAGCAACTCATGGCGATCCCAGGACAAATCACGTGGAGAGGGGCCCTAAATTAAGTAGGACACTGCCCTACCAACAAGCAGGGCTTTAGGTTAGCACGCTAGTTTATTCGGCAAAGCCTACCACTAGCTTAACCAGTTCGGAGGGATAAGGTATAATACAGTTTTAACAAGGAAGACGATCTAGTTAATTCATTCTCCTTCTGGCAGTTCGTACGAACTTGCCAAGGGGGAAGCACGCAGGGACAAATTCCGATTGGAGCCTTCTGGCGTGCTATTAAGAAACTAATCTTTCTCCAGAAACAATTAACAAAACTAATTGCTTCTGTAGGCTAGCTCTCTTACCTACTGCATAAGGGCGGGTGTCTTCTATAAGGTACGACCAGCTAGCTATATGGTGGTCCATGTCAGCATTTGTCCTACTCCTAATGTGAAATGTTAATAAAAATTAGAGAGAAAATCGTTAGCCGCTAATTAACAAGTAGTCGGTCAATAAGATACTTTAAAGTGTATGCAAATTTAAATACCCTATATATTACACGCGGAACCGTTAATGTGGATTACGCTATAAAGTAGACCTTTAATTGGAACATTTTATCATTAGCTACCTGTAGACAGAAGGCAATCTTCAGTGGGTAGTATGAAAATAACATAGTACTTCAAGGTGTATGTAAAGCTCTAATACCCTACTACATGTGAATCCATTAACTAGAGTAGCTATAGCTAGTCCTTTAATTTGAAGCTAACCATAGATAACAGAGTTGCATACATTTTTCAGTGAGTAGTTTACTACTCACTACTCTCTCCATCCATCATTGTGCGCATTGTGATGTGATAATGTAAAACTTATAACCTTTCAGAAATTTCATGATGGTATTAGTTTTGTTTGTAAAAGTTATATCAATATATCTATTTTTTAAAGGAATGATACCAATCATTTTGTAATTAACAATATACCGGAAAAATAAATGCTAAAATCTAGTTTCCAATTCTTTTTTTAAAAAAACCCTCTCGCGTCAATTCTTATATATGAAATAAATTGTAACTTTCGGCTCAACCTCCATCAGCACCTTACACGTCGATGGACGCAAGGTAACATTGTAGTTATTAGTTAGAGCCTTAGAGGCACCCTAACCATACATCTTATTTTTATTCTAGTATATGCTCTTGTACCTACTCTGAATGGTAATACTGACAACGTTGCCAAACGGTCTGTTTAAGAACTTAGAAGCATCAAGGCAATTATTGCCGGCGTGATGGGATTGGTTGGAAACTGCCGAAACTCAAATTTAAAATCGACTCACACCACTACCTTTCGGGAGAATATATGCATCAAAGTGGCTGGGGGCAGATTGGAGTACAAGGAAAGCAACAGAGGAGAGGGGGTCAATCTAGCGAAGGATCATCAGTGCCGTCCACGCCGCGGTGACAGCAACAGAAAAACGCCCGTGTCGCGATCCCGGCCGTCGCGTCAAGATCCGTGCAGCGTGACGTGTCGGTATCGGAGGGGCCACGACGAGTCAATGCGAGGTGGGTCCCCGCCCCACCGACCAGGGAGATCATTTTCCTGGCTCGCGGCGAAGGCGGTTTGGGCCGTGGTGAGAAATCACGCGCGTCGATTTGCTTTCGTGAAGCTCCCGACCTTTATAAACCAAACGTCTCGGTCGCGCTCGTCTTGGAACCTCCAGCCAGAACCGAACGCCACCTCGCGCGCGCACGCCGCTCTCCCCCAGCCTGCACCGGTCGCCCCCCCGTGGAGTGATCATTTCACCGGCCGGGAGTTCGCTCGTCTGTCCGTGCTGCAAGTTGGTCTCAGGATCAGTTTCTTTACGAGGTTCTTGTCGTCTATATATTGCTGTAGCGCCGCCGGGCGGGCCGCGCGCCGGGCTTTCTTCGGTTGCGCGCATCTTGGCATCGGTGGTGCGCTAGCCGGCTGCGTCGTGGTCGTCTCGGCATGGACGCGTCGAGCGCGAGCGGCGAGGCTGGCGGCGGTGGCCCGGGGGGCGGTCGCGGCGGCAGGAAGTGGAAGGGCAAAGGCGTCACGCCCATACAGCCGCGGCGGCAGCTGGCGCCGGTCATGGAGGACGCGTCGCCGGCGTCGCTGCGCCCGCTCAAGAAGATCGGGCGGGGGCCGGAGCGCTTCCAGCGGTCCGCGTCGTCGCTCTCGACGTCATCGTCGGCCCCGCCTTCCCCTCGCGGCAGCGACAACTCGCCGGCCGCGGCGTCGTCGCCGCCCTCGGCGCGGCGTATCTTCCCGTTCGCGTACGAGCCCTCAGCACCGGTGGGTGGGGCCCCGCGGCTGCAGCTCCCGCCGTGGCAGCAATTCTGCGCGTCGCAGCCGGCGTCGCTGCAGCCGCAGCCACAGCAGGCGCCTTTGCAGCGCCAGCAGATGATCTCGTTCGGCGCGCCGCCTCAGTACCATGCGCAGTTCCTGCTACCGGAGGGCGCGCAGCAGCAGCAGCATCTGCTGCGGTACTGGAGCGAGGCGCTCAACCTGAGCCCGCGCGGCGGCCAGGCCGCGGCCTTGCTGCCGTCGCTGTACCAGCACCTGCTGCGGGCTCCGCCGCCGCCGCAGAAGCTATACCGCGGCGTGCGGCAGCGGCACTGGGGGAAGTGGGTGGCCGAGATCCGGCTGCCGCGGAACCGCACGCGGCTCTGGCTCGGCACGTTCGACTCCGCCGAGGACGCCGCCATGGCGTACGACCGGGAGGCCTTCAAGCTCCGCGGCGAGAACGCGCGGCTCAACTTCCCGGACCGGTTCTTCGGGAAGGGCCACGCTGGGGGGAGCGGCCGCACCAGCGCCAGCTCCGCAGCTGCCCAGACCGCTGGCACCGGGTCTGGCTCGTCGTCGTCGTCGTCGCCTCCACAGACTCCGGACGAGGCGACCACACAACAAACGACGCCGCCGCAGGCAGAAGGATTGTCGGACAAGCAGCAGCCACAGCCTCCGGTGGCGACATCGTCGCTGCAAGAAGGCAGCTCTGGGGTCACAGCCATGCCAGCGTTGGCTGAAATGACTCACGCGCCGGCGGCTCACGGCAGCGAGTGGGGTCCGGCCGACGAGGCGTGGTTCAACGCGTGGGGCCCAGGAAGCTCCTTCTGGGACTACGACATGGACAGCACCCCAGGCCTCTTTCTCCATGGTCGCTTCGCCGGTGACGAGGCAGGCATGGAGCACTCCAGCGCGCAAGAAACCAGGGCGGCAACCGGGACGGACATGTCATGCGATCACGTCCCGGTAACACCCGCTTCTTCTTCTTCCCCTCTTCACTCGCAGTCTCCTCATTCTCCTACCTTCATGGACTAGACAGCGCACCTTGCTGATCCCATTGTTTCATCTGCACTGCAGCATAGCACTAGCTAGGATAGAGATGCACGCAGGTTCAGGTTTTTAAGACAACTTGCGGCATCGCACAGATTCATTTCGCATCAGCATTCAAAAACCATTCGGCCATGCCTTTGATTTCTTCGTCAAACGCTTCTTCTAAAATCCACCAGGAAACCATGCTCTAGGCTGCAATTTTTAGGCCAGCTACTAGGGCAACCAGTCAATTTCTCCCTCCCTCACGTGTTGTGCAACAGCATGCATCTCGTCTACAGAGATGACTCCTGTGTTTTAGACATTTCTTAGACGTTGTTCAATTTGTTTGCGACATTGTGCTACTGTTTCATGTGAGATCGATGCCTTCGGTCACTGATTCAGCTGTGGATTTGTAGTGTTAGAAAAAATAGGTTTAGCAGCTTATATTTGTGTATGTTGTGTGCTCTGATTTATTTTCATGTACCTTGACCATGCATTACTTTGAAATGTGTCAGGCTTTGAGTTGTGCGTGCATGCACGTTTCTGTGATTAACTGTATCGATCTTCAGAGTTTTTACATATAGAAGGGGGATGTTTCGGTCTTCTTCAATAACCATAATGCTCTTTTCCACAAATATGCGAATAATGTTAGCAGCTTTTAATTCAGAAAATGCAAACGCAACATGGCCCTTTTACATGATCGAGCAGTTCGTTCCAGCATGAAAATGGCCACATGTTTGACCTTTCTTCGGCGTCCACAGAACTCCATGAGACATCATAGCCAGGAAGCTAAAAATTGGGGAAAGCTAAGTCTTAACCGGGCATTTTTTTTTACCTCCCTTCACACACGAATATTTTACCGCTCATTATTTTCGCGACTCGTAGTTCGCTAGCTCTTCTTCTCCAGACCTGACGAAATCCTTGAAGAAAGGCGTCGTCCGATGTGCGCAAGATTAGAGTTTAGGCTAGCTTCAGGTTCACCATTATCCTCGTTGCATCAGGATGGCCTTTTGGTGGCAGTATGTAGGGGGCACATCGTCGGACCAGTCCAGATCAGAGGGGAAATAGTACGCTAATTATGAGCATCAACTAGAGAAGAAAACAGGAGCAGTGAGCAGTGTAGTATCTTTCCTCTAGTTCGATTTAGGTTGGTTTCTCTGGTCTAGGTTTTGAACGGCCACGGTTCTTTTTTTCTAAGAAAGGGATCAGATTTCATTAAATTATAATCCCTTTTACAACTGAGACCTCAACATAAAATAAAATTACATTAAAGCACGCCACTAGGTCTCTACCCTTCGTCTTCCTTGCAACTGGCGCCGTCCAATGCTTCGGGAAACTCCATCGCCGTGGAACAGCACCAGATCCGAATTTGAGAACCGCAGTCCCCACCAACAGAAGACTCTACAGGCATGGAGGCCGCAAAAGAGGCGCAGTATGCTCAACGATTGCAGGGAGTAAAAGACGCCGAAAGCACATCGACCATATCTTCTGAAGGTTGAACCGAATATAAGATCCGCCGCCGCCGATAGCCATCACCAACGGCGGCCGGAAGAGCAGATCCACCGCCGCCAGTAGTAGCACCAGCGACCGGAAAGACGATTCCACCAGAGGGGAAAACAGATCCAATCCCTCCTCATAGAGGATTAGGCCAACGTACCTCGATCCCTCAATGAAAAGCATGGCGCCTCTGAAGAAAACGACACATCTCCTAGAGTAGATCCAGTACGAAAAAGAAAGCTAGATCGAAAACATCGAAAAGACGATCCAAGACCTAACCTAATTATCATGGAGGAAAAAAAATTATTGGAAAAACCCTAACAAAATAGTAGATTATTAAAGGATGGACCCCACTCTCCTTGCCACCGGCCAGGAGGTCGGAGGCGAGAGGAAACGGGGGCCAGGAGGAGGTGGCGGCAGCGGCGGCCCTCGACGCGAGGGCGGCGGAGGAGTCGCAAGAGGGAGCGAGTCGCGAGCGGTACCTAACGGGGCCACGGTTCTTGAGAAGAAGCAAAAAGCATGGTCGTGGTCTAGCGGTAGACAGGTTCGTGGAAGTGAAGGATTTATCAGCGGGAGGAGGAGGATATATCAGAGTGGGCGAAATTTGTTTATGGTGTATAAGCAGCTAAAGGGGCATGAGATTTTCAGCATCTGTAAGTATAATATATACCATGAGACGTTTGGCGATCCTTGCCGGTATAACATTCAAAAGGCGTCTTTTTAGATCAAGGATTTTCATACAATTTACACATAGTAGACATCTACGTGTTGATGGAGGTGTTTTAGTTATGCCATTTGCCCCTTTGCCAATCTACTTATAGATTCTTGCTCCAAAAAAAAAAACCCTGTAGATACATATATATTTGCTTATAAATGGTGGAACAAATCTACAAGATATTTACAACCCTATTACAAGATCTAATAGTGAAAACGAATCTAAGCTCAGCAAAAACGTCCTGCATATTCAAGAGAATTAAAGAGAAATAAGAGTTTTTTTTAAAAGAAAAGAGAGGCCACAGCGTCGATGTGTCCTTAACGATGCAGTTTGTAGGCTATGCCGCTTGCCACCTATGCATTTGATAGGCTAAACACTGTCGCGCACGCGTTGGGTGAATGCGATCGCTGAGCTCGCCAGCTCGATCGGCATATAGGCTCGACCGGTGTTCTACAGCGGCTGATCCAAATGGGGGCACGAAGGCTGGAGCCCCTCTACCCCATGTGCTCAATGGAGCCCCCAAAGCTCTCCCACCAATTTTTATCCATGGATGAAGAGAGAAAAAAAAATGTGGAGGAACAAGAAGAGAAAGAGGAGAGAGAAGAAGAGAAAGAGGAGAGAGAGGAAGAAAAGAACAAATTAAGTCAAGCCTCCCTCCTCGTAATTTTTGCATGCCTACCTGCCCGTCTGCCGCATGACCCTCATCGATCCATGCACACTGATGCCCGCCGTGATCGTCGTTGTTTTTTTTTAAGGTTGATCGTCGTTGTTGACTTGTTGGTTGTTGCACACACGTCCGTGTTGCGTGTTGGCCAGTCGGGTCGTCAGTGACTAGTGTGCTGTGTATGTTGGTTTCCGCTACGGGATTCTATGATCACCCTACGGCAGCCCTCATCATCATGGGCCGGATGAGTCGTTGAAAGGTTTGGTGTATTATTGGGCATTTGGGCTATACCACATGGGCTATACTGCCTAGACCAGTTTTAAAATGAAACGTCAGTTACTGGGCTGCCAAAATATTCAGGCCCAAGCAAATCTTTGCGCCATAAACACATCGCACATTAGTGGATTTTTTTTTGTTGAAAATTCAGTGTTAGTTACATCCATCTCTATCGTCTTTCAATGAAGCTAAGGTTGTTCACGGTTCATGTGAATATATCTTTTGTTTTCTCAAAATGCAACTTAACTTTTTTTTTTCAAAATCTTTAGCTAGCAAATAAAAATCTTTACCAATTAGCTAGTCAAATTTTAGTTGGAGTGAACAATCCATACCGGGCTTAGACAATAACCTGTTACCACGAATCATATGTTCCAATTTTCAATACTATAGTACGTGATTTTCTTGTACTGCAAACGGCCCTTGCGATGCTTTTGGGTCAGCAGCCCTTCTTTCCGGGAGGAAACAGCCACTTGCTGGCATTTCACGGCACTCGCTTTCCTCCATCATCCTGCTCCTTCAACTCCTAGGGCCCCACCGTTCCCCGCATCTCTAATCCTCACGTGCCCAGCGCCTGCTCGATGCAATTCCCCACTCGCCCACCAACCTCCCCGTCCCCGATGGCAACCACGACGGCCACCGCCACCGCCGTGGCGTCCCCCTCTACCTCCACACCGTCAAATCCCCTCCTCCCCAGCCGCCGGTTCCTCCCTCCCGCCGCCTCCACGCCCGCCCGCTGCCGCCTCCTCCCGCAGCCGCCGCGGTGGCGCGCGCGCCTCCACGCGCGCCGAGTGGCCGTCGGCAGCGACGTGTCCTCGTCCCGTGACGTGTCGGCCGAGGAGGCCGCGGCCGCGCTCAAGGTCGGGAAGCGCGTGCGCGTCACGGCGCCCGTCCGCGTCCACCACGTGGCCAAGGCGCCGGGGCTGGACCTGCGCGGCATGGAGGGCGTCGTCAAGCAGTACGTCGGCGTGTGGAAGGGCAAGCGCGTCACGGCCAATCTCCCCTTCAAGGTGGAGTTCGAGCTCAAGCTGGACGGCCAGGACAAGCCGGTCCGGTTCATCGCCCACCTCCGTGAGCAAGAGTTCGAGATCGTCGGAGACGAGTAGAGCTCTCGGTTACAGAATAACGAGCTCTCAGCGGCGGCTGTGGCATCTGTATACTATCGTGTCTGTGTGAGAGGAGGAGGTTGTCGAGGGTGTGAGGAGATTGCAACTTTGCAAGTAAGTTGCTGTTTGTTTACTTTTGTGGTTTGCGTCTCCCCTCTCCTCCCTACAACATCGAATTTTTCAGATGTGACGAATTATTCAAATGTCTGTACTCTATGATCCAAAGTAATTAAACTGACGAATATGTTACCGATTGGTTCAGCATTCTGTTCTATTGATTGTTAAGACAAAATGTTACTAATAGCCTACTAGGAGCGAGCAATACTATGATATACAATGTAAAGTAGTTAAATCTGTTTGTTGATGGAATTAGCTTGATCTTGGTGGGTGTTCATTTAACAGTTATATTTTGGATGTTAATTACCCCAATTGTTATTCACACGGTGTTTCTGTTAATTTGATATGGGTCATGTATATAATTGCGTTCTTAAACTGTTTACTCAACACTGAGCAGAGTCGACATACAATGCTTCTATGATTTTACCTTTGCCTTTGCTGTTTGTCAAACTGATTACAGTTCAGTACTATGAAGCTTCTAATGAACTGACTCATCATTCAACACTTTTCTTTTATAGATGTTGCTAGTTCCTCTTCGATTTGCTTGTGCTTCTTGATACTTGTTCAGATTCGCTTCTGCTTTTTGATACTTGCTCATGCTATACAGAGCATTAGTATGCTAGGCACGTTAGTTTGATGGAGTAGCTGTTCCAGTTGGCATGGTTGCTATGCTTAATATCAAATGTTTAGGACTATAGCGATTTCTTCTTGTAGACTGCGGCTTTGTCATGGGTGAAAAGAATTTTCTAGATTTTGGATCCAATCCCAAATGAATATATTGCATAACTTAGAGTTTCTAAATCTTATTTTAATATGTTTCAATCTGAATACTGAAATCTGCTCCTGTAAGCCATTTCTTTAGAATTATCTAGAAGTTCGTATGTACTTAATACCTACCATTCGATTCTCCTAGTACGTTCTATCTCTTAGATATGTTGTACTGAACAGGGGGTCCCTGGTATTTATTAATATAGGTATATATTGCATTGGAAAACTGCCACTAAACAATTCTACCTGTCCAGAATCCAGATACCCTTTGGTTGATAGATCAGTGAAATGAATACATTTCACAACCCTTCGGCCTTGGTAAAGGGAATTCCTGCTTCTGTTTAAAATGCCAAAATTCACTTGTTTCAATCATTTCAAAATATTTAGGAACTTGGTAACATGTGAATGTGATTTTTGAATCTTAGCATCATGACCATATTCATTTTGTATTGTATACTGGATTCCCTTAGGAGTGCCATAGTTTTGTTGGTGTCCTCTTATATAACTGTTGAATTATTCTCTGGCTGTAAGGTTGTGTTGTGATGTGCATATCTTTTATTTACTTTTGTCTTGTTCTGTATAGGCAATTTAACATGAATGATTGTGAGTGTCTGACAATAAGAAAAAAAAAGAAAACTAAGGAATTACCTAAAAATTCTATTTGGTCCATGTGAGAATTTACATAACTGTCTAATCGTTTTCAGCCGTTCAACTGTGTATGCCTGTCAGCATGTTATACTTGTTCTTGAATATCTGAACCTAACTTGATGTTTGATGTATCACTTTGTAAACACGATTTCTTATTGATAACTCAATTAGATATCAAGAAACTAGACGGAGTGGAAGGCCAGTCAGCGGCTCCATGTTAGTTTGTTTTTTCACCGATTTATGGTTTATGGAGCTTTATCATGTGGATGACTCCGCACCTGCTCAGCTAGTTCGAAGGTCATACCCACAGTGATTACTGCATTTCTCCTTTTGGGATGAATTTAGTTAACAGGTCCAACGTGCAACGTGCCCCATTACTTGACCTGTTAGCATGGAGCCTGCTCATTTGTCAAATTCATGGAATTGTGTCCAGACTTTCCAGAGTAACTGATCCAAACATATGTTTTACTCCTAAGTTTACAGCGTAGGCCGTGTTTAGTTCTGGCCGGAATCCGGAATTTTCCGGAACGCGCGCTTTTCAATGCACTTTTTCTTCTGTGACATGCAAACCCAATGCAAAAAACACTATGCGTAACAACAACTAAACACCCTAGTACTGCACTGCAAGCATCTATATGATATTATTTGTTTTTATCCATTTTACTTTCTAGAATCAGCCATATAATATGCTGTGCTCTTTTTCTTCGTGGGCTTTCGATCATTGCCGCAGATATTAATGTCGCTGACATGGTGAGTGCTGGCCTGCTGGGAATGATAACATATTGGTGACATCTGACAAGGCAAGGGCCTCAGGTCAGTTTTACTCTCTGTTTTTTTGGATCAATTGGAATCTTGCATGCATGGAGCCCTAAATGAAGTTTATTTACAAAACCTTTTCACAGATGAGTGCAACTTTGCGCGACGAATCTAATGAGCCTAATTAATCCACGATTTGCTACAGTAATGCTACAGTAATCATCCTCTAATCATGCGGTCAAAGGCATCATTAGATTCGTCTCGCGAATTTGACAGGGGGTTGTGGAGGTAGTTTTGTAAACTAACTTTATTTAATACCCTTAATTAAGGGTTAAAGAGGCATTTAATGCAGGGATCAATTTTTTGATCCCCAAACGAACACGTTGAGAAGAGAAGCACCAGGCCACTGTGAGGTGCCCCAGCAGAATCGTGGGGCATGCAATCAGCTTTTTTTGTGTGTAGCACCTCTCTTTTTCGTTGATGCTTTGAGAATCTGGGGTTCCATTAGAAGGCAAAGATCGAAAGATCCATATGATTCCTTTCTCAGCCTTTTCAACCCTTTGGGAAATATACTATCTGCAATTTTGCATCTCGAGCAGGTTTATCTCACATTCTCACACACATAACAGGAAAGGAAGACCTTGTTAGATTCCCAAATAGGACGGGGCCAAAGTACATTTGATGTTTTGATCTTTGTTTGACAGTGGGTTAAGGAAAAGTGGAATAGCCGTTTTGGTGCTCAATTTCCTTGGAGACTCAACTTCATCCCGCAACTAGAGCAATGGTTCAAGTTCCAGTCCAATGAGGCGCAGCGCAATGGAGTGGGGTTCCACATTGGACGAGAAACAAATTTGACGAACAAAAGCTGAAGAAATAGAATGGCTTGCCCAATAGTTAGAAGACCGAATCAAGCCTCAAGGGAGAAAAATGCCAGTTCTGGATCAAAGAAATGAGAAATGCTTCACATACAACCAGTCTGGTGTACTCCATGCCGTTAAGTGCTAATCTGCATGTAAACCATCTGATTTATTGATGAGTAGTTGATTCCAACCATTAAACCTCTATTGAGTGACATCCTCCACGGTACTGTGCGTGGCCCAAGGTGAATCCAACATCATCAGCCATCAGCCGTGGAAATGGTCCTAGCCTCCTTTTACGTTGACTAGGAAAGGCTTTCGTGAACGAATCAAGGCCTCAAGGGTGACGGAATAGCCTTATCCGCTGTCACGTGAGTTCGTCAAAGTCTCAAAGATGAAACTGGGAGTGGGAGGAGAAGCCCCCCGTGCTGTCCACTGCCAGCCAACCCCAGTCGGATGATGCGAGGTGAGGACCGATGTGGCGATGTTGGCAGGCAGAGGCCAGTCCGAATTCTTTGCTCTGCTCACCCCTGCAACGGTCGATTCTTTTGAGTTCAAAAAAATTATAAACTACAGTACTAGTAGCCCGTCCGTCACTTCTCTTGTACTGCAACTGCAACTCCGCCCTGTTTAGATTCGCGAAAAGGCACCAATTCAATCAAAAGGCAACATATTGAACTACGTGTGCTCTCTCTACTTTTTCAATTCTCAATGCATCTCTAATCATTGAATTCAATTGACCCGTCCGTCACCATCTGACCCTTTTTCTCCGAGAGGGCGTTACACGAACACGCGCCTGGCACCAGGGCCCGCCTCATGTCGGCCAGTGATTACAGGGGACGAGTGGTAGCGGACGAGGGATTGGCGACAGGAAAGTAGTAAAAACTAGTAGAAAGAACTTGGAGGAGTGCATTTCTGAGGCACAACGCAGTGAAAAAGAGACGAGATTTTACACCAGACAACAATTCGTGCCAAATGTATCCTAATTTGATAAAATATATAACAAATTAATAATATTTACGATATAAAATAATTACAATTAGATTCACTATACAATATATTTTTATAATATTCCAATTTAAATCCATCAATGCTAATATTTTTTTATAAACTTGATCAAACTTAAATTGATTTGCCTAAATCTAGAATTGCATTTTAAAGTTTTCTTTATTGGAAAGAGGTAGCGCTACAAGATTACAAGTACTACATTGTACCAAGGTTGTCAGTATCAGGATACTAGTTAGTATCGTTTTTTGCCTGACGGTATCGGATTGTAGAATCGTATCGTAGTATCGGGATACTATCAAAATATACATAATACATATTTTATATAAAATTTCTAATATATTATGTAGATTGAATCCAATAATGTCTATTTTGGTTAATTAAATTCATTGTTTACAAATTTATGTGCTCTAATTGACATTATATTCAATACACATTATCTCAAATAATATTTTATAGACACTAAATTATTTAAAAAACATTTATATCAGTTATTTTGTGGTATCGTAGAATCTCATGAAGGATCATGTGAAACTTTTATGTAGGATCGGCAATTTGGGATACTATGAAAATTAAGATACTAAGTGAGATTGATATCGTTTTGTCTGGTTGTAGTAGCATAAGATACACGGTTACCGGGGTACTCACAACCATGCGTGGTACACGTCTTCACTGGGCTCCGTTCACCGTTCTCACTCTCCCGTGTCCCGTCCGCACAGTTCAACGGCTTTCTCCTACTCGCCAAAAAAAAAACGGCTTTCTCCTGTGTGCGCGTCGTGCGGCGGCCGCTGTGGGCGCAGACCCCGATGAAACATCAGAAAATTTGAAATCCATCTCGCTCCTCGCCGCCGCCCCCGCACCCGCACATCCGCCTCCCTGCATCTGAAACTGTTCTCCTGCGAGCACCACAAAACGCAAAACCCCAATCCACGCCTCCCAAAGCTCTGCCGTCTTCCCCCCACCGCCACCGCATCGGCTCTCCGTCAGTCCATTCACCCCTCTCTACTCCCAAGTCCATCCCTTTCCTGCCGTCTGAATCCCATGGGGCTCTGTTTCAGCAAGAGGCAGCAAGCGAAGCGGCGAGATGGGCAGCCGTCCGGCGACTCCAAGAAGAGCGGCGCCCGGAAACTCTTCAGGGACGCGGCGCCGGTTGCCGATGCCAAGAAGGCGCCTCAGGCCAAGGCGCCGGCGCCAGTCAAGAAGTCTGTAGCCAGACCGGAGGAGCCGGCGGCCGACAAGAGGACGGTGTTCGTCGTCAAGGCCGCGGCGGCGGCGGCGGCCGCGGAGGTCGCCGCCGCCGCGAATGGCGGGTCCGAGGCGCCGGAAGTGGTGAAGCGGGCGGCGCCGGAGGAGGAGGCGAGGCCCGTCGCGGCGGTGGGGCGGGCGCCGGTGCGCACGTCCAGCTGCACCAAGGAGGAGGTGGACGCGATCCTGATCCAGTGCGGCCGCCTCAGCCGGAGCTCGTCGGCGTCCGGGAAGGCGCCCTCGGGCGAGCACGGCGGCGGGCACCGGAGGTACGCCGGATCGAAGCGCAGCTACGACTTCGACCACGAGAGGAGGGCCGGCGGCGGCGACATCGACGAGTGCGATTGGGGCAGGGAGGGGGCCGCGGTGACCAGGCCCTCCCCGCGCCGCCGGACGCCAGAGCGGAAGCGGTCCTCGAGCCACGATGGCCGCACCGGCGGCGGGAGCGGGAGCCGGAGCCGGAGGGTGAGCCGGTCGCCGGGGCGGCGGGCGGACGTCGCCCCGGCCGCGGGGAGCTTGGGGACCGGCGAGCGTGGCGCGCGGCAGCAGCCGGGGAAGATGGTGTCGGTCCCGGCCAGGGACAAGGGGCGCGCGCCGTCGCCCGTGAAGGCTGCGTCATCTGGGAAGAGGTACCCATCGCCAACGCTGAGGTCGAACTCGCCCGCGAGGGCGGCGGCCTCGGGGAATGAGAATGCCGGGTTGCAGCCGTCGCACGGGCCGTCGCTGAGCCGGAGCTCCTCGAGGAAGGCCGAGCACTCGCCCTACAGGCGCAACCCAATGGCGGAGCTCGACGAGAACACTCTCGCCAACAATCACCACAACAACAACGGGAAACTCCAAAAGGTACGGATCGACGAAAGCTTCAAACTTTCCCTCATTTAGCCCTCAGCGTTCCCCACCAAATCAGCTAAATCCTTGATATGATTTGCAGAAATCCACCGATGGTGCCGTCGCATTGCCACAGAAGACAGCGGATCGGGCAAAGGATCAGATTCCCAGCAGCCGAGCTGCGAAGGAGAAGGAGATCGTGGAGGAGGCCGTGGCGTCCGATACCAAGGCATCGTCCACAAGGATGAACGCGACCCACTCGGTGAGCATTGTGGCCGAGAACGTCACCAATCCGAGGCCGGGGAGCCGGTCATCGAGGCGGTCCTCACGCGACTTCGACCACAATGGCAACTCGTACGCGTCCCTGCTCCTGGAGGACATCCAAAACTACCACCAGCAGAGCACCAGCGCCGCCACAGCCACTGCGGTGCCGACCTTCGCGCTCCCGGCGTGCGTGTCCAAGGCCTGCTCGATCCTTGAAGCCGTGGCAGACCTCAACTCCTCGTCGTCCGAGAACAAGAGCTTCGAGCTGGAGAGGTCAGTCAACGACAAGGAGTCCGTCAACGGGAGGTACGGCGGCAAGATTCCGAGCACCACGCTCGTGGTCGAGTCGGAGGTCGTCGTGAAGGACGATCTCATGGAGCCGAGCATGCACAAGTACGTCTCGGTGCGTGACATCCGCAGGGTCGGGGAGACCGAGCCGCAGGAGTCCGCGGGGAGCAACAGCTTCGCCGGCAACGCCTGGACGTGCTCGTGGGAGCCCAATTCCGTTGACTCCACCGACCGGACCAGGACGGCATCACAGTCGTACAATGGTGACGAGGTGGAGCAGGTCACGGAGCAGTCATGGCAGAGCAAGCAGGAGCCCAGCCGCCGTGGTTCTACTAGCAATTCTCATGTTCAGCGCGTGCACGGCGCTCACCATGGCAGCGGCAGCGCCGTCGGTGGCTGGTCTGATGTTCGCGGCGTATCGGCGAGCTCCTCGGCTGTTTAACGATGCTACTGGCAGAGTTTAGGAGTTATGCTCTAGGTGGTCATGGTAGTTTCTAGTTTGAACTCTGAAGTTCTAATGGCAAGATAGGTTGCTGTTTCAGATTAGTCTTTCTGCGTTTGGATTGTTTACTAGTTTGGTGATACATTGTTCAGATGAAATCAGGCGGTGACATTGACAATGTATTATACTCTTTTTTTTTGTTCACTGTCAATGCTTATTGTTTTAGATTATTGATTGGAAGCAAGCATTAACGTGGGGCGATAATTTCAGCAGCTGAATTCGTTTCTCCGTCACTTCACGCTATTCATGTTTCCTGACCAATGCAGCAATGCTACACCTACAACCATATATAGATAATAGAACACATAAGTTTGTGCTTCTCTGCTGTATTCTTTTATATTTGAAAGAAGAACTCACAAGGTTGAAATCACTGGATTTGTAGTCTATTCATGATTCCTGACCAATGCTACAACTATATAGATGTCAGTTTGTGTTTATGTGCTGCAACATTTATAATTCAAAGAAAAACTCAAAAGACACTAAAAAGAGTGCAAAAATTAAAGCCGAAAGATAAAAAAATTGTTTCAAACCAACCAGCTTTCGTAGCTCAGTTGGTTAGAGCACCCGTTTAGTAAGCGGGAGGTCTTGAGTTCGACTCTCAACGAAAGCATTTTTTAATTTTTTAACTCAATTATTTCATTTTAATTTATATTTTGCTTGTTCTCATTTTTTTTTGACTCAGTTCTTTCATTTTCATTTTTATACATTTTATTTTCTTTTGACTCAGTTTAATCATTTCGTATTAATTTTTCTGCCTTTTTATTTTCTTTTGACTCAGTTCTTTTCTTTTCCTTTTTTTTTCTGCTTCTTTCATTTTATTTTTGACTCAGTTCTTTCTTTCTTTCTTTCTACTTCGTCCTGGCCTGCAAGGCGCCTGCAAGAAAGGCTAACAGACGTGTTTATCAGCTAGCAACGCAGAAGGCAGAACATCATTTATTCATTTTATTTAAAAAAAACCCCCCAATGACTGCGTTCTCATTCCGATATCACAACAGTA
This sequence comes from Alloteropsis semialata, assembly GCA_004135705.1. NCBI lineage: Eukaryota > Viridiplantae > Streptophyta > Magnoliopsida > Poales > Poaceae > Alloteropsis > Alloteropsis semialata. The sequence goes on along the minus strand of CM014276.1, from coordinate 52,271,349 downwards.
GACGGTGCATCCTCCTCTTTTAGCTGGCTACAGTATTTGTTTAATAAGGTGGAGACGTGCTCACGTGGAGTTGCGTCCAGGAAGACCTAGGACCGTTCTCGTAAGTTTTCTTTGATTTCTAGCTTCGAACTGGATAATATGCACAGCATCACAGTTCAAAATTTCCATCCAGCACACAAAATCTAGCCCACAATCACAATACACCCATCCAAAAGAGTGTTAAGCCCACGGCGCAAAGCAAAACAAAAAAAAGGCCCAGTATGACGCAGAAGGAACCCAAACCACCCAGGCCCAAACCCCACCGGCCCACCCACCCAGTCACGCTCAAGGCTCACGCCTCTTCTTCGGGCGCGAAGCCTTTCTAAACCCCGCGCCAAATTCCCCAGCGCCGCGACTCCCTCCCTCTCCGGCTCGCCGCACAACAGGAAGTCGAAGGCAGAGGCCGTCGCCGCCGTCGCGGACCGCAAGCCATGAAGTTCAAGGCCTTCTTCACCGACGATGGCATCTCCCTCCTCGACAAGCGTAAGCGCCATATTACCCAAGCACAGCCTCCCCTCTCCGTCCTTCCTCCTCTCCCGCAATTCGTCGAGCACGTCTCATGCGCCCCCGCGATTTTTGCCGCGCAGGGTTCCTTCCTGCCATGGACAAGGTGGGGCGCGTCTGCCACGTCTTCCTCACGCCCACGCACGCCATGCTCCTCCACAATCTCCTCGGCGCCACGGCCGCGGGGCCCGACGGCGGCGGCCCGCAGTGCGTCGCGCAGTTCGCCAAGGACATCCTCTTCCGTGAGTACAACCTGTCCTCGCGGAACAGGAACCAAATCGCCTTCTCCGTCGAAGTCGCCCTGCTCCACCGCGCCCTCCGCAGCGTGCTCGCCGTCCACGCGCAGCCGTCGGCCGCCGGGGACGCCCCCGGTGCCCCCGCGATACAGGTGAAGCTCGTCAACAAGCTGCCCGCAGGGTCACGATCCGCCACGCCGTTCCTCACTTTCGAGACCAAGGGCGCCCGCGCGGCCGTCGTGCAGGATGTGCCCATCTCGCGCCCTCTCTCACGCTCTGACATCGAGCGGTTGCAGGCTGCCCTTGACGCCGCCAAGGATCTCCCTCAGGTGTGTAGCGTTCATGTAGCATCTTGCTGTTCCTAATAATTCATCATTAAACCAAAAAATGGTCCTATGGCCTATGGTTCAATTCAAGTTCACCGGTAATTTTGGGTTCAAATTTACAACAATTGAACCTAATGGAAGTGATTGACTATGCAATTTTTAATGGAATTAATTTGTTGTTGGATGATTAACTAATACATGTTTCTGATTGTACACAGTCCTAGTTGAAAGACCTGTTCATGAAGTGAACGATGTTTTAGATTCAACTCTGAACCCATTTGATGAAACTGTAAACTGCATATTTGTTGCTAGTAAAGGTATTTTCATTCTTATAGAATGGGTTTGATCCCAAATTCATGCTTAGCAAAATTGTATTAATGCACTCGCCTGCAGGTTGCAGTACTGGACAAAAGCAACCTATAGTAACAACTGTCAATAAATTGTAGCCAAATTGCCATTGTTGAAATACCAAATATGTATTTAATATTTATGTTTACAGCAGCAGGTTAATGCTTATTTTGTGCTGAAATTGACTCACACTCTCTAATACACTTTCCTTGGGGGGGAATGTGCTTGCAATTTGAAGTGCTCTTTATTCATTCATTTTTATGTTATTTAGATTAGATCAAAGACCTGTAGCGCTCATGTTAACAAAAAGAGAGCCTAAAGTGACTTTTTGCTTAGCTGACAGCAGCCCTAATGGTTTGGTGATACATGGTGGGTGTCCTTTGTGCAGACTCTAGTCCAGGTTCCTGATCTGCCACAATTGCAAAGCTTAGTGGATCGCCTAAAAAACGTTGGTGATCTGCTAACAGTAGCTGTTACCCAATATGGCGATCTCCATCTTCAAGTTTCCACTTCTCTTGTTACGGTTGGCTCTGAATTCAGGAAGCTTCGGGTTATTGGCGATCGTGGTAAGATATATCACTAGGTAGTTCCAACCAGCATTAATTTCCTTATGTTTCAGCCTCTTTTTTAAATCAGTTGGCATCATATTGCTCTGCATTTCAGCAAATGCACCTGTCGGCGATCAAAATTTGACTGCTTCAACTCGTATGGATATGGCAGTTGAGAGAGGGGAAGCACTCTCAGTGGTATTGTTCCTAAGCTCCACTTACTTTACTATCCCACTCTTGTTTTCGTGCCATCTATTTCACTTATTTCTTTTGTTTCTATGTTTTTTGCAGCAAGTGAATATGAAGCACCTTGTTAAGAGTCTACACTGTCACTTGGCCAAGCCAAACTATACCTTCTATGGTGTGTTTTCATCTGTAATCTCAGTTACATTTTGTGTTCAACAGAGACTTTTTCCCTTAACATTTTTTTTTCACTATATGTATAGGCATTGCTCCTGGTGGTGCTTGCTTAACAGTGGTGTTCCAGTACTTCATCCCAGGAACTAGATTGGCAGACAAGTCCATTAGCTTCTACTGTAGGCTTCCAGTCCTTGACCCTGGATCCAGTTAAATAATTTACTATACATAACTAGCTCTATATATCTGCAAAGAATATTAGGTAAGACTATTAGCTTAGCTTTTGCATATTTTTCTTCTTGTCTACCTTATGACTTGTTTGTGGCTGCAATATATTGGCTTCATAGTTAGTGATCTGCTGCTGTGAAAAATATTGGAAGCGCATTTTAATGGTTTGCAATCTGCTGGCATTTTAATTCTGACATATAAACTTATGCTTGGATTTGTCAGTTTCACTTACCTACAACCTATTGCAGTAAAGCTGGTATTACCTAATTATGTCTCGAAATTGATCTTCATAATTTGTTTTCTGTGTGCTGTTGATGATATACCTATGCAGGTTAGTGCATAGTAAAATAAGGTGGCTATTGCAATAGATGCACATGGTAGTGGACATCAATTAAATGTGGCTGGTACTTCTGCATAAAATTTACGGCATCACCTGATTTTTGGTCAGCATGATTGCACAAAGGCCAACAAAATCCATCTGGTCCTGCAGTTAGGAAATTCTTGCTTGATGCAGAGTTGTTTTTGCTAGCAGTCATGCACCAGAATGTCTCTTCGTTTTAAGGGGATCTATTTCATAACACCCCAAATGCCTGGGTCAAACCTTCATATCTCTCTTTGATGAAATGTAGAATTTTCCATTAACGTTATGACAAAGTTTTCCTTACGGCATTCACAGTGGTCATATATAAACTTGTATTTGGAATCTTCCAAATCATTAACTAAAGTCTTGAGATACCAGACAGAACCATTTCAAAGTTTTATATCATGGCACAAATTCATATGATCCATTTCTTCTCTTGCTATGACCACTTTCCTCTTCTCTACCCCTTCAACTGTATTATCTGTACATATATCTTGTTTCTTGGCCTAATATATATATGAAGTGTTGATTCTTCTTAACTATACAGGTTTACTTTTATCTCCTTTCTCCCTTTTCCCTGTAAGCAAAATGCTCATGTGGAATGTTGTACAAACAGACCGGACCATTTTGAATGCTGTTAGATACCGGATATTTGCAGTTCTAGCCTTTGTTGGCAACTGTTATGGCACTGTATCTTACCGATAGCATCACAGCAGCGTATTAGAGCTGTGACTGTCATTACTATTAGGGCAGCTTATATGTAAGGCTTACAAGTATAAGCATACGGAGGTGCTAGGGCATAGTAGACCTGTTTGGCTTGTTCCTGTCAGAATACTAACGCCAGAGCTTATATTAATTAGCCTGTTCGCTTGGCTTATCAGCCACCAGCCAGCAGTACTTCAGTCTCACAACAAATCAGCACCAGCCACCAGCCACCAGCCAGCCAGCAGTACTTCAGTCTCACAACAAATCAGCACCAGCCACCAGCCACCAGCCAACCGAACAGGCTGGATTTGGCTGTTCAAAAGCCTCCAAGAAATAAATAGATGAAGGATAGTGGCTTCTTAAGTATTAGTATAGATGATTAGATGGTCCTTCTCGAAAGGTTTGCATGCTGTATGGAATGAAGCATAACCAGGGTTTTCTTTTGTGATTGGTAGTGGGTAAAAAAAACACGGTTTTGGCCTTTTGGGAGGACATCTGGGTTAATCAGTGTCTTCTGAAGATTTGTTTTCATGTATTATTTAGGATCTGCTATCAACAAAAAAACTGCCATGGGAATCAAGTCCTGCAGGGAGATGAGATCACTAGAGTTTAAGAAAACTTGTGATTCTTTCTGATGCTCAATTGAGTTTCGAGCTGCGAACCTTGTGAAAAAGAAAACTGCACAGAAAAATTGAAAACAGAAAACTGTCTCAAAAAAAAAAAGATCCGAGGGTTGATGCTCTGAATCTTTCTGGAAGATTTCTGTAGAGCCCATGTGCTCACCATCCTGCGTTTTTATCTGAACAAGCGCCTGCCTGCATACCACATGATATGTGTACAGTTGCCTTCCGCATCTACCAGCATGGCATTTAAGAAGGCCAGAGCACAAATGGCAAATCTATCTGACCGACACCTCCATTCAAGATCCCAGGTTCTCTCTACTCTTGTTTTCAGATCCCAGGTTCTCTCTACTCTTGTTTTCAGTAAACTTTGCTCTATTTTCACGGGACCAAGACATAAAAACATGCTAGGTTCATTGATGATTATTTTCTTCTTCGGTTCAACATACCAAAATTCCAAGTTAGGCCATCCCAACCCAAGACACTACTCATAGTTTCCATAAGCTCCACATCATCAAGAAACTAGTGCTAGACACTACCTCTCCAATGCAAACACTACCCTTTATATCGAAATTTAATACCACTCATCTCTCATTGTGTCTTGGATATCGTGTAGAAACCATGTCTCATGCAAGACCCAGTTTCCTTCTCTTTCTTCATTTAATCACTTGCCACATCATCTTTTATCCTAGGTGGCAGCTCATTTAATTCTATGGAAACCATCCTAGTCATTGGGTTGAGGATGGCCTTATTAGCTGCATTGTGGAACACAGGAAATGAGGAGAATTTTTAGCACTTGGAACATGGAAAATGGGATTAGGCTTCAAAGTTATCCTTGGCCTGGCACAATGGGGACCAAACTAAGTCATTCTGTACTATTGTCCTTTTTTTAATTTTACATAATGTACTAGACCTCCTTCTTTCAAAAAAAAAGAAAAGAAACAAAAACTGTACTAGACTTGTAGGATTCTTGAAACATATACTAGCTCGTCGTAAAATTTTTTCAAAATGGCCCTTCGCGGAAACTATTTTTACAAATAGACCCCTGGCAAAACTATTTCTGAAAATGGACCCCTATCTCGGCGCGAGGGGGACGAGCGCCGAGATATGTGGCTCGGCGCTAAGGGCTCTAGCGCCGAGCCACCGCCACGTCAGCGCCGAGCTGGCGCCTCGTGCCTGCGTGGCAGGGGGCTCGGCGCTCAGGCCTTTAACGCCGAGCCACAGACCTCAGCGCAGCCGCATGTAGCGCCGAGGTCTGGGTACTTAAACAACCGCCGAGCCCCCTTCTTCCTCCTCCCTCCATTCCTTCCACCGGCTAGGCGCATAGCAGACGGTGGCGGCGAGACCCTAAGCGGCGGCGGCGAGGAGACCGGGGGGCGTGCGGCGGCGAGGAGACCGCGGCCGGCCGGCCGGCGGTTGCCCGAGGGCGCGAGGTGGGGGCGGCGGCCCGGCGGCCAGGTGCGGCGTCCGGCGGGGGGCGCTCGTGCCCCTGGTGCGGCGGCCCGGGCGGCCATTGGAGCAGGCCTAAGGTATATGTCTATCCCCCTCTTTTGCTTGTTCTTCGTTTTTGCTGCAAAATTGACATGAATGCTTGTTAGAGGAAATGGTATGGTCTGAGGAATTGTAGAAGGTTAGGTTGTTTGGATGATTGTAGGAAGAACATAGGAATTTTTGATTAGGCCTAAAGGAAAAAAAAAGAACCTAATTTAGCAATGGGCATGGGTACATAGAGGAAGGCCTAGCATGCAGAGATCTCATTTTGAATCCTCCTGATGTGCCTCCCATGCCTACTGTATTTGGCATAAATAATTTCTGACAAAATAAAGTGGTAATTATTTTGATGTAGATGGATCGTTTAGCGAGGATTGTTCATGGTGGGACTGTTAAGAAGAATGAAGATGACACTGTGGAGTTTCTGAATATGGTAGAGACGGTCTTGGTCTTTCCCAATTTTCCATCATTGGCTGAATTGGTTGATAGAGTGAAGGGGAAGTTGGATTGGCCTGACAGTGTTGTCCGTATGCATATGGAAGGTGTAGTTGATGTTGGCTCATCGAAAGGTCCCCGTACAAAGACGTTTGTACCTTTGAGTTTAGAGGCAGAATGGGATATTTACAGGGATATTGTTATGGCCTCAGAAGTGCACTCTCTCTTTATAGTGGTGTCTAAGGTTCCTTTTGCCAACGGCAATTTCGGGTTCGACCTGAACAAGGCACCTGTTGAGGTTGAAAGCTTTGGTGACCCCGACAGTGTGGCCCCATCACCGGTAGATGACATAAGGGCTGAGCCTAAGTACTCACATGATGAAGGAGTTGATACATATCATGGTGATTTGGGTGATTATGTAGACACGTTTGCTTCATTTGACGGTGATGCCAAAGCATCTAACCGTCTTGATGTGGAGGTAAGCGGGGACGATGACAATTATGAAGAGGACAAAGCTTGTGGCTCGGAGGATGATCGGCCCATTCCTCAGTTGTCTGAACAGGAGAAAAAAATCTTGCAATCTATCTTTCCCGGCCGTGACCCATTGGTTCCCGAGTGTGTAGACCTTGGGCAGAGCCACAGGGCAGTTGCTGATGGGGGTTGCAGTGATGATGACGGTCCAGAGCTGAAGCGGGACAGTATCATACAGAAGGGCATGGTATTTCCAAATATGGATGAGTTGAAGAGTTGGTTGCAGGGATACTCAGTGATGTACCACCGTCCTTTCAAGGTGGTGCATTCGTACCGCAAGAGACGGTATACAGTTAAGTGCGAACAGGAAGGTTGCGCTTGGAGGGTTTGTTGCAGGCTGACCAAGACAGATCAATGGAGGATAACGTCTGTCATTGAGTCTCATACTTGTGGCACAGCAGAGGCAGAAGAGAAACACCTCCAATTGAATTCTAAATTCATTGCGAAGCAGTTGTGCGGTGTGGTGAAGCATAGCCCAAACATCTCAGTTGCTGCACTTCAGCAGATGGCGGCCAGGTACAGTCTTCTTGATGAGCGGTACGATGCCGCGCACCGGGCTCGGCTGACGGAGCAGGGCGAGGTACTGATTCATTTGATATTGGTTTCAGTACTAACTTTTGATTTGTTGACTTTTATTCGATATTGTGTCAAACTCCGACTTTTACTCCAAAATTTGACTCTTATCCTCTTGTTTCAGGTTCTGCACACGCTCCGGCCGATGACCCACGACGGCGGTATCGTTTTGCGGTACGACGAGCGCTACACACCCCTGCTGCGCCGCGCGGGACTTGCCACGGTTGCGAGGCTTGTCAGCCGTGGCATACCACCGTTCAACCCTGCCGCTCTCACCGCGCTGATCGACCGCTGGCGACCAGAGACTCACACCTTCCACCTTCCCTGTGGTGAGACGACGATCACCCTTAAGGACGCCGCCATGATCATGGGCCTTCGGATCAGAGGACAGCCGGTGACTGGAGACGTGGTGTCCGCCAGCTAGGGGGACCGAGTCCAGGAGTTCCTTGGTGTGCCTTTGCCGGAGCCACAGCCGGGGGTTAAGCGGCGTTCCAGTGGTGTCCCTTTGAGGTGGCTCCGAGGGCAGTTTGCACAGTGCCCACCCGACGCCGATGAGGCTACTGTCAACTTTTACTGCAGGTAAGTATGTATATTTTTACTGCAGTTTCTAACTTATTGTTTTCCACTTTGTCATTTTGCTCCGCCACAATATGTATGTTTCTAACTTATTGTTTCGCACTTTGTCATCTTTCAGGGCGTGGGTGTTGCACATGTTCGGTTCGTTCCTCTTCCCTGACGGCACTGGGGACTCGGCGTCCTGGATGTACCTGCCGTGCCTTCAGGACTGGGACGACGCCGGCGAGTACAGTTGGGGCTCGGCTGTGCTCGCCTACCTGTACCGGCAGCTCTGCGAGGCTTGCCGCCGTACGAGAGGGACGTACGCCACACAGTCGGGCTGCACGTACCTCCTCCAGGTGTGGATGTGGGAGAGGCTTCCGGTGGGGAGGCCCTACACTATCCGTGACCCGGCGCCCTGGTTTCCACTCAACGATGAGGTCGTTGCCCCCACAGTTGGGCATTTGTACGAGGGAGCAGCGGGTGCCTACGCCCTCACGCGCAGCGCGTACATCCAGTACACGAATGAGCTCGACCTCCTTACACCGCAACATGTAAGTTTACTCTCGTTTCATGAATTGACAATTGTGTGGAAGTCTGTTCTAGTCAACTGGAGACATGATGAATGAGCACTATGCTTCAGTGTTAGTCTGTTATATCATTCTGTTACTAATGGCATCCTAATTATGCAGGTAAGGTGGCAACCATATGTGTGTGACGAGGTCGAGGACCTACAGCTGAGCACGATCTGTAAAGCCGATGAGGGCTTGTGGCTCATGAGGTGCCCCCTGATTTGCTTCTATGCAGTGGAGTACCATTTGCCGCACAGGGTTGCCAGGCAGTTCGGTAGGGAGCAACCTTGCCCTCCGCACCCTATCTCCACCAGCTGGGAGCTGCACAAGTGAGTTTTCGAAACACTTAATCTTTTATCGAAACTTGGAGTTCGTCTTACACATGATGTCAATTGGTTCTGCCTTGTAGCATTGACCGTCGGAGGCAGAAGAAGATCACCGACTTCGCCGCTCAGCACCTCACGCATATCGAGAGGTGGTACCTGTACGAGGGCAACGTCGTGCAGTTGCACGGCGTCCACAGCGACGCCGCCTTCGACCGGTACCTGAGGTGGTTCCAAGACCGTGCTCGGCTCCGTCTGAGGCCGGCGTGGACGCAGCAGGACTACGCCGACGTAGCTTCCTCCGATGAGGGCGATAACGAGTACGACCAGCAGACCCGCGAGGGGCACCAGGTGCAGGCTGCTCCAGTCTTCGCTCGTGCGGTACGTTCGAGTAACGAACTCATTTATTGCAGTACACGTTTCTTCAAATCACTGATCCACTCTTTCATTAGGCTGACGAGCTCATGAGGACGGTCAACGAGCAGAATGTTGCTCTGATGACACCGGTTGGCCACGCGGAGGAGAGCAGCATCCTCAGGCGTTGCATTGAGGTACTACACCTACTTGTGCTAACGATCTTATATCTTACATTGGTGCACCTAGATAACATTCCTCTTCTTTGCACGCAGCGTTGCAACACTCGGCTGCGGAAGCTAGCTGCTCGCTTCGGTTGTCGCGCACGAGGCGCGATTGACGTGGCCCCGGGACCGTCTACCGCCTCCAGGTCTGCCTCTAGGAGTTCGCAGGTGTCCCGTGGAGCCACCACAGCTTCTGCGTCCGTGGCTGCGGGTTCTTCTTCCAGAGCACCGACATGGAGCAGCCAGGACGTGCCCGAGGACGAGGAGGACGAGGAGGAGGAGGAGGAGGAGGAGGACGAGGACGAGGAGCAGGAGGAGGAGGAGGAGCAGGAGGAGGAGTCCCGGGAGGTCGACGAGATTGGCATGTCCCAGCTGGACGATGCACCACCGGCCACGCAGCCCACTCAACCTCGTCGCAGCATCCGCCCCAAGAGAGCTCGGGACCCCCTCACACCAGGTACGGATGCGTTGGGCAAGGGCAAGGGCAAGGGCAAGGGCAAGGGCAAGGCGAAGAGGCGGTGACTTGTGGATGTGAGGATTTGTGATTTGTGCACTACCTCTATGTATGGACTTCATATGTGATGTGTGTGGACTTGGTATGTTCATGTGTGTGGATTTGTCGATTTGTGAACTATCTCTATGTTATGGACTTGGATGAACTATCTCTATGTATTTGTGTGTGGATGTGTGGTATGGATGTGTGTTATGTCTGTTTGCTTGCTGGACTTGGATAACATCTGTGACACCCTTTTGGTTTACGTTTATTGTGCATCTACTTAGGGTTATTTTCACATCTATTTCAGGAAGAGGCCGACCAACCTTAGGGTGATTAGGGTGATGCACACTTGTGAAATTCTAGCACTAGGTAGCTTAAGTGAAGCCATGGAACCTTAGAAAGAGTTAGAAACTCAAAGACATTTGAATTGTACGAGTTTCAATAACTTAGAATAGGTTTTCAGTGTACCACAGACTGTTGCGGTGGTGACCAAGATGGTCACCGCAACAGTCGGTGATGGTAGGGCCATCAGCGCCGGTGAAGGCAGATGCCACCAACTGTTGCGGTGGTGGTACTCAGGTACCACCGCAACAGTCGGTCTTGTGAAGGCCACATGGGCCCAAGTGACGGCAACCACCGGAAGTTGCGGTGCTCGGTCGAGCAACCACCGCAACAGTCGGTCCTGTTGGGCCAGAGACGAGTTCGTCTCTGGTTTGACGGACTGTTGCGGTGGAACGGGGTTTTTGACCCCACCGCAACAGTCTGTGAGAATCGGGGCCTCGGTGCTAATGGCTTAAGCGCCGAGGAACCGCAGCTCGGCGCTAATACCTGGGCGCCGAGGTCCCGCACCCAGTTGGAGGCTACCGAGCTCGGCGCTAATGCCCTCAGCGCCGAGTACCCCATTCTCAGCGCTAAAGGCTTTAGCGCCGAGCCTCTTATTTTTCTTTTTTTTTTATTTTTAACAGCATTGGTGCTCAAAGTCCACATTATACAAAGTCCGTACGAATACAAAGTGCAGAACAAGTATAGATATGGCCAACACAAATACAAAGTGCATAACAACCGAAGTCCGTACGAATTAAAAACAAAGTCCACATTAGTTCTGCCATAACGACCGATACAAGTCCATAACATGCAACATCACACGACATACTAAAACCCTCTTCACCAACACACTACTGCCACTACCAAGACCAAACTACTGAGTGCAGCGAGGCCACTTCCCCTTCCTCAATGCATCTGGATTCTGCTCCATTGCTTCCTTCGCACGGCGTGCACGCGCTCTCTTGCGCTCCCTTTCGGCCTTCCTTTCGGCCTCCTCCTCACGATCAATGCGCTCGCACCTTGTGCGAAACTCCTCTTGAAACTTCTTGCGCTTCTCCTCCTCTTCTTTCTCGTGCTGCACCTGCCTCCTCCTTTGCTCCCTCCATTCAAATTGTTTCTCGACCCACCACTTGTCCGTCGCGGACTGCTCCGTGTCAAGCCACTGCGCAAAATCACATAGAGGAGGGGGAGTCTGCCACCCCTCCAAGTCAGAAGTTATGTTAATAAACACAACACAAACAAAGACATGGATTCGTGCACAACCTCGTGTATCTCGTATCCGATAGCCCTCGGTGGGTCATATTCGTAGTTGGCGCACATGAACCACCTCATGCCGTAGCATGAACCTATCAACTGCGACTTCACAAGTTGACACCGATCGCCACAGTAGCACATGGGCACATCCACCCCTTCAGGAATGGTCGTTGACCTCTTCTCAGCCGCCAGCGTTATCTCGTTAGGTCGAGATCCCATGGTCGCTAGGCCTTCAAAAAATGCAAGAAAACAACACTTGGACAAACCCTAACAAATCCTCAAAACCTAACCTAACCACCGATTCAAACAAAACTACTTGGACAAATTGAAAGAGGGGAGCCATATTACCTTGGGGACGGCTTGAATCCAAAGGGAACAACTTCTACACTCGTCTACGAGGCCTATGGATTGCCCCGCCGCCGGAGAGGGAGAGAACAGAGAGCTCAGGGTTGAAAAGAATGGGAGGAAGGAGGAGGAAGGGGGCTCGGCGGGTGTTAAGTACCCAGACCTCGGCGCTAGATGCGGCTGCGCCGAGGTATGTGGCTCGGCGTTAAAGGCCCGAGCGCCGAGCCCCCTGCCACACAGGCACGAGGCGCCAGCTCGGCGCTGACGTGGCGGTACTCGGCGCTAGAACCCTTAGCGCCGAGCCACATACCTCGGCGCTCGTTCCCCTCGCGCCGAGATAGGGGTCCATTTTCAGAAATAGTTTTGCCAGGGGTCTATTTGTAAAAATAGTTTCCGCGAAGGGCCATTTTGAAAAAATTTTACCTAGCTCGTCTCTACTCGCTGCTCCGACTAACTTGGTCATGTAGAAATGGTTGGTCATTACAAACACGACTTGAATGAATCCACGTGAAATGTTTGAAACTTGTCAACGTACCAAATCACAGATAGTACAACATTGATCTTGTTAGTTTCAAACGGATTTACAATTCCTTAAATACGCAGTACCACCACATTGTGTAACGCTCAAGCGAGCAAAATCAATGTGACAATATAGTGCAGCCATGTGGGCCGTACTCTTGGGCCTTTAGTGCTCCAACCATTTCTTCGTCTGTTTCCAAAAGCACCCAATAAATCCTGAACAATCAGTTATGTGTCACTCTGCATCTTTCCGATGCCAGTTTGCTCACATTACATGTATGTATACCTGTACTCGAATTAGCTTCAGTTCCAAAACGTATGATACCAGTTCCTCTCATCTTAAGTACGTACAATATAACACCAAGAGCTGGGGGGAGAAATGCCCTATTCCTGCTACCACCCAAAACAACCAGCTTTATCCTTTACCCCTCGTTGGAGCCAAGCTCTGGATCCACAACATAGCCTCGTAGGGAGGGCGTCTTGCCAAAGGTGGCGCTCGGGGCTTTGTTCTGCATCCTTTTCCTGGCGACGTGGCCACGGATCCATGGCAGCACGTCCTCATTGATCTTGATCATGAGGAAGAACAGGATGCGGTAGATGAAGATCATGCTGAAGATAACCGACAGGTCGATCCACTTGGACCGATCCACATTGATCTGGAAGATGTACTTCAGGATGAAGTCCCCAGGGATCTTGGGTTGATCCGGGTACTGGTTGTCAAACACGAGGCCTTTCATGTCGTTCTGGCACTGTCCCTGTTAGATGTAAAGAGTTTCATGTCAAATTTCAGTGTGTATTGTAATATTTGCTTCTGCGTGGAACCAAATTTACCTGCAGTGCCCAGTAATGGAAGCTAAAGTACTGCATGGGGTATCTCCAAAATGGCTTTGGGATGTCGTACGGGAGTCTGAAGTATCCAGAGACCAGCATAAATATTCCCTGTCCAAAGAAATTCGTGAGAATTTTTTCTTGCTAAGTAAATTAATGTTTGTTTTGTTGTGGTGTCAAATTGTTCGACATAACTGAAACGTTGGATTACTGATAATATATCTTCTGCAGAAATAGCTCAAGCAACTCAAATATTTTAGCCACTGACAGTAACGACAAATTGACTGGTAATATATCTTATGCTGTGAATGCAAACATGATTGTTTCCTAAAAAACTCTCATACTATCTTAAAATTGCTGAACTTGTACTGGTCAATATATGTAGTAAAATTCCAGATAATACTAGTCAGGATTGGTATTACATGACTAGCTGGATGCCTTATCGGATCAGCACATGTCAAAGTCCTTTGGTGTATTCTGGTCCCAGAAAACCGTACAAGTTTAGAGGTTCTCTAATTCAAGAATTCATCTTAAATGTCACATGGTTGTATATGTCAACTTATGCCATAATTAAAGTGCAGACCTAACAGCTGAACAGAACAAAAGGTATCGGCTTCTCTGTGTTTCTTCTTTTGCACTTGTTCAAGAAGGTGGTGCACTTTTACATGTTGATTTATAATCCCGTAAACACATATCTGAACACATACCCAAGCATTAATAGGTTATAGGGTGAAAAGGCCATACCTGAATTCCAGCTCCTATGATGATACCCATGAGAAAGTTGGGGATGACACTGGCAATTGCCATCATTAAGCTCTCGACCACAGTGACACTGGCGTACAGGTTCAAGACGAAGAAGATATAGTGTTCGAAACCGGGATGGAGGCGCACCATAAAGTAGCATATGGTTCCCGACAAGAAGCATATTAGAATCAGGAACGGCGTTGCTGAGATAGTGTTGCTGATGACAAACGCTGCAACACCATAGTGTCCATTCAGCCGTTCCCGCTGGAAAACCTATATAAATGAAGCAAACGAAGGGTGAAGACGATTCATAGCATTTCTAAATTGCTGATGAAATATCACTGTCTGAATTTCACCTTCATTTCTTCAACAAATGAAGGGAATCCTCCAATGGACATGAATGTGACGAACCCAAAGACGAAGGCGGAACAGGCAGCCCTGGCCTGCAGAGACAAGGTAGTGAATGCATTAAAATCATTCATGTGTTTCATGGCATTGCTCATGTGACTACATTATTGCACATTCATATCTATCCAACCCAGAAGCCCCTAACCAATTTCTTTTCTTCATGCTTACCAGGATTGATGTGTATTTGGTTCCGACGTCCAGGTATATTGTGCCGATGCAGACGGTCACGAGAAGATAGATCAGGAGCCTGAGCCAGTAATACCCAAAGTCCCGTGACATGTTGATGAATGAGCGCTTGGTCAGGGTGCAAGCCTGCATCAGGAAGCTGGCCTGGCTGCCACCTGAATCCAGCACCGTTCCTTTCTGCAACGAGCAAGATAATTATTTCCTGCTCCCGGATATGATATTGATTATGGGCACGAAATACAGGTACAACATATCAATGTTGTGACTGATGACTCAGAGCACGTACTATTCGCGAGATATCATTAACTTTCTCCCTTGCAGCGTAGTAATATTGGGACCTGTTGTATGCTGCAATCAACTTCCTGATGGCTTCTGATGTGGTCATCCTATCCAGGGGGTCATCAGACCTCTCAATCTTTTCATGAACATCAAAGTTAGACCATTTATTTACAGCAAGAAACAAGCTGTCCAAAATTTCAAACTTTGTGGGATTAGTGTATCGATCAGTTAGTTTCTTACCCTTGCTTTCATTGATCCTTTGAGGGTGGCCTTCACCTTGTCGAAGTCAGAGTTGACACACCTCAGGAAATGGTCCGATGGATTCCTCAGAGGCGGGCAAGGGAAACCGGCTGAAGCAAAGAACTGCAGGCACCCGAGCAAGGAGTCAGTCGTGCGGTGATGCTATGTTGTGTGTAATTACAATGATGTGCCAAATGCTAACACACAGAGAGAGGGAGGGGCAAGGAAAGCAATAACTACCTCACATGCTTGCGATGCCTGGCCGAAGTAGACGGTTTTACCACTGGAAAGCAGGAAGAGCATGTCGAACAGCTCGAACACCTCACTGCTGGGCTGGTGGATGGAGGCAATCACTGTCCTGCCGTCCCTGGCCAGGCCCCGCAGCGTCTGCGTCACGAAGAAGGCCGACGAGCTGCACAACCGACGACACGCGGTTAGTTTTCCTCCTGGTAACATTCCATCCAACCCTGAACGCAGCAGTAGTCTGACTATGGACGGATTTACGGATCGTGTACCTGTCGAGGCCGCTGGTGGGCTCGTCGAGGAAGAGGAGGCGCGGGCGCATGAGGAGCTCGAGCGCGATGCTGACGCGGCGCTTCTCGCCGCCGCTGACCCCGCGGAGGTGCCAGTTGCCGATGACGGTATCGGCGCAGTCCTGGAGCCCCATCTCGATGATGGTGCCCTCCACCAGCGCGCGCTTGTCCTCCCGCGGCATCTTGTCCGGCAGCCGCAGCAGCGCCGAGTAGCCGATCGTCTCCCGCACCGTCAGCGTCCCGATCAGGTTGTCGTCCTGCGTCACGTACGCCTGCAAAACCACACGACCTCCATCAAAATCAGTCCCCGCCGCCGAGCTCTAGCTACAAAGTAACAGAATTAAGGAGATGTTTAGATGCAGCGTTATGCATAGTGTTTACAGAGCGAAAAAATTGCATTGAGAAACATGCTTTATGCAAAACGTTATCCATAGTGCTGCGTGAAACTAAACAGGGCCTAACTAATCCAGTTTCTAACAGAAAAATCAGCATCAAATTAACCACCAAGCTGCAGCAAACCCACTTGTTCGATATACCTGCTGGTGAGGCGGCAGGACGCGAACCCCGCAACCGAACGGCCATCACCATAAATTCGGAGCAGGATGAGAGAGCAAGCCCAGCTGTCAGAATTTATGCCGTGTAGGTGGCTTCCCCCTCGCTCTCTCACACAGCCATATCGCTACCGCAGGTACCGGGCGATCTCGAGCTCCTTTCTTTCCTTCCCCTCTCCTCTCGAAATTAACACGCCATGTCAGTACAATTTTTTTTTCACATCTCCGGAGGAACGGGAGGCATGATCTGGGCGTTTGAATGAGTCGAAGGCCGTGGCGCCGTCGAGCCACCGGGGCGAATTAAAATCCACGCACCTAACCGCATTACACGCGCCGGACCGGAGCTCTCAGCTCTACGCGTCGCGGCCGTGCTCTCGCCATCTGGGACGGATGCGAGAATAAACGGCCGGAATCGATCGGATTTGACGTATATCCGTCGCCAAATAACGCCGCGCATCAGGACGCGCCGGCTCTAGCTAGCCGGTCTCGCCTCTCTATCGCCCGACATGAAATAAACCGTTTGCCCCTTATCTCAGGCTCTCAGCTTGTAGCACTAGTAGAAGCTAGTCGAGTGTAGGTCTCTGCAATGAAAGTGAATATTTACCACCACATGTAAATTAGTTTTTTTTCCTTGATTTTTTGGGGCAACCTATATGTAACCACACTCTTGGTTTTAGTTTACTCCTAGATTACCAGATCCTGATCTCTTTGGAAATACGATTTGCATGTTGCGAGATGCCAGTTTTGGGTGACAGATTCGAACTCCAACAGATCCTACCTGAGAAACCCTTAACGGAACGGAACTGTTAGATGCTATATTTGGATGAGCTGAGCTGAAGTGGTAGTACGGGATGTTTGATGCTCCAAAATAGAACGGCGATTTTTTTTTATTTTTTTTATTTTTGAGAAGGGAGTGCTGTATCTAGCACTAGCAGCTTAGCAGCTCATGTGATGAAGCACGCAAGAAGCATGTTGCATGCGAAACGGATGGATTCAGCAACAACTTAACGTACCGCGGCGCCGAAGGAGAGCTTGGCCTTGCGGCCGTTGAGGAGGACGTTGCCGGAGAGGAAGGCGTTGGCGGCGAGGCGGCCGGCGAGGGCGTCGAGGAGGGTGGACTTGCCGGACCCCGAGGGCCCCATGAGCGCGGTGAGCGAACCGGGCTCGGCGTACCCGGTGAGCTCGTCCAGCACGGTCTGCGTCTTGCCGGGGCCCAGCGCCACGGTGACGCAGAGGTCCTTCCACGTGAGCCTGGCCGACACGTCGCCGATGAGCGCGGCGGGGCCGGCGCCGGGGGGCAGCGCCTTGCTGTCGCGCCACAGGGTCTCGCTCAGCGGGCTGAGCCCCACCACCATGGCGGCGCCGCCCGCCGCCGCCGACGCGTTCGCCTGCAGCTCCACCATGGCCTGCCCGGCCGCCGCCGACCGCAGCGTCGTGCCGTCGCCATCGCCGCCGTCCTGCTGCTGGTCTCCTCCGCCCGGCCTCATGGCTGGGCTCGCGGCGGATCGGAGCTAGCTAGCTAGCCGCTCGGGATGGGATGGGATCGAGGAGGCCCCGGCTGTGGAGAGGGGAGGAGAGACCGGCCGGTCGATGCGGTGGTGGAGAGGCAACTAGCGCGGCAGGAGTTATAAAGGAGGAAAGCATGCATGCACAATAAAGAGGGGGAGTTAATGGATGGACGGAGCAATCAGAGAGCTGCGAGCGAGAGAGCGAGGCGAGCAAGCAATGGAGTATGGAGCTGAGAAGAGCCTGAGAGCGAGCCAGTGAGCCACACACTGCACTGAGGCCACCACTTAACAAACTGCCAACCAAATTGTCTTCGCTAGTGTTTGGGCACCTCCCATCATGCATCCTGTACAGTTCTTCTTGCCACTGTGCTGCCACTTCCTCATTTCCTGATTGATAGTAGTTGTGGTTTTTCGTACAAACCCTAACAACAGTCTGGAAACATAATGAAACCTAGGTAACAAGGTTTATGTTTTTCAAATCACATTCACACGACCTGACTTCCATTGCAAAGCCGGCCTGGCCGCCGTTTGTGATGAAAGCACGCTGCCAATTCACGATCGAGCTGCATCGTACGGTCTGTACGTGGTCAATCGCACAAACCCCGTGCATCAGCAGCAGCACCCCGCACGGTTACAGAAAAAAAAACGACCGAAAGCGACGGCGACGAGGTGGAGTGGATAGGAGGCCGGTCCGGCGAGGGAACGCGGAGTCAGGCGGGTCACGACGGCAGCACGCTACGGCCTGGCGCCGTCCACACACATGGCAGCACGCCACATGGTGAGGGCGAGAGGAGAGGGCCGGGGAAGAAGAGGTCGCGCGGAGACGGATGGGATGAGATGAGAGATCCAGCCAGCTGCAGGCGCATTTATAGCGGTACTGGTAGGCGTTGGCGTTGTACTTTCCCTTCCCTTCATCGCCATGCCACACCACCACCCGATCGGGTCGCGCCCTTTATCCCCATAATTCTCGGTTCTTGCGCCGGCATTCAATCGCGCCTCGCCGGCTGCAGTCTCCCCTTTTCTTTTCTCCTCCGTCGTTTCCAGCGGCGGGAACGAGCAGGACAGCCAGCGGCGATGGCGTGCACCTGGGAATGACGGACGATTTCGTTCTATTTCCGTTTCTGTAAAAACAGGTTCGCCTGAGTGAGCATATAGGGCATGGGAAACCTGACATGATCAAGTAGCTCATGAAAGGGAGGATGGGTTTGTGTCAACATGGGCAGAGCTAGCCAATCATCGGAGTGTTTTAAGGCCTCGTTTAGTTCGTCAAAGTTGGTTGAATTTTCTGTAGAAAAAGTGCATTGAGAAACGTGTTGCAGAGAGAAAACTTGTGGTTGAATTGCAGAAACTTGCTGGAACTGAACAAGACCTAAGTTTAGAGTCCTTCCCTGCAGCGTCGCAAAGCCTCATCACCATGATTGTGGTTAGTTAGGGCATGTTTGGAAGAGTTAATGCTAGGTGCTAAACTTTAGCACTTGTATTCTAGTTAAAGTTTTTTGTGTCTTAGCTAAATTTTAGCATTATCTATTAGCACTCATGTTTGGAGATGCTAGTGCTAAAGTTTAGCACTTTAGCCATTAGAAGATGGGATCCAAACAGCCCCTTAGTCCTTGATGAGGCTGTCCGCAGCGGGTATGCTATGCGTCCCGCTACGGCATACTGGAGTACGCATTTAGCGTAAAAACTCCCACAGCGGGAACGCTATAGCGGTACGCTAAATTAACGCATGCCTTCCATCCGCTATATCGAGCGGAATAGAGGAGGTCCGGTATTGGACAACGTGGCGTGGGGCCCGCGCACTCCGCGCCATCCCAACGACCCGCACGCGAGCTCCGTAGGGGAGGACGGCGCGGCCACCGGCCGGGAGCCCCGCGCGTTGTCGCCGAGCGGCCTCCGACGGCGCCGCCGCATGCCCGAGCCGGCNAAGATTACAATTTACAAATATTTCCACACTCACCAAACAAAGATCATATTCAGGGCTCAACGAGAGCTTCAACCAGTGGACATACCTTAGTCGGGTACGACGACGACAGGAGCGCGCGGTGGAGCTCTCCTCGGACGTGGACGGTGAAGCTAGGCGCCGCCGCTTGCGCCCACGGCTGCGCACGGCCGCTTTCTCCAGGATGGCCGCGTGGCGGCGGACGGGTGGATGAGACGCAAAGGTGCTTCAGGCTGCCGCCGCCGCCCCCGACGCGTCTTCCCCGTGCAGATCGAAAGGAGGACGCGGCGGCGCCGAAGAACCTCGGGAACGGTTGCGGACGGACCTCCCCGGTGCAGATCCACTATTGCCTCGACTGGATCCGCCGCCACCGGCGACGAATCAGCCCCACAGGGCGGCGGAACTGCGGCGGTGGAGATGGCTTCGATGCGGACGCGCCGGAGATGCTTCGATGCGGCGGCGGCGGCGGCGGAGATGCAGCACGGACGGGCACGAGGGAGAGGAGGTAGGGCTGCTGTCTCCACGGGGCGGCGGCAGGCGAGCGCGGGCCGGCGGCGGAAGGGCGAGCGCGGGGCGGCGGCAGAATGGCGCGAGGAGCGTCGGTGGTTGGGGCGACGGGACTCTCTTTCCTCCGTAGCGGTAATCTGTATGTCGCTGGGAATAGCGGTACAAGGCCGAACCGCTCTTTTACCAATCGCTTTACAGACCACCGCTGCGGACAAATATACGGTAAAATCAACCTCCAGGCTGGTGTACCGATGACCAGTGCTGGTAGTCTTAGAGTATGAAATCTCGATGACCAGGACAGAATATTCTTTTTAGAGTATAGAAATAGAGTATGACGAGTGCGAAACTAGGCTCACGTTTGCTAATCATTGGTGCCAAACGAGTAGCGGTGTAGTACATGGTGGTACATCGCAAATAGCTAGTGGTCAGTACTCGACGTTTCTATAATTGTATTGATGAATCGCGGGAGGACATACGGACTGAAAAATGGCGCGACCTGTCAATTTTCTACTCATTGCATGCTGTTGACCTCCTCCGAGTGCTGCTGGTGGCAAATAAATAAAAGTTGACAAGGGCAAATCGCCCGCCACCTCCAACTTCCAACTGATGTGTGATCCCCACGCGTGCCCGGCGATCGCAGCGCCAGGTGCCGGCGGCTGTTCGAGCGGTTCCCGTCCTAGTAGCAGGTACTGATCTAGCAAGCCAAGTCGTTCGTCGGCCGCAACTGACCTCTCGCCATGGGCAGTTTCGCGTCGGCACGGAGGGCACGCCATGCGCGACCGCTGGCATTGCGAGCTAGTACTCGGTTGGCCGATCGCGAGCTCGCATGCCGCCTGATCCAAAATCCGTTCAGAACTGTCACGCGGCCGGATGGGCACGGTTGACTCTTGCCGTGGCCGGCCGATGAGTCAGATGAAGGCATGAAGCCTCCATTTTCCATACTGCCCGAGCCCAACGGTCAGCGGAGGAGACCGAGGGGTGTTATGCATAGTGTTTTTTTTATGCATAGTATTTACAGAGAGAAAAAGTGCATTGAAAAACGTGCGTTATGCAAAATAGGTGAAGTAAGGGGGTGTTTAGATGTTGTTATGCATAGTATTTTTATGCATTGGGTCACGTGGCACAGAGAGAAAAAAAGTGCATTGAAAAGCGCGTATTATACAAAATGGAGGAGAGATGGGTGAACTAAACACCCCTAAACAGGCCCCGAGTTTAGGGTCTGTTTAGTTTGGGAAAAAAGTTTGCGAAATTTACTGTAGCAATTATAAATCGAAGATTAGGAGGACTAAATATGATCTAATTATAAAACTAAATATACGGATGGACGGCAAATCGCGAAACGAATCTATTAAGCTTAATTAATCCATCATTAGAGATTGTTTACTGTAGCCCGACATTATCTAATCATGGCCAAATTAGGCTCATTAGATTCGTCTCGCAAAGTTACCAGGTGGTTATGAAATGAGTTTTGACATTAACACACGTTTAATACTCCATGCATGTAAAATTCTCTTTGATGAATAGTAAAATTTGAAAAGTGTAAGTTTCCTAAACATGGCCTTATATTCAGAGACCCCAGAGTGAGCTACAGTAGCAGCAGCTGAGACCTTGTTTAGTTTGGTTGAATTCGATTGAATGCACTGTAGGAAAAATACATAAGGAATCGAAAAAACAGAGAGAGGGCACGTTGTCCAATGGAATGTCTTTTGGTTGAATTGGTTGAGGCCTTGTTTAGTTCGCTCCATTCGATCTAATTCACGCTCTGTTTTACACATTGAACAACGTGCCCTCTCTCTGTTTTTTCAATTCTCAGTATATTTATATAGTGCGTTGGATCGAATTCGCGAGAACTAAACAAGGCCTGAATTGAAGAGAACTAGGCCTGAGATCGATCTCCCCACCTGCCATCCTCCCAACAGGACGAGTAGTAGGCGAAGACGAGACCGCAGGGGTTTGACCACGCTGCCGCCCAGTCCCTCCTGCTAGCTGCTGAGCTGCACATACAGAGCACCAGGCCCTACTAGTATACTACTGGCAACCGGGGCGCAAC
Organism: Alloteropsis semialata; assembly: GCA_004135705.1. NCBI lineage: Eukaryota > Viridiplantae > Streptophyta > Magnoliopsida > Poales > Poaceae > Alloteropsis > Alloteropsis semialata. The sequence goes on along the minus strand of CM014276.1, from coordinate 52,249,308 downwards.
CATTAATGACGACGTCGTCGGCCGAGGCGCGCGCGCGAGAGAGAGCGAGCGACGGAGCGAACCAAAACCCCGTGTCCCCGTGTGCCGCAGGCAACAAAGACCCACGGCCAATGGGGGAAAGTGGAAACCAAACCCTGACCCTGAAGCCTCAAGGAAACCACGATCGTCCACGCCGCTGCGGCACCGCAGCGCAACCGCACGGTCGTCGCGCTCACGCAGGTGGCGTTGTCCGTACGCCGAGGCGGCGTGCCGTGCGGTTGCACGTCGGCCTCGCGGCGCCGGCCGGGCAAGTAATGAGAGCCCCCGGCGGCCCCTAGCGTTCCGGCTGCGCGCTCGCCGCCCCAACTGCCCGCACGCGAGCGTTACGTCCATGGATCTCTCTATCTATCCATTCATCATCCCTGCTCCTTCCCGCCGGGTTCGCCCTGGAATGGCGGGACGCGCAACCGCGCGATGGCGACGCCCGCGCCGGCCGCGTGCGACACGATCGACCTCGCGTACGTACGGGCGCGCAGGTGTAGCGATAGGCATCGCGCCAGCCAATTCCGATTCCGGGGAGCCCGTCCCCGTGCACGGCCGCACGGGGATTTCCCGGCGGCTTGCCGGGCGGCGGCACCTGTTCGCTGCTTAGATCTATAGGGCCATGGGCCCTTCATTATCATAGCTAGCTTAAAAAGTGCCAAATCCTGATTTTTTTTTCTATGAAGAATTTTTTCTGTTGGGATAAGCAACGTGCTGTACTAGTGCAATAGTAGTGGTAATGTTATTCGCCATCAACTCCTAATAATGGACCTGTCCAAATCCATATACGGAGTACTAGTGCAGTGCAGTCCAAACCCCTTTCAGATAGTGGGATCTCCATGTACTAATATTGGACTTATCTAAATCCACATACGGAGTCACTGCAGTATACTATTAGTCATTTCAGACAGTGATCACAGCATCTTGCGGTCGCCGTTCAGCGTCGTAAGTAGAAAAAAAAAGAATCGGCGTGACAATACACGGCACGGATCCGCCCTGAGTCAATGCGTGATGGCAAGACAGTCGTGAGAGCTTTCTCCTGCCCAACGCCGATCGAGCAGGCCCATATCCGCGCCCGGTAGCCATGGTCGGTCGTCATGCACGACTCATGCCGGGTTTGGGGGCTAACCGAAACAAACAGGGTTTGGTTTCGCCTGTACGGCTCGCGCAAGTCTTTGGTCTTTGGTGTACGGCAGCGGCGGGCAGCGGCCACGGTCCGGAATCCGGACTCTCAACCGCAAACCACACACAGTAATAGCGAGGTCTCTTTCGTCCCTGACCCGAAGCGTTTGGTGAGATGGGGGATTCAGCGAATGAGCACGCGAGCTAGTATTTGCCGGACAATGATCGCGCACATCTGACACCGTACTCGGGCACGTGTCTCCTTTGATTAAAAGTGCAGACGGTTAGCAGTTCGTTCAGCTTTCCCGTCACTCGTCGGCAGCCTCCAAGCTCTCCAGCCCCACAACTACTCCCTCCGTTTTCGATTAAATGACGTCCAGACAAAAACTTTGGCCTGCTGCCAATACAAATTCTGGTCGGGGACGTCAATTATTTGCGAACGGAGGTAGTAGTACAAAAGCATCAGTGCATGACTAGGCGCTGCTTAGTTTGCAAACTAAGTTTGTAAACTTATCACATCGAATGTTAAAATATTAATTAAAGGTATTAAATATGAATTAATGATAAAACCATTCCATAACCCTGGGTAACTTTGCGAGACGAATCTAATGAGCCTAATTTGGCTATGATTAGACAACGTCGTGCTACAGTAAACAATCTCTAATGACGGATTAATTAGGCTTAATAGATTCGTCTCATGATTTCCCGTCCATCCGTGTATTTAGTTTTATAATTAGATCATGTTTAGTCCTCCTAATCTTCGATTTAGAATTGCTACAGTAAATTTCGCAAACTTTCTCACCGATCTAAACATGGCTTGGTTGCTTACACAAGTTGACAGTGTACCATACTGTACTTACCATGGAGGTAAGCGTAACGACATTAAAGTGGAAGGAAAAAAAAACTGAATCCAAATTCCAAAAACGCCCTGAAGGGGTACAGTATAAGATGTCACGCTACTACGTATTCACTAGTACATTACAAACCTACTACCGCACGGAATGACGGAACACGGTTTTTTTTGCATCTTTATTCCACTGAGCCTACGACAAGAAGTGGCAAGCAAGCAGCGACGGCCGGCGGCGACGGCGACGGCCACACGGCACGGGGAGCGGATCGGAGACCGGCGGCGAGGCGGCCGCGGGGGTCTAGCAGGTGGGCACGCACTTACGGCACTTGACGACGCACCGGGAGGGAACGTGGGTGAGGCCGGCGGCGCGCGAGGCGCGGTAGCACCGCTTGGCGCAGATCACGCGCCTCTTCCGGCACGCCGCCGCGCTGACGCAGCCGCCACTGCCGGACTTCCTGGCGGGCCGCCTACGCCGTGACGCCACGGCGCGCATGTTCTTCGCCTCGGCGGTGGCGGTGGCGTTGTTCGCGGTCGCGGCGGCGCGCCAGCCGCCGGCCCCCGCCGACCGGAAGATGTTGCCGGCCCTGGCGATGAACCCCCGCAGCTCGCGGCCCAGGATGGCGGGAATGCTGGCGCTGCTCTCGTGACCGGCGGCGGCGGCGGCGAGCGAGAGCCTGCAGCTCGCTGTGGCGATGGCCAGCAGGAGCACCACCACGACGCAGGAGCTCTTCATCCTTGCCGTCGTCGCCTGTCGGTCACCTTGACCGTGATGGTGTGCAGGTTCAGTACGTGCAGAGGAGACTCACGTTAACCATCAGAACTGTTAAACACTGCTCTTATATAGGAGAGAGTCGTCAGGATGGCCATGGAAACATCTGCATGAGCTACCTAATTGCAGCGAACGTCAAATGCGTGGTGGACGAACAGGCAGGGCGTGAAGCGTGAGCCCGCCATGGATGCAACTTGCAACGGCGAGGAGAGCACGCTTTAATCTCCAAGTCACAGCTCTGGGTTGGATCGGAGTAGATAAGCCGGCCGGTGACCGGAGAAGTAGAACACCAACCAGATGGCATGGAACCTCATGCATGTCCATAGACCACCCTGCTGCTTTTCTTTTCCCTTGTAAAATTCCTGAAGATCTTTGATGCGGTCATTTGAGCTGATTGTAGGCCCTGTGCCAGATCACTTGCATGCATGCTGATTGTACAATTCTTGTCCACGCGCGCCAGGAATATGTGTGTACCGAAATGGACTTGTCAGGTGACAGGGCACCTGTCACTATATTTTACTAGCAAAAAGAAGAAACTTATTTCGTTCGTGATTATTAGGCAGCCAGCCAGGTGTCTGTTCTATGACCAGCTGAAATGTTGAATAATGTAAATCAGCACAAAACAGTGATGCACGGTATTAAATGCATCTTTGACCGCTAATTAGGGGTATTAAATAAAGCCAGTTTACAAAATTACCTCCACAACCCTGGGTTAATTCACGAGACGAACCTAATGAGGGCTTTGCCCACATGATTAGAGGATGATTACTGTAGTATTACTGTAGCAAATCATGGATTAATTAGGCTCATTAGATTCGTCGCGCAAAGTTGCACTCATCTGTGAAAATGTTTTGTAAATAGACTTCATTTAGGACTCCATGCATGCGAGATTCCTTGGGGAAAATTTTTTGACCCCACGAACCAAACACGCCAATGTAAATCCCAGTGTACTAGTAGCACGAAAGATTATTATCTGTACATGTTCCTGGTACACGTCTTCACAAATAATAATGTGACGTGCAATAAATTTCAGTTGCCTTGCTTCAAGGGTGCTCTATCCATGCTTTTCACCCCATGTTCAAGTATTAGCAAATTATATATAATGTGCTGAGCAAACTATTCTAATTTAATTATACTTTTTCTCAACTTCGGCACCTACTAGCATCATATTCCAGATTATTAACAGATAAATGGTTTGAAAATTTTCCCATGTTACAGGAAATGTTCTGAACATGAGTTCATGCCGTTTCTTCGTCAGCATTAAAGGGGCAATCCCTTTCCAGTGAGAAGCATAAAAAGTCTAGCGGAAATATGTTCCAGTCATCATCAAGTAGTTAGTGGTTGCATTGATATATCACTCGCGTTCACGTCAGTGGCTTGAGATCAAATCAACAATTACAGCTTATGGTTCTAGAGCGCCAACCATACTTATGTCATAACAGCTCGCGTCGCAGGTTGGGGCTGGAGACTTACAGGCGAAGGATATTCTGATAGCCATTCCTGCTTGATCCGCAGCCATCATTGGATTAGTTGGAAAGCACCGCCCAACAGTCTGATTTGCCCTGCACGGTTGAGAGGAAGGAAAGAAGAGAACAAATTGCAATGATTAATAAATTGTGCAGGTAGAAGAAAAACACCCAGTTCAGAGTTCGTCAAAGTCAAAAACTGTGCTTGTACAGAGACCTTCAAATGGAAAAAGGAAAAATCCACCGACTAGATAAATGAGTTTTTTTTATCAGTGAGTTTCATGTGGGCACGCCACACATTAAAAGAATCTGTCCAACCTTCGTATGTCACTTGTCACTAGGCATGGCACAATAATCTCCCGACATACACAGAACAGAACATAGTCCACCCATTTTAATTTGGAACCACAAATGACCCATCTCCCAACAAAACAGAACAAACTCTACTGTAGCATACCTGATTAGTCTTGGTCAATGAATGTGGTGTTTACACCTATCCTCTCTGAACACAAAAGAATGATAAAGTAACGAATCAAATTTTAAAACATGATAATCAATGTATTATCAAGCATTTAATGAAGGAAATTTGTCTTGGAATAGTTGAATACCTTCAATTTTATACCATGACCTAAGTTTGGCTAGAGGCGCGTTTTGGGAACCATACACGGAACTGTATGTAGAACCAAATAAACCTATAAATGTGCCAAAACCATTGATGTATTTCTAAATGAATCAGTGACAGAGAAGCCAAACAGCTGGGAAATATGATGACCTAACTTCGTCTCCAGATGTACAAACAAAGGAATGTGAGGTGGAGAATAATATGGGGATACTTATCACTATGAGAAGACCAGGCGAAAAGAGTGTCCCACAAACAAGAAAGCAGGAGGCAAGACGAGATCCACCAAGCTCATGTGGAATGGTACCTTTCTTGCTCAAGAAATAAGGGAAAAGAGAACTGTTTAACAGATATATTCAGTTTTCTCAATAATCTTATCCCTGAAATGTTCTAGACTAGCGGTTCAAGAAGAAGATGTTCTAAAATAGTTGTCTTTCCTTCATTTGGACAATGAGAATGGCACCTACCTTCAATCAAGAATGTTGATATTTTGAACCGCATACTAACTCTTAGGTTTTTTAGCGTTAACATTATATGCAGGGAGACATCAGACATAATCCTAACATTGTCACTGTTGAAGCACAGAAGTAGCTTTAATATTTAGCATTATTCTGGACCAGACCAATTGAGAAGGACATAACAAATAAAAAAGTTACTAGCATTCAAAAGAAAAATTATCACCAATTATAGCTCATGAATATGCAATACATCAGTGAAACAAAACGATATATTTCTTGGACCCTTTTTTTTATTCCAAAGAAACCTGTTTCTCTTTGTCAGAAAGAGCACATGCCTTTTTCTCCTCACAACAATCTGTCTAAGACACGTTGTTTACTTCAAACTTTTTTGGATATATTGTTTACAAAATCTAATTAAATCATGTAATGGTGATGCCACGATCTTTTGATATTTGCAAAGAAAATTATTTATATGTTATTTCGGCGTAGTATGCAAACTAAAAATTATCTGTTGGAGGTTAATTTATATTCTTGAACAAGTAAAAGTCAAATTGGTATTGACTACTTTGAGGAGCATACATGATCATTATAGTTGGATCATGATGTCTCTAGATTTCTAGGTGTTGCTTAGTTGTAAAGTTGAGGTTGTACAAGTAAATTAGGAATTTACTACTAGCAGTGCTTAGCTAATGGTGAGTTGTCATTATGTATGACGGTTTGTAAGTCCTATAAAAGGACATGCACCCTCATAGTCCATGTAACCTTTGTGAGTTGAATAAAAGTGACATTACTAGCTCCATTGGTTCCTAGGGCCAACATTATCTACAAGCAGCTGTGCTCCATAGAAGTAATTTGCATTTTACAACAAAATGATTTCTTTTTTTTATAGGGCAGTTAGTATATCAAATTGGTCCATTTGAATACGCAGTTAAGTCGTCTATAAATGGCTGTCGAAAACATTCGGAATTCATGAATCCATAGACTGTACTTTCAGTAAGACAAATACTCCAAACTCCAAATTCAGATATGCTGTACACTCAAATCCTATTCACCTGAAAACCCACGCAAGATCCTTCCTCCATGTCAATACATGGTTGATCGATTGGTCTTAATCTCTTATACATTCAAATATTCAACTAACGTCCACACATAACTTCACTTAATGCCAATGAATACACGAGGCCAACACTATATTTGTTCTGATATCAGGAACATAACAAGAAGGACAAAAAGTAGTCATATTTTCCCAATAAAGCTGAAGCGCAGGCAAGACTTGACAGCAGGTGCTTACAATCAGTGTAGAAAGGCGAAACAATGTTTGATTATCTAACTACCCCTAATACATCAATACGTGTATGAGTGAAATTCATTTTACTGTTTGCAACAACTGCCTCCATTTAATAACAATATAGGTCCCAGCACATCATGATAGTCAAGTTTGCAACCTTGAGAAATGGATTGATGCAATCATCTTTAGAGTTAGTCACCAATAAAAAAAAACCCATCAGATTTGCATTTGGTTCACTTTTATATCTTTTCATGTACTAGTAATACACTATGTAGTTACACTAATGGACAAAGTTAGTTTTGAAGGAGCATGGCACCTTATATTATGATGAAACAGGAGTGGTAGAACAAAACCAGGGCCTAATGTTCGATAACAGATATTATCATTGTAGATCCAATGTTTTGACTTTAAAAACAATATAAGCACATAAAATTTTTAGAAAGCATGTCACGACTCAGGTATTACAGATATTCAGGACAAGTTACAACGAAAAAATATTAAGCAGACAAAAGGTAGCCAGGGCACCTCACTCAATCTCAATTTGCTGAGGTGCATCATTTTGATCTGCCTCACTTGATTCTTCAGAGCTGTCTTCCTCAGTTATTCCAGAAGCCTCCACTGTCCGAGTGATCCATTCCTTGAGAGGATCCTCATTCAGATCAAGCCTCAAGAGGCCAGCAAACACACCACCCATGAATGCTACTGGTTCCTACAGACAGGGTAGTTAAAATATCATCATCTGTTATTGCTTCGACAAGCAAGAAAAGTAAATTCGAGACTAAAAGAGTGTGTTAGAATAGTTTGATGGATTCCGCTAACATTATACAGTTGCTACTCTTCCTGAAATCTCTGCAACTTTCCAATTCTATTTCCAAGAGCATCCTGATTCTCAAAGTTGATGAGATTGGAAGATTAAATAAAAGGAAAGTATGACAGAATACGCCTAAATATTAAGTTGAGGGTCAACTTTGTTAGGTTTGCCTATATCAATGAGAGTTGCCATATCATGGGCAACACAATGGTTAAGAAGCCACTGAAAAATTTAATCAAGAGTTAACTCCAAAGATAAATATGAAGTTTCTCCACCATCATGAATATCGAAACAGATCTGAATTTCGACCATCGCATAAACTCCTCCATTCTCCAGGATAAACTTTACAGGCGCACAAAAAGCTACAGGTATTATGCCCTAAAAAAAAAGCTACAGGTATTACTGAAACAAATGCTACCAAGTACCAACTATCTAGGCATAAGAGTTTCACATTCCCGCACAACTAGAAGCTATCTAAAGCCTCATATCAACCTCAACAGGGGGGGGTTGTTGGTTGGGGTTACCTTGATGGCTTCTCGGAGTATGCGCTCGTCCCCAAGAGGGTTGAAGCAAGCTCGCACGACCCCCGCCGCTCCCCTTCTCCTCGTCGTCGTCCGCCCAGGAAGCGCACGGGGAGACATCCTCTCCGACAACTATAAGTGACACAAGCAAAGCTCTACACAGTTAAACTCGTGCCGAAGCACGCGACGATTCCGGTTCCAAGCATAGGGCTTTACCGAGGCGGGGGCTCGCGGGCTGGGGCGGAGCGGAGCACCAGAAGTCGCCATGGATAGCAAGCAAGCGAGCGCCTCTCCACCAGTGTTCGACCGTTCGGGAGTCTTCCTCGTCTCGGGTCTCGGAGCCGGAGACGATGGAGGATATTCTGCAGCCGCGGCGGAATGGAGACGTGGATTGGGCGCAGCCGCGCGAGGCGGGCCTAGCGGGCCAGACAATACATGTCGCGGCCCGCGCGAGAGAGTGGAGTTGTGCCGCGGTTTGGGAAGGTTCGGCCCGTCCACCAACTCCCCCGAGCGAGGCCGCTTCACGTATTGGCCCCGGATTCAACCGGACGATGCGTAAAGTGGGGCGGGGTGTTCCCACTGCTGGACCGTGCGTCGTGGGCCGGCCAAGGTCAGTAAGTGGGCTATTTGTTCAGATGAGGAAGAAATCATGGGCCCAAGCCGGCTCTGAGCCTCTGACAAGTCCGTGGCCCATCCTGCCAAACATTATAAAACCGGCTGACCGACCGGCTCTCTCTGCCTGCTTGGGTTTCTTGCGCGCGAGCCGGCTGCGGATGCGCGAGAAACGTTTGCAGTTTGCCAGTTTCCAACTTTCCGCTCAAAGAAAAAAAAAGGAATCTTTTTGCCTCAGCGGGTCCTCCGGGCCCACTCGCTCATCGCTCACACATCGCGTATGAGCATGACGCAGTTTTCAATCCTCAAGGTCTTTCAGGCCGACGGTTGCTAGCTGGATGATGTGCAAAGTTTGACTTGCCCTGAAGGCCTGAACATATCCCATGGCCATGGCATAATTCCTCTTGGATCCAATGGCAGGTTTTCATTTCTACTGCAGTTCAGAGTTTGTGCTAAAGAAAAAAAAATAATCAGCGAGTTCTTATGTTGTTCTGAAGTTGGTGAGGAAAAAACCACTACACTTCAGAAAGCTAACGGGTTGGTGTACAAAAAGTTTCAAAAAAAAAGAAAGGCGATTAGACAGCTTCATCCTATTTGGCTATAAGCAAAAGGCACAAGCACGCATGTTTCACTTTCGGTCTTATTTGGCTATACGAGCCAAGAGACATACACATATGTACACTATCCACGCAGCACGTATCACACAAACATGAAAATCACACAAGCCACGCAAAACCAAGAAAGCCGTACACGTACTAATCCAGTGTCATAGTCCTTACCCATAGCACCGATTTTTATTTTTTTCATTCCAAAATGCCACCATTTCCTTTTCTTCTAAAAATAAAATAGATGCTTATCATCTTTTAACTTCAGTTGAACAAACGTTTTTGGAGTTACTCCGTGTTTCATGCACCCATGTCTGCAAGGGCACCAATGGTCCTCACGCCTCGCAGGCAGAAAATGACGAAAAGCCAAAACCAAATTTGGAAGAAAGGCCCAAGAAAGCCACTTCAGCAATATCCCCAACTGACATGGCCAAGCCAAGGACAATCATCAATGGGGAAGGCTATCAAGTTGGCAGGTAATTAAGAGCTAGCATATCCTTAGAGACGGCCGGGGTGGAGGCTGGAGATAGCACAATTTTTTTTTTTAGAAAACATTGATGGCAGATTTGCAAATATGCCCAGGCCCAGGCTCATCCTCCCCTGCAAAAACCTGAGCACACGCCTCCATTCCGTGCTCTCAAACATAGGCTTTGGTTTGCCTTTGCGCTCTCAACCGTAGCTTTGATAATTTTGGTGGAGATGGCTGGTTCAAGTGCTAGCATCCGGGAGGAAGCTAATGCTGATTTTGTTGGGACGGAGGGGACCCATCCCAACCTTAGGTCTTTTCTTAGCAGCGTGACACCAGTTGTGAAGGCACACAGGGTCCCCAAGGCACTACATCTTCCACTGGTAAGCACATCTCGAACGAGCTTCTGTTTTTACCAGCAGAATTCCCCTCATCCTTGTCTTGTGACCTCGTGCTTTTGTTGGATTTGTTACTCCCCTTTCTCTCTACTATCTTTGATCCGGATATGTTTGCTTATTTCGTTTGTTCTTGCATCTGATTTACAAGGGATATGTGGATAAGAGCTAGATATGCGTGCCTATTGATTTGCAAGGGTGCATCTTTCCAACTGCAAGATCATGCTCTATTCATTATCCATGTTGTTTTTATTTATGCTAATTCGTGGGTTTGTCGGTATCGCCCTATATGTATAGTTTAGGCTCAAAATGTTTTGGGCGCGAAACATAGTCGCGGGTAGTATCCGTTATGCCTTTATAAGGATGCGGTGCCACGTGGAGGTATTGTCCTTTGACTGTTTATTACGCAATCATTTGAATATAAGAGGCTGCGATAACGGCTTTAGCTTGAGGTCGGTCCGCGACAATTTGTTTCCGCATTTAGTATTTTTTTTAACAAAATTTACATTTTCCTTGTATCAATGTTAACATTTCATTAGACCATACTATCAATATATCCAAATAGAAGGGCCTCGCATGGCAGTTGATACATCATCACTGTCCCTCTTATTCTTACTTTAACATTTTTACAGTATGGTGCATCCTTGATACAAGATATGTACTAATTAATTCACATAGTATGCATTTATTCAATATGAACCCAAGTGACAGCATGTAATCACCTGGATCTTTCGTAGATTTGACTATATATACAGCTCAATTAATTGTTTCAAATTTTCAATCCACACCTCATGCATTTAGATTCCTTTTCCTTGCTGACATAATTCATAACCTTCCAAAAGAGATCATCTAAAATGGATTCACCCAAAACAAAAAAAAAATCTGAAACGGTCATGGACAAAGCAATAAATCACTCCATTAGCATGGAGCCATGGACAGCTAATTAGCTTTCCATGATAATATTTATAGGGAGACAGTATATGCATTCAGAACCACCTGCATGACTTGGATGCAATTTTTTCTAATACTAAAGACATGATAGCTAAAGAAATTCAACTTTTATTTGTGGCTGCAGTCAAGCGACAGTTATGGAAATATTGCAGAAGGAGTCAAATGTTTCTACCTTGGAGATCTTTGGAATTCGTTCACTGAGTGGAGCGCCTATGGTCTTGGTACTCCAGTGTGCATCGCTCCGGGTGAGACAGTAGAGCAATACTTTGTGCCGTATCTTTCAGCCATCGAACTGTATACCGACAACACAAATGCTCTTACACCACAAAGGTAGGCATGTGAATATGTACAAATCATTGTTTTGCATATAACTGAAATTAAATTAAATGAAAGGAAAGCTAACCGTACCAGTGTTGCTTACATGGTCATTTCTTGAAGTCTGGGTTGGCATAATAATCACAAAAGCATGGTATATGATACAAGGTTCAATCAGTACTGCCAGCACAATGCGATGGGTTGGACTCAGGCATATCAAACACCATCACACATGTCCAGGATTGGAGTTGAAGGCAAGGGGGAGTTGGTCTTCAAGTATTTTGAACCTGACTCGCCTTACGAAAGGATACCTTTCGTGAACAAGGTACGTAGACCCAATAGCTTCAAAATTTATAGGGTTGTTCGCAAATTTTTTTTTCAAAATTTTGCACCTTACCAGATACCTTGTCCGGTGTCCGTTCATAAGCTGAGCCAGGGTCTAAATACTTGAAGAACAACCCCCCTTTGCAGATCATGTAGTTCCAACAATTGCTTCGGATCTAGCTGCTTTCACATGTTTCAAACGTCTGCACCCCCTGCATATATAGGATGAAAATAAATAAATCCATTCGCAAGCATAATTTGACAATAATATATATCTACAACAAATAGTTTTTTTTCAAAAAGGGTAATATGTCTAGATATCTTGCCAAAGCGGGTATTATGAATAACAGCGATGTCGCTACCTTGGATCTGCTGGTGTAGAAACCACATATATCGATTTACCTTGGATCCAAGAGAGTAAAGATGCATAAACAAGAGTTTTGAATTAGGGTGGGGAATCATCGAAAGAGATCTGGTAACTTTGATATGACGGAGCACGTACAAATTAAAGGGTGGGGGAACGGGAGGTTGGACCTAGGTGAGCTTTATGATTCTCCAAATTTTTCAAGGAGGTTTGTTTCAGATGCAGAAGACTCACCGGAGCAAGCTAAGGAGGCGATAGTCGTCGTGGGAGGCGGTGCGGTGACACCATCACACCTCTCTTGGATGGCAGTAGCCGCGGCCAACGATGGTTCATCTATGGATCTTGCTTGTAGGGGAGCGAATTTGGGCACCCAACATATGAGTGGGGTAGAGGCGGCGGTAGGGTGGGTAGGGTTAGGAACTGCGGAAGAAGAGGGGACTATTTATAGAGAATAGCGCAAGGAAGAGTCCATTCGATCTTGATCCTACGGGCACCAAATATGCCTGTTTTTTAAGAGAAAAAGGTCATGAGTTTGTTGCCTTTTTTTGCAAAATCACAAAAAAGGACTTCTACAGTATTAGTGGGTTGGAGTTAGACTTAAATGAAAATTTGCCTAGCGTCCACTGTAATTCCTTATTTTTTTTATATGATCTTCCTAATATTCTTTATTTATTGTGTATTTAGGTGTATGAGCTATACAATAATTGTCCTGCCCTAGCATCTTTGAGAAGTGTAGAGCTCTTACCATCAAGTTGGATGTCAGTTTTTTGGTAATCTTCAACTCACATACCTTTTATCTTGAAACACGAATATATCAGTATATATATGTTGTTCACTTTAAAGTAAAAGTGATCATGATTTCACTTTTTCCTCTTATATATCAACTAGGCATCCAACCAGTCATGTCCCTTCGAAGAATCAGAAAGATCTGCACACTTGTTTTTTGACTTACCATAGCCTCTCAACATCTGAAGGTATGCAATTATTTCTATTTTAACAACACAGTGAATTGTAAACATTTCTTTTACAAAACATAACATGGTGATAAATTCTTGTAGATAATGTGGCATTAGACACTGTTCATGGCTCTGATCATGTGGCACTTGCTCCATTCGGCCTTGCAACACACAAGCTAGATGCCAAAGTGTGGGCTAGCCCAAACTCCGGTGACCAAGAGCATATTGCTTCTTTGTTCAATGCAGCAAGGTCATGGGTCAAGAAGCACAACATCCACCACTATGACTTCAACTACTTCTCCTATAGATCCTCCTCCAGATGAATAACATGAGCAAGGCCAAGTTCTTGGTCACTGATGACTCAATCATGCCGCGTGTTGTTTTTTAGCACATCTCAGCGTGCAGTGAAAGGTTGTAGTAGCTAATTGTCTCCATTTTCCTTTTCTTTTTGTTGTTTACTAGTGATAATTGTAACTTTATGTAACTCTTCAAACTATGCTCAATGAATTTTACCGGTAGTATTGAATTGTATTTATGCATATCACAGAAGTAGCACAATATTTTACTTTCACTTAGTACGATGCATCATTACATTATGTCTATAATCCACTTAGGAAACAAAAAGATGTCAAGCTCAGTCACAGAGATTACAAGGAAGTCACGTACAGCAAATAAATATTCAGACAATAGCAGATCAGTAATCCTCAGCACCGGACACGATCATCCGAGGACCTGCAGCAGACGCCGGCGGCGGCGCCTCATGCTGCGGCTGCTCAACCATGACAGACTCGTAGAGCGCGGCAGCCAGGCCGGCGCCGATGAGTGGCCCGACCCAGTAGACCCAGTGGTGGCGCCAGCTCCATCCGACGAGCGCCGGCCCGAACGCCCGCGCCGGGTTCATCGCCGCGCCGTCGAACGGCCCGCCGGCGAGGATGTTCGCGCCCACGACGAAGCCGATGGCGAGCGGCGCGACCGCGGCGCGGCCCCGGTGGTCGTCCACCGCGGTGGCGTACACGGCGTACATGAGGCCGAACGTCATGGCGGCCTCGAGCAGCAGCGCGTGCCGCTCGTGGACGCCCTGGCCGAGCCCGAACCCCACGGGGCGCTGCAGGACAAGGCACGCAGCACGGAGAGAGTGTGAGACGTGGCGGACATGTTGCGTACGCCAAAAGCAAGTACATGAACGCTCCATCACTTCAGATTTTGTTGCTAGCACGGAAGAAACAAAATATGTGACCTGGATACTGACGTGCAGTTCTGGTGTGAGCTAGCAAAGCCACCGCTTTATATTTGTTACGTTGTTCGATTGTTTCCTACACTAAAGTTTAAAGGTTTCTCTCTTTTTTTTTTGGCAAAGGAAAAGTTTCTGTTCCGCAACCTGAAAACCTGACGCTTCTGAACTTACAACGTTGGCACGGTCCGAAAACCTGGTGCTGTCCCACAGTTAGCAAAAATTCGACTAATAAGATTTGATTTTCAGAGATTAGCTATTAAGGTTGTGTTTGGTTCACTCATTTCACTCCGTGATCTGATTACGCCGGTAACAAATTACGTTACTTTCTGTTTGTTTTGATCGGCGTGTAAACAGATACCGTGTAATCAGTTACCAGCGCTTCACAAACTCGATTCCGCCCAACTATCCGCGTTAACAGATTCCCGCACCCCATCGCATGTTTCCTTCCATAAATAAAAGAAAAAACATCTGCTAGTTCGCACAGCTCCCTTCTTCTCCGATGCCGGTGAGATTTCGAGAGATGTCATATCCCCTGCGAGCTGCCGAGCTCGGACCAGTTACGAATGGCGGTGATGCAGATGCAGGGAGTCGATTCTCCTTTCACACGGCTCCGAGCCGCCGCTGCAGCACAGCTTGATCTGCATCTACAAAGTGTAGAAACACAGCAGCCACCTTCCTGTTCCACTTGATGCCGTCGGAGCAAGCACACCGTGAAGGCCCCTATCCACGTTCGTATGGCCGAGCCTGCGTGCCGCGGCGGGCTGCTGCGATGGCTGCGGCGGCTTCAGGCGACACAAGCGGGAGGTATTTGTTCGACTGCCGAAGCCTTGCGCGAAAGCATATCGACCGAGCGGCCCTCGTCGGCAAGCTGTGTGGATGCGATTGGAAGTGCTAGGTGGTGTTGGAGGATTACGCGAGGAGCAAGACGATGATGGCGAGTTGGCGACGACGTATGTGATACCGTTACGCTGTTATACCAAACAAAACTCGTATTAGCTTACATTGTTTCTGTTACCGGCGCTATCGAATACCATTTGCGTTTACGTTTCCATTCGCCAACCAAACAGCACCTAAAATAGAAGTTTGATCAATGCGTGGAATAACTTGACGTGGCGAAATGATCGAATTACCGTGCCTCCGGAGACGAGCATGAGAAGCAACGCGGCGGCCACGGCGCCGAGCAGCTGCGCCGCCCAGTAGATGACGGCGCGGCCGAAGGAGATTCGGCGGCCGACGAGCACGCCGAACGTGACGGCCGGGTTGACGTGCCCGCCCGACGCGTCGCTCGCCACCGCCACCGCGGCGGCCAGCGCCAGCGCGTGCGCGAGCGCCACCGCCACCAACCCCCCCGCCGTCCCCGTGTCCTTGTACATCTTCCCTGCAAATCCGACGGCGCGAGCGCAAGATCAGCAAGCCTCGTGATGTCGTGCACGTCACAAGAATGTGAATAGGGCAGGGTGCACGCGTGTAAAGTTTGCTTGTATGCTGTGTGTCAGAGGTTGGCGTACAGAGGCCGTAGACAGAGCCTTCGGCGGCGAACACGAAGATGGCCGTGGCGACGAACTCCGCCACCGCCGCGCGGGTGGCGGCCGGCAGGAGGGGTCCCGTGCCGGCGGTGTCGGCACGGCGAGCGGGGTGGCGGCCTGGCTGCATGGTCGACGGCACTGCCTTTTCCGTAGGTTTCTGAATCTCGTTTCTGCAGCTTTGATGGTCGCTCTGCTTTCCGGCGAGCTCTTTTGCAGTGCGAGACCGCGGCTCCGGACGGGACAGGTGGTCACGGGCAAAACGACACGTGTGGGAGGGATGAGCGCATGACGCCTTGGGGATCGGCGGCTCTGAGAAGCTTTAAGATTAGCGACAAGGAACACACCATGCAGTTCAGGTCCAAGGCTGCGTGACCGTGAATGCAGGCCTAAGCGCCTAGCCGCCTAACCATGAAGACGAACACTACTTCAACAGGAACAGCTTTGGACAAACTTGGTGAAAACATTCGTTGATGAGCTAAGGATCATCTGGAAAACCTGCTAATTCGTACGGTGTGTAGTTAGCCAGTTCGTGTGAACGGACCTGGAATATCATAACATGATTTGTCAATAAAAAAAATCAAAAAGTTGGTGATCACATTACTAACAGTAAATCGTCCTGTTTAGTTTGTGTTTCTGGGTGATTTGGGTAGTACTGTGTCTACCGGCGGCTGCCTGTTGTTGGGTTGTATCCATACCGACGGTGTACAACATGGGCTTCGCTTGGTTGGGTTCAGTGCGGTGTGAGGTTTCAGCACTTTCATTCCAGTCCATGTTCTACATTTCAGAGCTAAGAGCATGGTGAACTACGAATCATTCTTCATCATAACACAAGCACAACACAGCACCATGGGCAAACATTTCAGTAAAGAATTTTACGTACACACAGGTGGTATGTTCGCTTAATGAAAGGACAATTTCACATAAACACAGCAAATTTCGATAACATTCCCGCTTTCTATAATCTCATGCTACCGTCCTCTTGGCAGCTTTCTTGTTTATCTCAAGTCATGGGCAGGTCTGAGACACTGCAAGATGTTACTGGCCTAATTGCAAGGCAATTTACAAAACTTGCAGCCAAGTATCCCTGTGCTCGGTTCAACTCCTACTTCAACAGCTGAAAAAACAATCTAAACGAAAAGGCTGGAGAAACTCACATTCAGACTAAAGTGCAACACTATCCACGAAGACATTCAGCGTTATTCCATCACCATAATTCAAGATGATGACGAGGGACCCTGTCCTATGTCTATATCATCAACCATCTTTTGTATAGATTCGATATCACCGGTTGCAGAGAGGGTGTGAATTCGAAGACTTTCTGCATCCTCACTGCACACAAGAAAATTAAAAAAAAAGCAATAATTACCAAAACGCTGTGGAGGTAAAAGGAAAGCAAGAATTCCCCATGTAGTAATTTAGCCATACTCTGTAACTCCAAAGATTTCTTTGACAACAAGTGAGCTGTCCCGTGAACATAACTCTGGAAGCTGAGTAGAGATTCAAAAATAATTTCCATTAAAAACTGAGCCATCATGATAACTCGTGCACAGGCTAATCAGTAACAAACCATGATAAGAATAAACTTGAAAATTGAACCAGATGAAAGGAATAAATCAATTTGAATGAAAGCAATGATATGGTTGCACGAATATCTAATGAAAAGTAACACTTCAAACTGAACCGAAAGACAATGTTCCTACAAACTAGTATATCAACTATCTGCATCTTCAGAGATCAGGCACATTAACACAACAGAGGCAGCAGTGAGCAGAGGTCAATAAAAAGAGGCATAGGCATTTATGGGGTATTCTGCATAAGGAATGAGATGGTGAATGGGGCATCTGATCCTACTTCTGAACCTAAACAACTGATATACTCCGACAAATGGAATGGACTGCTTCAAAATCATCTTGCACATTTGTACATCATAAAAAAAAGGGAACGATGCCATCCCATCAATATCTTGCACCATTTCATTACAGCTCAAGCAGTTCATTCAAAGCACAGAAGCAAGATTTGGCTTAGAACAGATATGGAAGCATAAAATCAGTGAAAAAGAAGAAAGATCAACAGGTTACCTCTGATAAGTATAGGATTTTCCCAAACAAAGCTTGTACAGCAAGCTTCCGCTTAAAACCTTGTTCTGTAAACCCAGATAAGTCCATAACTACTGGCCCTGCAAGATTGTAAATACAGAAAAATCTTGACTAAGCTGGCATCACAGAACCAAAAAATTGAATCAAACAACATATATAGTGACTACTGATGATATTAGGAAATAAGATTGCAATGTAGATGCTACAGCTCTTCTCACATTATAACTAGTGTATGGTACTCCATATCAGAGGGTGGATTGATCTGTGTTGCCTTGTGATTGCCACAACAAACATGCCCTTTACATTGATTCTTTGGATATGCTTTGCATGACTTGAAAATCAATACATTTGCATGCAGCAATGACAGCATAAATTCTCATGATACCAATTTTCCATCAATGCATAAATGTGGGGTTACACAAAAGATTTGAATATCATAATAACAGGTAAAGAGAAGGGACTCATGGTGCAGTGGCAAAGGCCGCTGGCTGGAGTGCTCCCACCCAGGGTTCAAATCCTAGGTGCCGCACCTACACACCTCAGGGATTTCCCTTGGGGTATTTCTCTCAAAAAATAATAACAGGTAAACAGCTCCGCGCATTCTTAAACAAAATGAGGCTCATATCTATAAATTTGTTGTTTGCATGGCATGGCAGATGAAAATGGATATTGGCGAGTCTCACAGCATAAGTTCAACATAAAGGCCAGCAAACTTCTGGTGCAGGGAAGCAATTAAAGGAATACATCTTGATTGCCAAAGGTAAATCCACCAGAGCGTGGGATTGTGGAAATATTTTGTGCGTTCAAGCATAGTACTAGAATAAGCGGCAATAGTTATACCTTTTTCTCGAACAATTCGTCTTGAGATTTCATTCAAAATTTCAGCAACTTCTGCGTCTTCTAGCATTGATGCCTTCCTAAGGTGTATGAGATCCATGATCACATCAGGATTGAAGGGTTTTTCATTCAGTGTGTACCGGATGTACTTTCTTACTACATCATCCATGTCAAATCCTGTCTGGGTACACATAAAAGCATATTTACAGTCATGAATGTGTTGTTTGCAATGGAAAGAAATATTTTCCCGAAATAATATACTCGGTAAATTATTCCTCTGATAACATACAATAAATACAGACACATCTGTGTAAAGAATTAACAGTTGGCTACGAACATTGTTACTCTAGCATGCAGCAGAATTTCTAATAAAGGTTCCAGCACCAGTTAACATAGCATCAATTGACTTAACTCCAATGTCAGAATAAGATGGCCAATGAAGTAACATATTTTGGAGTAGAATCATCAATAAAGAAAATACGCAAATTTATCCTACTGGACAATATTTCCACATCACTTGACCAATTCAGTTTCTCAAGTATGATATAAATGGTTGGATAGGGCACACACCTTCTGCATGAGGTCTTGGAGAGCAGGATAATCTATTGCCTCCCTACCCTTCTGGAACAGCTCATCTAGTGACTTCAACAAGAATATATTCTTACCCACCTGCGGAGAAAGACTGCTTTAATATTAAGTGCCAACAAAAATATGACAAACTATAGGTTACAGGAATTACAGTACATACAGAAATGCGGGAAAAAATGACAAACTATAGATTAACATCAAGATTGCAGTCCATTTGCAAAAAACATCGAGCTTGCGATCAACAAAGAAAGCAAGCCCCAATTTCTTTTAGCACCCTCTACGTTTTAAAATGGTATCTAGTTGATATAGAGGATAGAATTTATAAAAGGTGTATAACTGAAATTCAATCATTTTACTTTGAATTCAAGTAAGGATGTAAAATTATTTATCTAGTATGATTCTAAGATAAGATGCTATACAGCTATTAGCTGCTGAAAGAAGGGGCCAAATTTGTCATTTCCCATCGCCTCGACAAAGCAAACGCCTCTAAAGAACACGTAGTGGGGCTAGATTGATCACTGCAAACCTATGTTCCAAAATGAACTAATTCACAGGGCTAATACAGTGGCGAAGGAAAATTTACACTGTATTTAAATACCCAAGCACGGGATCACATTATGCTCATGGAACCACAGCAAAATTATGACGCGAACACTTACCCTTCGCTT
Source organism: Alloteropsis semialata (assembly GCA_004135705.1). Taxonomy (NCBI): domain Eukaryota; kingdom Viridiplantae; phylum Streptophyta; class Magnoliopsida; order Poales; family Poaceae; genus Alloteropsis; species Alloteropsis semialata. The sequence goes on along the minus strand of CM014276.1, from coordinate 52,229,446 downwards.
CTTCTTAGTGCGCGGGGAGGTGAACCTGCGCACGGTGCGGACGACCGCGAGCACGAACGAGACGCCGACGTACGCAAGCGGCACGGCAAGGAGCCACGGCACAGGGCTGGAGCCTACGCGGGGCCCCGGGATTGCCTGCGTGACGGTGCCGGTGAACTCCACGAGGTCCAGCGCCTTGTCCTGGATCCACGGCATCTCCTCCTCGACCTCCTCCACCTCCTCCTCCGCGTCCCGCTTTGGGACCTCGCTGGGGTTGGCGGGCTGCCGCGAGGCGGCGGCGGGGGGCCGGCTGCCGGTGCGCTTGGCGCGGACGACGAGGAGCGGCGGCGGCCGCCGGGGTGCGATGCGGGCGGGGACGGGTAGGGAGAGCGGGCAGCAACGGATGCGAGCGCCGCCGCCGGCCATCGGGGTGGCGAGCGGATGGAAGAAGAAGGCAGTCGCCATGGAGGTGGTGCTGGCTAACTGGCGATTAGGGCTTATCGTGGTACGCGGTTCAGGTGGAAGAAGTTGCTGCGACTCGGGAGTTCGGGAAAGGTTTGGAGGAAGACGACGAGTAAGGAATATGGGCCGACCGGCCCAGTAAGGAGCGCCTGTTTTGGGCATTCATCGGGCCAAATTTTCTACCTGCCCGTGTATGCTTTGCATTTCCTCAAAAAAAAAAAGTGTATGCTTTGCATTTCCTCTCATCACGAAAAAAATAACCGGCTCTTTATTACTGGTAGGCGACGTGATTGTCCATAACGTCTCTAACGTGACTTCGTCAATCTTAATATCAGCCGGTCTAATCTCTTGAATGTGCTTATAGAGAAAGTTTATGTGCATGTATTTATAAGAGTAAGCATACGTGTGATCCAGTGATCCATAGCGAGGCATCTGACATGACTTCGTCAATCTCAAGATCAGAATAACCAGCCCAATCTCTCAGAGGTGCTCATAAAGAATATTTGTGTGCATGTATTTATAAGACTGAGTATGCGTACGTGTAAGTATTTGCGTCTATGATGGTCTTTCGCAAAAAAAAAAAACAGAAAAAATGTTACATTTAAAAAAAGAACAAAGAAAAAAACAGTTTACAATGTCTGTAAATCTGCAATTCACATCAATTCCTGTATGCAGAAATCACTACCAGCGGTAAAGTACATAAATCCATCGACAGAGCCTCGGAGATAAGGCAGCAATTAGTATGAACGTAAATGAAAACGCGACTTCAGAACACCAAAACCATAGCACGAGAGGACCAGCACACAAACTCAACATAAGCGATCATTGGTTCGTTACGAAATTTTACTGGCTCGTATGGCTTCATTTGGCACTCAAATCCCAACTCCCAGTTATTTAGATTACAACTTTGTCATTCCCATCAAAATGACGTGAAAGAAAAAACTGCGGGCATTTCTACCACACAAAAACTGCGGGCATTTCTACCACACAAACTATGCGTATTTCGGTGGATGGATTTCGGATGCCACTTTGGCTCTTTGCCCTCTGTAATCGATCTACTACTGTCTACTAAAGAACTTACAAGAGAAATAAGGTGAAGTCCGCGAACTGGATGGATTATCATCAGTTAATGCCATGAAATCTCAAGCCTTGGGCTTGGATTCTCTAGACCATGCTGGGGCTCTAACTTTCAGGTCGGACTTCTCTGCTTCCTCATCATTCTCCTCTTCCTCCAAAATCTCCTTAGAAAATGCCTCTGGATTTGCTTTGATGCAGTCCTGCAATGCGATAAAGGGACTCACACAATCTGATCCCTGGAAAGGAAGAGATAGAAAACTTTAGTGCTAGTTAATTTATAGAAAGAAGCAGACATGAATCAAACAGTTAATGGTACTACATGGTCAAATATTATTTCTTCATACACGTGGTATTTGAACCTTTAAATGAAGGATCCAAGTTTTATGATATAGTACAAAAACATGTAAACTGCCACAATTTGCAAAAGGAACATTTGAGAAGGGCACTAAATTCAATCAAGTTAGCGCGGCAAAGAAAAAAGCACACACATAATTTTTTTTTAATGGATGTAAAAATAAACAGATATCCACAAGACCACAATGGGCTTTTGATTAAACAGAATCACATTACAATGGCTTACATTAGTATTGTAGTCGAACTAAAATTGATAATGGTATCAGTTTATATATATTGAATAGAAAGCTGCCCTAGGCAACACACTTTTCTATACTCAATGAACAACACGGGCGCCTTTCAAGTTAGCCAACAAATTTCATACTGCACACTATAGCACACAGAAAACTATGTTGAATTATTTTCAAAAGAAAAACAGAACAACGCACAAATATTGGAAAATAAGAAATAAGCATGTCTACCAACAGAATGAATACAAAAATCATAGAACATTAATTGTTACCAGCTAAATGGTCAAGGCTTTAATTAAAAAAGTACATCATCAAATAAACTTTTGAATCAAAGGCCATTAATTAGCATGCTTTCATCCTGATACATACACACTTAACATAATTTGCACAAGGTAGACTTAGTTGAATCAACTTAGTAACTTGTAGAAACTAAAAATAAACACAACCTTCTCTTCTTCTGTGCTCCTCAGAAAGCAGGAAAATGCATCGATAAATGGACCTCCACAAGGACCATTTTTCAAATCAGCGACACAAGGACACTCCAGAGCTTTCTGTACCTTCGCATCAATTGACTGCACAAGCAAAATGCTAGTTCACTGACCAATGGCACTCAAGACTCAAGAGTGCCAAGTTATAGTGAAGCAAATAGGTGACTGATGTATAAACATCTATCTACAAGCAAAAAGGAAGGGCCATACCTCCTCAGTGTCACCCTCACCAAATGACATGGCCTCTGCACATTTGTTTTTGAAAAGCAATTAGAACAATGCAGCACACAGCTAAGAAGGGCTACAAATGAAGAAAATTATATTACACGCATATAAAAGGAAATATGCTAGCTGCAAGGAGAACTAAGTAACTTTTTGAGTTGAACTATGGTTTTGTTCCCTGAACTAGGACCCTAGAGCTAACAGTCTGAACTGTAGTTGTCTACCAATATACTTCCGATTTCCTTCCAAAAACATAGGTTGTGTCCTTGTGGGCATATGGCCACATTTCATCAGAGTGTATACCTTAATTAACTTCTCAGAGAGCTACAAGATCAAACGATCAGGTTAGTCATTCTGGATGGACATTGACCACAATGGTTGATTAGCAGCCTAGCCTAAGACTAGCTTGGTCCTCAGGAGTAAGGGTCAGGCCTCTTAAGGCATGACTGACATCAAATTAACAGTGAATGCTGGCAGCATTTTTAACATGAATAAATACTAATATTAATTGGTAAGAGCCTAAGATTAAGAGATCGTGGTCAGTAAAAGGTCTATAGTAGAATATAAAAGGAGCAATCTCATCTAATATCAGAACCCTATCCGTTATACAGTTACAGGCTACCCAAAATTTTCTCCAAATTCGAATGGTACCACTACCAGACCAAGAGCTCCCCACTTCAACCAATGCTCTTCCAAATCCAGGCAACGCTAAGACCCAGCGCACCCGCAACTCAACTAGTACCGTGCACGTGGGAGGTAAACGCCATAGACCCATGAGATTCGAGGATTCGCATGTAGATCACAAACCTGCGGCGAGCGCCTCGAGGGAGGAAGCTGGAGCAGGAGACGGCGCGGACGGTTCCAAGACGGGCGGAGAAGGCTCCTCCGCCGGAGGGGCGGACTGGCTCTGGCCTTGGCCCATGGAGATACGCAGAGCGGGATCAGGAGCAGGCGGCGGCCAACCTCGTGCTACCTGGTAATGGCAGCGAAGGCGACCAGGCGGCGGGGTCGGCTGGAACGTTGGTCAAGTCGAGCCGGCGCCCCCACCAACGCCGGAAGAAAACTTGGACCCGAGTTCGACTCGCGTCGGCGCGTCCCAGCCGTCCGATCGTGCGATGGTTCACGTGATGGGCCAACCTCTTTACTGCTCCACGGAACTCAGTGGGCCGGATGCCATTCCGCCCATGAGTGAAATGGGCTTATTTCTATGACTGGGCCACGATTCAGTCACCCACGGGCTCTTTCTCTTCCCCCTCCTTCCCCTAAACCTCGGCGTCGCCGCTTTTCGCCATTTCCGGGAGGGTGCTCCAGGCCGCCGCGATGGTGGGAGGCGGCAAGCCGCTGGGGGACAGCGAGTTCGCGGGCCACGCGGCCGGTGGCGCGGCGGCGATCAGCGCCTCCGCCGTCGCCGTGCACCCCCTCGACACGGTCAAGACCCTCCTCCAGGCAAGCGTCCCCCTCCCACCTCTCCGCGTGTTGCTGTACCGGTGCTTTCTCAAGGTCTGATTTTGCATCTGCGCGGTGTTTTCTTGCTTCTGCAGCTGGGCGCGGCGGGGCAGAAGCAGAAGATGGGGCTCCGGCAGGTGGTGGACCGGCTCATGGCCACCTCCGGTCCTGCAGGTTTGGTTGGTTGCTTAGTTGCTATATATCTTTAGTAGAAGTGCGATTGTGTATTGCGATTGGAGTACTTGTACTTCATCCTGATTTGCATTACTACCTGGATTTGTGAACTGTTGAAATTGGCAGGCTAGTTTGCTGACTATGTTGAGTTGCCATGTTATGCTAGGCCAGAATCGTCTGATGATTTAATTGTTGATTGTTGAGACTGCCTGACAGAGCAACCAATTCTAAAGAAAGTACTAAAGACCTCATGAAATATACTTATGCTGGGTTCTGTGTGAAACTATGAATCCAATTGTTTGAAGATCTAGAGTCCTGAGTTTATTGTGTCAGCTCTGTATGCACAACCAAAATTTTCCTCAAGTTTCTTTAGAAATCTTGTTTGAGTGAAAAAAAAAATGTAGTAGAAAGCCATTTAAATCCTGTTTTTTTTTATATGTCACATGGCTTCATATGTAGTTATGTGTTACTTAACATGCACGAAATTATGTTATAAGTTGTTGTATTCCATTTAGGTTTTTACAGTGGCATCGGATGGTCCGTTATGGGAAAACTTCCTGGGTTGGGAGCACGTTTTGGGACCTATGAACTTTTAACAGCCTTCTATAAAGGTAAAGACATGTTTTCCCACACTTCATTGTTTAGGAAAATTTGCTCTATGTCACTTTGTTATCAGTATTCACATTACGGGTCTAGTTCTTACTTTTTTTCTTCACATCAACCTCTCAAGCATTGTGTCACATTACTTTTTTTTTTCTTTTGATTTGTTACTACCACCAGCAGTTTCTTTTGGCTCTCGTTTCTTGATAATTCGATATATCTTCTGATGATCAAATATACCTATATGACATAAGCTAGTTACTGAATGGAAAATAGTATCTAGTATTACTAGCACCACTTAACCTGTTTAATTTTCCTCTGTCCAATTCATTGTAAAATATGGCAAATGGTTATCATATCGTATATGTCTTGGCAGATGGAAGGGAGGGCAACAATGTCTATTATTCTGAGGCTATGTTGGCTGGCATAGCTGCTGGTGCTGTGGAGGCTGTTTTCTGCACACCATTTGACCTTCTCAAACTTCGAAGCCAAGTTAGTTCTGTTATACCTTCAAGAGCTGTGGGCCCTGCAAATGTTGCACAAGAATCGTTTCCACTACTTTCCAAACTGTTGCCTGGATATGTTCCTGACATGAGGGTGTGGAGCAACACCGTGAGCCTTTTGTCTGATCTTTCTCCAAAGCATCCTGACATGTTGGGTGCCCTGAAGCAACACCCATGGATGCTTACTGGCTCTGGGAAGCCCCCATTACCGTCTGATGTGCACCTACCTTCTAGAGTGATATCACTTGAAGGATGGGGTGCTCTGTGGAGAGGGCTTAGACCAGGGATAGCTCGAGACTGTGTCTTTGGTGGTATGTTCTTTTCAACTTGGCAATTCATACACACGGCGATGCTCACTTGGAAGGCAGTTAATATGAACCCTGAACCTAGGTAATGGAATCATGTTAGCATATCTGTTTTGTAAGTAAAGATAGGGATACCATGGTAACAATATTTATAATTTATGCTTGCCATTTTAGTCTATTGTAACCTTTAGTCTCTTCACAGGAATATAGAAGAAGCGGGTCCTTTACACCCTTTTGCTTCTAGTGTTGCTGCTGGCTTCGCTGGAGCAGTTGCAGCTGCTGCTTCACATACGTTTGATACTGCCAAAAGTCGTTCAGAATGTACTGTTGTGCCTAAGGTACGGGTTTGTTTGTGCCTTATAGTCTATCCTTTTTTTTTTTTTGCTTGAGTTACTGCCTCCAAAATCCAAATTTGACCTATTTCCTATGTTTGATAAACCTTGTTTACATTAGCTCTTTGTTCTTCTTATTTTTCCCTTTTGCAGTATATCGCATTGGAGAGGAAGTTTCTTAAGTGGAAAGCACCAGGAACGTGGATAGAGAGAAAGACGGGGATATCTCCTGCTGATAGGAATGTTCTGTTCCGTGGCATTGGACTACGAATGGCCCGTAGTGGGATTGCATCATTTGTATTAGTCGGGTCATACTATCTAGCTGTAGATTTCATCTCATAGATGACATGAAGAGATATCTTCCTTTTCATATGAAATTTCATGATTTGATGACATTCAGAAACACAAAATTTCATGACTGTATGTGGCTTCCCTAAATGGTAGGAAAGGGTAACTTCTTTTGTTGCCCTGATTATTTTACAATCTTTCTCGAATCATGTAAATTTGAATGATTGGAACTGATTGTTCCAAGGCACGTTTTAAGATGCCAATGCAATTGTTTATGACTAACAGAATTGAATGCTGGCATTTTGGTCCGAGGCTGGCTCCATATGAAATCCTGAAACTCTAAAGGCTGTATATAGTTCTTGAAGCACCATCAAATTTGGCAAAGCTACTAAGGGACCGCACATATCAGAAAAGCCGCAAAACCATGCCCTTGTCAACAAAATGCAAGCATCAGGAATCAGGGGTCGACAATGGTCAATGAAAACCCTTTGACAAAGCATTTCCCTTGTCAGAAGAAGAATCGCCTGTACAATGCTCTTTAGGTTATCTTCAGGCCTTCCTAAATTTTGCTTGGATTTTTGTTGACACAGAATTTTGTTTAAACATATTTTGTACACTTCATCTGCTACCATGTCCAGCTTTGACATGGCAGATCTTGGTTCTTCCTTACTCTCCAAAGCCGAGCTTTTCATCTGAAGAAACCATTCTGTTGCATGTACACCTACTGACGTCTATCTTCTTTGTTCCAAAGTGGATCTAATGGAGGAAGATCATACTCTTCAGGTGTTAGCGCCAATGCAAAATCCGGTAAGGGAGGTGGAGTTCCTATGACCCTGCAGATTCCACAAAATAATGACGCGTTAGTTCATGAGGTTCACAATTCCAGTATGTTTCATCAGTGCTACAATGGTTCATACTTTTCTTGAGTATACAGGTCCTGGTTGATTCGGACTTTGCTTGAAGCATCTTTTGGGATCTTGTCAAACAGATATTTCGCTGTTCCGAATGGAGTTGGGCTCCTGCAAAGTACAGGTATGGACCTCAGTCTCCCTTACTACGAATGTGTGTTATTACAAATCACAGCAACAGCTGTTCCTCAAACAGATTATTGAGCACCCCTTATCTTGGCAAATGTGAAAATTTTGAAATGAAAATTCCAATATATGGTGAGTGGAGGGCAATGTCTTACTTCGATGTTGGAGGAGTTGCATGGAAGGTTTCCGAAACCCTTTTGCTTTCTTTCAGAAATTCTTCTGAAGCTTGGAGTGCAGCTACTGCCATTCCGTGTGATTTCTCTGTATTTCCCTCATCAAGAATCAAACCATGAAAATAGTACGCTGCAGCCTGTGATAAACATGTAATTTAGATGTCAGACAGTACAAAATGCTTTAAGGAAGGTACCTTTGAGACAAAAACCTATATAATCTGAAGAAAATTTAGTCTCTTAGTCTGTGATGAAAAGAAAAAAGGTATCCTAGAGCTCTAGATTATATACCTTTGCTTCAACATATTTCCACTTGACAAATAGGCGGTGCTTTTTCCCCCATCCATCAGAGACAGGAAGCTCTGGAATGCTTTCCTGAACTTGTTGCCAGTACTTGACCATTTCACAGGCTAAGCGTCTTTTTACTGCTAAAGTGGCCTTTGGACTATCGATAGCCAAACCAAGCTGCATGTCAACCCCCTGCAGAAGAACACCAATGTTCAGGACAAAAATGGAATGTCTGTTATCAAATGTATTGGCTAGCAAAGGCATAGGTTGTAATAGGACTGGTGTATGATCATTGATCAGAGATGACAAAGTGGAGATTCAATACACAGAATGCCAGTACTAGGTTTCTTATGCTGTTCCCAGCAACAAATGTCAACTACAGTAGTATAAAATTGTGCTATTCCATATCACAACCTATCTAAACTGCTTCAGCAGTGATAGAAAATATATCATTGAAATTATGTGCAGGCATAATGTGCCAGTGTTCTCTTCTCTTTGTTCTTTAAGAATATGCCCAATGTTCTATTTGGAAAAAAATTAAACAAATCAGATAGACTGTTGGTTCATATTGTAGCAGCATTTGAGAAGTTATCAAAATCAAAACAAGATAATCCAATTTACAAGGTTGAGAAGACTGTACCTGACCCAGAGCTTGCAGGCTTAGAGCTTTGAGATTTCCTTCAGCCAGGTCTACTGGAAGTTGCCTCCTGTGATCCACATGTTGAAGGAGAATGTTTCAGTTGATGTTTTTTAATTTGAATTGAAGCCTAACTCTACCAGCAAGCTATCCAAGGTACACAAACCTTAGTTCCAGTGGAATCTGCGGAAGTACATGCCGAATTGCGCAGTCTAGGTATCCAGCTGCCTTCAGGAAAACATCGACAGTGGCCCGTCTGCTCTCTGTAGCACATTGGAAATATGTTGCCACATCAGCATATATAGACAGAAATACTTCAATGCACAACAGGTCATTAGTAATTTCCTACGATCTAATTGAAATACAGAAACTTGGAACAACAGTCTCTAAGACAAGGACACTTGGGGATGTATAGTTAGCAGTTGTAGCACCTTCAGAAACTCTTGGTGCATAGCCATCGCCGTATGACCTGGGGAGAAGCAGGGTGTTGGCTTGCAGCAAGCAGACCATGGCCATCAAATGCAGCACGGACAGCACCTCGTACCAGGCATCTGCCATGGCCGTCTCCTGAGATTTAAACATACCGCTCAGGAGCAACAAACCATGAAAGAGTTCCCAATATTCAAAGCTGGACATACCTCAGCATAATCCTCTTGGTTAGTCCAGGTGAATTGCACCGTGTGCCTCAACATACCACCTATACATTTTGCAGGCTGGATGAATCAGAAGAGCCAAATTTTGAACCAAAACAAGAACAGACCGTCAGATTACTGCAGCAGTTCCTCACCTTCTTTGACCAATCCTAGCAGAACTGGCAAGCAGTCTTCAAGAGACTGTAGGAGATTGGCTGTACTAGACCCTGCACGGAAGCAAACCGGCAACCCAGGTCAGCTCTCTGAAGCCCTCTCAGTTGCAGACAAAACTAGCTACCGCTGTACCACCACCCCCTCCCTACACACCGTGCCGTGCCGCCGCCCTCCGCTTCGGCTTCAGCGCCGCCGCCGCCTCTTGCATTGCCATCTCGACGACGCGCGCTCTCAGCGCCGACAGCCGCTCCACGACGCTCCTGTCCAGGCGCCCGCCGAGCGCCTGCGCGAGGTCGACGCTCCTCGGCACCCGGAGCCCCGGGAGGAAGACGACCACGTCGCCGACGCTCCCCGGCCGTCTCCGGGGCCCGCCGCCGACGCCGTCCTTCTGGCTGGACGCCCCGCACCCCATGGCTTTACAGCGGCGCGCTCACCTGCAAGCGTCGCGAATTCACGACCAGCAACACAACAACGACATCAGCGACTCAACAAGGAAAACCACATCGCGAACTGAATAAGATGAAAGAAATTCACCGCACGAGGAATTCACGGCAGAAACGGAAGGCAATGAACAAACGAGGATCGCGGAAACTTTTGGAGTAAAAGGGATATTTTCGAAAGAAATGTTTGGGCAAAAAGGATAAGCGCGCAAGATTGTAGCTTGTACGCAAGCAGAAACCAATCAGAGAGAGCGCCATCGAACAAGAACCGAAAAGAAACCAATAAAAGCCCTCCCACCTTTGTTCTCCCCTTTCCGGCGGCCTTTCCGCGATTCGTGAGGCCACAAGGCACCGCCCGAACCGAAACCTCCACCCAGCAAGGACCACCACCACCACCACCACTACCTCCCTCCGCTCCGCTCCCCGTCCCCGTCTCTGCACGCGCGCACAACCGAACCCACGACGGCGAGCACAAGTGAGCGAGACGAGACGAGACGAAACAGCAGAGGGTCTTATCCTTCAAAACGTTGGCAGGGGAGGGAAAGGGGGGAGAGGGGACCAGTAATCAACATCCGAACAGGAGCGCAACTTGGCGTAATGTACGGCCAAATTGGCATACTTTTTGGCCCCGGAAAAGGCGTTGTTTTTGGTGGATCAGCGCCAAGTTGTGCCGCCGGGAACAAAAAACTAAAGAAGACGCTTGCTAATTGCTATAAGCCGCTGCCTGCGCTAGCGCTACGCGATGGAATCGAGCAATGCATCACCGGAAGCTTAGCCATATTGAAATGGTAGAGTACATCGGAAAGCTGTGCCCAAGATCGTGAATCGAGCTGCAGAATCCAGGGGGAAAACGAGGAGCCACCTAATCCCTCTTTGACGACGGGGGAGAAACGTCACCCCGCGCTCGCCGCCGCCGAGCGCAGGCAGTACGGTTTCTAGAACGCGGAGGAGATAAAACAATGGGGGAATCGGGAGAGGAAGAGCGACTCAACTGTTCGAGTGTGGTGGACGCGGACGAGCGGCGAAGGCTAGGGGACTTCTTCCTCGTGGTGAGCTGGACTCCCGGAGGAGGAAGTCGCAAGTCAGAAAGAGGAGAGGGAGGAGAGAGGCCTACAGGGGCTGAGATGAGATGACCTGTGTCTATTTAAAGGGCCAAGGTTTTGAGCAAGCAGAGCGATCGCAATCTGGCCCTCACAATTATGAAGCGCACAGCTGGTCAGCCCCGCACGGAAACCCGCGGAGAAAAGATCTCGCGCTGAGTCATGGCCGCGCCTCCCGACTCCCGAGCCGGGTGCTTGCTGGCTCTCTCCCCTCCTACTGGTGCGTGTCTCTGGCTGCCTGCGCTGCGGCTGCGAGCGAGACAAACCTGTGATCTCCCCGGCCTGCACGGAGCTGGATGGCGGATTATCACGTGAACTACCAGGGGATTCCTTTGCTCCGAAATAATGTAACCGAGACACCTGTGCGGCTGTCTCGAGCGCCCGGAATAGAATAAACAGATGTCGGTCCCCAAGCTGCGAATATTATCTGATTCTAAAGTACATGTTGAAACTCTGGTGTAAAGGGACAGAGAAAAACTTGACCCGAGTGTCAAGGCAGGCGGACATTTCGTCTACGTTTTCTTCCCTCTTGGTCCTTCGCCCTCAGAAGCTTGGAGCAGCAGACGTCGAGAAATGGTTCAGACTGAAAATTCTCTCTAGAACTGGATTCTTTGTTCTGTGCGCGACTGTGTGGTACGTTTGGAGTCTTTGTTCTGTCTTGGTTTGAGTTTGTAATAATGAACAGTCATATGCATTGGTCGATGCAGAGGCTGGGATATTAATTAATATTCCCTTTTCTAAAAAAAGACTGAAAATTCTCTCTAGAACTGGATTCTGAAATGGAGGATTCGTTACGCATTTGAAACTGAAACCGGTGGCGTTGTTCTAACTTGTGGTTTTGAATCAAATTTGAACGGGCATAGATAACGACTGTGTTAGGTGTGCGCGTTTATAAGGCCCTGTTTAGGCCATCTTCAACCCATAGTTTCCATAAGTAGTGTCTATGCTGTCATGTAAGCAAGACACCACTATTAGAAACTGCAACCTCCAACCCATAGTATCTTGGTGTGGATCCCACTAAATTTTCAACGCAATCTCCCTCCTTTCTCTTTCTGTTTCTTCCTCCCCGTCTTCACCGCATCTGCCTCACGGCGGGCGAGCGGCGGCGCCCCGAGGGACCTCACCGTGGGCGGCCACGCCAAGGCGGCACCTGGCCATCACCGATGACGGCGCTGGGGATGAGCACCGGCCGGGCTCGAGCGTCACGGGCAGGCGACACCGTGACCAGCGGGAGCAGCAGTGCACGGGCAACGATGATGGAGCTCCTCCGTGCGGAAAAATTCGCGTTCCTACACAGCAAACAATTTATCTATTCCCACCACCACCCCAATGGCTTGCCAAAACAATTTTGTCTAAGAATTTTTGTTTTCTTGTCTCAATTCCATCGAATTTTTGTGGAAAGAGATCTTCACATTGACAATCAAAAAGGGATCTCAAGCTGGGCATCTCCATGGCCTGCTACCTTGTGCGGGTGTGGTAGGATTTCAGAAGGCAGCTATTCCGGCCACCCCCGTCGTCTTTCAGCAGTGGTGAGGCCATGCCGCGGCAGCTACATGACGCAGGCAATGAGAGAAGTCGCCCTCTATTTCGGCGCCGGCAACGCTGGCTAATGGGACGGTATGGAGAGGCTCGACGCGGCCACCATGCAAAATGTTGGGCCACCATGGAAGCTACGAGTGGAGCCAGTGTGGAGCGAGGCAGCAAACACGGCAAGAAAGCCGACGAGCACGACGGGCGAGCAGGGAAACTCGATGGCGAGTCCAGCCATGGGCTGCCGCTCCGTCGGTGGACCATGCAAAAATGTCTGGGAAGAAACGGCGAAGAGTCCCGTCGTGCATGAGAAACGGTGTCTTGAGTTTTTTCTCTCTTTCCTCATTTATTTCACTGCCACATCAGATTTTTGGTGACATGGCACTCTAATAAATGCTATGGAAACTAGTTGAGGTGGAGGGTTGGAGATGGCCTTAGATTCGCGAAAAGGCACCAATTCAATCAAAAGGCAATGCATTGAACTACATGCCCCTTTTTACTTTTTCAATTCCCAATGCATCTCCCAATCATTGAATTCAATCGAATTCACCCAATCTAAACAAGGCCTAAGGTACAATACAGTGCTGCAGCATAAGGAACCACGATATTTATTTAGTGTGTGCGTTGCAGGCCTCCGCGACGTCACGACATAACCAACTCCGGGCGCTGGATTGGATCACGGAGTGACATAAACACCACTTGTTTAGCGCACCGGATCAGATTAAATAAGCGCGGGCTGCCACCGCTCATCATAGTATAGCTAGGCCCGGATCGCTACGCATTTGGAGTGTAATGGTGGTCTTACTAAATATCGCAGCTTAAAAAGCAAAGCAGAGGCTCTCCTGATGGAGCTATGCTTAACCTCTCTTAATCATATGGATTAAACTTAATCTCCAGGGCAGGTGGGCTCTAATCCCCTTTAGTCCTGAGGTAATGCTGCTGATGTTTCATTTTGTTTTTTTTTGCACAGTTAACATGGTGGCCACTTTTTGGTCCATGGATTCGTCAGTGTATATAGTTATCAGCAAATATGCAGTCATGCTCTTTTCTGATGATGTGCTTCCGATCCCAATGCGTATCTGCGGCAGATGCCTAGGAGGCTACTTTTTTCTGTTGCAATGTGGAAGAAGCATTAGGGCAGGCCCAACGCGGTGGCCTCGGTAGTGGCTTGAGAAGCCAACGAGGCTCCCAGTCCACGGTGGAGCTCGTGCAGGCGCCTCGCAGGTGGTCAGAGTCACCTGCAGAAGGCACACTCGCCTGAGGAGAGAGAGAGACATGAGTGCTATAGTAAAAGGGGAAAAGTGATGCCAGACATGAGTACTGAGAATAATAAAGGACGGTGGCTTGCGTTGAGGGAGCAGTGGCTCTAAGTCCTTCCAAATCTAGGTGGAGCCCAGCTTTTTGTTCAGGCCACCGTGAAGTGCAGCCTGCGTTGGGCTTGCCCTTAGGGATCTGAGCATGGGCACCCACCTTGTAAAATTGTCTGCCGCGGTTGACATCAACATGTGTGTCATTTTCGTGCCGAAAGGGGAAAGGAGCCGGTGCCGCGAGCTTGAGTGCTGAGGCAGCCTTCCATCCCCTTCTCTGGATAAGCATTGCAATTCGCATGCACTACCCTTAGCTTGAAAACAAAGTCTAGGCCTCAGGATGTTGAGAAAAGCATGAGCAAAGAATCTGCACATTTCTCACAAGGTATCTGATGTTGTGCCACCCTGTACTGTCTTTCTACCTAAGCATACCGGAAATGGCTAAGGCCCTGTTTGGTTTCAATAAGTCCCTGACTTATTAAGTCAGTTGTATTTAAGTCAGTGGTGTTTGGTTATAGGGACTTATAAGTCAGTGAGTAAAGACTGTTTTACCCCTATCCTATGCCCCTGTCCGTGGTCCCACCCGGGGTAGGAGGGGGAAAAGAGTGACTTATTTCACTTTAAGTTGGGGTGAAGCTACTTATGGACTTATAAGTCCTTTGCACTTTAAGTCAGTGCTGTTTGGTTACCACAAGTGACTTATTTGCACTTTAAGTCCCCTGACTTATGGAAACCAAACAGGGCCTAAGGCCCTGTGTGAAGCTTGATATGTCCTGTGGATTACGCCGAAAGTTTTGCTGGGATTGGAAGGGCAGTGAGCAGTGCCAACAACATACATAAGTGTCTGCTACAAAGCAGTACACTATACCCAGGGACGGAGACAGGTGGGGGCCGGCAGGGGCCATGGCCCCCCCTATAGTTGATGAAACTCTATAGAATATATGCTTGCAATAGCATAATCAAACATGCATAAGCTATAGATTATGCTTAAGGTTCTACTAATGGCCCCGTTAATTGTTACATCCTGGCTCCGTCCCTAGACCTGTTGTTGGGTATCCATAATTCATACCCAAATCCACACCCACCCAATGGGGAGGATATGGACAAAAAATTACTTATCCATTAGAAATAGGGAGGGTAGGGTATGTGGAGAAAACTATTTATCTATTAGATTTGTATAGTATCTAGTTAAAGAAAAATTATCCATTGGATATGGGTGAAAATGGGGAGGGTGAGGATTGGATAATATATATTTGAATTTGGGTATGAATAAGAGTGGGTTTTTCCATACCCTCCCAGTGGCAAGTCTATCCGTCCCTGACTATACCATCTAGTACATGCCTGATACCTCACGCTGCTCGCCAAAACCCTAGCCAAAAGCGCAAAAAAGCAGTGATCCGCGCGTGCTACAGGTGCTTCTTTTTCGTTTTTCCCCGTGGCTTTTTCGCTGGAGATCGATGGAAGATCCGAAAGCAACCAAAGATTGTGGATGGCATCGCACCCTTTCCTCTTGCGGTTAGTCGCTTCAGCTCAGCCTTTTCCCCTTGTTTCTGTTCGAGCATCAGCACCTTCCGAAAAAGCAACAGCGCGGGCCTAGAATTTCCGCTGGCCAATAATTGCGAACCAACAGTGCGTCAGGTATGAACAGTTGCATGATTGGATGATTCGTTTGCCTCGGCGAGAGGCTGGCTGGTGGCTGCCCGGCCCTGTCCACGATGAACTGTGCCCAACAGGTGGCGCGATCGCAGCGATGAGTTCTCGCACGCCGGCGCGCGCTTTCACGTGAGGCCGGGCATAAACAATGCGGCGGCGCGCCGGGGAGGTTCTGGCCGGACAAGTGTCTCGCCATATGTTGACTTGCAAGCGGCACGGATGGCCACAAGTGTCGGGCGCTGATATGGCCACCGCACCGGCCGGGAAATATCTCCGGCGCGGGTGTGGACGCGGGGACGGCCACGGCAGCGGCTACTCCGGTACAGGTAGGAATAGTAGATGCTACGCTAGTCAATGAGTAACGTGATCCAGGTCGTTGGTTGGTTGGTCGGCCCTGTTGGTGCCTGGGTCCGTCTCCGTCTCACGCGTGCGTGCCTATGTGATGGTCGGGTACTCGGGTCTCGTTCTCAGCAGTGACCAAGTTTGAGAACTCCTAGACGAGCTGGAGTGCCACGGCCGATCGTTCTTCGTCGTGGCAGCAGTGGAAGCTTCCCTTCCCAGCCTGAGGAAAATGAAGGTTGGACTGCTGAAGATGCAGGGTACGTTGCCATGTTGCTGGGCAAGGCGAACCAGCAATGCCATCTTCTCTCTGCAAGTAACCTCTATGCCTATGTGGCCTATATGCCGGTGCAATCAACACATCACGACGAGAGCCACAAGTTTCTCCAAGGACTGGTTGAATTTCACTGTCGTGCTACCGCACAAGCGTCATGCTTCGTGCACGGCACCGCGCGAGAAGGTTCTGGAAATTTCAGCGAGAGAAGAGCGTGAGGTCAAGCGAGCGGTCAAAGCTTTCCAAATAGGATAGCTAGGCCGCCGCCGGAGGAACCGCAGCGCGCCGCGTAGCAGGGCTACCACCCTACGCCTGCAGTCAAAACCCCAGACGAAGCTGTCGGTTGGACCAGCCGGCGTGCGAGAGAGACCCTCTCTCCCTCGCCGGATCCGCGTCAAAATATCGGGCAAAAAAGCAACGGTTTGTCCGCTAGCCCAGGTTGGTCCCGGCCCGGCGCAGCACGTGTGCGCGGCCGGCGCGCTCGCCGGCGTTCCCTCGGCGGCAGGGCAGCGCCGTGGCTGGCCAGCGGGTCGTTACCGCCAAAAAGCAGCAGGAGCAGGCATCCGCCGTACTTGTCAGCGTTGTCCTCGCCGGCTCCGCTTCGCCGGCGCACCGCGGGCCACGTAGCCGCGGTGACCGGGGTGCCGTGACACCGCGCTCTGGACATTGACAGCTGGCCGCGCGCGCGTGCGCGCCGGTGCCGCCGTGGCGGGACGCCGTCCTCGCGTGCGCGCTCCCTGCCCTTGAGCGGCTGGCATGGACCGCCCGGTCGATTCGATCGGCCGTACGCGCGCGCGCGATGCCTGGCCGGAGCCGGAGGGGGCGTGAGCCTGACCATGGCCGCGAGCCCGCGACCTGCACTGGCCGAACGGATGGTGCGACGGCATTGGCGCGCCGCCGTGGACCTGCCGTCGTCTGGTGGCGGAGCGTACGATCTTGGAGTACGAGTATAGTAGTACGATCACTCGCCGCTGACGCGTGGTTAGGGTTTGAGAAAGACTGGCCAGCATGCACGGCTGGCACGATAGGACGAGCGTAGTCGGGCTGCGCATTCTATCGCGACGCTGGCCGCCTGGGCCTGGCCGGATGTGAAGGCTTCGACAACGAGGCGACGCTGGCTGCTGGCTTCAACCCTCGAGCTCAAGGAACACGAGAGTTACAGGCTTGGCTGGATTCTTGGAAAATTGCTGCCAGTCCATGCTATCGTTTTTTTTGCGAATCGATATTTGGCAGTGTGACGTAAGTTACCTGTTTATTGCGAAAAGGTGTGACGAAAGTTTGATGTCATGCATTGTAGGGAAACTGTGCGGTCAAGAAAATCTAGTTCATCCTCACTATCTCGAAGAAATCTCTTCACACCAGCGGTTTCCCTGTTGATGAACCAAAAATTTATGAATACCGAACTATCACTACTTTCCTCCCATTTTTCACATTATAAGCCTACAGTTAAGTTATGTTCACGGAGCTGTATATCCCAAAAATGTGTGGATCGATTGAAATTATTAGGCCCCTATTTGGCAGAGATTTGGTTACTGAAAATACTTGAATCACTTGGAACTAAGCATCAATAGTTTTTAAAAAATCCTGAATCTCGAACTATACATAGTACGTCAAGAGTGTTTAAATAATTATTTAAGTTATAGATAAAATATGAATACTCAAAACATTTTAACTTAGTCTACAAGAATTTGGAGCTAGAGGTGCATTAGGTATATTTAGATGGATCATTTTGTTTATAGTTTATACTTAATATAAATATTTAAAATACTTGAACTTAGTCTGTAATTTAAGATCCAACATATGCCAAACATGCCCTTAAGATGCCTGAAATATTAGGGTTGCCTCCCTCCACTCAATGTGAACAAAGTGCAAAAATCGCCACGAGTGCTGGCATGCCGATGGGCGGCTGGGAGGGAAATATGCCCTCCCAAAAACACAGAAAATGCTATCATGGCAAAGCGAGGAGGAAGGACGCACCTTGCATTGTACGCATGTGGTAAGGTATCATATTGCAGATCGCATAAACGGTGAGATCACCTGATAATTTCTCTCGTCCCAAATCATGTTGGCGTGTTTTAAACTTTTTACCGCACAACTTTGTAATGCAAGTTTGGTTGGTGTTACAATTAACAGAAGGGATGGTGAGGGGCATTCGCCCCTCCCCTCCTCAAAACACTAGAAATATATAATTTGCATAGAAGATCATTCAAATCTGTATTTTTTGCCCCTCACATCTAAGAAGGTTGTCTAGTAATCCTGGTTTCATTCCTAAATAACGGATAGGCATTCTTCCTAAGTAACGGAATAGACATTTACGAAATTCTGAAATTTTTTAAGAAATTCATTGTTCATTGCTAAACTAATTAATATGACCCCATTATTTAATAGAGCCGACACAGTGACTTCTCCGGCTGGAATCGCCACTAGGATGTATAATTTTTAGAAAACAATTTGAGGAAATGATATGAATCTAACATTTATTCAACTTGAACAGCGTGGACAAAAATACAGTTCGACAGATATTATGCAGCACGGTTAACTGTGCGCTAGCCTGTTCGCTTGGCTTATCAGCCACCAGCCAGCAGTACTTCAGTCTCACAACAAATCAGCACCAGCCACCAGCCACCAACCAGCCAGCAGTACTTAAGTCTCACAACAAATCAGCACCAGCCACCAGGCACTTGTCATGACGCGGCATGTTGTCAGTGCGTCCATGGTGGTCGCCCGTGGGGCTGGCCGGCTGGTGTATTGGTTCTTGTGGAGCCAGTGGAGGCAACGCAACAACGCCGAGAAGGACCGAGGAATTAGAGAACGGGGGCTGCTCGGATGCGTGCGTGTTTCATCAGTTTGAGGGAATAGGGATACAAGGTTGCCCCGCGGATCCAACCGATTAGACGCGGTGACGGAAGATGACCCCGTTTGGGCCGTGCGAACGGATGGCATGGGCTCCGCATGGGGGCGTGCATGTGCTCCCCACGAGCGCTGGCCTAGATGGGCTTTTCCGAGGAGAACACACAAAACAGTAGCAAAGCAACATGGGCCTAGTGACCAAACGTTCGGCCTTCAGCAAAGTAGCTTGTTCGGATCGATCAGATACTGCCAAGCCCACGTATTACCAGGTTTGCATTCCTCGGTTCCAATCGGAGGTTTCTGTCATGCGTTCGAAGAGAAAACCCAACTGTTTGATGTCCTGTTGGCTGCTGCCAGTGCATGCACGAGTGCACCACCAAAGCCACTAGCTCTGCCCAACCTTCACTGTGTTCATCGTGCATTTCGCGTCTTCCGGTGTCCGGCGGGCGTCCGGCCAGTGAAGGAAAAGGCAACGTATGCGTGTGGTGTGTGATCGTGAGAACCGATCGAACGAGTATCAAGGCAGGCAGGCGCCGGATCAGTTCGAATTCGTCAGCTCCAGGGCTGGGCTCACCACAGACAGTCTTTCGATCCGTGCAACCAGAAAAGGGAGAAGGGCCGAGTCGTCGCGTCGAACCAGCAGACAAATTTCCAGAGCCGACGCCGCGCCAGTGCTCTACTGTGTTTGCTACCGGCCAAGCACCACAGCGCCGGCAGCGGCCGTCGTGCACATATGGGCGTACGTATGGCCATGGCCGTGCAGGGGAAGGCGGCCGGGCGAGACGACGGGGGCGATCGATGTGACGCTACTTCGCATCCCGCGGAGCTGGTGCGGAACAATCGCAAAAGTTCAGATGCCTGCGTACAAAACCAAAAGGTTACACCACACCAGTACACCACGACCTGACGTGGGATGCCATGGCACGATGATAGCGCCACTGAAGGACAAAAGGACTGCTGTCTGCCGACAGTTGACACACGCATACGATCGACTTCCCGGTACAGAAGTACCAGTCGAGTCTCGACTTCGTGCCTGTGCTACAGTGCTCTCTGGACCCAGTTGCCATGGGACATGGGTATATGTATGTATAGCATAGCCAGCTCCAGTGTTTTGCTCGGAAGCAATCTCCAATTGCCCATTCTTGGTTCTCCGATCCTGTGCAATCTCTCGCGCTGGCAGCGTTCAGGCCTTCGGCCAGCAGACAGCCCAAGACGCCGAACGTGGACAAAACTGTTCGCCGCTCGTCCAAGAATCGCAGGGCCTCGCGCGCCTTTCCACGGTTCCGCGCATCCCGATCGAAGGCGCACGGCACAGCCCACGGAGCGCATGCGGTCCGCTGCAGCTACGGCCACAATGTTAACTTTACGCTCGACCGTGAGTTTCAATGGCCGTGTTTAGATGGGAAAGAAAAAATTTTTCTTCAAAACTTGTTCATATGTTTCACAACAATTCTCATATGTTTCACAACAATTCTCATATGTTTCACAACAATTTTTGAAACATAGTCAACAAATATTACATGCACACAACCATGTGTACACAAACAATTAATTTTGCTAAGTGCACACAATATACACACATGAATTCCACCACATCTTTACAACCCCTTTTCTAAGCAAACAAAGCCACTGTCCTCATCAAAAATTATCCTCATACAAAAAACAAAATCTCATATTACAAGTATATAAAAAAACAACGTTCGACGACACATTAAATTGGACGAATGCATGACCAAGTATACCTTTTTCAGAACACAAATCATCTGCCAAAGTTGCAACTACAAGGACCATCTCATCACCTCTGTTGCGAGATATAGTATGCATGTGCGATGTCATCACGGACAACATTCATGTTTATGTCGTCCTCAGATTCATCTGCCTCATGGCTACTTTCTGGTTCCTCAGCATCGGTGTCCAGGCTGCCAACAGTTCCAAGAAATGCAGATATTTCCAAGTCCATATCGTCATCATCATGGTCAATAATATAATTATGCAACGCACAACATGCAAGAATGATGTCGGATTGCATACTTTCCTTATAGCTTGGAATAGCCTGGAGTATTCTCCACTTCATCTTCAACATCCCAAAGCATTGCTCAATGACGGACCTCAGCGAGGAATGCGCTTTGTTAAACAGCTCCTTTTCACCAGATGGAGCCGGTCCACGTCTCCACTGCTGTTGATGGTACTTGAACCCCTTGTACGGTGATAGGTACCCCGGGCGGTTAGGATACCCCGCATCAACCAGGTAAAACTTACCTGCAAGTATATATCATCAACCACATCAATGTACTTCACAACTTCATTACCTGCCTGATGGAGTCAATGACAGCAACAGAATGTGTGCACATGGATGATAAAAACAAATGTCTATGTAAGGGGCTATTCTTTTGGTTGTCAGGAGTTTATAAGAAAGTAGTCAAAAGACAGATTTTATTCCCATTTTTGCATCATCTGTATTGTTCAGTTCCAGTAGAAGCAAATGTGAAGCAAACACTAAACAATAGCAGCTGAGTGAGCACAGTGCTAATTAGTCTTCCGGCTCAGCTATCTACATATTACTTGCAGTATACAAAACTGAGGGAACATATCTAAGATATGTTTTCTTCAACCATGTAGCTGCTAAAGCGATAACCAGCAGCATAACTCTTTCCTTTCGTATGGTACACATTCAGATAAGGTATATGCAATTGCCAATTTATCAATAATCAGACTTTAGTTTGTTAGCAGGCAAAAGCAAGCACTAAAATGCTCTAGCTCTCACATGACATCAGTACATCACAGGACAAGAGTAAATGCAGTGCAGTTCATAAGTAAAAGAATGGAAAAATTATAAATGATTAATAAGCTACAGCTTGCTGTGCATTAGTGTGGTGTGATTGGATTATGAGCTCACTGGAGCATCTAATTTATCAGTCATAGCAAGTCCATTTCATATGCAGAAAGTGGTGCATGGAAAGGATCCAACTGCAGCTTGTGGTATCAATGCCACTGAACCACTGCATAACATATTATATTAGTGCGTTAGTAACAGATGAGCACAACTAAAAATCAAAGGTGACAAAGGAGCAACTATGTAACCTTTGTCTCAAAACTAATGTTCACTTGTGGATCCCATAACCAGCTATCAGCAGCCAAAAAAATACGGGCCTTTTCCTATGGGCTTCTGCGCGGTAGTACCAGAACAAGAGAATGTGCATACGAATGGGTAAACTGATGGGGTCAATTACAGCAACATAATGCTTTCTTATGCAGGCCACCTCATTTAACCATTATAAGTGCATGCAGCAATGATAAAAGCTAACAGAAAAACAGCATGGCAATGGACTATTTTGTAACTAAATTTCCTCACTCTTTTCCCTGTAATTTCTCAACCTAACAATTTAGCTGCAGCTGCAACCTCTAAACAAGCAAACCATATGTTTCAAGCTCCAATCCATGAAGACAACACTACAGGTGGATCCTGAATAATGAATCCAAGTTGTGATTATGCAAAATTAGCATGTTGTTTAAATCCACTTTCTTGTTGTATTTAATTCCAGGACCTGAAACAATTACGACACCACGTAAAAGAAAGGCTACAGCAGCTTACTGTTTGTTTGACTCCGACAAAGATTAGAGAGTGGACAGCAACTTTCACACCAAGAAGAGCGTTGTTCTTAACAACTAACAAGGGCAATATCTGAGTGTTGTTAAAGAAAACTTCTTCAACCAAAGGAAACTAAAAATGGCACAAAATTCAGAACGACATTTGGTTTTTCCCTACAGAATCCAATACGATGTTATGTAACTCATAATCGCAATTTGGAAGCCCTTTCATTAAAATAAAATAAGAACTGTTGAATATAGCAACTACCCGAGCAACTAAAAATTGTAGGAACATGGATTATGATACTCAAAATGACTACTGACTACTGCAGCCTGCAAAGGAAGAGCAAATTGAACAAAACCCTATGAAGGAAAACCCACAAGATCACTTGGAACAGAATGAAATGAAGGCAGACGGTATATATGTGAAATCATTTTGTTAACTAACATATATATACTCACACTTCATGTTTGTGTAGCTGACAGGCAACAATCGTACTCAAGGCATTAATATTCTTAGAAAAGAATATTTTTAGCAATAGGGAAAGCAGTGGCTTATATAAGGTTAGGGATACAGGTGGGGGACTGAACCACACATTAGGTATAGAGATCTCAGATCTGTAGGAACTACGGAAACAACAAAAGAAGACCATGATACACATCAATAAATCTGATTGTAGTGGGGATGCTGATTAGTACTCCATAGTTAAACAAATATGCATTAACACATACATGGCAAAACTTAAATTGAGTGTATGTCTAGGAATTCATAAATTGCAATTATAGCATCCTGACAACAAGGTGACATAGAAGTAGTCCACTCATAATCCAATGGTAAAAGGTACAGGACATCAATTTCGAAAGAAAGTGTATATATATATAGGACATGAACACAGTATTTCATCATTTGTGCTAACCAATTGTCATTGCACTGAAATCATTATGAGTAAAGCCAATGTGACTGAACATGAACACTGAATTCTCTGAAGCTTACAGAAGCTTATAATCCCACGTTTACAAAATTCAGATAACAGCAATTATGTATTGATCTAAAATTCAGATAACAGCAATTATGTATTGATCTAAAATTCAGAACACTGAATTCATTTTGTTAACTAACATATAGGCCATGAAGCTTATAAACACTACCAGGTTTACAAAATTCATATAACAGCAATTATGTATTGATCTAAAATTCCATAGAATCTTAGCACTATCAGGTTTCACAAATTCAAAGAGCAGCTGCTTTTTGCTACTCTCCAGTCATCCAAATCTATGGTACTTCAACATGACACAATGTATGGTATAGCAGGAACAAATAATTTGAGCTTCTATGTAAAGAGGCAATTCAAAGATCAATGTGTTACCTGTGGGAGGATGGGGAAAGTCGGACTGATACTTCTCCATGGCAGCCTGAAGGACAGTCCAATCATGAGCCGATCCAGGAACCCCCGCAGCAACAAAAGTGAAGCGACGATCAAAGTCACAAATGGCCAGAACATTTTGACTTTTATCATTCTTCCTGTTGATGTACTGCCCCACTTTTTCAAATGGAACCACAACTTTGACATGTGTGCCATCTAGTGCCCCAATTGCATTGTTGAAGAAGGGAGCAGCCCTATGGTTGGCGACCTTGGGGTGGACTGAACTGAATGTCCGGTCCTTGGGTGCAATTATGTCTTTGGCAAGCTTGGTCACACATGACAACACATGATTGAATTTGCGACTAATAGTCCCCATGGACCTTTCAAACCTACTGTCAGCCTGCCGAACTGATTCTGAGGGTCCGACCATGTACAAGAAAATTGCTAATGCCTCTCTAGAAGAGCACTTAATTGTTCCCTTCAACCCATATTTGCTAACCAGCTCCTCATGCAAGGACTCGAACACATGAGCACGCATCCTAAACAAGTTGTAGCAATGTGTAGGACTACGTAATGTCCTCTCCACAAATTCAGCCCCAGTTTCCTTAATTTCCCTGACATGTCTGTGCATATAATCTTCATACATACCTCGCATGACGGCCTTCTTCAACAGTTTCAGTCCTCGCCTCGAATCCTCACTAAGTTCCTTGATGGCCTGCACGATGTCAGGTTCTTCGTCGCCATAACCATCGTGCAACTCCTTGTACAGCTCCTCATAGTGTACCTCACTTGAGTCATCATCACTTGACCAATCTAAATCGCCATCGCTGCTGCTGCCCTCAACTTTGCCACCCACGCTGCCCTCGCTGCCTTGTTCTTCGTCAACTTGGCCACCAACGCTGCCCTCGCTGACTTGTTCTCCTACAATTGCATCATTGTCTCCAGTACTAGATTCCTGAAAACAACAAACACATAGATAATCAGCTGAGCAATAAGGCATATACTAAGTTAAGACATCACCATACATACATAACCATAATTAACAAAATGTGCATTAAATGCAAGGCAGCCGATGAATAATGCAAATACTAAGTTCAGACATCACAATACCTATGCAAATACTAAGGTCAGACATCACAATACATATTACCCTAACCAAGGACAGCAAGGTTCATGGATATACACACAGTACACATCAATACTTAAGTAATTAGAGCTGGTCCTACATCAACCCATACGGCCATAATTATTTAGTCCCCCACTACGAAACTACTGGATCCTATCCCTAGTAAACTGCCTAGTCACTCTCATGGTCCTCCTCATTCCCCTGCTGCTGCCTGTGGTACTCCTCATGCTGCTGCTGGCTGTGGTAAGGTGCAGGCTGCTCCTGGCTGTGGTAAGGTGCAGGCTGCTGCTGCCAACTGTGGTGCTGCCTCAGGTAGTGGTCGAAGTGCTTCTGCTCCCTCTGGAACTTGGTGAAAGCTTTTGTGATCCACTCCCTTTGTTCCTGACGTGTCTCACACATCAGGAACGCAGTCTGGCGTTCATTGTTCTTCGCCAAATGGTCAATGAAGAACATGAACTCATCGCTGCTACTACCGTACCCAGCTTCTTTGGCTAGGTGCAAGCAACGCTCGTACTTCTGGTTTTCCGCTTCTTTTTTCTCTCTGAGTGTTGTAGTCAATTTCAAAATTGTATCGTTGTTGTCCTTTGTATGACCTTTAATGTGTTGCAGTATGCCTCCCCAAAAACTTCTCCTTGCCTTTGGCTGCAATGAACTTGGAGATGACCTAGGGTTAACTGGTGGCTTTGAAGGGCTGTCAGCTGTAGATTTGTTAGCCCCACTCCGTCCCCTCTTGCGGCTACCAGATGTTGTACCAGTACGAGTGCTGTCACCCCCAGGGGTGTCATCCGACGCCACGTTCTCATTGCTTGAGTCCTTAGCAGATGCTTTCATCAAGGCCTCTATATCGAAGTGGCAGTCCTTGAACATTTCATGCAGCATGTCATGCCAAGGGGCCCCATACAACTTCAGTCGCTCCGCCTCCGCACCCAAATTTAACTGTTCGACATCAAAAGAGTAATTACGTCAACAAACCGAAACACACTGTATGGCACTGCAATGTAGGAAAAATGAACCTGAGGAGTGGCTTGCAAGCGTTTACCTTTTTTATTCTTGCCCATGTAGGCGCGGAGGCAACATATCCACCTGTAGGTGTTCTGCCAACCCCTGATGAATTTTGCAATATTTTCAGAGCTTTATGCACATTCCTCATCTGGCGCACACGTGCATCAAGCTGCCCCTTCTTCCAGGGCATGCCCGTGTTTGCTTGGAATGCAGCAACCAATTTTGGCCATCCTAAGGAAGTCATATGACCCTTGTCGCAATAGGCATCGCGAAGCTCCAGCCAGCAATGACATAACGCTTCTGACAACTTATCGGTCCATTTCGCTCTAAAGCCCTCCTACTCAGACAAAACAGATGAGTGACAAATGCACACATGAGCAACTTTGTGTGTTAGTTGATGTTGTTGGAGGAAGTTGGTACTATGGCATTAATGTTAAGACAAAGCAATGACAAGGTACTCATCAGGACAGTCCATACAATGATGCAAGGTCACATATAAATTCCATACAATGATGCAATTCCATATCAGGACAGGCCTAGCCCCCAATGCTTTGATCAGCTCTGCAGATTATCGGTTATAAGTGGTGCACCTAAGTTTGTTTGTGCCACTATCCAGAAATTGAAACCTAAATTCAGAAATCTGGTTCTGGTGATTTGTTAATGATCCACTGCTTCCATTTATTTTCTTTAGTAAGCAAGAAGAACCACCTAGTCCTATTGTCGTGGCGGTGATCCAAACAGGAGTGCAGATAGGAACCTATGCCTTTGTTTGAGTGCAATGCTGTCATCACTCCTACCCCACTAGTAAGAAAAACAAGCACATGAGTGGAAGACAAACTAGACACTTTAAAAGAGAAAAAGTTCCAATTTATACCCCTCTAAAGATCGTTAAAGTTCGATATATACAACTACTGGAGGAAAGTAATAGGTTTTTATGTCACTTTAACATAGATTATTGCTCTCTTTTTCATGCTGTTATCCTAGTAACGTGCCACGTGCTTATTTATGCAAGGAGCACAAGAGAAGCTGCAGTATGCTACCAACAAATGGAACTTAATTTGTTCACACATAACATGTATGTCTGGTTTCATCAAATGAGTATATGAGGTACATCGAGATTAATGATCATATATTTGCAGCATTTGCAGTGCCACTGATCACAGATATGCCGCTGAAGACAAAGCAAGATCAAAGTGGAAGTGTGCTCACCGAAGGCATGATGTTGGCTTCACCAACTGACGGCATGGAGTGGTCGCTGCTAGCTGTCTCCGCGTCTAGAAACCCTGGCTGCTGCAAGGCCTGGGGGGTTCTGCGACCCCTTGTACGACGAGGAGCAGCGGATGACATCTCTTCATCGCCCATTGTCGCCGGATGCAATGAGGGAGAGGCATGTAACACGTTAACAGGGCCACCATGGCTACTGCCCTCGCCATAATGTCCTGCAAGTTATGATTTAAACATAATAAAATTCAAGAAAACTAAGTGTCAGTTGCATTCAAACTAACTTTTGAATTCATCAAAAATTATGGTACATCAACATAAACATTATGGTGCAGCAGCAACAACAATATGAACAGATATGGAGGGCACTCACCGTAGGTGCGAAGCATTGGAGGAAGCTGATTCGGCGGAAGGGGGGCAAAGGGGCCCCCTCCGAAGCCTGGCATCGAAGAGGTAGAATGCCTTGCTGGATCAGGCCAATAAGCCTGAAAATGTATTACCGAGTTAGAGAATTGCTGTTAGACGGAACAATGGGGGTGGTTACAGGACATGCTTGGCCAAAACACCGAATGGGTCTCATATATGGGTTGGATCTGTTGGAGACAGCCTTATAAGACCAAACCTAACCATCTTACAACTTAAAGAACATTATGTCCTCATAAGAGAGAAATGTTGAAGTCTTAGAACATAAGAGTCCAATTATTGTTGCATATCAATTTGCAGCAAAATTTCAACCCTTCTTGATTCCTAAGATAAACATATCACATCAGAAGCTCACAATGCATTTGATGACATTACATTCAGCTACCTGTAACATTTACTATCACAACTTCCAATTTCAATTCAGCAAAAAGTATGGTACATTAAATTTTGAAAGGTTAAAAACATCTTTCCTTAACTGCAGGATCTGTGAAGATGCAGCTGACTCCTCTATCTGGGATAGATTTATCTAATGTGTCACAAATGAGGACTTTGCTACATCAGAGTCTCTACAAAATATTATCCTCCATGTATAACTGTTTAAAAGATCCAATTAGGTGAACCATGGTTGACTTGTGGATAGCTCATCCTGGGTCAAGTAGGCAAAACTAGTGAGTAGATCAACTGAGATTTGAGTCTGATTTTTGGATAGCTTCAGTAAGAAAAGCAAAGTGGAATGCCATATGTTCCCTATTTGTCCATTATAAAATGGAAAGGACCGAAATATTTGCAAGCACCATTTCAGATGATCAATCTTATATTTCAGCATAACATCAGGGGAGAGCCCTACTGATTTGTTATTAATAGAGGTAATATAAACGGCTCTCAAAACCCTAAAAGACCGAACATATGAACACAGAGGCGGAAACAAACAGAAATGTGTAAAGACATGAAAAAAACAGCAATGAGTAACAATTACCTGAGCCGATGGTCCGCCGTAACCGGAGTAGCCATGGAACGGCCCGGCAATGCCTCCGTGTGGCGCTGCTACGCTCGAGGTTGCAATGGGGTTGTTCAAGTCCAACCCGGGTAACCCATGCCCCGTCCCTTGGCTGCCGGTGGTGTCCAGCCGAGGGGGTGAAAACGGCGGTGGCGCGGGGTAGTAGCCGGAGCCAAATCGGCGGTCCGGCTGGGAGTAAGGCTCGAAGGGGTCCTCACCTCCTCCTGACATCTTGCGGCCGGTGCGCAGCTGTGGTGCGGCAGGAGTGGCACAGAAGGAAGGAGACGCCGTCGGCGCCGCAACAGGGAGAGGCCCGACGCTCGCGGGATTGAAGGAGCGGTGCCAACCACGGCTTCCTGGGCGAGTCAACGAGGCTGGTGGGGGAGGGGACGGCCGAAGAGGGCGCGCCGACGGTGCGGGT
>CM014276.1:52186861-52199855 GCA_004135705.1 Alloteropsis semialata | reverse complement strand
ATATATATATATATACGTTCCCACATGACCACATGATTGGTTTATGAGTTATTTTTTTAATGGCGACAAAGTGGATCATATTAATGATCTGTTCCCTTTTGTGCCAGATTATTACGTAAAACTTTTACACAACAAATATAATAAACGAGGTACAAAATTAGCATATTTATGTAAAATTTTATATAAAAGATTTAATGATAAACTTTTATGATAAACTTTTACGATAAACTTTTATAATAAACTTTTACATTGTAAACTTTTATATAAAATTTTACATTACGAATATGACTTAGCAGCAGTACTATCAGTATTTTTAATCTAAAATTTTTATATTATTAAATTTACATTGAGAAAATATGGTGTTTTGCATGTCTTAAAAAATTATTTTTCTTCGGCTTTGGTCCCTCTGCCATAGAAGGCCAAATTGGTTAGTGTTCAGGGTTATTGGGGGGCGACTCCGTCCTATCGGGTTCAGAAAGATGTTTGGGATTTAGGGAAGCCATGTACTCCTGCCATAGAAGGCTAAATTGTTTCGGTTTTGGTCCTCCTGCCATAGAATTCTAAACTGGTTAGTGTTCAGACTAATTGGGGGGCGACTCCGTCCTATCGGGTGCAGAAGGATGTTTGTGTTTGGGGTGGCTATGTATCCCCTGCCATAAAAGGCTAAATTGATTCGGTTTCAGTCCCCTAGTGTTCAAGTGTATTTGGTGTGGGGGGGGGGCAACTCCGTCCCATCAGGTGCAGAAGGATGTTTGAGTTTGGGGCGGCTATGTATCCCCTGATATAGAAGGCTAAATTGTTTCGACATCGATCCCCTGCAATAGAAAGTTGAACTGATTAGGGTTCAGGGTTGTTGGAGGTGACTCCGTCCTATCGGGTTTAGAAGGATGTTTGGGTTTGGGGCGGCTATGTATCCCCTGCCATAGAAGGCTAAACTGATTCGAATTCGGTCCCCCTGCCACAGAAGGCTGAACTGGTTAGTGTTCAGGGTTATTGAGGGTCAGCTCCGTCCTATCAGGTGCAGAAGGATGTTTGGGTTTGGAACGACCATGTATCCCCTTTCATAGAAGCCTAAATTGTTTCGGTTTCAGTCCCCCTGCCATACAAAAGTTTCACTTAGAGCATAAAAGTTGTTTTTGAAAGTTTGCTATAAAACTTATGGATGAAAACTTTTTATTACATATTTGTAGAAAGACTTTGTATTAAAACTTATCTGTAGTGCAAAAAACATATGTATTACGTAGTTGTAGAAAACTTTTGTATTCAAACTTACGTGAAATTCGAAAAACTTGTGTAAATAAATTTTTCAGTAATTTTTTCTTTTATTTGTATTGTATTTTAGTTTTGAAAGTTACTTTTATTTTTTCTCCACCTTTTTCTTCTCCCTCCTTTTCCCATCCCGAATAATTTAGTTTCGTAAATAGAGAACCCAGAAACTAGCGCGAGAAAAAAAAATAAACGCGCGAAAAGAAAATGAGACTTCGTGCGTTGCGTGAAAAAAAAACAGACGGTCGTGCGAAAAGGAAATGATTACGTCTGGAAATTTGTCGGGAGATCGACCGGAGGCTGGCGTCCCACCGGGCGCCCGTAGACTAGAATCGCCGTCCGACTCCGACCCTCGGTGAACCGGCACGGAGATCCGCGCGTGCCCACGGCTCGCCCAACATTCCGCGCCCGATGCAGGCAGTCAAAAAAAAAAAAATTCCCCAGCCGCCCGCAGGAGACCATGTGGTGTGGCAGGCAGTGCGACGACCCAGCATCTGGCTCGATCCGCACGATCACGACCCAGCCTCCACCAGACCACCACTCCTCTGCGCTGCGCCGATCGATCGGTGGCGATCCGTTCCGATAGGCGATAGCAAAAGCCTCTGTCCTCCTGAACCCCCTCTGATCTGTCCCGTCCGGATGCCTGGCTCGGGGCCTCTTTGGACGGTGGTACTGCGGCGGAGTAAGCTCGTGAGCGCACGCGGCGCTGTTAAAACCTGCCCCGGGCCTGACCGGACGTGGAAAAGCTCCGTCCGATCGGACGGTCACGAGTTATATACTCCACCGTCCACGCTGCGCCTGCACTTTGCCCGCATCGGCATCGCAATTTGCAGACCCACACAAACCAAAGCTGCCTGCACCACAAAACAAGAGCGCCGAGAGATCGCGCCGCAGCAGTTCAGGACAGCTAGCCTCGGCAGGCTAGCTGTGGCCGCGATGGGCGCGGTGGTGGTCGCCGTCGAGGCCGCGGTGGCGAGCGGCGCCTGCAGGAGCAGGTCGTCGTCGTCGTACCTGGTGAGGAGCCTCTACTGGAGGCTCCGCGCGGGGCT
The DNA here is from genome assembly GCA_004135705.1 of Alloteropsis semialata. Taxonomy (NCBI): domain Eukaryota; kingdom Viridiplantae; phylum Streptophyta; class Magnoliopsida; order Poales; family Poaceae; genus Alloteropsis; species Alloteropsis semialata. Next base: position 52,197,540 of record CM014276.1, on the reverse strand, counting down.
GCGGAGGCTCCACTCGGAGCGGGCGGGCAGGTGGCGCAGGGGCAGCCGGAGCCGGAGCCGGTTCAGCTTCCACTACGACGCCCTCAGCTACGCGCTCAACTTCGACGACGGCCAGGCCTCCGCCGACTTCGTGCGGTGACTCATGGCTGACCTTGCGCCGGACGGCCGGACTAGTTACTGGCTGCTCGGGTACGTTGTACGCTTGTAGCTTTAGCGGTGTTGAATTTCTTAGCCAAAAACCAATCAAGCAATGGAGTTGTGTCGCCGGTTCTAGCTAGCTGCTTGATAGGCCTTTCTATTGCTCGAGTAGACGATGTGAATTCATCTGATTCTTGTAACTTCTGTTGCGCCGTGCTGTATCTATATTATAGCTGGTCTGGTCATTTCATTGCTTTAATTTGTGCTAAGATGCACATCAGCACATGACAGAACTGACAGAACTAGAGAACACGCTGAGCTTATACAAAGGCCTATCGTTCGAACAGGATGCTGAAAGCAACAACTTCGGATTACAAGGAGAGGAACTTCAGATTACAAGGAGAGAATTTGACTAGCTCGCTGCACGATCAGTACTCTTGAGATAGCAGCGAGTTCCAGCGAAAGAGACAAGTTGAGACTGAATACTGGAGACTTAGGCCCTGTTTAGTTCAGGGTGAAATTTTCTTTCACCCTGAAACTTCACTGTTCATCAAAGGGAATCTTACATGCATGAAGTATTAAACGTGTGTTAATGACAAAACCCATTTCATAATCTCCGGTAACTTTGCGAGACGAATCTAATGAGTTTAATTTCGCCATGATTAGACAACGTCGCGCTACAGTAAACAATCTCTAATGACGGATTAATTAGGTTTAATAGATTTGTCTCGCGATTTTCTGTCCATCCGTGTATTTAGTTTTATAATTAGATCATGTTTAGTCCTTCTAATCTTCAATTTAGAATTGAAAACTTTCTTTCCAATTTAAACAGGCCCTTGGACTCTGATCAACCCCTCCTCCATCGGCTTCTTTGAACAGTCGTCGTTTCAAGTGTCATCCGTCTGAAAACATTTCCGCACACAGTGCCTGATTCGCTTTCGTGGGAAACGAAAACGACAGCGCAGAACAGATGTACCGGCGAGTTCTTCCATCTTCGGATGAGCTCATGCCTTCGCACCCTTGTCAAAGGTGACGACCGCGACGCGAATCGTCATCTCTTCGGGGCGCGGGCAAAGCTTTCGCTGAAACTGGGGAATTCCATCCCACAAAAGTGAAAGCTCCCCTCACTTGTCCCCATTCCTCGGTAATTTTTTTTTTTACTTTCGCCTTTACTTTTTGCAACACGTTCTGTCTGGCGAGAAGCGCAAGCCCGTCATTTTCATCTTCTCGTCTGAAATTCTTCTCTGAGGTCTGTTGAGCATTCATTCAGACAAAGGTAACACTGAAGTTGACAGGCAATTGTTCAGAATATCAACAGTGGTGACATTGGGTGACGGAAGAAAAACAAAATTCTGGCAGGATGCATGGCTCAACGGCAAGGCTCCAAGAGACTTAGCTCCAGATTTATACAAACTTGCATGGAGGAAAAAGAGAAATGTGGGGGAGGAACTGCAACATATGAGCTGGACCAGAGGGCTTTGGAGGATGACAAATGTGGAGGAGATGTTTCAATTCGTTACACTTTGGCATGCAGTGGAAGGCACTGTCCTAACTGATACCGAGGACACCATTGCCTGGCGATGGACCACGGATGGAATATACTCTGCCAAGACCGCATACAATGTGCAATTCTTGGGATCTTATTCCACTTTCCAAGGGGCGACTATCTGGAAAGCTGATGCTGAGGGGAAACACAAATTCTTTGCATGGCTCCTCATCCAATCTAAAATACTCACTGCTGATAAGTTGCAGACAAGGGCGTGGCCGTGCAACCCGGTGTGCTCTCTATGTGACCAAGCACCAGAAACTGCTGAACATCTATGCCTGCATTGCCCGTTTGCAAGAGAAGTTTGGGAGAAGATGAGAGCTTGGACAGCTGACCTGGTGGCGGTGCCGGAGCAAAACACTCAGATATCAGTTTGGTGGTCAAGATCTTTGCAAGGCCTACCGAAGCAGCAGAGAAGATTGAAGGCTACAGTGATGATGTACACTGCATGGAACATTTGGAAGGAACGGAATCGAAGGGTGTTTGAACAGCAATCAACAAGTGCACCGGCTGTGTTCAAACTGATCAAGGAGGAGATGGACCTCAGGGTCAGAGCGTGTGGGAGTCCAGTGCTAGTTTAGATTATGTTACTACCATTGAGCTTGTATGAGTCCTTTTATTTTTATGTAATCACAAACTTATGTATGATCTGCATGCTTCCCTACCTTAAATGACATGGCAGTGCTCCTGCCTTATTTCAAAAAAAAAAGGTAACATGATGCATCATAGTATGTTCCTGTTACCTACCGATTACAGTGAACTGTACAGAACAACAAAATACTCATGAATGTTCACCGTTCGTTTTCCTTTTTCGTCATTTGAAAATGGCGAAGAGTGTTTGCTAATTAAGCGAGCACAAAAAGGAAAAAACTAATGTCGAAGAGTATTTGCTAATTAAGCGAGCACAAAAAAACTAATGGAGATGCGGGGGATCGAACCCCGTGCCTCTCGCATGCAAAGCGAGCGCTCTACCATTTGAGCTACATCCCCTTAATATCTGCATTAGTCTACTATTACCTTCATAAAACCATTTAGTACGGCCCATAACACGAACCATAGATGGACCTAGTCATGGGTGCTTTGTCGATTAAGATATGGGCCGAAAATGTTTCCAGCTTCCTTTTGCCAAATGATCGGCCATTGAAATCTTTCTGTTCCAACATCTAAACAGCTCTCCTAAGTTTTTTAGGGGGTGTTCAATTCCTCCAAAAAAATTTTCACCAAAATTTTTCTCAAAGGAATCTTACATGCATGGAGTAGTAAACGTGTGTTAATGACAAAACCCATTCCATAACCCCCAGGTAACTTTTCGAGACGAATCTAATGAGTCTAATTAGGCCATGATTTGCAACAGTGATGCTACAGTAACCATCCGCTAAACATCCACTAATTATGGATTAATTACCATCATTAGATTCGTCTCGCGATTTCCAGACGAGATCTATAATTAGTTTTATTATTAGTCTACATTTAGTACTCCTAAATGATAAGATTCTCTTACAAAATTTTTCACCAAAATTTTTTCACCCAATTGAACACCTTAGATGAAAACTCCAAAGCTTTGGAAAAAAAAAACTCCGAAGTCCAGTTCCTAGTCAATAACTACCATCGGCATTTGTCAGACCCATCGACTGTTTTAGAAATGAAACCACGCTTCATTTTATCTAAATTCTCTCCGCAATTAGTTGTTATAGGCTGATAAGAATTTAGGAGTAATAATGTCACCTAGCTAATCGCGGTTTTGTAAAAGACAAATTTAGTGGCTAGCACAAGAAGTGAGAAACTGATAATAGTTTAATCAAAAGGTGGCTGCTTATATGATATTGGCATGTTTACCTTAGAACTGGCGAAGGAGACAGACGGCAATGAGGCTAGATAGCAGTATAGCACGATCAAGGGCTGTTCATTTACCTGACGAATCATGTTGCGGAGGAGGTGCTCCAGCAGAGCAGAGGGCTGGATGCACATAAATCCGATTATGTACTGGAAGGAACTAGGAAGCAGAGCATCCTTCTTCAGGCTACGAGACGGTCCATGGCATGGCGCTGTGACATCTCGTGATAGCGGGGCGGGCGTTCGCCGGTAGCGAAGCCCCGACATTGATCTCAACCGCTCTCGCCTGTACTTGATACGGGCCTGCAGACTGCAGTACAGGCGAGAGAGGAGAGCATCTCAAACGGCAAGACCAATTTGCCGGCGCGGTGGCTGCCGATCACATCGCATACCGGCAGACGGAACACCGCCTGCTTCTGTCCTCACGCTAAGTCGCCGTCTCGCCGGCCGAGGAGGCAGGGAGGCGCACGCCTCTTGGAACGGGCCCAAACGGAAAGCCAACCCACCCCAAATCCCCAATCATCAAATTGATGGCCTGGAACCTCAAATCAACTCAACAAATCACAATATGTGATCTGCAACCTTTGACATCATTCAAGCCTTGCAGAGTATAATAGTCAATTAGCAAGGATCCATGTAATGAATGTAAAAACCAGTTTACACAACACAGATTCATCCGCTTCATGTAAAAATGGGGTGTGCAAGATTATACAGTGTGTGGAAGATTATACAGCAAAATCGCTCGGTGGCACCCATTTGGTGCAGCTGGCAGACAAGGCTCATCTTTTTCGATCTTATTGCAGCAAAACCATGAGGGAAGCTTTGCTAAAAGTAACAACAACAACCAGCAGTTCCTTCTAAAGAAGAATGTTTACAACCGGATTCAGTACTTGTTTCGCCACGCGTACCAGTTAAGCTTCAGCTGATACCACAGGGGACAGACCCCATGGACTCCCCTTGACAACCGTGAATCAAAGACATTGAACTCGCATCTTCGCAGGGAATCCAGGAGGACCTGGGCCGGCACGGCTGGAAGGAGCACCGGGATCGCCTCTCTTGGCACAGACGAGGCCAGCTCTCGTGCCTTGTGCAGGTGGGCCTCCGCAACAGATGCAACCTTGAAAACTGCATCAGGCAGCCTGTCGTCCATCCTGACCTCCACTCGTCCACCGTCCTGTGTGAGCAGACCGCACCCCTCAGCCACACTAGCTGGGATATATGGTACTGTCCCTTGCTTATTTACATGGTGAGGCAGCTCCTTGCTTGTTTACAGAAGTCCACTGGCTTTGCCGATGTGCGAGGCAGCGTGATCAGCGACAGTGGACTGTGTCCCACCAGCCTGCAGGGTCATGTAAAGGATGGTGGACTGGGTGTCTTCAGCATACCTCTCCAACTCAGCACTTGTCTCAGGGATGGCACCCTCGACGGTCCTCTTGAGCCAGTGCTTGCTAACCCTGTGGTCGGAAACAACCAAAGAGAGTGCCTGGGCAACGGGGTGCTCAATCGGCTTGTTGGCAAAGACCTTGTCGATCACGTCCTTCCACCCGAGTAGGCGCATGAGGCCAGTCTTAGGATCTGACACGACCCCCATGGCTTTTGCTGTTTCAACATTGAAGGCCCGGAAGGTGAAGGCAGCCTTGCGCATGGCTGGAGGCAGGTGGAGAAGGCACAGATAGTGGTGGTAGTCATAGCTGCGGACTTGCCTAACGCAGTATGAGAGAGCTGCTTGTAGGCTACTGCCTGATGCAGGTTTGGCGCTCATGAATCCTGCCTGTATCGGGTGTGAATAAGTTCCTACAGGATACTGAAGAGGAAAAATGCACACAATTAAATAATGTATAGAGCAGCTAAAGATTAGTAAACAGATTAAGGCATGCTAAGTCGCTGATGAAGGAAATTAACAGGTAACATGAGTTTTTGACTCAAGAAGAGAAATTTCTGGTCCAGTTTCAAGGGTTAATATTAAACATGTGAACTTCTGAATTTACAACCAAATGAAGCATGGCAAGGCCGCAGGATATTTGCAATTGATTTGAAGCTGAATAACATGTGATGCAAAATAGAGGAGGTAAGAACAATTGGACATACAAATGTGGAAACTGACATACTCAGTGGGGAGATATATGGAAACAGAGATGGAAAAACTAGCCGCAGTTTTGTTTTGGGAAAATTGGATCTGTACCACAGGCAATGGCGCCACCCACAAGCCGCCCTCCACTCCGCCATTCTCTAACTGAGGAAGCCACTCACCCCCTCCGTCAACCCTTCACACCAATTGTCATCCGCCGCTCATTATGCCGCCTCACCTCGCCACCCATGATCCGCCGCTGTTCCTAGTTCCTACTGCCGCCGCCACAAGACGATCCTCTTAGCCAGCCGGCCATGGAACCCTCCCCTGACGACCCTGAACCGAAAACACTAACCTAGCCCACTGTGCCTCAATCCGAGAGAGGAATGAGGAGCAGAACCACCCCCACCTCGTCGCTGGCCGTCTACCACTACCCGCCAGAGCTGGAATAGCACGACTCCAACAGAACTCTCATCCCCCGACGGATGAGGCCTCTCTCCCCGACTGGGAGCAGCAACGCCGTGGCCGCATCTCCCGGAACCCCGGAGGACCGGAGCAGCAGTAGCACGTACCTCATGGATCCGGCGGCGCCGCCTGCTGCCCACGTCTCTGTGCCGCTGCCGCTCGCGGCTCCGCGTCTCGTGCGTGTGTTTTGGGCTGTGTTTTGGGCTGGGTGGGGAGGCCTGGAGGGTGTGTGCGTGTGTTTTGGGCTGAGTGGGGGGAGGCCTGGAGGGTGTGCGCGTGTGTTTTGGGTTGGGTGGGGAGGCATGGAGGGTATGTGCGTGAGTTTCTTTTTTTTACGATTTTCTTTTTCTACCGAGAGTTATCATTTAACGCGGATGCTAGGAGGAGCAATGTTTCAGTGCTAGTTTCTAGAACTGAATCTTTCAATGGTATTTTTTTTAGAACTTACATATTTTTAATGGTACAACGACTATCGCAAAACCAAAAATGCATTGTATAGTACCAGTAACTAATATAAATTGATTCATACTCTCTTTGTATCCAAATATTTGTCGTTATTGACTTTATTACGATTTGACTACTTGTCTTATTCAAAATATTATATGTATTATCATTTATTTTATTTATAATTTGATTTATCATTATATATATTAAGTGTCCCTTATCTTTTTGCATATTTGTATAAATTTTTTGAATAAGGCAAAACATCAAACATTTTAGAAAGTCAACGGCAACAATATTCATAGAGAGTACATGTTAATTGTTAGCGGTCGAACTAAAAACGATTCAGCATTGGAATTTTAGACTGTGATACATTATGAACAGGGAGGGTGCAACTTATATAACAGGGGAAATGAAAAAGAAATGAAATGGAAAATGTGCCACCCACGAATTAAAACTCGTTGGCCTTTAGATAGGCCGGCATTCAAGGCTTCTTTGGTTGCCGTCCTGGAGAAGCTGCCTGTGCCAGGCAGCTGATCCAGGCGCTCGATTTGCTGAGCCTGGGGCCAAGATCGCTGCCTGGCGACAGCTGCCTGAGCCAGGACCGCATCCAAACAACCCCTCAGGCCCAACAATGCAGATTCGGCCTTCAGTGATGGATGTATTTTGTTTGCTTCTGCCCACTTTATTTAGTCGAGAAGGCAAAGTGTCAGAAACTGACTAGGATGAAGATGAATAGTTACAAGACTTTGTACAATAGGTCAATAGCCACTTTGTACAATAGCCACATAGTTTCAGAAAAAAAAGGATGATAGATTATGATCATAAGTAATAGCTATGAAAATATATCACTAATTGTTAAAGACCATCTATACCGACTATACTGACAATTCAATATCACTACTTAGCAATACCCTTTTTTATGTATAAAATTGTATAAATATTTGTAGCAGCAAGAAAAGGAGCATCAAGTGTATGCGTACTAATGATTCGCCAACGTAAACACTTCCGACTCCATGAAAATCATGATTCGTCAGCCGCAGACCTGCACTGCCATGATCTTCCTTCCAGGAAAGAACACATCCGTCCAGAATTCCAGATTCTTCCGTGATAGTAGGACTACCTGACTCACTTAGCTAACTGATCCATGGAACGAGTTTGGAAGATCTATTATCTTAGTATTTGGCCAACAAAAGGAGCCTCCACGTTCGCTCTCAAAGACTAGAAATTTTCACGTTAATCAGAGAAAAAAAAGAAAAATTAAATTACCCACCACTGCCATTACGTAAAATTTAGCCAAAAATACCCCTTAACTATTTAAAAATTATTACCACTGCCATTACATAAAAAGGAGCCTAAAACGTCCATATATATTTAAAAAAAATCATCCACCAATGTCATTAGAAAAGTTACGTTCACTCTTAAGACATAAAAATTCCCACGTTAATCGGAGAAAAAAAATTTATAACTGTCGTTACGTAAAAATTAGCCTAAAATACCCATGTAACTATTTAAAAATTATACAAAATTGTTATTACATAAAAATAGCCTAAAACATCCCTATATCTTTATCCTTTTGAAAATCATCCAACAACGTCATAGCATAAAATTTAACCTAAAATACGTCAACACTATTTAAAATAAAAATAAAATAAAATAAAATATTTGCTTACATAAAGAAATAATTGACCAAAATACTCATGATTTATCTAAAAAGTATATACATTTTTCTTTACTATGAAATTAGTCCAGTCATGAATTATCTCATCATTGTCATTGTCACTATACAATCATAAATATAAAATTCTTTTTAGCTGCCAATCTATACCATTAACTAAAAATAACTCCAATCAAAGTTATTTCGTCAAAATAAAAATAAACTAAGATGTACATATAGAGTATACCTATAAGAGATTGAGCAATATAAAGAAAAAAAATTATGACAATGTCTGAATTATTTTGTCAATAATTTGGCTTAATGTGTAACAACCAACAAAAGGACACCGGCAAGGAAAAAATAAGTTTAGAAAAAATAAAAAAGATAGATAAATAAATATATATAGATATTTGAATTCTATATATACTAGCCGCGTTAATGTGCGGGTCATCTCTCTAGTTCGTCGTAACGGAGAGAACGATCTGCGCGATCAACGTCGTCACCGCCGATCCTCGTCCTACTTCCATCTCCATGCAGCAAAGCCGGAGAGCACCACAAGTGTCGCCGCGCCAGTGCACCGCGAGGCCCGTGACCGGTCGCCGGCCGGAACAAAATTAAGCGGGACACGGATTGGTTGGGAGCTTTCTGATGATCGCCATTACCACGCTTCCTGCGTATGCTTTGTGAGTCCAGTCGGTGCAGCACGGGATTTTCGACTTTTGTGGATTTGGAATGAGCATCGCTGTGACAGCTCGGATGGTGGCTGATTGGCCTTTGTTTTGTTTCTTTGGCTTAGTCCTGGTTTCTTTGTACTCCGAAGTGTGAGGAAGGGCCGTTTTGGTTGGAATTTTGCTGTCATGCTGGTCTTTCTAACTATCCTCGCCCATACTGTCCACGAAAAGAAACGATAAGAGTAAGCAAAACAAGTTGTTTCTTGCGACTTGTGATACTCCAAGGTATCTTCACACATACAGATACAGGATCTACTAGCTTTATAATACTCCATTTCTTAAAAGAATAATTACAACTAGGAGTAGTTAACTTTTTAATATATGGCGATCTTTCAAAAAATAATAATACATGGTGCTAAACTGCGAATTAGTTTGTCTTAGACACCATATCTATGAAAACAGAGGGAAAATCTCGGTTTGTGAATAATCTTAAGCAATTAGTACATAAATTGATCAGCCTTTTCCCAGTTATACATTTACTGGTGCTGGCGTTTTTGTGGAGACTCAGAATTTGCATGGGGACGAAACAAAATGCAGCATATGGACGAAAGTATGCTTACATTCTGAATACGATCAGATCATAGAGAGCACAAAAAAAGTGAATGAAACCAATAAAATCGCATGCTTCACGAATAAGCACGACAAACAAATGCATACATGATCCTGTCCTCCACAGAAGATTCCCCAGCCACAGGGCCAGTGGGCCACGAGTTCGTTGCTAGTTGCTACAAGCTGATTCATCGGTGACACAACGCCGCAACGTGAAACCAAACAAGGGCCTGCGCCGGGAGCGCCAGGCCGGATGCCCACGGCATCCTGATGCAGCTCCGCCTTGTCGACAATGACCAGCACCGGGAGCGCCAGGCCGGATGGCAGCGGCGCCAGGAACACCAGCGGGAACGGGTGATTCATACTCTCTTTGTATAGTACCAGTAACTAATATAAATTGATTCATACTCTCTTTGTATCCAAATATTTGTATTCATTGACTTTATTACAATTTTGACTACTCGCATTATTCAAAAAATTGTATGTATTATCATTTATTTTATTTATAATTTGATTTATCATTATATATATTTTAAGTGTAGCTTATCTTTTTGCATATTTGTATAAATTTTTTGAATAAGGCAAAACATCAAAAGTTTTAGAAAGTCAACCGCAACCAATATTTTATAGAGAGTACATGTTAATTGTTAGCGGTCGAACTAAAAACCATTCAGCATTGGAATTTTAGACTGTGATACATTACGAACAGGGAGGGAGCAACTCATATAACAGGGAAAATGAAAAAGAAATGTAATGAAAAATGTGCCACCCACGAATTAAAACTCGTTTGTCTTTAGATAGGCCGGCATTGAGGCCCAACAATGCAGATTCGGCCTTCAGTGATGGATGTATTTTGTTTGCTTCTGCCCACTTTATTTAGTCGAGAAGGCAAAGGGGGTGTTTGGTTGGGAGAGACTTATTATAAGAGCATCTCCAGTAGATTGAGAAAACGAATCATCTTTCTCTTTATTTCTGGTTAAAGGGGATTGAGGGGTAAAAATCCTTCTCCAACAGATCAATTTTCTATTCCTCTTTCCCTTTAATTTTTTCTCAATCCCCCCTTTAACTCCCCTCCTCTTCCCTTTCTAAAGGGGATTTGCTGCTCTCCCCTTTCCATTTCTCCTTTACCACTTTTCTCCTGTGCCACACGATGGATGAATCGTGGCCCTCCAACCATGGCCAAGAGGAACTCCACCCGCACCGGTGTCGCGGGCGAGCTCCGGCCGCCGCCGCCATCGGGCGAGCGCATGC
>CM014276.1:52099271-52185771 GCA_004135705.1 Alloteropsis semialata | reverse complement strand
GAGCTCCGGCCCCCGCCGCTGGGCGCGAGCAGGCCGGGCCGAGCTCCGGCCTCCTCCGTTGGACGCGCACAGGCCGAGCTCTGGCAGCCGCCGCCGCCACCAGGCGAGCGCAGGCCGAGCTCTGACCGTCGCCGCCGGGTGCGAGCAGGCTGGGCCGAGCTCTGGCAACTGCTGCCGGGCGCGAGCAGGCCGGGCCAAGCTCCGGCTGCCGCCGCTGGGGGGAGGGTCACACGCGCAGGACGAGGTCCGGCCGCCGTCGCCGTCAGGCTGCGAGGTGGCCGAGCACCATCGTCGAGCCACGCGCCGTGCTCGAGTGCCGAGCACCACCGTGCCGTGGATAAGTTGAAAAAAAAAAAAAGAAAATTTAAAGAAATCATTTAGCCAATGACAGGCGGGCCCCATGTGTCAGATGAGATGGAAAGAGGAATGGGAAAAGGGGATCTGCTGCAGCTCCTCTCCCCAATATGTTGAATTGGTGAAAGGGGATTCCCCTATATACAGAAAAAAGTGAAAGGGGAAAGGGGTTCTGTTGGAGATGCTCTAAGTCCCTTAAATAAGTCCTAAATAAGTCTCTTTTCATCCAAACACCTAGACTTATTTAGAGACTTATTATAAGTCCATAAGTCCCTCCAAAGGTGCTTACAGGGACTTATTTGGATGGTCCGCATCTCAAAACACTCCCTTTCCCGCTACTACCCTCCCTATTCTCTCTCCTCCCACTCTCTCTCCTTTGGGCAGGGTATAAAAGTCATATGAGACCATAGAGACTTATTATAAGTTCTTCAACCAAACATCCCTTTGGGTTTATTATAAGTCTGGACTTATGAGATGCTTATGGACTTATAATAAGTCCTTCCCATCCAAACAGGGAGAAAATGTCAGAAACTGACTAGGATGAAGATGAACAGTTACAAAACTTTGTCCAATAGGTCAATAGCCACATAGTTTCAGAAAAAAGGTTGTTAGATTATGATCATAAGTAATAGCTATGAAAATATACCACTAATTGTTAAAAACCATCTATACCGACTATACTGACAATTCAATATCACTAATTAGCAATCACCTTTTTTATATATAGGCCCTGTTTAGATTCGCGAAAAGGCACCAATTCAATCAAAAGGCAACGCATTGAACTACGTGTCCCCTCTCTACTTTTTCAATTCCCAATGCATCTCCAATCATTGAATTCAATCGAATTCACCCAATCTAAACAAGGCCATAATTGTATAAATATTTGTAGCAGTAAGAAGAGGTGCATGAAGTGTGTCCATACTAATGATTCGCCAACGTAAACTCTTTTCTGACAATCTGACTTCATGAAAATCATGATTCGTCAGCCGCAGACCTGCAATGCCAATTTCGAATTTCCTTCCAGAAAAGAGCACATCCGTTCAGAATTCCAGATTCTTTGGCGATAGTAGGACTACCTGACTGACTTTGCTAACTGATCCACGGAACGAGCTCGGAAGATTCCTTGTAACGGAGAGAACGATTTGCGCGATAAACGTCACCGCCGATCCTCGTCCTACTGCCATCTGCACGCAGCAAAGCCGGAGAGCGCCACAAGTGTCGCCGCGCCAGTGCACCGCGAGGCCAGTGATCGGTCGCCGGCCAGAACAAAATTAAGCGGGACACGGATTAGTTGGGAGCTTTCTGATAGCCATTACCACGCTTCCCGCGTATGCTTTGCGAGTCCAGTCGGTGCAGCACGGGATTTTCGACTTTTGTGGATTTGGAATGAGCATCGTTGTGACAGCTCGGCTGACGGCTGATTGGCCTTTTGTGTTGTTTATTTGGCTTGATTAGTCCTGGTTTCTTTGTACTCCAAAGTGTGAGGAAGGGCCGTTTTGGTTGGAATTTTGCTGCCATGCTGGTCTTTCTCACTATCCTCGCCCATACTGTCCACGAAAAGAAACTGTAAGAGTAGAGCAAAAGAAGTTGTTTCTTGCGACCTGTGAGGTATCTCTTCACACATACAGTATCTACTAACTTTATAATACTCCATTTCTTAAAAGAATAATTACAACTAGGAGTAGTTAAGTTTTTTCATATATGGTGATCTTTCAAAAAAATAATATATGATGCTAATTAGTTTGTCTTAAACACCATATCTATGAAAACAGAGGGAAAATCTCGGTTTGTGAATAATCTTAAACAATTAGTACATAAATTGATGTTTTTGTGGAGACTCGGAATTTGCACTGAACGTAAGAAAGGCATTGTTTAGTTGGGAGTGAAAACTTGCCGAAAATATCACATCAAGTTTAAGGATGCTAATTAGAAAAACTAAACATGATCTAATTATAAACTAATTACACAGATGGACGGGAAATCACGAGATGAATCTATTAAACCTAATTAATCTGTTATTAGAGATTATTTACTGTAACACCATATTGTCTAATCATGGCCTAATTAGACTCAATAGATTCGTCTCGCGAATTTACCCAGGGTTATGAAATGGGTTTTGTCAATAATCTACGTTTAATACTTCTAATTAGTGACACCACATTCGATGTGACTCATGACCAGTTGAAACTTGCTCATCTAAACAGAGCCAAAATGCAGTATGGACGAAAGTATGCTTATATTCTGAATATGATCAGATCACAGCCACAGGGCCAGTGGGCCACCGATGTCAGAGTTCGTTGCTAGTTGCTACTACTAGCTGATTTATCGGTGACACAATGCTGCAACAAGAAACTAAACAAGGGCCCGCGGGGCCAGCACCACCAGGCCGTGTCGGCAGCGCAAGTAAACAACCCCTCCGCTTGATCTGGTTTGTTTTAGGCCATCAAGGCCACTGCATGCTGTTAAGCTTTTGATTGGGAAGCAAACACGCACAGCATAACCTAACAAAAAGCCTTTTTTTTTTGTTTAACTAGATCAGCTTCAAGCGCTCGTAATGCGTGCAAGCCTTTGCAGCATGATGAACTGATGATGATGATGCGTGCAGTTGAAGGTCCTGATCATCCACCACATGGTGGAGGCCCATCCTTTCAATTTTCCTGATTACGGTCACGTCACCCATAATCTGCACTGTTCCCTTGCTTTTTCGGATTGTAAATTTGCCATCTGACGAGAGACGATCGAGCCCATTGGAGAATTGCCCTTTCAGAACTTTACGCTGCCGGCCCCTATCTTTACCATGCGCCCCCGTTAAGCAAAGAGCCAAAGACGCGACGATATTCAAATGGTGGAGATTAAAAAAAACGACGCAGTGGTTTGGTCGCGTAGTTGCTCTAATAAATTAAGCCTAAGCTCGTTGATTAGGAACAGTAAGAGAGCTCGTCGGTGTTTGAACCGGCAACGAGAATCGACCATGCATGTGTGCCCTTTTGTCAACTCGATCCACATGTAAAAGTTTGTTACATACAGGTGGCTTGATTCATTTTGGTGACCACCTCATAGTGGGGAAAACTAGTGGGGGCTTGTTCAGAGTTTATCTACGCATAACATTACACTAATCGCTTCACGAGAAAAAATTAAAGAACGCAGAGCACTCGCACTTGCGGCTACATATAACATATGTACTCCTACCCGCTAGCTGAATGCATTTCGTGTGTGCAGCCATATTGACACCATCAGATGAGTCATGGTAATAGGGAAAGCTTATCCATTCCTTGACCTTAACCAATGGCGCGGCGCTGAATAACTAGCCGCCGCAACAACAGTAGATTGAAAGGTAACAGTTAAATAAAATAGTGCATTGCAAATTAGTGGCCTCTGTAGCGTCCCTGCTATATACTTTTTTTTTTTGAATAAATCGGAGGGGGAGAGGATCCCCCACCTACTTCATTTCCATTGGCCCAACACGGCCCGCATCATGTGTACAAATTGGCGTTTACAACGGGTTTACATTGCCGCGCTAAAGATCGAGCACCAGGAGTGGCCGATTGGTTGATCATCGCACGGCAAACGGCAGGACCAAAGCCGTGCCTCGGCGTTGCATACTTGTAGCAGCTGTCGCTGGCTCAGGAGTTCCTGCCGGAAGACCTTCCCGTTCCTACGCTTCCACAGCTGCCAGCAGCACAGCAGCAGGAACGTTGCAAGATGGGGCCCTGGAACGTGCGACGGAGGCGTGATGAGGTGGAGTTCGGTGACCGTCCATCCTGTCGGATCGCAGCCGATGCCGTTCCAGAAACGTCGGGCGCCGGGGCAGCCGAAGAAGATATGATCCGCTGATTCCGGCGCCGCGCAGCACAACTCGCAGATGTCGTCGTCCAGAACATGTTTCCGGCGCAGCTCCATTTTGCTTTGTAGCCGTCCATGGGTGAGGAGCCAACCGAAGAAGCGGACGCACGGTGGAGCGCTGTTGTGCCAGACGAATCTTGCTGCAGCCGTCGGCTCCCCTTGCGTTGACAGCAGCATTTTGTAGAGCGGCGCCGTTGCAAGACTTCCTTGGGTGGTGAAGAAGGGGGAGAGCCGCTGATCTGGGGCGTCGACGGTGACGACCGAGGCGATGATGTGTTGAAGGGCTTGTAGTTCGTCCCGGGCCGCATTGGAGAGCCGGGGCACCAGGTGAGGGGTGAGGCCGTCGCGGAGGATCTGCTGCACCGACTGTGTTGGGGCTTTGCAGTGGCTCCAGAGCGCCGGGAAGCGTTCGGAGAGCGCATCGTCGCCCCACCACACGTCGTCCCAGAAGGATGTGGCAGCGCCGTTGCCCAGCTTCACCGTGGTGATGGCGCGGTATGCCGGCAGGAGTTCACGCAGAGACGACCAGTGGTGCCCAGCCAGCGGTCCGGTTAGAGTTGCCAGCTGGTCCGCGTTCTGGCGCACCCAGACTGCCCAGGAGGATTGGTCGCCGGCGTAGATGCGATGAACGAGCTTCAGCAGGAGGCACGAGTTCTGCACGCCCAAGTCCCTGATGCCGAGCCCTCCGTTGTCGCGGGCACGACGCACTGTGTCCCAGGCAACCAGGCATGATGCCCCAGTGGCCTTTGGTGTTCCGGACCAGAGGAAACCACGCCGCCGTTGGTCCATTTTGGCGAGGGCACCCGGTGGCACCGGTATGGCACTGAGCATGTAGGATAGCTGGCCATCCAAGACAGAGTTGACGAGCACCGCGCGTCCCATGTGATTGAGAAGCGATGCCTGCCATCCAGCGAGGTGCCGGTCAGCCCTGCTATATACTTTCCAACATTGTATCTATTACCTTCTTATACATACACAAGTTATGTTTTTTTTAATAAGCACAAGTTATACTTCAAAATTGCAAGTCTAGTGAGTAGCTAGCTAGGCTACTTATACGGAGTATAATACGTACGTTTTATTTAAAGTTTCTTAACATGTTACCATTGAAATTTAGCACCTGCTACATCACTCACTATATCCTACCCACCACCAGATGCCAATTTTCTGCAGCCCCGTGAAAAGGAGCAGTGTCTTTGATGTCAGTTTGGTGCTCATTTCATTTGAGACTCTGCTGCATGCATGGACTAATTTGGCATCATACACACGCTGCTTTCATCCCCGACATCAATAAAGTACTGGTGAACACTATGGTGCTTTCATCCCAGACACTTTCAGATGGAAGTGGACGGCCGATGGAGAGTTCTCGACAGCTTCGGCTTATCGGGCCTTCTTTGTTGGGCAGTATGCAACACCTGGGGCGACCACCCTGCACAAGACGCGAGCGCCTGGGAAATGTAAGTTCTTCATTTGGCTTGCCCTGCACGATCGCTGCTGGACGGCGGCCAGAAGGAAACGGCACAACCTGCAACAAGATGACACGTGCATCTATTGCGATCAAGAACCTGAAACCATTGATCACCTACTCGTTCAATGCTCCTATGCTCGGGTCGTTTGGCACTCCCTGCTGCAGATTTGTGGATGGCAACACTTAACACCATCAGAGACAGTTTACACATTTGCTGATTGGTGGACGGCATCGAGGAAACGGCTGCACAAGATGGACCGTAAGGGGTTCGATACACTGGTGGTTCTCGTCACATGGAGTTTATGGCTGGAGCGTAATGCTCGGACCTTCAGTACACAACAACGATCGACGGAGGAACTACTTAGCGAAATCAAGGAGCAGGTCGGCCTTTGGATACAAGCACGTTTTCGGAGCCTGGATGCTATTGGGGTTGCTTTTGATCTGCCACCTGGTCGCGAATTCGTACCTATGTAGTCTTTTGGTTTAATCCTGTCCTGTTCGGCCTCTTTCATCATTCCGATGATCGGACCGTTGCTCTGTTGTTTCTGTAACTGTTTTCTTCTCCTCTTAATGAAATACGTGCTAAGGCACGGTCACGAAAAAAAACACTATGGCACCATGTGCAAGCACGTTTTCTATATATCCGGGTCCGGATATATCCTTGTCTATTCAGGTAGATATTCAAAGTAGCCCAGCCAAAATATTCGATGGGTAACCCCCGATTTCTCTCCCTTTTCCTGCTGGTGCCACGACCTTTTCGCCGCAACAGCTTTTAGCTGGGGGTCAATGCAAGCAACGCCAAGTCGATCGAGCTTATCCATTTTGACCTTCCGAATCCCCAACCACCATGAAATGTCGAGGCCCGATCGCCCTCGCGCACGCATAGACGACGACCCCGAAGCTGGCGTACATGCCCGGGCCGCATCACCGCTGACGGAGCAAAAGTAAAGCCACCCCAAGTGGCCAAGAAGTCTCAACACACGGGCACGCGCTTGAACCAGCCACAGCCAGCGCACGGAGCTGGCTGGCTGCGTTGCCTGTGAGGAGGCTGTGGCCGACGAGCTCGCGGTTTAATGATAGAAAATGACAGACGACCAGGGCGAGGGCGAGCGAGCTGTGCCTGTGATTGATCTCGATCGGCACCGGCGACCAACCCACGATCGCGCCGGTGCCGTCGATCTGGCGGCCGGCGGGTGGCGTGACTCGGCGCCGAGTCGGACGCAACGCTGACTCAGGTCCGCCGTGGGCGCGACGAAAAGCCGGGGCGCCAAAGCAAAAGGCAGAGCCTGTGACCGAACGTGTGACGGTGTCCTGCATCCACGCGCGCGCGGGAGAACCTGCTTCTTTTCTTCGTGGTCATCCATCCGTCCAATAGTACGTATACGTTGCAGTGGGCCATCCAGTAGATCCTTCTATCTGCTTCCACGTCATCCCCGGCGTCAAATGAGCTCCTGCAACGTGCAAGTTATACCGGTCGCTTATTAATGGCACATTTGCGTTGTGCATTTTCTTTTCTCCGTCGCTAGCTTTTCGTCGGCCTGAATAATCACAAACTACTACTGATCCGAAAGGTTTCGTCTGCGTCGTCTGATAAGTACTTGAATTTTTTAGGCCGGATGATGGCATAGATATTTCGGGCCCCGGCCGAACTGCATGCATGCACGTAACAGGTAACAGGTTGGATGAGCATGAGTGTACCACGGCGGTCCAATCCAATGCATTCGTGGATGCCACTCATGGCACATGTGCAGAGAGCACAAGGGGGGCCCTTGCACATGCACATTAGGTAGGGGTCCATCCAACTACACATTTGATAAATCTTCTACATTTTTCCCCTCAATGACTGTTCCATTCAAAAGCGAGTTGGATAGGCTCCCAGCTTTTGATCGTTGTGAACGGCACAAAAATATTACTCCGAACGCTAATTGACAGGCTCCGAGCTTATAAAAGAGACCCCCTCTCTTCCCGTTTGGAGCACGGAGCTCGAGCAGCAACCACCCACGCACACCAACAGGGCCACCCACCGCTCACCAGCAACCACCTCGCCGCGGAGTCCGCCGGGACCT
Organism: Alloteropsis semialata; assembly: GCA_004135705.1. NCBI lineage: Eukaryota > Viridiplantae > Streptophyta > Magnoliopsida > Poales > Poaceae > Alloteropsis > Alloteropsis semialata. The sequence goes on along the minus strand of CM014276.1, from coordinate 52,178,043 downwards.
CAGCCGCGGATTCGGCAAAGCAAAGAGAAGGCAAAGTCTTCGGTTCCTCGGTCGTCGCGGAGAGAGATGGAGAAGAAGGCCGGGCACGAGCATGTGATCGGCATCCCGGTGAACAACAGGGCGTTCGGCATTGAGGAGCCGGATTTCCCGACCAAAGGGGACGCCTACCACGGCGACGCCGCCAAGGACCCAGCCACCACGGCGGCGGCGCGTGCTGGGAAGTTCGGCAGGACGGGAGGAGACAGGGTCGCTCAAGGCCTGAAAGAACATGGTAGGTTCCTTCTCCGTTGATCCTTTTGCCGTCTCTTCCTGTTCATGAATTCAGCTCGATCTGAACGTGCTCTTTGCCTGATGAATTGTTGCAGTTACTCTGGGGCCAAAGCTGTACGAGACGGTGAAAGGCAAGCTGTCGCTGGGGGCGAGGATCCTCCAGGCGGGCGGCGTGGAGAAGGTGTTCCGGCGGTGGTTCGCCGTGGAGAAGGGCGAGAAGCTCCTCAAGGCCTCGCAGTGCTACCTGTCCACCACCGCCGGCCCCATCGCCGGCATGCTCTTCATATCCACGGAGAGGATCGCCTTCCGGAGCGACCGCTCGCTGGCGCTCACCTCTCCCAGGGGCGACACGGCGCGGGTGCCGTACAAGGTCGCCATCCCGCTGAGGAGGGTCAAGACGGCCAAGCCCAGCGAGAACAGGCACCGGCCGGAGCAGAAGTACGTGCAGGTCGTCACGGACGACGGCTTCGAGTTCTGGTTCATGGGCTTCGTCAGGTACCAGGTGTCCCTGCAGGAGCTGGAGAAGGCCATCGCGCAGTCGCAATGACCAGAGGCGTTTGGGGCTCAGTTTGGTCGGGCCGGCGTCGTGTTCGTGGTCTTGGTTAATGTGTTGTGTATACGTATGTAGTAGGCTTAATTTCTTGGTGGATTGCTTGGCGTTTTTGGCAGTGGAGCAAGTCCGATACACTTTATAAGAGAGGAATTTAGGTCAAGAAATTTGCGGTGTTGGGTGATTCTGCTTTGGTGCCACGGCAAAAGTGGCCCTTATGCGGTTTTACATATGGAATGAAAAACAAAAAAAAATGTTTGTGCAACTCCTTGACTGTGAACTGAATTCTGATCTCACTTTTACTCTGGTACTTATCTTACTTGTCGGTTTGCAAACGAAGGATGAATGTTAATTCCCCATTCTTATTTTACCCTGGGTAGTTAAGCTATGGTACCAAAATGGAATGTATGCTGAAGAACTATTATGAACTGTTACAAGACTATGGTATTCTACTACTAGCAAGCACTTAAACTTGATTATACACTGTTATGGTGAAACACTAGATAAAATATTTTATACCAGCGTAGTGATTTCCTTATACACTGTACTTTGTAATGACCTTAAATTTGCATGCTCATGTAAACATTCATCTTCTGGAATGACCTTAAAATTGTAATGACCTTAGTTTGGTAATAATTTTAGACTCGTGTATTTACTTTCTACCAAGGTTCACACCAAGAAGTTTCCGTTTATTTGGTCTAATAGTAATATCTAGAACTGTCACAATTCACAGATTAGGCTACAAAGCCCTAACATGATGTTTAGCAACACTTTGGAGCCTGAAAGTCAGGAAAGGCGCCACATACTAGTTCTCCCTCCATTTAAAATCACAAGACATTATTTCGTTAGGACAAGACTTTGACCAACTATTAATACATTAATTTGATATCTATGTTATACGAAAATAAAATCATAATCTTAAGGTGCACTTTGTAATATAAATCTACTTATGTATCAAGAGTAATTTGTTAGTCGAAGTCTTATTTTAATGAAGCAAATGCATTTTATAATTTTAAAGAGGAAGTGCAAAATGTTTTTTTAATCTCTAAAGAGTTTATTCACTGATGTGGATCAAATGCAGTACTTTGTAATATAAATTTACGTATGTATCAAGAGTAACTTGTTAGTCAAAGTCTTATTATAATGAAGCAAATGCATCTTATAATTTTAAAGGGGAAGGTAACATGTTTTTTTAATCTCTAAGAGTTTATTCATTGATGAGGATCAAGCGCAGGATGCGGGCGGCGCGCTGTCGCACCTAAACAACCTTTTGATCTTGCAGGTGTAACACACAACAGTCTATGATTAAGTTTCACGACACATCACAACAATATTTTTGGAAGTACGATTAAGTTGCAATCTATGATTCTGCGAGAAGTATAACTGTTGGCCTTTTCTTTTGCCACTTTTAAGCAATCTCACTAGCTAGTGAACCTCAGAATCTAATCAATAACACAGGCAGCACAACAAAGGCTTTAACAGCGAAGCACCAGCTACGTTGATTGGCCTGTGGGCATAAAGAAATTTGATGATGGTACTTTGTTTAGTCTAGTGCTTTTGCACCAAGATTTTTGGGTTCATTTTCATCTGTTTTTGGAATGATTGGTTGGCGTCGGTGTTCTACTTTTGGAACCCTGAAATACTAGTAGCTGTGTTGTATCATACTATCATTTGGCAGATCAAGCTACACTTTGTAACTTTGTAGCTGGTTTGGCTATTGGAGCGGTTATACAGAGATATTTTGTAGCACAGTGCATACACTACCAGAAAACGCTCCATCCGTCCACTCTCATCGGTCACGATTGGATTGGACCCGGTACTAAAAGGGTCATTGGGTACCGGGTCTAAACTTGGTAGCCCCCGAGAAGCCTTCGGTACCGGGTCGTAACACCACCCGGTACCAAAGGTCATCCTTTGGTACCGGGTGGTGTTACGACCCGGTACTGAAGCCTTCGGTACCGGGTCGTAACACCACCCGGTACCAAAGTGGGGTCTTTGGTACCGGGTGTTGTTACGCCCCGGTACCGAAGCACCACCCCCCAACCGCAGTCACTCGTTAAAGTCTCATCCCCATATCTCTTCCCTTTCACCTATCTCATTCTCATCCAGTCATCCTCACACATCTCTCTCTTCTCTCTCTAGGTCCGAGGATCGGAGGCCGGCCGGAGTTGGAGCAGGAGCGACCTCCCGGCCTGGCGCGCGGGGTGGCGCGGCCTCTTGGCGTGNGCGGCCTGGCGTGCGGGGGCGACGCAGCCTCCCGGTGATGTGGTTTTTTTTATTTTTAGATGTGTTCTTGTTCTTGTTCTTGTTCTTGTGAGATGAACTCATTTTTGATTCTGTTCTTGTGAGATAAACCTATTTTTTGATTCTGTGAAATATGTGATAAGTGATTTTTGTGAAATGTGTGATGTTGATTCTATGATTGTAATTTTACAGTGGTTCATGTGATTGTGAATATGTGATTTGTGAATACGTAGTTGTGATTCTTACTATGAATGTGTGATTGAGTAAATGAGAAAAGAAAATAGGAAAAAAAGAAAAAGAAAAAAGGCTGGGCTACGGAGACGTAGCGTAAAAACCTTTGGTACCGGGTCGTAACACCACTCGGTACCAAAGGCACCCTTTGGTACCGGTTCTGGACCCGGTACCAAAGGCCGACCCCTTTAGTCACGGTGGCGTGGTACCGGTTCCAGAACCGGTACCTATGAGGGTTATCAACCGGTACCGATGAGAGTATCTCCGGTAGTGATAAAAATCTAAGCTGTACGTTACACAGATGTAGTGTCATTATTTTGCTTATTAGTGCAGCTCCTAGTAACGTAGAACAACCGAAACTTCTCTTAAAAAAAATATCAAAACTGGCCACATCACACCGGAACCAGATCGCCATTCCACTCTTCTCTCGGAAGGACGGCACGGGCGGCCAGGAAATCGATTCGTTCGACCCGGTGCGGATCGGCAGCGTGTCCATGCGTCCCCGCGTCGACACGTATGGCACGGCGGAGATACACCGATCGCGACCCGGAAAAACCTGAGACGAACGAGAGGAGCCCACCCGAGATCCTCTCCCCGATTCCGGAGTGGGCAGCTGCAACTGCGTGGCTTTCTTCCTCCATCTGACAACGCAGCAGCGCACCGCCCGGAAAGCCACAGGGGACACACGCGCCCCGCGCCATCCCCGCGGCGCTCAGGAACGGCAAGCTCGCCGGCCTCGCGTCGCGGCGCCCCTCACGGCTGCCGGGTCTATTGCGGGCGACAGGGACGGCACCTGGCACGGCGCGGCGGGCGCCCATGCCACGGTGCCCGCTGCCGCCGACGGTTACCCCGGTAGGTGAGGCGGTCGCGGTTCGTCCGACTCGGCGCTGCGTGGGAGGTGACCAGGACGGCTAGACTCGCGGGGGCCGCAGCCGGGAACGGCGACTTCGACGGGGAGAGAGGCGCAGCTGATGCCTTGCCGGCTTGCCGGATGCATCACCTCTGGAAAAAGCTAACCGTTTTACACGTCGGGATGGGCCAAGGGGTCCTACCTCCACATCACCGGTGGGGCCACGGCTGCCGATCGATCATCTGCAGACGCGATCTCGGCAACAGTGTCTGTGTCCCTCCCCTCGAATTGTGGTTTCGGCCATCAACATCACTCGATCGGCCATGCTGCATGTTACTCCTAACGCTGTCCCGGTGCACCGGACGAACGGCCTCGGTTCTCTAGTCTACACAAAACACCAGTGGACGCCGGGGAAAGCGTGGCCTCAGCGCGGCGGGGCCCTTGCTCCCCCCGACACCACGCCACCCCTTTTCCCCGGTGCGAGCGAGAATGTGCTGGCACATGGGGCGCTTCTCGGAAAGCGGCAGCGGGGCGAGGTCGCGAGGCGAGAGCCCCACTGCCACCGGGCTCCGGATCCCATAGAGAAATCCAGAATCGTTCGCCTTTGGGCCCAATGAATATACCGCACGCACCTGGCCTTCACATGGCCGGCCGTTCCTAGGGCAGGCGGCCGGTATGTAGCCGACGCGGCCGCGCACGAATCGAGCTCGAGCAGCTGCGTGCGACCCAGTAGGCGAGAGAGACGCCTGCTTTAGGCGAACGTGGACTGCGCCTTTCTGAGGCGCTGGTGACTCGGCCGGCCCGGTTGCTGACTCCCCAAATCCACTCGCCTTTGCCAAAGGCTCAAACGACGCCTCAGGCCACCACCGCTATAAATGGCGCCCTCGGCAGCTGCACTCCGGTACCAATCCGCAGTTCCTTCCACACTAAGGCATCTTCTTCGTTCGGCGCAGCAACGCAGGCGGCATCGGCGACGAGCTCCGAGCTAGCTCTCTCTTCTCCTTCCCCTGAGCTTGTGTTGTAGCCACTGGAAGTACGTAGCAGCCATGAGGAAGACGAGCAACGGCGGCCATGTCATCGGGGTCCCGGTCACCTCCAAGGCGTACGGGGTAGAGGAGGCGCCGTCCAGGGATCCGTCCTTCAGGAAGGGCGACGGCGATCACCTTGCTGTCTCGCTGACGCACCCCAGCCCTTACGCGTCTTTCGGCTACAAGCACAGTAAGTACTGGTCGTGATCATGCCACCATGAGATTACCAATTGAAAACATGTGTGATTCTACTGCTAAGAGTTCAAACTGTTGATACTGATGTGTTTATGGTTGTGTGTTTCTGCAGGCAGCAAGGGCCAGGTGATCCACTGGGTGAGCAAGCTGAGCAGGAGAGCCCAAGGCTTCAGGGAGCATGGTGAGTTAGCTAGCATTCCGTGGTTGATTGCTTCAGGGAGTAATTTCCGAGGACTGTTATTGATCAGTCAAGATCACGTGAACATCATGTGCTGATTAGATCCTAATCCTAATCCTAATCCGTGTGCTGTTGCAGTGACCCTGGGCCCGAAGCTGTCGGAGACGGTGAAGGGGAAGCTGAGCCTGGGCGCGCGGATCCTGCAGGCCGGCGGGGTGGAGCGCGTGTTCCGGCAGGCCTTCTCCGCCGACAAAGGCGAGCGGCTGGTGAAGGCGCTGCAGTGCTACATCTACACCACGGGCGGCCCCATCGCCGGGATGCTCTTCGTCTCCACCAAGAAGGTGGCCTTCCGCAGCGACCGCCCTATCACGGTGACCTCGCCCAAGGGCGACACGGCGCGTGTCACCTACAAGGTGGTGATCCCGCTCCGGAGGATCGGCAAGGTGCGGCCCAGCGAGAACGCCGACAGGCCGGAGGAGAAGTACATCCACGTCGCCACCGTCGACGGCTTCGAGTTCTGGTTCATGGGCTTCGTCAGCTACCAGCGCTCCTGCAAGTACATGCAGCAGGCCGTCTCGGACCTGCAATGACTGGCCTGGTTGGTTGATGACGAGGAGGTCCGGTGGCTGCCCTGTCGGAACGATGAGAAGAGGATGCTACGAGCTGCTAGCTTCGCCATCTTTTGTTGCGAAGCAGCCGTAGCTTAGATATTGCCCCCGTCTAATTTCGGATTCGGTGCAATTCAGTTCCTTCCGCGTACGATTTGGATCAACTTTGCGTTGTTCCAAGTGGTTGCTTTGTAGCATGGACCTAGAAATTAACCATTTGTGCATGTTCTTGATTATCTTGAATGAAAGAGCTTCCGTTTCCAACTTGTTTTCTGCTTTTCTGATCTTCCCACTAGGAAGTGCCTGAAGATGAAAATATTATAACTTTGACCGAGAGGCGAAGGACAAGTTTTAAACCTGGAAATATTGTGAAACTATTATTCAAAGCGAATTCATTCACACGTATATTATTTGCTGATCTGTGTATTCATGTTTATTGGCAACAAAAATAAAATAAATTTAGAGGTATATAATGGAGTAGTATTATGGATATAAACACTGTCAGCTATTTGGGCTCAAAGTAGCAAAAAGCGAGCCCATCCGCTATCAAGCCAGCCCAAACAAGAGCACCATACGACGCCGACCACAGATGGGCTGAACTGGAGGAAACTGAATATAGCTTGGGTCCAAAATGGGCTGGGCCTGAACCCAAAATCAGGCTGCTTTTACAGGCCCAACTAGCTTGCTCGCGGAGGCGCAAGACAGAGAGAGCGGAAGGTTGCGGTGCGCCTCCCTCCTAGGCACGGACCACGGTGCACAAGACAGAGTGTTCACTTGGCTTATCAGCCACCAGCCAGTAGTATTTCAGTCTCACAACAAATTAGCACCAGCCACCAACCACCCACCAGCTAGCAGTACTTTTTTCTCACAACAAATCAGCACCAGCCACCAGATACCAGCCAACCAAACAGGCTTCCGCGTACGCGGGCGGCGCATGCGAGCTTCATCGGCGTCGATCCGTGTCCAGATCGATCGCAACCTCTTTCTTGCTCTGCAGGAGCCAAAATAGGTTGGTTGGGAAGCAGATCCCACATGATGCCACGGCAAGCGTCTCTCGGATAAAGGTTTGTTCTAAGCTGCGACACGCTTGTGTCTGCGACGGAGCGCGAGGTGCGAGTTAAAGTTTCCTTCATGCACGGCTCACACTTCGTTTCCAGAGGCACAAATGCCGCGTCTTTCGGAAGGGGTAAAAACCATGCGTATGGAACGAATGCTACTCGCTCTCGTAACTCGGAAGTGGCAAATGGGCAACCAAGTTTCGATGGATCATCAGTACGTACACGTTTCACGGTGCCGCAGTTTCCCAGCCGCTGATAGTGGTGCACCGCGGCCTGACTTGACGGACCGATGTGTAGCTGACCAGGTACGTGCGCCGTGCACGGGCGACAAGAAAATGACTCCACGTCACGTACAAATCCAGAAGGAAGGAGACCCGGCGACTACACTCAACTCCGGAACAGTATAAATAGTGACCCGAGGCACTCGTGCAGCCTCAAGCTTCCAAGTCACTACTCTCCTCGATCCTCGTTCTCCAAGTCTCCGACGCAAAGCGAAACCAAAGGCGCCTACCGGTTTCAGGCATGGGCATCAGCCCCGGCGCCGCCGTGCGCCACCTCCTGCTCCTCGTCACCGTCGTCCTCACCGCCTCGCTGTCGCGCGGCGCCGCGGCCCCGTCGCCGGCGTACGACACGGACGGGCGCGAGCTGAGCGCCGACGCGGACTACTACGTGCTCCCGGCCGCCCATGGCGGCAGCGGCGGCGGCGGGCTCACCCTGGCCCCCAACACGTTCGCGTGCCCGCTCTACGTCGCGCAGGAGGCCGACCCGCTCCGCAGGGGCCTCCCCGTGCGCTTCACGCCGCTGCACGGGCACGGCGGCGACCGGACCGTGCGCGTCTCCTTCGACGTCGCCGTCCACTTCGCCGCCGTGACGACGTGCGTGCAGACCACCGAGTGGCACGTCACCGGCCGCGGCGACGAGCCCTTCCCGGCCGAGTCCGACCGCCGGCACGTCGTCACCGGCCCGGTGCTGGCCCCGAGCGCGGGCAGCAGGGAGAGGGTGTTCCGCATCGAGGGGCATAGCCACGGGTACAAGCTGGTGTGGTGCGGGGTCCCGAGCTCGTGCGAGGACCTGGCCGTGTTCACGGACGACAGGGGCCGCGCGTGGCTCGCCGTGTCCGAGTCCGAGCAGGCGCATGTCGTCGTGTTCAAGAGGGCGCCGTCCATACATGCGTGATGGGGTGCTTGTAGCGTGCGTGTTAGCGCGTGTGCGTGCCGAATAATGAGTGTTTCATGGTTAATTATGGATTTGTTGTTCCACCAGTGACGAGACTTTGCCACTTTGGTGCTGTGTTTAGTACAAGCGATTATGTACATGAGCACGGCTATTTCTACTCCTCTCTGATTTTCTAGTAGCCACGACCGTCGTATGTTACATTTCTGTTTCTCAACAATGTCGTGCTCTGTATCCCGTCTTAGTTAATCTTACACTAAAGTCGTGGTCTTAAAATGTCCAAACGTTCAAGTTCAAAAACAAAGGAGCTTATGCCTTTTGTAATAATTTCCCCTGACAAAAAATCAGCAAGAATTTGTGAAAACATTTATTAATAGTGAGACTAAACAAGTACACGGGTTGTACGTATTACACATGCCATGATAAAACATAAAGACCAGTGGCGTGCCTCATGCCAACCCCGCATGGCACGAAGTAATGTTAGGATAGTATGTGTTAGGGCCTACTCTCCCTGTCATAGAATAAATGACATTCTGGATTTGTCCTAGGTACCAAGTTTATAAAAAAAATATTAGCTTTTGGCAAATCAAATAAGTAAAATATCAAAATATATTTCATAATGAATCTATTGATACTCATTGGATGCCATTAATATTATTCTTTTCTTCTAAAAAATTGGTCAAAATTTATCTAGTTTGATTTAGAATAAAATTAGAATCGCTTGTATTTCATGACGGAGGGAGTACATCTTGTCATTTGGGATGACATGGTATGTCACAGTAACTCAGTCGTGCCTTGATGGGCCGTGCCGATTGTCATTGAGCCGTGTAGTACTGGCGGCCCATTTGGCAAGCTTTGGAGAGGAACGAGACGAGGTGGTGCAGTCGTGCAGAAGAGCTCGCTTCTGTCCATGTAGGGCTCGTGCTGGGTTTTCATTTCCACTCCCAAATCCATTTTACTTCATTCAAATAGAAAGGATATGTGTAGAAAAATAATTATCCATTAGAAATGGATTTGATAGGGTATAAGGAGAAAACTATTTATACACTGAAAGCCTTCAGTAGAAAATTATTTATCCATTGCATTTGGATTTGGAGATTGGCAAGCATACCGAAGAGCTCCCGCTCCGCCGCTCAGGATGCGCCAGGTGAGCGCGCCAGTACCCAAGGACGTGGTCCCAGTCCCAGTAGGGCCCGAACGCCGACATGCCGTCGCAGAACAGCTCGGCGGCAGTCTCCGGCGAGAGAGGCTGGATGTTAGCAAGCCAGCCCAAGATGCACTGGACCAGCAAGTCATCGACAATGGGCCTCGCAGGTCTACTCGGCCCAAGAAGGGGAATGCTCGGGTGTCCGGCCCAGATTAGGAAGCATAGCGTGCGGTCGGAATCTGTAAACACAACTCTAGAACGCTAATCTTTCCCCTGCAATCCCAACCCTCTCTCTGTGATGCCGATCCCCAATTCCGTGTTGAATTCCAGTGCGTAGTGCTAACACTGGAGCCCTAACTGCTGAGTAGTATGTGCTAGGAAGGGGCTGTGACAGGGCCCGTTTGGTTCTCCAGCGCTAGATACTGTTCACAACTTTGATCACTAATTAAAGGTATTAAATAAATGTATTTTACAAAACTAACTCCAGAACCCCTGCACTAGGAACCCTGAAGAATCTAATGAGGCCTTTGACCGCATGATTAGAGGATGGTTACTGTAGCATCACTGTAGCCAATCATCGATTAATTAGGCTCATTAGATTCGTCTCGAAAAGTTACGCTCATCCGTGAAGAGGTTTTGCAAATAGACTTCATTTAGTACTCCATGCAAGAAAGATTCCCTCCTAGCAATGCTAGATGCTAGAAAACCAAACAAGGGCAGATGCTATCATTGGGCCAACCTGTCGGCAACTGATGCGTATCGCGCAGTACCGATCACGTTCGCGAATTACTTTTTTTTATTTTTAACCGTATTTTTCCGATACGCGTATCAAGTCGAATCGGGACGTATCGCACCGTATCCCTCCCGCCATATCGGATACGGCGCCGTTCTGGGCGTATCGGTGATTCGGTCGTGCGTGGCGAAGAGCCTCGGATCCGGGAGCTCGTCGAGGTCATCTGTGATCTTCTTGCCGGTGTAGATTTGGTACTCAAGAACTTGATGCACTCGTGGGCCGTGGGGGCAGAAGGAGTTGAAGGGGTGGTCGGCGGCATCGGCAGGATGTTCTCGGCGGCGGACGGCCGGTGGAGTACAGGAGCGACTTGATCCACGCGGTGCCGGACTTGAGCAGAGCGGCGACGATGATGATGATGATGACCGAGGGGCGCGCGGAGCAACACGCGTCCCGGCGTCCGCAGCCATGGCGCCGACTATGCACATTCAGCTGCCGCGGCATCCTTGCATTGGTGGTGGGCTGGTGGCGGAAGAGCTGGAGGTGGTGGTGGGACAGGCCTTGTGCGCTTGGCAAGGAGGAGAGACCGAGTTGGCGAAACGCCGGTAGAGTTCTTGGTGATTGGTTTTCTGTTTCCGCGTCGGTTTTCTGTGAGGAAACATGGAGGAGGAAGACACGGTCACGCGGCAATGACGAGCGGTGCTGGAATTGGAAATCGGGGCTCATATGCCAGTAGCATTTTTTAGTGTTGTTTTTGTTTTTTTTTTGTCCTTTTAGCGACGTGGGATCTTTCTGGTTGGTACTATCAATATTAGAGATGTTGGAGCTTAGCCGTAGATCTACCTTTTCTTTCAGTTTGTAGGCTTTTTTGTCTTGTGTGGTGGTGTTTTTTTTTTGGGTCTTCCTAGCATTTGTTATCGTTCATGTAAACTTTCTTCTTCTTTTAATAAAATACTCCTACGTGCCAAGCACGTTCTTAAGAAAAAGAAATAGAAATTAGAAACTAACTCTACCTACTATGGTAGCTGGCCGCGTGATGCACGAGATTGAGAAATGTTGGTTGTGGTATGGTATGCCAGTCTCATGATCCCATATGCCCCACTTGGCTTGCGTAGCATAATTGGAGTAGTATATATTAACAGTGGGCTCAGTATTTTATAACGAAAATGAGTGCATGCTGTCACTTTCCCATTTCTTTTAGGGTTATTAGCCGCACCTCCTAATCATTGTTTGTATAGACATTTTAATAGTATGATACTACCTCCAATTCTTTTTAATTGACGTTTCGGACAAGAAGTTACTGTTTGCAAGTCAAAACAGTTGTCTGAAACGTCAAACAAAAAGAATCGGAGGTAGTATATATTTATTTTTGCTTGCATATTTGAAGTTATGAATCGAATACTTGTGTCTACAAAAATTCATACACAAATACATTGCTATGAGAGACATTTTTGTTTTTGAAACGTAGAAACGAAATGATTCTCGACTTGGTTTCCATCAGCTTTCAGTCCCTTTTGATCTTGGAACCCAACATTTCAACTGAGAACTTTCCTTTTCCTTTTTCCGGATACATTTCAACTGAGAACTTTTCTTTTCTTTTTTCCGGATACATTTCAACTGAGAACTTGAAGAAGTATCGATTGAACATATCAACCTCATGATTATTCACCCATTGTAGCATACACACACGGTAAGCACACACAAACTCTGCACCTACCGGCCGTTAGACGCTAAGACCGGAACCCTTGAACTTAGCCGCGGTAATGGCATCGATGCGCCGCGCTGTCTCCGGCGAGAGATGGTTCGCCCAATCCCCCACCACGCCACGCCGGAAGAACGAGCTGTTCTCCACCGTGCCGACGACAAGATCAGTCTTGCCGCTCTTGGTCGTCTCCAGCCCGCTCATGTGCTCGAAAGAACACAGCCTCACAATGGCGTCCACCACGCCGTCCTCCTCCTCCCCAGCGCCGAACGGGTGACCCACAAACTCCGCCAGCCTCCGGACATGCGCCGCAGGGTCCCTCTGCATCTCCTCGTACCTGAAGAAGAGCACCTGCTGGGGCCGCGCCAGGTGCGCGCGCCAGTAACCGAGCACGTGCTCCCAGTACGGCCCGAACGGCGACAAGCCGCCGCAGAAGAGATCGGCGGCGGCCTCCACCGAGACTGGCTCGAGCTGGCTCATCGCCCTGAACTTGTTTGCAAAGTCCCACTGCGAGATGAGGTGGTCCTTGGGGTCGCGGCACACGTAGACGATCTTGCAGCCGGATTCGGCGACGATAGTCCTTGGCAGAGACACGAACGGGAGGTGCGTGGCGAAGAACCTTGGGTCCGGGAGCCTGTCGAGGTCCGGGGTCCTGTTCCTCGTGTAGAGCTGGTACTCGAAGAACTTGATGCACCCGTGGGGGCCGAGGGAGATTAGAGGGTGGTCAGCGGCGTCCGCGGGGTGCTCGCTCCGGTGCACGGTGGCGTAGAGAAGCGATTTGATCCATGTGGTGCCGGACTTGGGCAAGGTGGCGATGATGATGTCCGACGGCCGCGCGGTGAAGCACGCGTCGGCGACCATGGCGCCGACTATGGGCACCATGCTGCAGTGCCAACCTTGGTCATGGCGGTAGAATTGGTTGTGGGACAAGCCTTTTGAGGTCGGCAAGGAGGAGACCAGGCTAGCAAAATGCTCGTAGAGCTCTGGGTTGGTCTCGGCTTCCGCATCTGCTTCTTCCTCGGCTTGCAAGGGAGTGGTTTGCATAGAGGAAGACATGGCGTCGCAGATTGGGCCACTCTAGTGTCTATGATCCACATGGGAACTCAAAGCAAATCGGAGTGCTTTATATAATTATATTAGCAAACTAGGGAACGAAGTCTACAAACTCAACGGCAAGCAATGACCTCAGATGACATACCTCTTCGGTGGCACATAAAAACTTGATGTTTTATATCTTCTACTTACCTACGCCACTAAACCTAAACGTAGGTGCTATGCTAGGGCTTTTTGGTTGCAGCCCAGCACACGATTTTAATTGTCTGTCTACAGTGGAGATTCAGCTACAGCCTACAGTAACTATCAGGCTGCAACCAAACAGCCCGTAAGAGCATCTCCAACAGCATATCTAAAATTGGAGACCTAAAATTTGCTTTAGGTACAAGAGAGAGAAAAATTTAGGTACATAAAACTTGCTCTCTCCAACAGCATACCTAAAACTGGACCTATTTTCTAGATACAAGACACTGACGAATGGGACCCGCCTGTCAGTGCCCTTCTCCTTCCTTGTCCATTCTCCTCTCAGGAGAGAAATAGGTATCCACCTTTTGGATTGCTATATTTTGGTTCAGGAGAGAGAAATTTAGGTTGAGATCTAAAAATTTTAGGTATAGGTATCCATATAGATATGCTGTTGAAGCAAATTTTTGTTGGTTTTTAGGTATTCTGTCAGTTTTTAGGTATAGGTATCCTGTTTAGGTATGCTGTTGGAGATGCTCTAACTGCCGCCCTTTTATTTGAACGATAACAGCCTTGCGTGTAATTGCCGGCTAGCCGACTTATTAATTGATGATATTATTCTCATGTCATCTGATTTTTCATGTAGAATTCTAGCACACGTTTTATAGCTAATCTTAATATATCTTCGTATTTTTGTCATCTTAGCTGGCCTGTGAGTAGTATATCATTTTTGTTTGGTTTCATATAACTAGCTAGTAGCCCAGCTCTAATATACAACGCATCAAGATTTGTTACACAATATATTGTAAAAGTGTGATATTCATCCCTTATATTCTAATTGGTGCAAATCAACCTCTTAACTAAGTGAATCTGTTCACTTATCATTCCAATCTCGACTTAACAATGGATTAGTGCCATCTGATGGTGGTTTGAACCATATAATCATCTAGTCAATCACTATTTAGCCATGTCATATGTTGAATCAATCAATGAATCAGTCTCATTAATCTTCCCATAATATGTTGAATCAATCATTGAACTAGTTTCATTAATCTTTCCATACTAATTTCCTCTTTTCACGTAATCTAACCCTTGCTAGCTTGTCGGCAACGACCATCTCATGGCATCAGGGGCGGATCCAGGGGGGGCAGAGGGGGCTGGAGCCCCCTACCTCCATGAACTCCATGGAGCCCTCCCAAAGGCCCCCCCCCCCCCCCCCCCCCCCCCCTCCCCCAAACAATTTTTATCCATGATTGAAGAGAGGAAGAAGAAGGAAAAAGGAAAGAGAGGAAGAAGAAGAACAAATTGAGCCCACCTCCTTTTAATTTCTAGATTCGCCACTGCATGGCATGAAAGGGAAGAGGAGGGGGAGTTGTCTAGGCCGTGCTATTCTTCTTCATCATCCCATTTCCATGTTTCTTTCAAGGCATGGTGCAGATCGCGCTTATTAAATTCGTTCTACATCATTAATTTGTGAAACTTAATTTATAGGATCGCTAATAATTTTTATTTAGACCTTTTTAGGTTCTATTAGGATCTTCCAACTATTTACCTGCTAAAGTTTAGCCGTTAGGAATTCAAACATAACAGCTAAAACTCGGTTAAAGTTCAGAGGCCAAAATATACACAATTCGTTTAGCTGTTCCAACCCAGCTAAAACATGTTTAAAGACAAAATTACCCCTATCTTTTTCCTTGTCCATATCGGGCTCAACATAATGTAAGGATAACATAATAAATAAACTCCAATTAGCTAAGGGATCCAAACAGCCCCAGCTAGAATTTAGGTGGCTAGAATTTTAGGTGGCTAAACTTTAGCTAGCCAAATAAAATGGCTAAACTTTAGATGGCGTGGATCCAAAAAGGGCCTTAGGCCATCCCCAACTCAGTGATTAGGCTGGTTTCTATGACATTAACTAGTGTGCCAAGTAAACTAAAAAGATGATGTGCTAATAGAATTAAAGAGGATAGAGAAGCAAACTAGGCTTATGCAAGAAACCATCTCCATGCAAGAACCAAGAAAGAAGAAAAGGGGATTGGGAGGGAGAGAGAGAAGATGTGATTGGAGGGGGAATTTATTTTGAATAAACTATGCATTAGGAATATAGTCTCTATACTTAGGCCCTGTTTGTTTACCATCTAGATTATATAATCTAGCTTATGGACCAAGGATATTATGGTGAAAGGTCACCATGGACCACCAAATAATCTGAAATAAGCTGCCCAGGTGCAGCTTATTTGAGATTATTTGAGTGGTCCATGGTGACTTTTTACCATGGTGCTCTTGACTCATAAGCTAGATTATATAATTTGGGTGGGAAGCAAACACCCCCTTAGTGTCTATATGATGACATGGCAAGCACAGTAACTATATGGTTGTGTCTGGGTTGGGATTGGCCTTATATTTCGACTGAGCGTATAACATGGCTAAGCAGTGTGATTAGTCATATGACGAAGTGCCTAAACCATTGTTAAGTCAATGTGGGATGATTAGTGCACCAGATTAGTTAGTTGAGGGTGTTGATTTGCCTCAATTAAAATATAAGGAATAAACGTCATGTCACGCCTGTGTGGTGCCTAAAGGATGAAAAACACACTTTCTTATTCAGAAATGCACAATTGGTTTGTTTGACCCTCTTGATTTTGGTTTCCAACCTCTTGGCATCATTAAGAGCACGTTTGGTTTGTTGCTCAAGTCCGCCTCACCAATTTTTGGCTTGCCCATGCACATTTGGTTGCTACTCGGAGGCAATGTATTGGGAAGCCCATACATCTACGCCCACGTAAGAGGATTGCCATTTCATTTTTTCACCCAGTCACGCCGGATTTGGCTGCCCTGGGCAGCGACAGTCTGAAACCAAACGAGCCGTAAGTCTTTTTATGCATGTGCCTTAGTCGTCTAGCTAGGCATTGTGTATAAAGCCGTACGTGTTCATCTGCTTTGGATGCCTAGAAGGATATACTAATTGAACGTAAAGTTGTAGAACTCGCAAAGCATGCAGCGGTTCTCAGTTCAGTGTGCTCACTGCTCAAACCCACGGCATTATTGAAAACCCGAAACATGACACACGACTACACGAGTACATGAGCAATACACGGTGGCGCGTCTTGTCTAGATGCTGAGGCCGGAGCCCTTAAACTTGGCCTCCGTGATAGCATCGATGCGCTGCGCCATCTCCGGCGACAGATGGTTCGTCCAATCCCCCACCAAGCCGCGCCGGAAGAACCAGCTGTTCTGCACCGTCCCGTCCACTATCTCCACCGTGCCGTCCTTGGACACTTCTAACCCTCTGATGCGCTCAAACGAGCACAGCCTGACGACGGCGTCCACCGCGCGGTCCTCTTCCTCCCCGGCGCCGAACGGGCGGCCCGCGAACTCCGCCAGCCTCCGGACATGCGCCGCAGGGTCCCTCTGCATCTCCTCGTACCTCAAGAAGAGCACCCTCTCCGGCTCCGCGAGGTGCGCGCGCCAGTACCCAAGCACGTGGTCCCAGTACGGCCCGAACATGGACACGCCGGCGCAGAAGAACTCGGCGGCGGTCTCCACCGACAGAGGCTCCATCCCGTCGGTGACCCTGAAATTGTTCATAAAGGCCAGCAGCGAGATGAAGGTGTCCTTGGGGTCGCGGCAGACGTACACTATCTTGGACCCCGACGTGGCCACGGTCCTCGGCAGCGACACGAACGGGACGTGCGTGGAGAAGAGCCTTGGGTCAGGGAGCTTGTCGAGGTCGGGCACCCTGTCCTGCATGTAGAGCTGCAGCTCTAGGAACTTGATGCACTCGTGAGGGCAGACGGAGTGGAGAGGGTGGCCGGTGGCAGCGTCCGCCGGATGCTCTGCGCGGCGCACGGCGGCGTAGATGAGCGCTTTGACCCACGTGGTGCCGCACTTGGGGTGGGTGGCGACGATGATGTCCGAGGCGCGGGCGGCGAAGCACGCGTCGGCAACCATGGCACCGACGATGGCCATCGTGCTGGCGTGCCATCCATGGTCGTGGCGGGAGAGCTGGAGTTGTGCCAAGCCTTCTGAGGTCGGCAAGGAGGAGGCCAAGGTGGCGAAGTGCCTGTACAGTTCTGGGTTGGTTTCAACCTCTGCATCGGCATTTCGCTCGGCTTGGAGGGGAGATTCTTGCGTGGGCGAGGAAGAAGACATGGCCTTTAGCAAGCAGTTTAGCTGCGGGATGCAGATTGCGGTCAAGGTTGGACTGCAGAACTCATGGCAGTAGCATCTTCTTATAGTTCTCACATACAGAACGACGTGAGCTGAGCTAACTCCATCAGCCAGAGCCATTTCCATGTACCACAGCAAAGTACATGGCGTGCACATCAGCAGAGATCTCAAAAACATCAGATTAAGACTGCCTGACAGATACTTTTTTTCATTGTCTAAGAAAAAAGAACTGGTATAGTACAAAGACGGTTTGGCATCAGTGTAGTTAAGATATCATCTAGACAGGTAGAGAATCTCATTAAGTCGCCACGCTGATCTGTGATCTCTATAGTTTGAAAGTTTATTTCAGAGCTCTTCTGCATGTTCTTTTTTTTAAAAAAAAAGCTGATGAGATTATGATCATAAATGGTGCAGGATATCAGAATCTGAGTTCAAACTTTGAGTTTCTTCCGTCAATCCGTTTCCCATATATGCTTATACGGTTGTACATAAGGTTTGCATGGAGATTGGAGACTGGAGACGCATCCAGCAAGGTTAGGGATGGGCAACAGGGGAGAACAATTACTTACACTAGAACATCACGCGCTTTGCGCGTCCTATCCCTATCCTGATTTCAATTGTATACCTCCCAAATAATTCAACTTCTCAAAAAATCAAATTATGTAGAGCCTATGCCAAATTACATCAGAAGAATAAATCATGTAAATAAACTTGAACTAATCTTCAATATGCACCAAGCCTTTGCAACATGTCACACACACAAGAGAACACATTAACAACTTAAAGCCTCAGCCAACAGTAGACAACAACGGCGTATCCTTTATCCTTGCGGTTGGAGGTGACCTGAAAATTAATAACCACACATGTTAATTTGTTTTGCTAGGTCATATTTTCTTATTCTGAAATTATTGGTGGGACATATCGCAGATGGCATAGTGATTTTTTTTAGAGAACGTGCTTAGCACGTATTTCATTAAGAGAAAAAAGAGATTTACAAACACGAACAACACACACAAAAGAAAACACGACAACAACGTCAACAACACAACGCAGCTCAAGCTGTGCGACACGTAGATACAGTCACCTTTTCAGTGGCGGTGCCGTCCACCTGCAGCTCAAGCAGAGGAAGCGTGGCATCCTGCGCCACAACATCCGGTAGATGGGTTCGTCAGCTGCCGGCCCTATACCATGAGGATGGATGTCGCCTCACTCCGCCGCTGCCTTAGTGCACATGGGCTCTGTCCTCGTGCCGACCCTGCTCCAAAGCACCTCCATGGCCACCGTGGCATTCGCCATGTCGACGCACCTGATCCGCTCTGTCGCCGGCCTCCACAGCGCTTGCCCACATCCACTATCAAGTAGATCTTCTCCGGCCACTCTGTAAGCGCCGTCTAATCGCCTTCCCTCTGCTGCTTCATTCCCAAGCACGGTGAACCCGCAAGGAGCAGCTCTCTCTCCGGGATGGTGGATGAGGGCCACGGTTCTCCTCTGTTAGAGCTTTGCCACGAGGGCCTCCTCATAAAATTGATTGGGAGGGTCTTATTGAAAAAACAACGTGATTCTCAAATTTCTCTTCTTTATGTCGGAATAAAATTTAGGCCTTGTTTAGTTCGGAAAGTGGAAACTTGTCGAATCATAAAAATGGGATGTTGGAAGAGGTATTCGGATACTAATAAAAAACTAATTACACAACTCGTCTGAAAATTGAATTTCGAATCTGTTAAGTCTAATCAACCCATCATTAGAGTTTGTTTACTGTAGCACGGCGTTGTCTAATCATGGTCTAATTAGGCTTAATAGATTCGTCTCGCGAATTTACCCGATGATTATGGAATGAGTTTTGTCATTAACCCATGTTTAATACTCCTAATTAGTATCCAAACATTTGATATGATGGGTGAATAGTGAAAACTTGCCACAAACTTGCCGATCTAAACAAGGGCTTACTGCAGAAGACTATATGAAAAGTATTCTAAAACATTTTCAGTACCCACAGACTGAAATGGCCTATGGTTGATTTTATGAAAAACAAGTGGCTTTTTTATAAATATGTTAGACCACGTGTCTGTAGCACCATAGAGTGAAATGCGGGGAGAGCTCGCACGAGCGAGTGGAATGCGGGGAGGCAAGCAACAGCCAGTTGCTTTTAAGAAACCCAACTAGCTGCGGAGTAACCATACATAGGGCAAAGACACCGTGGATATGCTGCACTTGGCGTAGTATGTAAATAGCATTACGAAACGAAAGCCTTGAATGAATAAGTGAACTGTGTAACCGGTGTTGCCTTAAGTGATCTATAGAGTTGTGAGGCTCTGGAGGTACATCTGAAGCAGACAATGACAATTAAATTCAGTGACAGTCAATCGCAGCAAAAAAGAGCTGACGAGAAGACTTCCTCTCTGCATTACTCAGACGGTGAAGCTGATGGACAAACACGGTTGAATTGGATCCAGACAGGAGTGATAGAGAGCGTGACAAGAAATTAATGGAAGCCAAAGGATCTGATGAAGGAGATTCCTCTTGTGTGTCATTAGGGCAACTCCAGCCGGGCCCCTAAAAATTGAGCCCCTATACTGTGTTTCCAGGCCGGCCCACAAAGTTTAGGGGCCCAACTTGCTCTCCCGTCTCCAGCCGGCCGAGCAAATCCGGCGCCGTCGGACCTGCGCGCCTCGCGCCGTCGGACCTGCGCGCCTCCCTGCGCCTCGCGCCGCTGTCCCTCCCGCACCCGCAGCCGCTCCCTGCGCGCCTCCCTGCAGTGGGTCGTCTGGGTGCATCTTCTATCCAGAAGGCTGATGCAGTGGGTCGTCTGGGTGCATCTTCTATTCAGAAGGTTGTTGGACCCTTTCGGATGCTTGCACACGGTGTGTCAGCTGATTTCTTGGATGATTCAGTCAGAATGGGTGAAAGCACCATAATTGAGTCTTTCAAGCATTTTGTAAAAGCTGTTGTTGACATCTTTGGTGAAGAATACCTGAGGGCCCCCAATGCCCAAGACACAGCCAGATTGCTAGCCATTAGCAAGGAGAGAGGATTCCCAGGGATGCTAGGATCCATAGACTGCATGCATTGGAGGTGGGAAAAGTGCCCGGTTGCTTGGCAAGGTGTTTACACGGGGCATAAGAATGGGCCAACTTTGATCTTGGAAGCTGTTGCATCACAAGACCTGTGGATTTGGCACGCCTTCTTTGGACTTCCTGGTTCATTCAATGACATCAACGTGCTACGTCGGTCGCCACTATTCGACAGAGTGGTTTCTGGGACAGCTCCACAAGTGGAATATATGGTAAACGGAAACAAGTACACCATGGGGTATTACCTTGCTGACGGGATATACCCCGCATGGGCACCACTTGTGAAAGCTTTTCGCAACCCGCAAGGTAACAAGAAGGCGCATTTCACAACAATGCAAGAGTCTTACAGGAAGGACGTAGAACGAGCCTTCGGGGTACTACAATCCCGATTCGCCATGATTCGAGGCCCTGCAAGATGGTGGAGCAAAGATGATCTCTGGTACATAATGATGTGTTGTGTTATCTTACACAACATGATAATAGAGGATGAGCGAGAAGAGGATGAGGACTTTAACTACTACCAGGAGCCGAGCGGCATCCCGGAGTTGGCACCCGAGGACTACCAAACACGTGATCCAGTTCTGGTACAAGAGTTTCTCAAGAACCATAAAGCAATCGAGGATAAATTGGCGCACGAGCAACTACGAAACGATCTTGTGGAGCATCTTTGGGCAATTCATAGCTCCAAATAGTTGTGTAATTTTTCCTTGATCCTGGACTCATATTTTGAACTTGTGTATTAGTGGTAGAGAAACTTCCATGTAATCTGAGTACCATGTAATCTGATGAAAAAATATATTATACTAGTTGCCTGAATATGCATTGCTGTTGCTGTTGGCTGATACATTGCGGAGTTCTTCGGCTCGTTTTCTCCACCAGCACCGACTATTGCGGTGGCTCACACCCACGCGCACCGCAACAGTCGGTGGTTGGCTCGGCTCGCTTCGTCGGCTCAGTTTCGGCTCTGGTTTCACCGATTGTTGCGGTGGTGTTTCTGTCTGTGCACCGCAACAGTCGGTGGTAGGTGTGCCACTTGTGCTTCTCTGACCGACTATTGCGGTGGGTCTCCCATCCGGGCACCGCAACAGTCGGTGGTCGCGGTGTTTCAGCTGTGTTGCTAGTTTCTCACTGATTGTTGCGGTGGCTGTTCTCAGTAGCCACCGTATGAGTCGGTGATTGCAGTCCAGAGCTGCTTTGAGTTTGTTTCCTCTGGCCTTCCCGATTCTTTTCTGCTGGAATCTCCTTTTTGCATCATCACCTAATGCAGTATTCCAATGAACACTGAACTGAACATCCACAGACACTGAACTAGCAGATAAGTAGCAGAAAAAGGGCAGCAACACTGGTGAAAAAAAAAGCATACAGGTTCAGGTTCAGAGACCTTTGAACAAGCATACAGATTATATGAAAGAAGCATATAGGTTCAGAGACCACTGCACATTTGAACAAGCATACAGATTATATGACAGAAGCATATAGGTTCAGAGACCTGTTCAAATAAGTCACAGATTATATGACAGAACCATATAGGTTCAGAGACCTGTTCAAATAAGTCACAGATTATATGACAGAAGCATATAGGTTCAGAGACCAAGCATACAGCACATATGACAGAAACTACAATCCACTCATTGCCTTGACATCAAACAGAGCTACAATCATCAGCGTCCCCTCCGCTGCCCTGCTCACTTGTGGAACCTCCCCCCGATGCCTTGACTAATGCTTCCTTGGATCTTGCTATTTGTTGCCTCATTGCCTTGACATATGCTCTTTGGCTTTCATCCATGTCGGACGTGTTGCAGAACATGATCCTTTGTTCTTGATCCCACAGCAACTTCCGCTCCTCGAGCTCCTTCTCAGCTTTCCATCTTTCTTCGCGTTTCTGATGTTCTTCTGCCTTCATTTGTATGAAGGTTGCAAGCTGCACAGCATATTCATCTTCTCCATCATTCCTCTTTTGTTTCTGCTTTGATTGTTTGCGACCTGGAGGTCGCTTGGAAGGTGCAGGGTCATCTTCTCGTGTTTCTTGCGATGGGGTCGTGGACTTTCATTGCCTCTTTCCTTGAGCTTGCTTCATTGCCTCATATACGGTTTGAAACTTCTCCGTATGGCGGACCTCCATCCAGCAGTGAATGTAAGGAAAACCTTTGGTCTCATCATAGGATTTTTGAGCTAAATTGATCTGCCACAAAGATGAAATCAACAGTTAGTTATTTCAGCTGCTACAGACAGGCAATACTCAAGGTAAATGAGTTAATGGGGTTTAGGAACTTACATATTCTGTATGCGGAACGCCACTTGGACGGAGACGTTCTATCTTCTCAATGCATTCTTGAAACCGAACACATTCCCTCTGGATCCCGTTCCACCTTTTTTCAAGGGATGTAGCATTTCTATCAGAGACAAAAGTCCTGTTCTCATGATAGTGTTGTGCTATCCGATTCCAATATGTCCCTTTGGATTGGTCACTGCCTATTCTTGGATCGAATGTTATGGCCATCCAAGACCAACACAACTGGATATCCTCATTGTGATTGTAGTTTCCTCCCCGCCCTCTGCTGCTGCCACTATCTGGGATTGGTGCTTGTGTGAGAAGCTCCAGATCGACTTCAGAGTCTTGTGTCTGCATGTCCAGAATTGACTGAGAACTGCCCATTGGGTCCTGTAAAAAATAAATGTGTTAGTAGGTCAATGCAACCAAAAAAGAAAACAATAGACAAACCCATCAAAGCTTATGGTCAGCAACACTGCATATTATCCATGATGGTTAGAGCTTTCTAATAAAGGATAATTCTGTTTTAGAATCAATATATGTGATTCAACAAAGCAGTATAACTATTATTAAATGCAGGCTTTCCCCACTAGAGCACAATTAATAGGCTTGATATGCCATTCAAGAGGTTATGGGACATGCCAATTGCCTGCTAGTGCTATGTTATCCATATAATGTATCAAGATTCAAGCTCCAATGCAAAAACAAAGAGGTCATGAAACCATTTGGCACAACTCAGTGCCACCTATATATTCAAAGTAAAGATTGGCAGACAGCACTATCTGAAGACTGCAAGTTGGGAAAATATATCAATTTGTCAATATAGGACCATCAATCAATTATAAATATTGAGATAGGCATCTTAATTATAATCAATAAAGGCATCTTAATTATATTCCCAACATGGCAGCAACAGAAAATTCACAAATAAGCAAAAGCATGTACCTGCAGCTCTTGCATGGTGTTGTTGGCAGGAAGGAAAACAATGCAACCTATATCTTTTTTTTTTGGTAAAACTAGAGCAGCTAGCCTTCATACAATGCATAGATCAAATTATCCTCTTCTAATAAAGTATGCTATATTCCCAACATGGCAGCAACAGAAAATTCACAAATAAGCAAAAGCATGTACCTGCAGCTCTTGCATGGTGTTGTTGGCAGTCGGGGTAGGGCTCCAGTCAAAGATTGGCATCGAGGACGAGCTGAAGTAGTCGCCGTCGTCCTGGAGTGACGTCGTTGAGGTGGGTCTTCGGGTGTCCGAGGCGGTGGCGGCGACTTCCATTGAAGTCTTCTGGACTTGGTGCGACGGAAGTTGTGCCGGCTCGGAGAAGCTCGGCGTTTGGGCCTTCCTGCCGGCGCTGGTGAAGACAGAGCGCCTCTGCTGTGCTTCATGGCTGGGAGCAGGCAGGCGGAGGCCGGGTGGAGGCGCTTCGAATAGCTGGCGACGAAGGAAGGCGCCGGGTGCGAGCGCGGCGTCGGGGACCTGGGGTGGCCGGACGCCGCCGGGATCGACCCCGGCGTCGAGGTAGGTCTCCTGGCGAGGTAGGACGCCGCCAGGACGAGGAACTGCCGGTCGTGTGGGTGCCACAAACGTCGAGCGGCGTTTCTTGGATGCCGATGTGGTCGCGGCCGGCCGGGGAGGGCGCACGTCGCCGGAGATGCCGCCAGGCAGCAGCGCCCCGGCCAGGCGCGGTAGCGGCCTGGTCCGGCTCGGCCCGTCGCTGGCGGTGCCCGAAGCAGGCCGTCCGTCCCCCAGAGGGGCGGATCCGGCCATGGCGGGCGGCGGGCGAGGATCCCCGGCGACGGATTGGCGGGATGTCGCGGCGGCGGCCGGCGCGGGATTCGGCGACCGAGCGAGCGGAGGAGAGGAGAAAGAGGAAAAAGATGAGGTGGGGCCCACGTGTCGGGTGGGAATGGAGGGCCTCTAGATGTAGGGGGCCTGGACCAAAATTTGGTAGCCTCCATAAAATGGTAGCCCATTTAGGGGCTCCACTGGAGTTGTTTTTTTTATCTGAGAGACTAAAAGAAGAGATAGAGGCCCATTTGAGGGCTCGGCTGGAGTTGCTAGTAACCTGGTCCTGCTTGTTCACCTCTTGCAATCGAAATATGTTGTCTGGGGAAGAGGGCTTACATACATTGGATTAGTTTCAAGTCAACTTGCGGCCAGGCAATTTGGGCAAATATAAAATTGTACAAAGAAAACCCGTGTCTCTGTGCCAGGATCAGCGAGCCTCGTAATGTTGTTTATATTTCCGTGAGCTCTTAGTGGAGGCACCAGAGATTGTCCTCGGTGGAAGTTAAAAACATAACAGGGTAAAAAATTTTGCCCCAAGGAATCCCGTATGCATGGAGTCCTAAATGAAGTCTATTTACAAAACCTTTTTACAGATGAGTGCAACTTTGCACGACGAATCTAATGAGCCTAATTAATCCATGGTTTGCTACAGTAATGCTACAGTAACCATCCTCTAATCATGCGGTCAAAGATCTCATTAGATTCGTCTCGCGATTTTACCCAGGGGTTGTGGATGTAGTTTTGTAAACTGCCTTTATTTAATACCCTTAATTAACGGTCAAAGTTACATTTATTACGCGGCAAAAATTTTGCCGCCCAAACCAAACACAGCCAAGCATCATTGCCCAAGTTCAAGCCAGATTTGAGTTACCAGCAGCTAAAGCCTCATATCTGCAGGTCCAGGACCCAGGATGCCTTTCTCATGATCCAAGGGAAGCACATCCGTATGCGAGCGCCTCCCATCATCTGCTGATGCCTGCTGCCGCCGGAGCCAATCCTATCGTTTCAAACGAAGTGTGAGACCAACAACATTCTCCAATGAAACAGAAAAGGAGAACCCACAGCTAGCTACTAAGCAGAAGAAACATACCTCTTCGTGAGCATTATCAGTATCATGCAAGTCAGGTGTTACAATAGGTGGTATTGCATCTGGGTCAGGTTTCTGAAATACAAAAGTTGAATACAAGCCTGCAGAAAACCGGCAGTAACATTGAGTAAACTGGGACCTTTCAATCCAATGCAGCAAAAAGAAGAATTCTACACCACCTAAAATATCGTAGGAACGAGTAACAAGCTTTCCACGAGCATCCAAAAAACTTGCACCGTAACCACCAAGCATCGGAGCAAACTGTGTTCTGGATCAGTCAGAACCGGAAGTCAAATACAGTCTGGACATCCAATGTTGTTTCATAACTTAATATGTGATGCAAATGAATAACCAACAAGAAAATGATCCATGAAAATAATATAGGTCTTGACATAGATATAGCTGTACCTGTTATCATCATAAAACTCAGTTAAATTCTGGATCTCCACATATTCAAGTCCAGCCTCCCTTGCTAATCTGTTTCAACACAACCTAGCATTGTGAAAACTCTTATCACACAACTCGCTTGAATTTATAAAGGTTCTATGTTATCAAGGCAATGAAGCTACACAACAAATTGTTGAAATAAATGAGGAAAGGATCACCTCATAAGACTGGGAAAGTGAACCAGGCAGTGATTTTCAAACGCTGCTTCACTGGCAAATTTGAGCTGGTACTTCTTTCCGAAGAAGGGAAACCTGCACCATATACCAATGGATCTCCTCAGGAAGTCAATATAGCAACAGTTTTCAGGTACATTAGGATACAATTTCAGCCCATACTTTTCTTCCTCAACTTCAAAGGTAATGGTATAATTCTCCGAGCGGATGCTATTTGGAACAGTCTTCAGACCTTTATTATGTGAAGCCTCAACATTCTTTTGATATTTTGTCCTACAGAATAAAAAATACCAATCGACTTAGAAAGAAAAAGAACAGAGTTTGCTCAAGCACACTGCACACTAAATTTGTAGAAGAGAAGGTAAATTGAGCTTTACTAGCAGTTAAGCATAAATGCCAGCCTACATATCGTACTTTGTTGGTGGATGACAACCCAAGCTTAGAAGAATTTTTTTTTTTTGAGAAATAACTTCAAGCAAAAAAGAGAAGACATGGCATAAGAATAAAATTCATGTGGTAACTGTACCATATTGTAGATGAATCAGGAGTCATGCCAAAAAAGTAGCCTCCAGGTTTGAGAAGTGATGATACATTATTCAGAAGCTTCTTTGCCCGTTCTTCACTCTCAAAGCATAACTATCTTTCAAAAAGGAAAGGATAAACTATGAATATTAGCAAATCTCACAGGCACATCATATTCCATACTAGAGAATAACCAACTCGCCTGCAAGTGCTGCATACAGCAAACTATATCTGCTTGGATGCCCCTTTCCTGCACTTGAGCTTCGAAATCATCCTGCCATGTAAATGTGACAAGAGCTAACTGTCAGAACTCAGCACTGAAGACTTCATGCCAGCACTTTGCATTTGTGTGTGTAGGAACTAGAAGGCATGGAAGGAGGGTGTACAATAGAAGGATCCAACGCGATGAACTCAGCAGTGAAAGGCTTCCTCTTGTTCTCCCATAGCTCACGGGCATCGTTAACACCCGATGCAGAGGCATCTGTTATAGAAATTGGTATGATGATTAAAGTAACCTGTCAACAGTCTAAGCAAAAGACCATGGAGAGCTCAGCCTAGTGGAGGCACCCTACCGATTCCTATGTAGTGGCCAACCTGGGCATCACACCATTTGTCAGTATCAACTCCACCATCACAATACAAGTCGCAGACCTTGCACATTTTGAAACCAGCAAATGCAAAGTTAGTTTCAGGATTCTGCTGCAATGTTTCTAGCTGATTTGGAACGAATTCAAACATCATGAAGGAGGGGAGCATGTAACAGACCGTGGCATAAGGGAAGGCAAAAATTTTGATGAGGGCGGTCTTGGCGAATTCATATAGGCGAAGATGTGGTGGTACTGGTGGTGGGACCGTCACATTCATGTCTGCAATTCCACGCGAGCTGATTAGCAGTAGCAAAAAAGTCAGGAAAACGTAGAGTGCGTACAATCCGTAAAATCTAACATTGAAAAGCGTACCGGAATTTCACACACATAAATCTGCGAACAAGACAAATAAGGAAACACGCGGATAGTCTGATACACTGACAAACGACAAACAAATCAGGCTTTCACCTTGCCGTTTCCGGCTTCCCGCGCGCTTGCCTCCCCTGCTCCTCGAGCTTCAGATGCTCTAGAGCCCCGCCCGCCGGCCCGCCGCCTCGTCCCCTCCGCACTGAGTCGCAGCGCGAAGCTGACAGTGGCCTTCCCGAGTTGCCGTGCCGCGGCTCTGCCCGCAAGCTCAGGCCACCGCACGTTGGCCTTGCTGCGCCGCGCCACAGGGATACCTAGCCCCCTGTCGCCGTGGTCGCGCTTCTCGAATCGCGAGCTCCGGCAGTTTGAGTTAGGGTTCGTGTTCCTGTGGAAAAAAAACAGAGCATGCGTCCGCGACCGCGAGGAGCAAAGCCAGAACGGCAGCAGCAGAGCAGTTTCAGGAGGAGGCCGGGAGTCACGGTTGGGCCGGAGAAGGCTTCAAAGTTGGGCCAAGTCACTGAGCAGCCCAAGATAGCCCACTAAGTCGTCTTCTTTCTGGGGAACTAACACAGCGTCGGCGTCGGCGGCGGCGCTGGCGGCGGCCGGCGGGCATCTCCTTCTCCCCCCAACACGGCGGGCACCGGACAAGGTGCCGCGCCTGAGGCGCCTCCAGCCGCTAGGAGCTCCGCCTCTGGTGATGCGGGCTCCCGTGAATACGGTGTCCGCTGCCATTGCTTGAGCACAGACCGAGGCTTCCCTGTTCGTTTGGCTTATCAGCCATCAGTATTTTTCTCTCGTAAAAAATCAGCACTAGCCACCAGCCATCAGCCAGCCAGCAATACTTTTCTCTCACAATAAATCAGCACCAGCCACCAGCTACCGGTCAACCGAACAAGCTACGGTGGAGGCTGCTGAAGTGCTGGGTCTCGCGGTTTCAGGCTTTTGCCTGGCCATGCGCCCATGCCAAGCGCGTGGTGGATGAAGGTGGGCACACGGCGCTGCAGTGCGTTTGCGCCGTGCACCGGTGCACCTGCCGGACACGAGAAAAGACAAAGACGGGGTGGCGATGCGATTACCTCGTGCGCGCGGCAGCAGGGGGCACCTAGAATCGGCAGCACCACTCTGCATCGCACGCGTCTGTGGCACAATATAGGTTGCACTAAGGGCACAATAGAAAACAGCCCCTATAGCTCAGTGGTAGAGCGTCAGTCTTGTAAACTGAAGGTCTGTAGTTCGATCCTGCATGGGGGCAGTTTTTTTTTTCCATGTTTGCATTTTTTATGTAATTTTTGTTTTCATGCATTTTTCTGGGAACATGCGTCAATTTGTTTGGCTTCCATTCCCTTTTTTTTTGTAATTTTGTGTTTCATGCATTTTTCTGGGCACACGCATAATTTTTTTTTTGTTTCCATTTTTGGGGCATGCCGCATGCCTCACTTTTTAGTTTCCATTTTTAGCACATGCATCAATTTTTTGTTTCCATTTTTAGCACATGCATACTGTTTTGTTTTCATTTTTTAGCATGGTGCAATTTTTTAGTTTATATTTTTTATCTTTCGGTTTTAATTTTTTTTTATCATGCATAGCGGTAGTTTTCATTTTTTTTTACTCTTCTTAGTGGTAGTTTCTTTTTCTTTTAAGGTTGAGGCACCACTGTTTCCCAATTTGGGAGTTTTTTTTAATTTTATCTTTCCTTAAAAAAAGTGAAGGCTCTTTTTGTCATAACTCATATATTTGTTTTGTCATAACTCATATATCGCTCATTTTGTCTAAACGAAGCATGAACCAGCAACAAAGGCTTGGCAAACTGAACTGACGGAAGCAATATGAACCTATAACTCAAGGGAACATATCATCTAGGCTCCGTTTGGATGTAGATATTGGAGAGCATGGTATTGAATTGAGTTCAATGCCAAATCAACCATGGTATTGAAATGTGGCACAATTCCAAATCTGTTGTTTGGATAGCCATTGCATTGCCTTTTGGAATCCTAGC
This sequence comes from Alloteropsis semialata, assembly GCA_004135705.1. NCBI lineage: Eukaryota > Viridiplantae > Streptophyta > Magnoliopsida > Poales > Poaceae > Alloteropsis > Alloteropsis semialata. The sequence continues at coordinate 52,148,358 of CM014276.1, read as the reverse complement.
AACCAGCCAATTCGATTCTTGTTTGGATACACAAAAATTAGAATTGGAATTGGACCAGCATCTATCGCCGTTCCTCCATCGCCGGCGGCAGCCGTGCCCACCCTCTCGCTCCTCCGCACGCAGATTCACCACCCAGGAAGCAAAAGGAGGCCATGGAGAACCACTGGCCGTGGAGAGAATGGACTCAGCCACCGCCGTCCTCTTCATCCCCGTGGAGGTGGAGCTCGGGGCCGATGAGAGGCGTAGAAGGTGAGGACGAAGGTGAGGAGGCAGGGCACCGCGGCCGCGACGGGCTCGTGGGCTGCCCCGCGCCGGCGGCGGGAGCAGGGGAGCGCGCTCCAGGCCGGGGAGTCGCACCCGCACCTCATCCTCGACGAGGTCCTCGCCGGCTTCGAGGCGCCCTCCGTCGCCGAGCTCGCCGGAGGAGGCACGCCTTCAAAGCTCCTCCGCCCCGGCCGCCGGAGGAGGCGCACGTGCTGCAGCTCATCCGCCCCACCTGCTCGAGGAGGCGCGCGCTGACACAGCTCCTTCGGAGCCCGGCCACGAGGAAGAAGGGGGCGGCGGGGGGGCTTCGGCGCGGCTGCTTGGACGAAGAAGAAGGTGCCGGGACGATTCCGCGCAATACAGAGCTCGCGAGCTCTGAATCGGTCGAGGGTGCTCGCGAGTGAAACGAATGCCGCTCGGTATTGGCCTACGTTTCCATTTCCCAATTCTTGTGACATCCAAACGGTAGATATTCACGTCCACGAATTCCAATTCCTAATTCCAGGCGCCAATGCCGACTTCCAAACGGGGCGCTAATGAATCTTAGTGCACGCAAATAAATCGTTCAGTGGAGCGCCGTGTACCCCTTTTCTCTGTATTTTGCAAGAGAGGATGTTCTTTTAGGACATTGCAAGAGAAAGATATGCCCCTTCTCTGTGTATTAATTAGCAGATAGACATAGAGGATGTTAGATTGTTAGGACTCTAGGAGCAGTGGAAAAATTGTTCGGTGGTGGGCTGCATATCCCTGTACCCAAAAAAACAGTGGTGGATGCATAGTGGAAAAGAGGCAATGCTGACAGAAAATTGTTCAGTGGAGGGCTGCATATCTCTCTGACGAAAAAAAAAATGTGGTGAGCGTGGATCGAACACGCGACCTTCAGATCTTCAGTCTGACGCTCTCCCAACTGAGCTATCCCCGCTGACTATTTCGTTTTCTAAAACTCTTTCTTACTATAAATTAAAACTTATTTTCCAACAAAAGGTCGACACGACGTAATGCATCAGGCACAGTATGGCGCACCGAAGCGACGCTCGGGACCCCTCCCAGTACACATTACTGACATGTCGTCTAGGACCAGCGCCAGCAGCCACAGAGCCACTGTAAAAGGAATATCCATAGGCCAGGGCGAGCAGCTCGCTAGCTGGCCGCCACCAACCTCTAGCAGATGGGCCAGTCTGATCCTGAGGTCCGTGCAGCACCGCAGCAGCGGCTTGCCTGTCTCTTCCTCGGCATAGGCCACATGTCCATTATTCATCTTCTTGAATCTCGATCAGCGCCTGCACGTTCTTCATCTGCCGATGAAATGGCGCCAGTGCAGTACCTCTCTTTCAATTCCGCACCGACGGGTGTAATCTGCAGCCGCTGTAGTTGTACTGGTACTAACGGATCTCGAGAGATCAGTCCGAGAATTTGGAACAAAAGTGAGCCGATGAGGCGATGATACTCGACACAGTGCAAAATGTCTGTGAGCCCTGTACAAGGCCGGGCGCCTTTCTACGGAGCGAATGGCCTACAGCTTGACACGAATCATGGCCGGCGAAACAGCCTGAACCTTTCAGAGCCAAAGTGCAGACGCCGTCGGAGACGCAGGGCAGGGTGGGGCTGGATTGGTGCTGCAGCTTTTGCTGCGGTGCAGTCGTGCAGAGGCAAAGCAATTCACGACGGCCGTGTTTAGTTGGCTTCTGAAAAAATTTGTAAAAGGGAATCTTTTTTTGCATTGAGTACTAAATGAAGTCTATTTGCAAAACCTCTTCACGGATGAGCGTAACTTTCCGAGACGAATCTAATGAGCCTAATTAATCCATGATTTGCTACAGTGATGCTACAGTAACCATCTTCTAATCATCCTCTAATCATGCGGTCAAAGGCCTCATTAGATTCGTCTCGGAAATTTACTAGAGGTTGTGGAGGTAGTTTTGTAAACTGACATTATTTAATACCTCTAATTAGTGGTCAAAGATGCATTTAATACCCTGAAAAAATTTTCAGGGTCCAACTAAACACGGGAAAAGGGAGGGGATAGATAGCATGGGCTACCCTGTTCCCTGGCAACGACTAAACAGCATGTGGCCTGGGTTTGCAGGAAAGGAAAGGTGCAGCAAGCTGCCATGAGATGAGAATATGAGATGGTGAATAATGCGGTGGTGGGGATGCTTCATTATTGTTTCACAGTCACAGGAGAAGCCAATCTCACCGGCCATTATCAACCTCTCTGCATCGCGTAGCTTCTGAATTCTCAAGGACAAGGTTCCTACAGAGCAATGCCATACAGAGCAACACGCCGGCATCGTGTTAGGAAATTCAGATCAGTTGACAATTCGGCATGAAGAGCAGAGCACTGATCACAGCACAGAACGATGGCACAAACCCAGAACAACGAACAAGCAATCACAAGCACAAAACCTAACGAATTCTATCTACAACCGCTACTCCCCGATCCGATCGCGCATTTTTTATCCTTTCAGCTCGCCTTCTTCTTCTTCTTCTCCTCACACCGCAGATCACAGCAAAAAACACACGGAATGCACCCCCCCAAGGAGATGCACGAAACGAGACGGAAAAGCACGGCAGCGCGGCGTGTGCCACGCGTCGAATGACGCAGCAATGCGGCGGCGGCGGTCACCGGGACTCTTCCTCTGACGGCCTCGTGGCGCCGGAGAGCACGGAGAGCAGGTTGAGGTGGTGGCCCTGCTGCGCCGCCGCCACCGACGCGTACGCCTGCGCCGCGGCCTCCTGTGCCGGCGAGAGGCCCCACGCCACGGGCCGCGCCTGCAGGGTCGCCCAGAACGGCGCGGGCGCGGGCGCCGGCTCCTGGTCCTCGCGCGGGCGCTTGCCGAGGAGCGGGTGTGCGGCGGCGGCGGAGGAGGTGGACGGCGCCGAGGAGCAGGAGAAGACGGCGGGGGTGGTGCCGGACCCCGTGGCGGCGAGGATGGAGGGCTCGGCCTGGCGGAGCAGCCACTCGATGGTCTGGCCGTCGGACTTGAGCCCCAGCTCGCGGGTGAGCTGGAACACGCGCGCCGCGCACACGATTGGCATCCGCACGCGCCGCCCGCGCCCGTTCACCTTGCTGTGCCGGTCCTTGCCGGCGCCCGGGCTCGCCTTCTTCGGCGCGGGCGCCGCGACTTCGCCGGCGGGCGCGGCGGGCACCAGAGACATCGTCGCCGGCGCCGACGGGGTCGGCGCGGGCATGGGCCGGTAGACTTGGAAGGTGGCGGCGTCACGAGCAGCCATGGCGCCCTCTGGTACGAGTTTGTTGGTGGTGGACAGGGCCTGTGGGGAGGAGGTGATGGGGATAGACGGATAGGGATAGGGCCGTGCCAGGCCTTGGCCCCCGGGGGTGGAACCATTTATAAGGCGGCTTGATTTTTTATGTCGATTTTATTGTAATAATTCTTTCCTCTTTTTTAGGCTGCCAGTATGCTCACCATCGTCCGAAGAAAAAAAAGGTCAGTATTCATTTGCAACAAAAAATTGTAATTATCTGTGTTTGGAAAATCCAGCCGTAGATAATTGAATATCAGGTAAATGAGCAGAGCTTAGGTAAAGTATTCTCAACATTATTGAAAACAAAATCCAAAAGTCTTTCCGAAATACTGATTTTGTGCATACACCATACAGACGGTAAATTTAGTGAAAAAAGAAAGGTGCTTCGTTTTCCGAAAAAATTGTATATTTATGCCTTGTTTAGTTCGTGCAAGTCTCTGCAAGTTTCGTAAAAGTAACGCATTGAAAAACGTGCTATTTCTCTTGTGACACGTTTTTCTAGCACGTTTTTCAATTCAACTTTTGCAACTTATTTTTTACAATTTTCACGAACTAAACAAGGCCTTAGTAACAAAGTGATGGCAATAACTTGTGCATTGTGCACAGTGGTGTTTTGACCACAAGTTGTCTACCTCCAAGGTGGAAGGATGCAGCATCGGCTAACATTTCAGTTCAGTCCTTTACTGGAAAGAAGCCCAGATCTTAGAGTCCGGTTTGAAATTAGTGCAATTATCTCATAGTACATTTTCAGCGATTTCAAAAGCTCTTCATTATTTTTATTTTCTGAAAAAACCTAGGGCCTGTTCAATTCCAGCAACTTTTTAAAGTTATCAAAAAGTTTTCACACTGACAACCGTGCCCCCTCTTACAGTACACGCTTCCTAATGCAAAAAGTTTTCACCACTTTTCAACTTTTACAGGAATTAACCAGGCCCCTAATATGTTCATATTTTTGGCTGATACGTATAATAGTAGTATCTCGGTATTTCTGTGGTTCTCTTACGCAATTATTGATGGGGGAGTAAAAGAGAGATGCAGGTGCCTGACTGAACGTTGGCGTCTGTCTCTGGACAGGGCATTGTTTAGTTTCATCAAAAGTCACCAATCAAAAGTAACGTATTGAAAAACGTGCCCCTTTCTTTTCGTAACATGTTTTCCAATGGTACTTTTTCTACAAAAAATTCGACTAATTCTACAGAAAATTCGACTAATTCGATCAAACTAAACAAGGCCTAGACTGAGGGGCTGTTTGAAAGCCTGTGCTAATGCTAATACTAGTTACTGTTCATAACTTTGACCACTAATTAGGGGTATTAAATAAAGGCAGTTTACAAAATCAGCTCCACAGCCCCTGCGCTAATTCGCGAGACGAATCTAATGAGACCTTTGACCGTATGAACAGAGGATGGTTACTGTGGCATCAATGTAGCTAATCATGGATTAATTAGAGTCATTAGATTCGTCTCGAAAAGTTACACCCATTTGTAAAGAGATTGTTGCAAATAGACTTTATTTAATACTCCATGCATGCAAGATTCCCTTTAATGCTAATTTTTAGCACCGGCCTCAAACAGCCCCTGAGTCTACAAAGCGGCAATGCAGGGACAGGCATGCAGCGCTGTAGCAGCAGTGCAGCGGCAGCGATGTGCACTGTACACGAAGGGGGGCAGGCCACATGGGAGGACGCTGGGTGCCTGGGCCCGCTCCGGTGGCTCCCACTTCGCTGTAGCCCCGCAGGCATTTCGCCACTGGCAAAGCCTAGCGGCGTGGCACACGATTTCATCTCGCATTCTCGCTTCGTATCGTCACCGTGCCATTATAGACACAATTTATAATTTATAATGAGTACACTATATAGGGCCTGTTTAATTCGCGTGAAAGAGTGAAAAGTGTTTGTATTGGGTTGCGTGCACAGAGAGAAGAAATGAACCGACACGGTTCTCGATGTAGAAAGAAAATAGAAAATGAGTGAATTGAACACGCCAATAGCTGAATTCGATAATTTGACGCAGAGATAGAGTCAGGCCCCAATTCGAGTTGGAGCTGGGCATTCAAATGTCTTAAAGCTACCATATGCAGAGAAACCAAGAGCAAAGATTCGCATCGATGGCTGTGGATGGCGACCAACCAAGCTTAATAGAGGTCATTTTCGCTCGAAAAGGGCCAAACTGATACGCGTAGGCCTGATCGGTTGGCTGGCGGCTGGTGGCTGGTGCTGATTTGTTGTGAGAGAAAAGTACTGCTGGCTAGTGACTGATGCTGATTTGTTGTGAGAGAAAAGTAGCGCTGGGTGATAAGCCAACCGAACAGGCGAGGCCCGTCGCAGTAGATGCAGAGCTGAGCTGCAGACATGTCACACCCTTCACCCTGCAGTCCTGCACTGCTACGGGAACGGGACGGGGGCTCTGTAGCTTTGCGTGCGGCATGGAGCCCTGGACCGGGACGGCAGCGCCGCGCGGCTGGAAGCTTGATCATCGGGAGGATTGACGGCTCACCTGGCCTGACGCAACGCAACAGAACAGGTCGCAGTTGAGACCAGCCTGGACCACCTGGTGTTGGCTTGGCTGTGGTTTCTGCCTGCGGCCCTGCGCTGCGCCTCGTCGTGCCCGCGCCAACACCGTGCTTGCGTTTGTGTAGGGTACACGCCACATTCCAGTCAGGAATTGACGCCGCGTTTTTATTCCGGTGACCTACCGGGATGTACTAGCTGGACTGAGATGATAGGGACCATGGCTGGGTGTCGAGCTCTCCTATGTGCTATGAATCAACTGTTTGGATATTTTTTTCCCTTTTTTTGGCATAAACAAAATCACCATTTATTGTGCCGGGCGTGCTCGTTGTGCCAGTGCCACTCACGAAAGGGAGCGGTTGCACCTCCATCTATGGCATTTCATGACATCACCAGCGGTGATTCTGCTGCGGGAGCATAGGAAGCATATGCTTTTCCCAAGCCTTTCCTCCATCACAAGACAATTGTGGTATTCGAACATATTTCAGCAGTGAGACGGGGAGAGCAATACCAAACCAGCTTTGTGGAAAAATAATCAGCCAAGCTAGATCGTGGCACAAGCTGAAATGTTTCACAAGCTAGATCGTGGCCTATTCCTGTAGTCTTCTGTACACTAATAAAGTAGAGAAAAAAAAACGCAAACCCACGGACCTATTATATGTACAGATACAGCCAGCTGACACGCAAATTTTCATTTCGCATGTTGCTGAAATAATCCGGCTAAGATTACCCTCCAAAAAAAAGAAGAAGAAAAGGCGCTTGATCTCACTTGCACGGATTTCAGTCAGATGTCCGTGCCTCGTTGTCATCAAGTAGGGGCCTCTCGGTGGCAGGGGCACCATGCTGGCTCTCTTCCTTGGAACGATCGACGCTGGGGACAAATATGCCTGCAAAGAAAAGACCATCTCAACCGTTAAATTATCAGAGTACAAATCCTGACGGCAGTACATTACTGAGCATTGTGGCCGGCGAAATTGAGGGTATCAGCAGGCAGCTGGGGCTGCAAAGTTGTAGCGACGTTTTTATATATATATTGTAAAGGCTAAAAACATTTGCCACAGAAAAGAGACAACTAAAAGGTACTTCAGATAGTCATTTTAGGTGGTAAATTTTATTTGATTCGTGGAAAAAAGATGAATTTCCAGGCTTACAAATTTTACTTGATATAGAAGGATTTTTTTGGGCGAATTGATGCTAACTGGCAAGTGGTCAAAACATCACATTGTCATCATGCTTTGCATAGGCTTTTCAGCAGCATGTGAAAACCAATAAACTATGATGAAACTTACCAATAAACCAAAACACAGCTGCAATGAAAAGGATGGATGTCAATATAAGAGCCGTGGACCTCCAGTTATTGATTTTGTCCTGCATCAAGGTTCAAANGGGAACAAAACCATAGAAAACCTATATGCAAGTTTTAGATGCATTCAGGTGAGACCACTGCTTAGAAGCACTGAGATTTGTCTCACATAGAATCCTGTAAAAAATTTAAACAAATATTTGCAATCCATGGGCCAATCCCATATACAGGATGAACCTATATTTTAATCACGTAGAAGGAAAATGGCATGTTGCTGAGACAGTCGAATACAACTTAACCAACAACAGCAAACAAGTACCTGAAGAAGCCCAACAAGAGGTGAAGAAGGCACGTCACCAAATATATGGATCGAAACAGTGGATACGGCCATTGCCAATGGCCGCAAATGTACCTTCACAGAATGAAGGCACACAAAATTTACCGGTGCCTGCAAGTCAAAAGAATTAAGCATATGCAAAAGAAGATAGAAGCGAGTTTGCAAAACAAAGCAATTGTTGCATCCAATACCCATGCAGCAATTACCATTATAAGAAATACTGGTAACAAGATCTAGGACTTGTAGTATGAAAATGTTGAATAGAACAAAGGAATTACCTGAGTTGCAAAAACCAAAAGCTCCCCAACTGAAAAGAAGAGTATGAAAAAATAGAACAAAGGAATTACCTGAGTTGCAAAAACCAAAAGCTCCCCAACTGAAAAGAAGACTATGAATCCGAAAAGGCTCTTGAAACAAAAGGCACCAAAGCAAAATATTGCCCCTAGAAATGTTGCGCCAGAAAGAAGCTGCAAGAAAAGTCTCATGAATCCATGGAAGTAAACATAAAGACTAGTTATGATGGTTGAAAGCAGTACATCAAATGACTTAGTTAAGCTCTATTGCCCCCCAAACATCACATGTACACGTTTTGGAGGGTGAGTGATTCATATACTCCTATGTTATATCCCTCTGTCTGGTTCAGAAACAGGAGACTGGTCCTGCATGCTTACTGTAGCCATGAGCCCATGACGATAATGAACTAAACAGAAAAAAAAAACATATGCAATTTAGCAGTTTATTAGGGACCTGAATAACACCAGCAAATTTAAAGACCAAGTGTATTTTACTAAAGCAATTGGCTGTGGAGAATTTTAGCTTGACGCTCACTTTGTACGGAAAAGCAAAAACACAGATAATTTGGTTATGAAAATTACAAGCATGCATTTCAACTAGACAGATGTCAAAGACTGATTATCTTGCAACATACAGTGACAAAAAATAACAGAAAAATAATGAACATATTACAATATAATATTTTCTTACCTTGAAAGCGTTAGGTATTGTAGACCCTGACTTGTCAAGGCTGAAACCTCCTGCTAGAGTTCCAAGAATTCCACACACTATAGTTATTCCACCAAACAAAAGATCCGCACTTGCCTGATGGAAAAATTCAAAGACCACAGAGAAGAGAGAATGTACTCAGTTGTGATTAATTATGAAACACAGTATTATTCTAGATCCTTAAACTGCAGTTCATCAAGATTGAAGAGTTTTTTTTAAATTAGAAATGTACAATGGTCACAAAACACAGTATTATTCTAGATCCTTAAACTGCAGTTCATCAAGATTGAAGAGTTTTTTTTTAAATAAGAAATGTACAATGGTCACAAATCTAAGGATAATAGTAACCAAACATATCTCCAATGTTTAATGAGCATATATGATATAAGTAATATACTACTCCCTCGTTTCCAAAATGTAAGTTGTTTTAGTTTTGTCCTAAGTCTTCTCGATGTTTGACCAAGTTCATAGAGAAAGACAGTGACATCTACACCATCAAATCATTTTTTGTCAAATCCACCATGAAATTTCTTGTTAGTGCATTTATTTGGTAGGTAGATGTTAATATATCTTTCTATGAACTTGGTCAAAGTTGGAGAAGTTTGTCTTAGACAAAACTAAAATGACCTACATTTTGTAACAAAGGGAGTAAGACATAATGCCGCATGTGTGAGTAAAAGAATACCATATTGTATATCTCTTTGCCCGCCTTGGGGCCCCAGTAGGAATAAGCACCAATGACGAAGTTGTAGGAGATGTAACCTGTGATAGCATGCGGGAAGTGAACTCCATAACCCTAACCAGAGGTATGAATGAAAACGGTGGAACACATGAGATAATGACATTCTCACCTAAAACAACGACGACAAAAGCCTTCTCTTGTAGTAGTTCTTTCATATCTTTGCTGAAATGACTGATTTCAGTCATGAGACTCTGGCCAAACCTGGAGCTGCAGGATCAAAACAGGAGACGTGTACTGAGACTTTATATCATTAAAAAGGTCCAGAAAAAGCAAGTAAGCAAATGTATATCATTAATAACCACTTTAAATATCTAAGACATTTAGTCTTACCTGCATGAACAACAGGGATAAATCAACATATCAAATATTGAAATACATTGTGTAAAAGCAATACACATAAAAACAATTCGATAATTTAACAACTGTAAAAAAGGTTTTCTAAAGGTGCTTACAAGGAAAACTTTTGTGGAACTTTTCCTGCAAGATTGTCGATTCCACCTGTAATAACATGCTTATTATCTGGAGCAGAATGAAATTAAACAGAAAAGAAAAATAATAAGGGAGCATTAGCAATAAGCCAAGAGACAGCTAAAACTTAGCATGAATCATGACACATCTACACATGTTAATAAAACTAGGCATTAGCAAACAAGCTCTATGCATATTGAAAAGGTCACAAAGGGACATATCTGTAACTTAGTTGCTATTTCTTCCCTGAAAATACTTTGTTGCCACATTGAATTTTAAATACAAGGGAAGCCAAAATAAGTTTAGTAAACACCAGCCCTATTCCTTAAATTGTTTAGCCTATGAATCATTTGATATGTTTATAAATGACAAGCTAGTTCAACTCATCATAGAATTAGCTCTGCAACTAAGAATTGTTTCTTTAACAAAGATGAACTAGAAGTACAATAAGATGACAGTCCAGAGGAATTTCAGCATAAAAGAACTAAATTGCATTACAGAACAATGTCCAATGGGAGGATAAAAATTGATACAAGGCACATACTTATCTGGTCTTGAACCTCAGGATTAAGCATTTGGCCATATTCTTTTATTGTGTTGTGAGCAAATCCTGGTAAAGAAAATCCCCAGCCCCCAAAGAGGCACAAAAGGTGGAAAAAAAATCAGGTATCATTGGATGAGATAGATTCTAACTGTAATGACCATACAGAAAAGAAAGCATACCATTGAGCTGTAGTGGCTTTATCACAAAGCCTAGAATAACAAAAGGAACCATCAAAATGGACTCTCCCCAGAAAGCAGCACGCCAGTTCAGTTTTTCTCCGACCTGATGAGAATAACATAAATTGTTTTAGCCTGTTCGTGCAAATTGACAGGACATTTTCACAAAAATAAGCTCAATAATGAAAGAGAGATCCATTCTTTTACATCACAAAAAAAGATAAATTATGGTATCATTTGACTCCAAAAATTACTTCACGGTGGACGCCCATTGACACTGACATAAATGAAGAAGCCTTAGCAAAGGGGGGAAAAATAGCCATTTGATGGGTAATGTAGTGGGCAGATATGCCAAAGATAAGATTGCAAGGATCAGGTGCTTCATATAAATAATGCTGACAATGCATGTTACTCAAACTGTAGCTCAAGACAAAACTGGATAGGAAGAAAACAGAACTTATGATAAGACTTACCACTCCGCCATATACATAGCCTAATGCTATCCCAGTTGGTATGCACATGTAGAACATAGCGAGCCATCCTGTTTTCTGGAAACATAATAAGCATAAGGAAGTTATCAGCTGATAAAAGACCTGAAGAACTATAACAGTGCACATCATAGCTTGATGAAAGAATTGTTTGAACATGCGCACAGCTCGGTGTTAAAGTGTAAGTGGCGTGCCCCACAAATCCATATATGCTATGGCCCAATCCAAACTTGGGGCAGGCCTATTTGTACATACCAGCTCCCTTGGATATTTGTCCTTGTTTCACCTAAATGGGGTAACCCAGAATTATCAAGTTTGGATCCCAAGTGTGTGCTAGCACTATCCAACGTGGGAGTAAACTCACAAGTCACAACTACACATGCACTATTAATTTTGGACGGCTACTACAGAGAAGCAATCTCAAAGGCAGTAGTGCAATAACAGAACCTGAGCTACTGGTGCATTGTCATCGATAAATGGAGCTGCAAGACTTATAAATGAAGCTTCACCAACACCAACTAACCTGAGTAACAAAAAATTTGAATAATGACCATGCAGTTAGAAGATTGGCAGTGAATATTTCTTAACAGATACATGAAAACAATGAAAAAGAACTTACATGCGGCATATAGTAATTGACCAGAAATCAAACGAGACCGCACAACCAGCTGTTGCGATAGTCCACACTAACAAGCCAATACCAATAAGCCTGAAAGGATTATGTCTGCAAGGAAGGGAAATAAGGTCACAACAGAAAGCCTGAAAGGGTTATGTCTGCAAGGAAGGGAAATAAGGTCACAAGGGAAATAATAGCACTTCAAAAGGTGGGGGATAAGAAACATGATTACATGAATACAGCATTCACCATATACTTGTTATTATTTGTTAATCTGTAGTAAGCATTTGAACATCCCTCTTCTCACTGGAAAATAAGTGCTTCTTGCTTTTTCATAATACAACTACATACTCCATTGGTAATTACATTTCATCAACCAGTTTCTAGTACTATAATATTGTTACTTTATAGGGGTCACTATTGAATCTCTAAAACAGAGCTAAGAATATACAGTATAAGTTAATTAACTATTCTCGTCCCATCCACCCTCGTCCCTCCATCCATACAAAAAATTGGCTCATCCCATCCACCCCACCAAACGTTAGAATCTTAGATCCATATCCCTAGCACATGGATGGCCGCATCCCATTCAATCCGGCGCTCAAACCAAGCACATGATAATTTCTGGTATCCAGTTGTTGAATTAAAAAACTAGCCACAGACAAGATTCCTAAAACATATTTACAATTACACGAGAGCATTACAGTACATAGCTAAACACATAGAGGCCACATTTTGTCAAAACTGTAATCATGAAGTTATTTGCCAGCATGTGAACCATAGAGAATGGCCGCCCTGACCTCTTCACATTAGAGGCAGACCAAGTACTAAGGGCCTCTTTGGTAGAGCTCCATCTGATTCTGATTCTCTGTGGGAGCTGATTCTCCGAGAGAAGTGATTCTGTCGCTGAAAGTGATTCTCTTTGATTCTCTACCAAAAACTCTCAAAATCAGGATGGAGAATCACTTCACAGAATCAGGAGAAGCTACTTTTTCCAGCTCCCAGCCCCTTAGTTCATTTCAGAGAATCACTATACAGAATCAGCAGAGAATCACTTCTCTCCAGAAAACTGTTTGGCAGCGCTCCTGCTGGATTCAGCCGAGAATCAGCTCTGGGAGCTCTACCAAAGAGGGCCTAAAATAATCCAGTGTCATTACAAAAATGCGATAGCCCCAAATTCAAATTCCATACACATAACCCCAACAATAAAAAAGAAATTGCAGATCAAGAGAAAAATAAAAATAAAATGAACAAAGGTTTAGCATTGAGTACTAAATTATATTTTTTATGACTGTAGATTCATTTTAGCAGCAACTGAACATATGTGCATGTAATGGCACCAAAGCTACAGGCTGAATTTAGCATTCAAGAATATCACCATATACTAAATAAATACAAAAAGAATATCACCATATACTAAATAAATACAAGAATAAAGAGAGATAGCTAACCTTTTTGCCAGGGATGCAAATATCAGCGAAGCCACCAACAGTCCAACCATAAATGCTGAAGACAACACACCATCTTCACCATTACTAAGATCGAAGTCTCCCCTATAGAGAGGCATGGTAAGACAGATAATGAGTAAATGGAAAGAGCATGGCCAACATATTGCATCTTAAGTAGTAGACAAGTGGTGACTTGTAGTAGTAATAGTAGTAAAAAAAGATGGGAGGGGGGCAGGTCACATCAGAAAAAGTAAATTACATAAACATTTCTGGGGACCTCACATTCTAAAAACACAGGTTAAGAAAAGTTTCTAATAGAACTTACTGAATTCCTGAACCTGAAGTGCATGTGCCACCAGAACAATTTTTGCGGCTACCATTGACTCCATTACTTGCTATTACTCCTCGGTCGACATAGTTTAGCATGTTGATAATGCAGAACATGACAAGTAATCTGCATATGTACAAAAACATAATCAAACTCAATGAAAAAAAAAACAAGTTGAAGATAAATAAATATATATACACCCTTCCCCAGACCCCGCGCAGCGCGGGAGCCTACGGCACTGGGTACGCCCTTTGAAGATAAATATATGATATATCCCAGAGTAATGCTAATGCGGTAACAAAATTCTACATAAAGAAGACTTTGCACTAAAGACTACATAAAAGCTGATTGTGGCAATTCATCATGTGAACCGCCCTCTATCTACAACCTTGCTACGCATAACAGCTTGAGTAAAATTTAGCAGCATAATGAGCACCTGATGTGTTGAAAGTCTGTGACCATACAGTAGACCCTCATTGTCAAATCCGATGCTCATAAGACCCGAGGACAACTAAATAACCAATCCTCCAGATTCTGTACCGCTAACAGCCTAACATTGAGATCCAAAGCGCGCCCTGCCCCAGCAGAATCAGGCAATAAAAGCTGCAGTTCATCAAAACAAACTCCAGGCCCTTCCAATTTCAATGCACAGCAAATTCAACCTCTGAACCTATCTCACTGAAAAAGGTTGCCAGCTGTTGCCTAATAAAAACAAAGTGCGTCGAGCCAACACTGAATTAAAAACGCAGATCCATAACACTCAAGCAAGCAAACGAGGAGAAATGTCGAAATTCGAAAACTGCAAGTCACGAATGGAACCACCATTGCGACAAGCAAAACCCGATTAAACTAATGAAACACCAATGATTTGTTCGCATCGTGCTACTGAATGGCTATCTCCGTTGGCCAGCTCAGATCCCACCGCAACTTAAACATCGCCAGAAGCTCAAGAATTTTTAAACACAACAGTCCGAGCCATTGCCAAGCAGCAATGGAGCTAAACAGGTCCAAATTGGAGCTCCGGAGAAAACAAAAATCCCAGAACAAGCAAACACCACGTCCAATTGGAGCTCCGGAGAACACAAATTTGCCAGAACAAGCAAACAACAAAATCCCAGCTCGTTGAATTGGAGCTCCAGATAACCCGAAGTCCTCAAACTTGGAGCTCCAGATAACCCAAAGTACTCAAGACCAAGCAAGCTGAAGCAAGGAAATCGCGCAACCCCCGACGGAAGTCAACAACTCCATAGAGCCCCGGATGCAACAAAACAGACCAGACCTACCATGATCGAGTGTACGACGAGACGATGGTACCCAATCGGTTGGTTTACCTCTTAGGTGTGAACCAGGAAGGATGCTTCTCCCCGCCCTGGTCGCTGGCGCTCGCGTCCAGGCCCGTCTCCAGGTCCCGCACCACGGTGACCGCCATGGCCTGCACACCTCCTGCCGCCGCCTCCTGCTTAGGCTCGAGCGCCGCCGCCTGCTGCTTAAGCTCCTCCGGCGCCGCCTCAGCCGGGGCCTCCCGCTCGGAGCGCTCCTGCTCGCCCTCCGCCGCCGAAGTCGCCGAACCCGGCGGAGGTAGGGGATTGGAGGCGGACTCGACGTGGGATCCCGCAACTAGCACCACGACTCGGGCGCCGTCGTCGCACGCTTCCTCCTGGGCGGCGACGGGTGATCCGCCCATAAAATTTTTATTATGGGGGCGATTTTGACTCGGGAGAGTTTGTATCGGTTACCACCACCGCACGGAATTCCTCTCGTGCACCACCGGGATCCCAATGAAATATGTCATGGGTCCAGCCACGAACGGATAATACGTTGCGCGCGGGCGGGTTGGTTTTGGTTTCGTCTTTATAGCGGATCGGCCGAGCTGAATATTCGGTGGATATTGAGGAGCACTGGAAGAGGACGGGGGTGGTTTTGGTTTCGGCCGCGAGGGGAAGGCGACGCGGCCGTGGGGGTTGGGGGGTGGAAGGTGGGAGGAGCGGTCCGTCGGAGGAGAGGTAGGTTGCGGGAGCACGGATGCGGAGTGTTGGGATGTTGGCTGGTAGGAGATTCCTTCCTCTCCCCGGAGCTGAGCCTGTGCTCTGCTCCTCTCTCCACGGCTTCGCTTCGCGGTTCGCACGCTGCCCTCGCCTCCCCGCCGCCGCCGGCGTGTCGATGGGAACGGGGGAGACAGGCGCTAGTGGACGTGCGGAGCACGCGGCGCGTGGACCAGGCTCTCGTGGACCGCACGCTGATCTGGCCGTGGTAGCTCTCGTACTTGGCTGTTTTTTAAATGCACGGTTCTGGCGGGTAGCTGGGTGTTAAATTACTTAAAAAATGCTGGCAGCAGCCAGTACTAATGTATTATTTTAAAGAAAATGTGTGTGATAATGTGGATTCGGATTTACAGCGGTAAAAATAGAACAATTCCTACGCCAAGGTAGATTCCGGCCTGTTTAATTGGGGTGAAAAGTGATGAAAAGTTTATGCATTGGGTCACGTGCATATAGAGAAAAATAAACTGACACGGTTCTCGAGACGGAAAGAGAATGAAAAATTGAGGGAATTAAACGGGGCCTCCATTGCATTGCAGGCCATGAGACAGGCTGTGACAGTATTTGCCCATCGAGCAGCATTTGTCTCCCCAGCTGGTGCAATGATTGTCAACCGGACTGTCATCTTCTCCGGGACTGTAGTACATGCCGCCGCCCCCGTCGAACTTGTGTTTTGGAAGTATTTAGCGCGGCCTGTGGGCCTGGCTCACAAAGGTGGTGCTTGGGGCGCCATCCTCTCTTTGTGTCGCCTTTTCTTTTTCTTGTTTTCTTTTCCGAAACCTTATTATATGTTTACCTGCGACCTTGGACCATCATCGACAGGGGAGATTAGCTGTTTGGCGAGGCTGTAATGCCAGCCAGAGCCCCAAATTCTACGCGGTCATGCTCATGCTGCGCTTGCCGTTGGCCATATCCTACAATTATTCCCAATCATCCCTCCAGGCATCAAATCGGGATCTTCCGTGCTGCCAACAGTAGCAGACCGTCCCTTTCTCCCTTGTCCACAATCTGAGCGATTGCTCTGCCAAACCAACATGTTCAGCAGTTCAGGTGTCATTGTTTTCAGAAAAAAAAAAGATCATGGTACTGCACAGAACAACTGAAAGCATCGCATTTTTCAGTGCTGTGAACCAGTACGCAGCTCGAGGTTGCTACGCCGCTGAACAACCCGCTGCGTGCCGTTCAGACCGTGCCTAGCTAGGCCTTTATTAGGCCTCTGCGCCGTGCCGTCAATGTTCGGTTTAAAGTTTGAAAGGCGTGCTACGCTTTGATGAGGACGGGCGAAAGAGCTAGGGTCTCCAAAGATTATCGGCTTATCGTCGCCGGTGTGGTGTGGGGTTGCTTTAGCATCATAGATCTTTGCACGAAAGATACTGCTCTGGAGAAGAAAGATCTTCTTCTTCTTCGGTGAGAAAACCATGCGCCTGCGCCATCACGGAGTTGGGCTACGTAAAATTGTAGCCGGCGTTGTGCTCCAGGAGTCACGCCAAAGTTACCTACGTACCGGCCTCGCCTCTTGCCGGTTTGTTCTGTCTTCTACTCTACTTCAAGGAAACGTGTGCTGCCTTAAACCTAACTTTTTTTTTTTTGAATCGAGGCAACCCCATTTCCATTTCATAAACGGAAATACATGGGCCGGCTCTGAGTTTTGGAGGGCCCTTGGGCGAGGTAGAAATCATGGACCCTCACGGTTCATATAATTGTTTTTTTTCTTGTCTCTGACATATGATAAGTTCTTTCAAGACAATATTCTAACATCTAAATTATGAAAAACATATACACTGAATTAAAAAAATTAGAATTTTACAATCTAGCATGCTAAGTATAAGAACAATAAGCAATGGATCGAGGGACTCACTAATAAGTGAGGGCACATCTGGAGCACCTACTCACTTTATATAGACTAAAATTGGGCATCAAATCCAATTAACAAATTCTAAAAGTTATGCATGCCGCTATGGTCCAACGCGACGCCATGCCATGATGAGCAATGACGTGCGTGCACCGCGTGATGCCGTGATCAGCCACGAGTTCGGGAATAATGACATGTGAGCCGAACACTGTTTTCATGTTTTAGAGCAACTCTAGCTGACTCTCTAAATAAGCCCTTACTTCATATTAGAGGTCGGACTTTGAGAAACAAGCTCCAATATACGCTCTAATTCGGCCCCTAAATTAGAGAGCTCTCCAAATTTCCTCTCACACCACAGTCCTAAGGGTCTCTAGGGAGCCCTATATCATAAGAGAAACACTTCTAGTGGCCAACAAAACAATAGAAGATTGTTTGGCGGGTATTGCTGAGAGGAAAAAATCAAACGCCTAGAGAGTAAAGGTAATCTATTTACTCACAAAATAGATAGCTTATTTAGATGGCACTATTGGAGTATCTTATGTTCTTGAATCGTGACTTGTGTGCCAATTGGAATTGTGACTCAGGTTTCAATGAACTTTTCATGCTGAAGTGTACACGTTGTTCCTTTATTGACGTATGAAAATTTAGGGCCCCCTCTTGCCGTGGGCCCCCGGCCGTTGCCCCTCTTGCCCTAGGGCCAGAGCCGGCCTTGTACATGGTGTTCAGAATTCAGTTTGGAAAGAAAAAGAAAGGAAACGGCTAAGGATCATGATATCACTATGGTGATCTGCGTCAGACCCTCACAGAGATATCAGCCTCGCTAGACCTAGATCAAGAACGAGAAATGACCTTCAGGTTCATACATCAGCACCCAACAGAATAGGAGCCACTAGCTCAACTACAAAAGATCCCAACATTAACCACCGTGGATCAGCAACTCCGCACTACCAGGCCATCATTCTTCATCATCTTCAGATTGCTCCTCCTTCGGCGCCGGAAGCATCCTCCTTGATGTTCCCTGCCTTAAACCTAACTTGCTGAGAATTTGAGATGGTCCAGTTTTGTTTGATGATTGACAGCATCGAAGTGCGCACTGGCCATCATCGATGCAAGAATCCTTTTACGTCTCTCGTTCTGTCCGAGTAAAGACTATGGGCGTGATTGGTTGCCCAGGATGGATGCATCCAGGATGGAGGGGTGCTCCAGGCCAGCGGGAGGCCGGATGAGATCATGCATGTGGGTTTGTTTGGTTGCACAGCGCCATCGTTCTGGATGAGCTGAGTTGCTGTTTGGTGATTTTGGATGAACCATTACGATGTATGAACCAATACAACACATCATGTTTGGTTGGTTGTATGGCACATAGTCAGAACACCCCCATGATCATTTTGGTGAGGTTACCACCACTTGTTCTGTCCCAAAAGCATACACACATACAAATGATCCAAACAACAGCATGAATGGTCCTAACTAAATTTTAGAAGGCAAATGAGGCATACAAGCAGGCATATGACTAGTGACTGAACAACTAGAATAACATGGAGCCATGGCGTTTCGTTGATCACCTTTTGAGCAGGCTTAACATCAAATTTCTCAACAGCGAAATGGTCATCTGTACCTCCAGTGAACTCCAGAAAAGAAGCATTTGCTTCTTCTTTTGTGGTGAAACTCTTGTAACAGCTGTGTGGGTAACCACTGACCTGGTTATGGCATGCATTCCAACTTGCATACACCCCAGGCCTCCGGCCTTTGTACACAACATACCAAGCCATTGTGCCTGATGACAACATATGATAGTTTAGTACCAACAGGTGATGAACTTGTAACAAAAATTGCAAAAGTGTTTGCCTCAGATAAAATTGCATCCTCATATGACCTTGAGCTTGGAGCATCTTAGAACAATGTTCCAGTAAACAAGATGGCCGAACCAGATAGAGCAAGAGCAACATATGCAGAACAACAGAAACAGCAACAGAAAGAGCACAGAAACAATGCCCAAAAACTGCACAGAAATAAGAGATCAACAGCAGCAGCACATGCACAGAAACAATGGTCCAGTACCTCACAAGCTCAAGGTCATCTCATGATTGTCATCATATATCATCATAGGCTTAATAACTTACCATTCAGAAGGCATGAAGGTGGACAGATCATCAAAAACAAGATCAAACAAGAAAATATTGGCAAAGAAAAACAGATTGGCAATTAAAACATCATCAAGTTCAGGTGTTCAAAGTTTACACCTCACAGACTGCCATAGAGCCATACAACCACCACCATTGTTCCTATGCTATACAAAAAATGGTTGAGCCTGAGCCAGGCTTCAAATGGTCTCTGCCATGACCACTGTTGATTAGTTCAAACCACAAAAGTCAGACTATAGCATAGATAGTTAGCATGGCTATTTGCAAAAGTAGAGAGGTCTTAGGTCTCAGAATTACAAGATCCATCAATGCTACTTCATCATTACATAAAACCCCAAGTACTTGTTTAATACATTGATACTTCATCAGTACATAAAAACCCAAGTCCCTAAACTCTAGAAGAACCCCTGTTGTGCCACATTTGGGCAGCCATGCTTCCCTTTGTGCTGACCAGGTTCCATTGTCAGGGATAGGTTCAGGATGGTTGGCATTTTCATTGATGTTAGGTGTCCATGCATCTTCAGTAGGGACATGTTCATCCTGGCCATGCCTAAGGATCCAGTTGTGAAGAATACAACAGGCAAGAACCAGCTTCACTTGGGTTTTGTAAGGGTGGAATGGTTTGTTGTCAAGGATCCTGAACCTATTCTTCAAGGCACCAAAAGCCCTCTCAACTGTCACTCTTAGGGAAGAATGCCTAAGGTTAAAGAGCTCTCTTTGGTTTTGAGGTCTATTGGAACCAAACTCCCTTAAGTGGTGCCTCGTACCATGGAATGGCGGCAAAAAACCAGGCTTCACTGCATAACCAGCATCCACAAGATAGAATTTTCCTAGACAATTCAAGAAACCCACATGATTTATTAGTTTAGTGGCTGCAATCTTAGTGGCATATGCTACATGTGATATGTATGGTACCTTGTGGAACTCTAAGGCCATCAACTCTTTCCAGAGCATCAGCCAAGATGAGCGCGTCATGTGCAGAACCCTCCCAACCAGCAAGCACATAGGTGAACCTGAGGTCAAAGTCCACTGCTGCTAGGACATTCTGAGTGACGTTGTGCTTTCTGCCTCTAAAGGCGGCTTGCATCTTCACAGGCACTCTAGCTAAGACATGTGTCCCATCAATTGCACCTATGCAGTCCTAAATGACAAACAAAACATACAAACAAAGTCATAAAGCTTTACTTTCACATGTAACCCCCATATTCTAGTTTCATGGCAAGGCCACTAACCTTGAAATATGGGTACCATCTCCTGCTGCCAAGGATTCTAGGATGGACACTAGTAGAGGGTGGTACAATCAACTCATTCCTCAACTCACCAACTGCATACAGGACCTGATGGAAGAACCTACTAATTGTTTCAGGTGACCTCCTAAATGTCATGTTTATCACCCTGAAACGTTGGTTGTGACCCACAACATGCAAGAACATTGCAACTTGTTCTTCAACAGTGGCATGTACACTGTTAATAACCAACTGCCTAATGCGAAACAAGTCACAGAGTTGGAAAAAGGGTGCCCTCTTCATCCTCAACAGGTTCACACACTTCACATCATCAGATTCATAAATGAATCTTAAGTTACTTATACGTTCTTGGTCCCTCTCTGCCAAGGGGCCATAGGTCACTGACCGTGCATCCTGAGCTCTCCTTCTAAACCACATGAAAAACCAAGCAGCCACTGAAGCAACCAAAGCAGCAGCAGCCCGACGCCTAGCTTGCAAGTCCATGTCTAACAACATGATTCATTCTCAATTAGTATCAGATATATGCATTTGGGGTTATGCTGATAAGCAAGCAAACATTATGAACTAAGAAACATTTATCCAAGCGCGGCTGCCACACCAAAGGGTGCTCCTCTAGCAGCAAGGAATCATCATTGACCTAGACACTTTGCTCAGTATAAAAAATCATAGAGGCAAACATAAATCGAAATCAAATCTTATGGTCGCAAGCAATACATCTCAGAAGCACAAATCAAACCACATCTACACATCATAACATCATAGATCTAATAACCATAGGGGGTTCATCATAGGCAAGCACCAGATCTGGCAAAGAACCCTAGGGTTCATCATCGGCAACCACTAGATCAGAGAAAGAACCCTAGGGTTCATCATCGGCAAGCAAAATCGACTAATAAAACAAGAGGTAACCGCTGTAGAGGGAAGGGCAAATCGAAGAAGATGAGAGATGTACCGTTGCACCACCGAGGGGAGCAAGATTAGGACACTGGCCAACCTCGATTCGGCCGGTGAGCCAAGGTTGAATGGTGGGAGAGGAGAGGGCGCACCAGGGAGATGGAGGAGAAGAGTGGCGCGGAGGGGGGCGGTAACCCTAGGCGCGCGCGCCTTTATCCCCGGGACGGCGCCATCTCCCGCGCTTCCCCCAAATCTTCCCGCCAAGCATCGCGCGGTTCCGGCTGGCGAGGGAAGGGGATTTTTCGCGGACGAGGTGATGCGGGACGAGAAGGGCGAGGTGAAGCGCCCGGTGCAGGAAAATGGTGCGGGTAGGGGAACCAATCTAGGCGCAGGTGCACGAAGCGGTGCCGGATGGCCCTTCGAACGGGCTCATTCACCAAACCAATCACGCCCTATCTGAGAGTTTCGGGGCCAGGCTGCACTTGGGCCTTGCTAGGAAAAGGACCTGAGGTTGGCGACTTCCGCCATCTGCGGCCTTGCGGGTTGCGGCGGTCTGCAGCTGCGGGCCAGGCCTGTTTTGCCCAATTCTGATCCCTTGCCTTCGATCATTGGACAATACTGTAGCTATCGATCTTGGGGAAAGAATAGAGAGCTGTTCCTGCCCGGGTTGGCACGCAAGTTCGCGACGCACGCGAGCAGCGGCGCG
This sequence comes from Alloteropsis semialata, assembly GCA_004135705.1. Classification (NCBI taxonomy): domain Eukaryota; kingdom Viridiplantae; phylum Streptophyta; class Magnoliopsida; order Poales; family Poaceae; genus Alloteropsis; species Alloteropsis semialata. Next base: position 52,125,984 of record CM014276.1, on the reverse strand, counting down.
ACGTGGCAGATAAAACCACGCAGCACGTGCGATTGCACGGCGAGGTCAATCTTTCTCTAGAATTGTACATTGCAGAATGCAGAGTACTACGTGTACAGACATACACATGCGTTGATGCACGCATTTTCTTGAAACGAGGTCACATTTCGTGAGATTATTCACAAGCTGGCATCAGCTTGCCAAATAACCGTGAGCCCGATGTCCGTCGATGAGGTTCAGTCGTTCAGGAGTCAGGACAATGACAGTGGAAGCCCTTATTATCGTGTTTCGGGCCATCTCATCTCAAAAACACGGAGAAGATCCTAAACGTGGCCCAATAGGGCAATAGGACGCATAAAGCCCATGGAGAGTCCGAGACGGGAACTTTTCCTCTTCTATCTCAAAAAAAAAGGAACTAAAATCCGAGAGGACTTCCTGAACGAGGATCAAACCTCTCTCGAGCACCAAACTTCTCTCGCCGGCGGTGTAGATCCGTCGCGATTTGTGCCGGAGGAGGCGCAAGCAAGTCGATTCCTCCCGCATGGCTGTTGCCACGGGGGCTTGGGCTGACTTTCGTGGTAGCTACCACTGGAACGAGTACGAGCGCGCCAACCGGCGCAGGCTATCGGCCGAGGACGCCCTCTCCGTCGTGCTCAAGGGCGAGCTAACGGCCGAGGAGGCGGTCTCCCTCTCCCTCCCAGGCGAGCTACTAAACGCCGATGAGTTGCTCTCCCTCGGCATCCGGATGGGGCTAACGACCGAGGAGCTTCTATTCCTGCAGCTGTTGGTCTCCTTCGATCGACGAGGGGAAGACCCCGAACTCAGCCAGTGGATGAAAGTGAAAGGTCCCGAGTGTCCTTTCTTTCTCTTCACGATGAAGGCATCCGCCAAGAGTGCCCAGGTCGTGGTCCAAGAAGAAGAAATCTCGCTTCTCTCCCGAGCGACCAGGATACACCGCCGCCTTACGGGTCGCGCGCCTCGGTGCCGACGGGTTTCATCTGGAGCAGGCGGGGGAGGCCGGCCAGCCGGGTGCCCTGTGCTACCGCATCGACGGCGATTACGCTAAGCTTCGGCGTCCAAAGGGGGTGGTGGTTTTCAAGGAGGGCTCAAATGTGCCTCTCACGGAGATTGCTCTTGTCAGGAGGTTGCCGAACGGTGATGGTATTTCTCTCACTTTCCATGTCAGTGGACTTGGTGTGAAGCTCGCGGACATTCTCTTCATCCTGCCGTGCTGTTCTGCAACAGTGGCTTTGAGCTTCACAGAGAAGTCTTTTACCGTCCCAACCAAATTTACAGAGGAGCCATTGTACGGCAGAGTTGGTCTCAATTTCATAGACATCACTGCTCCAATAGAGGATTTGATCAAAAAGTTGTACATTATGTATGAGCAGGAGGAGCAAGGTATCAAAGACAAGCTTGAGCAACAGAACAAAGGTGATCATGAGGACATGGCGGAGCTGATGTACTGTAGAGAGGAGCGAGAGAGGGAGAGGGAAGAACTGATGCGACAGAGAAAGGAGCAAGAGAAGGAGAAACGGGAATGTCTACAGAGGAGAAGGGCTGAGAAGAAGAAAAATAGATGCATGCGCAAGGAAGTGAAAAAAATGATTGGCAGAGGGGATGAGCGAGCCTAATAGTTGAAGTGATCCTACTATATAAATGCAGCTTAACTTTTGTCAATGAAGTAAATAATGATGTAGCTATTACTCCTAGAAGTACTACTTAACTGATTTGTTTGTGATATTATTGCACGATCAAGTAACAGTTATCACGTTATAATGGTAACATGACAAATTTCAGTTTGCCTTACTCAGCCTGTTCGCTTGGCTTATCAGCCACCAGCCAGCAGTACTTCAGTCTCACAACAAATCAGCACCAGCCACCAGCCACCAGCCAGCCAGCAGTACTTCAGTCTCACAACAAATCAGCACCAGCCACCAGCCAACCGAACAGGGTGGCAGGGACTGATGTGGACGGTCTGTGAGGAAAAAACTTTCTGGGTGTAAGGAAATAACAATTCTGGATCATATGGGACATTGTTATCCGGCCTGTATACTGGACTACACTATTATTATATAGTTTTATCTAAGATCTTTAAGATAAGCACATAAGCGATCAGTTTGGTACGTTCGCTGTCAGTCGGCGGGCTATCCTTGAGAAGACGACCACACCTGGCCAACAGAGAAGAAGAGCATATATACTGCAAACGATGAACAGAGGGTCAGCGATCGCTCCTGTTCGGTTGGCTGGTGGCTGGTGGCTGGTGCTGATTTGTTGTGAGACTAAAGTACTGTTGGCTGGCTGGTGGCTGGTGGCTGATGCTGATTTATGGTGAGACTGAAGTACTGCTGGCTGGTGGCTGATAAGCCAAACGAACAGCTAGAAATGATAACGAGCATAAGGCATGAACGCATCGGTCGCTAGCAATGTGCACACTGCCTCGTCTTTCGTCGATCGATTGCCTGCTTAACATGATGTTTACTGCAAGTAACTGAAAGTTCTTCTTTCAGACCGATAAAATAGTCCTACTAGGCTACTACCCAGTAAACAGAGCCGCGAGTTGTTGAGAAATCAGGCCGCAAGGTGACCTGCGAAACGGGCAAGGCCGCGAGCGGTGCTCGTGCGCTGCTGCCACGTTGGACGTTGCATCTGGCACAAGAACAGTCTTGCGATGGAAAGGCGGAGGCCATCAGCCGTGCCTTGCTCGTTCTCTGCTGCCACGGTGCTACATAGGTGTGCTGACATCTGTCGAGTCTGGAACCTACGGAGAGCTCTCTGTTCTCGTCTCCTCGTTCCACTCCCGCAGCAGGCCAAATCAACCGCACCAGAACTGCAGAACACCTCCCGGATTCTCTCGCGATCTCCCTGATCCGCCCACCACCACCGCCCACCCGGGCCGCCATGACGACTCCCACCGCCACGTACACCAGGTACGAGACGCGCCGCCGCGACCCGGACCCCCGCAAGGCGGCTCTGCTCGTCATCGACGTGCAGGGCCACTTCGCGTCGCTGGCGGCTCCGATCATGCCGGCGATCGCGTCCACCGTCGCGCTGTGCCGCGGCGCGGGGGCGCGCGTCGTCTACACGCGCCACGTGGACCCGGACCCGCGCAGCGGCCCGCTCGCCGAGTGGTGGCCCGGCGACCGCATCGGCGCCGGCACGCCGGCGGCCGAGCTGCTCCCGGGCGCCGGGCGCGCCGAGGGGGACCTCGTGGTGGAGAAGGCCACGTACAGCGCCTTCGCGGGGACGGGGCTGGAGGAGGCGCTGCGGCGGGCGGGCGCCGAGGAGGTGATCGTGGCGGGCGTGATGACCAACCTGTGCTGCGAGACCACCGCGCGGGACGCCTTCGTGCGGGGGTTCCGGGTGTTCTTCTCCGCCGACGCCACCGCCACGGCCAGCCGGGACCTGCAGGAGGCCACGCTCGCCAACATGGCCTACGGCTTCGCCTACATCGTCGACTGCAAGCGGCTCGACGCCGCGCTGGGGAAGCCGGCCAAGTGAGGGGATCGATCCAGATGCTCCCGGCACCTTCTTATCTGAGTCCGTTGAACACTTGAACTGCATCTGCATGCGCTTCTGCATCGAGTTCGTGTCTATGCCCAGTGCACGCTTAGTGATCGGGGCCCTTGTGTGTGTGCTTTTGTGAACATCAGGAGGTCTTTGTTGGATCGGCCACCATGATGTAAATGCATGTAGCTTGTATGTATGTAAAAATTGTAAAAATCATGATGAACCGGTTATGCTATGTTTTTCCCCTCATTTATTGAAAAATCAGATTATCCAGTGTTTGTCATTGCGTACTTGTTCAGATCTCTTTTTGCAACAAAACTTGTTCAGATCTCTGATGTTGTGGAGTATTATTAATTTATTATGATGTGCAGGCTACATCTATCATCTGTGTGTCCTTTCTGCTGACAGCTTTCTTGCCAATGGGGCTTCTCGTATCAGATCGCGGCACGCTGTGGCGTCTAATAATGCTGATTAAGAAAGCTGTACAATTAGAGGCGAGTTCTTTTGAACCTAGTATTAGAGGTGGGATTTGATGCCACGTCATGCTCTTTGCTTGATGATTGCTGGTGGCCACAGCTGATTCGACCGAGGGCTTGTGCATGTTTTCCGCCAGATGGCTATGTGTTGTATGTTTAAAGCCGCACAAGAGAAACAATAACCCCTCGGGCCTCGGTATGTATATTTCGTATAAGAAACCGTGGCCTAACCGCAGACAGCCCACCATCTCGTCAGATGTGGTGCCTATAAAATGAATTTTGCAGTAGTGGATTTACAGAATGTGAAAAAGAAATTAGCTCCAGACAAATAAATGTATCTAGTATATATAGCGCTTTCTCTTATTATTATCAATCTTGTGCAGTAGTACATTGTTTAGATTGGTCTGCCACTTTTAACTTAAGGCCAGACCATACTGATAATTGTATAAATCATACTAGCGCTTTCTCTTATTATTATCAATCTTGTGCAGTAGTACATTGTTTAGATTGGTCTGCCACTTTTCACTTAAGGCCAGACCATACTGATAATTGTATAAATCATACAATAGTTGACTAGACAGGTGGACACTTGGGATTACAAGCAGGGCACGCGGCTTGACACTCATGAATAGTGTCATAGCACAGCGGTTCCGGCTTTTGATTCATGCAGCAGTAGCAGTTTCTGAATTGTGTAGGAAATGGCTCCTTAGCACACGGATACTTGTGACAAAATGTGAGTACCACTTCACTCTCATCTAGCGTTGTGTTGATGAGGATATAAGCCTGTCTTCTTGCAGCTCCAACATCAAGTCGCTGATGAGGACGACCTGTTTGATTGTGTGCTTCAAAATCAAGTTCATTATTAGCACGTCGAGCATGTGTGCAACAAATTCAAAGACGGAGAGGAGAAAATAATGGGACACTTGCATTGTGCAGGGAATGAAAATAGGAATAATATAAGCACCAAGGCTCCGCATTTGTCCCTCATGTTCATATACATTATGATCTGATCTGACTGGCCTCACGGAGGTGTCGAGTTGCTTGTATATATACACAGAGAGACGAGTACCAAAACGAAAGAGAATTCATTCTTTATTCTGTCGTCTTTTATTAACTGAACCGAAGAAGGTACTAATAACTGCCTTTGCTACTTCCCTGGGAAATTTAAATGACTACAACTAGTTAATTGTTTTACACTTGGTAGCTTAGGCCATCTCCAACCCACGGTGTCCATGGGTGGTGTCTAGAGAAGAAAGAGATCAATAAATGCTTGTATAGACACTACCTCCCCAATGCATAGTTTCTATAGCAGTTTCCATGAGACAAAAAATTAATAGCTCTTTGCATGTAACAATAACAGAGTAGGATCTGCTGTGGCAAGCAAGTAGAAAGTCACTTCGCATTGGCAGATTTAGCTAACCAAACATGCCACTGGGAATTGAAAAAAAAAAGAGAAGCAAGTACCAGAACAAATCGTTATCATCTTGGATACCTGCAAGAGCTGCGCCAAGCCCTCAGCCGAGTTCAGGATTGGTCCATCACCACAAAGTTCGAGATTGGAGGGAAGGCCGCTGGATTTGGCACCGAGGCATGCGCAGGCGGAGTAGTAGGCGCGAGAGCAGGAGATTCACACACAGAGAAAAAAAACGCTGGAAATTTGCCCCGTTGGAGAACTGATGCGGCGCGGGAAGGAGCAGCATGCGCGCAGGAGGGAGGAGAAGGCGCGCGCGGGAGGGGAGGAGAGGCGCGCGAAGGCATGGCGGCGGGCCGCGGGGGCGAGCACAGCGGATCCAGAAGCGAGGAAATCGCGGTGGGGAAGAAACGAGTCGACCACGCAACGGTGATTTTGCTGGTTTCCATCGTCTTGGAACTACCGTCGAAACGGTGTCGTGCATGCGACCCGGTTTCTACGATTTTGCTTCTCTCTCTTCTTTTACTCCCTTGCCACATCAGTTTTTTGTCTAGTTGACAGCCTAATTAATTCTATGGACACCAGATGACATGGAGGGTTGAAGATGGCCTTAGGGCAGTCCCAACCCAGACTTCACCATGGAGTCTAAGTCTATTAATTACCCTTTTATTTATAGCTTTTTGCTGATGTGGCGCTGTATTTATTGAAGAAAGAGAGGGAAAACATAAGAAACTAAGTCTAACTAAGAAACCAAGTCTTCACGCAAATCAAGACCATCTGTGAGAGAGACAAGTGGGTCATGGGATGCTATGATAGAAAATTGCATTGGAGAGTGAGTCTTGACGCTAAGACTCTATGAGTGGAGTCTGGGTTGGGACTGCCCTTAGTACTCTCCAGCTTGCTGCATGTTTCTAAACATGAATTAATTCCTGATGAATCTAATGTCCATCAATTAGTCAGGACTATGTTAATTTCTATGTTTCGGTAAAAAGAAAAATTAGTTAGTACTATGTTTACTTCATTTCATCTCTAAAACACAATTTAGTTGTTGCCAGCATAAATTGCCTAAGAAAAGATCAAAGGTGTAAAGATAAAGGCATGTACAACGGGTGTATATGAGCTTTCTTTTTGCTTCCACGCAAGCAAAGAAAGATACGTGTACAACATTTAATGAAGGGAGAGGAGCACGTCGTGTGTATATATCTGCTGTGAACAACCCAGATTAGACCCCCAAGGCTATTTCCAATGGGAGTTTTAATTTTATTAAATGTGGTGCCACATAAGTATTTTTATGACATGGCAAAAATTTTAAGAAGAGAGAGATGAAAGGAGTTAAATGTACACTGTTTTCAAGACACAATGAGTCTTAGAATTAAATGTATATGAAACAACAAAATAAAACTATGCATTGTAGAAAGGTGTTTCATCCATCAGTTTGTTGACATGACATTCTTAGAAACATTAAAATGAAATTTGCCATTGAGATTAGGCTAATGGAGGGCATCTCTTGTTAATTACAGTTTCTTCAGGTCAGTGCCCACTGGCCAGGCCCAAATGCGTACGAGTCCTCCCTTACAAAATGTGTTGCGCGTAACGGTCGGCCGTATCGACTACGTTCCGATCACATTGCTGGTGCACATACACCGATACACGGCTTGCCATACTTTCATGCTCTTGTGTATGCTGCCTCCTCTCAATCACAATTCACCGCGGCCTCGCAATGTCGAATGGAACGAGAATTGGTCTCGGCATTTCTTTCCCCTTTTTCGGTATAAAAATGTACAAAGCAAGTAAGGCACACGTACAGGGTGATAATTTTTTGGAAAAAGTCCAATATTCACCATTCAACTATAGTAGTCGTCTGATTTTCAACCTTCAACTACAAAACCAGACATTATAGGTCATTCAACTATCGAAACCGTGCAAATTTGACCCTTTGAGTGGTTTCAAAGGCGGTTTTCTATTTTTTGAAATATTTAAAACAATTATTTTAATTCTAAGAATTCATAACTAATTTATTTTAAATTAGAAAAATACAAATTAGTACCAAAAAAATCTAAAAATGTAACCTAAATGTTTGTGCTCTATTGGGAGTTAGTTGAATCTTATTTGTTCTTGTTCCTACTATTTTATTGGTTCTAGTCATGCTTGTTATTTATAAGATCTAAATTACTCTCCATAGAGCACCAACAAGTAGGTTACATTTTTAGAATTTTTTTGGTATCACTTTCATATTTTTATCATTTTAAATAAATTAGTTATGAATTGTTTGAATTAAACCAGATTTTTTTAAAATTGTCAAAAAATGGAAAACAACCCTCAAAACCCCCCGAAGGGCCAAATTTGCACGGTTTTGATAGTTGGGTGGCCTGTGATGTCTGATTTTGTAGCAAAGGATTGAAAATCAGACTCTCATGATGGTTAGAGGATGTAAACTGGACTTTTCCCTAATTTTTTTGGCAAAACATATATATACAAAGTGATAAGGACATGGTGTTCTCGTGCCACTGGTTGTCATTGCGCTGTCGGGGCTCCCAAACCGCAACAACTCGGCGGTTAGGGCAGGGTCAATGTTGAAAGGCAAAAGAGCATTAAGATGGGTCCCATTAAAAATGAGACTTTGTTATGTCTCTTCTCACAATATCAAACATGTCAGATGGGCAGTGACGGATCTAAAGGGGAGCTGGCCCCCCTACTCCAATGGTGCCCATGGAGCACCCCCTAAGCCCCCTTAGGAAATTTTAGCCATGAGTGAAGAGGATGAAGAAAAAGGGGAAGAAAAAGAAGAGAAATAGGGAAGACAGAAGGAAGAAGGGAAAAATGAGCCCCCTTAGAGCATCTCCAACAGTTCCCTTTTTTCCTTTCCTTTTTTTTTCTAGCTATAGGGGAATCCCCTTTTACCAAATCAAGATATTGGGGAGAGTGGCTACAATAGATCCCATTTTCCCTTTCCCCTTTCTATCTCATCTGACAATTGTGCTCCAAGATTCGTGCAGGGCCAAGAAATCATGCGCTGAGATGAATAGAAAAAAAAAGGAGAAGGAAAGGGGAGAGGGGCAAATCCCCTTTAAAAAGGGGAGAGGAGGGGAGTTAAAGGGGATTGAGAAAAAAAATAAAGGGAAAGGGGAATAGAAAGGGGATCTGTTGGAGAGGGTTTTTTTTCCATCTCAATCCCAACCAGAAATAAAGGGAAAGGGGATTGATTTTCTCAATCTATTGGAGATGCTCTTAATCCTAGATCTGGATTCGCCACTGAAGATGGGACCTATGTTTTAATTAAAAATTTAGTCCAACCAACTATCCTTATGTGCTCATGAGCCATATAAAGACTTGAAGATAGAGAAAATATTTCTTTAGTCCTTGTTGCCACACCTTAAGCTTAAGATACACCTTAGGCTTTGTTCGGTTTGAGGGGAATTGAGGGGGAATGGGAGAGACTAAATCCCCAACAGGTCAAAATCCCCCTCAACCCCCCTCAATCCCCTTCAAATTCGTGTGGATTCTAGCTAACCGAACAAGGCCTTAAGGTTTTTTTTTTCTTAAAGTGTGTGTGCACAATGCTTATAGCTAGCAACAAGTGTGCATTTATTGCTTAAGGTGCACTTTTCATGCACTTTGTGGTTGCCCTTAATACAGAGGCCGATGTGACAGTGCCATGTATAATCTGGGGGTTTCTACACATCGCGGATAGCAGCATAGCTACTTGCTTATGTCCTAGCAATGGGATATTATCAGAAAAATGGCAACCCAATTGACAACTCCATCAGCAGCACGCGCATCTGTCACATGGAGGCGACTAGCGTGGATACATGGAACATGGAAACAGGGCGTGCAAAACCACTCGATGCGAACTTTTTACTGTTGCTTTGTTCGTCCATGGCATAATGACGCTGACGCCTGCCTAACCTCCCCACCGACCACCGTCCACCGTCTTTGTCTGCCCTCCGATTGGGTCGCTCCTCAATTCACACGGGAGATATAGAGAGAAACCGCGAGCCAACACCCACCAGCCACCACTTTGAGCGGCCGCAAGGGCTCGCGAGCTCACTGCGCGCGGCGGAGCTTCTCCGATCCGCCGTCGAGCTCTGCCATCACGCAGCCGCCTCCGACCACTCCGACCACGCACGCAGCTGGCGTCGAGCTTCCACGCCACGGCCGTTGGCGAGCTTCGTCTACCTCTGCCGAGCTCCCCTCAGATCAACTGCTCCTCCTGCCTGCACCGAATCGTGAGTTCGTGACGCCGTCGCCGAGCACCATCACAGCGAGTCCTCCCACGCTGCGCTTCGCCAAAAGCTCCTGCGCCACCATCGCGGAGCTCCGCCTGCGCGGGCCCTAGCTACTGCTTACTACCACAACTAACCAGGCGATCAAGGTGAAGGTAATCCTCGCTGCCACTCGCTCGCCGACTCCTCTGTTGGGATGGCCCTCGATTCTAAAGCTGCAGGCGAATTGTTCTGTTCAACTCTTGAGCCACCTGATCTGAGCTAAACCAAATGTGTTACTGCATAATCAGCATTAGCGCCATGTTTGATCAGTCCCCTACAAGAGATTAGCTGTACATGTGCGCGATTCATCACCGAGGAAATTTTGCACTTGAGGCTGAAATTGGATTTCAGTTGTGACGTTATTACAGCAGGAATTTCTCGGATGTCTAACTGTACTGAGAAAGCACAATCATTTCGTTTGCCACTACAATACGACATGCGCACTTCAAGCAACATGTTTTGTTCCTACATTTTGAGTTATCCGAGTGAGTCATACTAAATTAGAATAGAGAAGATATATTAACTGTGTTTATGATATATGCATTGCTAGTGTCTACTGTGACAGTATACTACTTAATTTGTGCTGCAGATACGATCTTTCATCTCTCTTTTTTATGTACTAATTCTGCTATTAACCAGATCTTAAATTTATGATCTCTCATTTATTATGTGCTTTGGCAATTACTACATTCTAAATGATTGTACCTGTTTCGGGAATTGTTTGGTAGTAGTATGATCTATTTCTGTCTGTACCCATAGTGTCCAACTGTCCATTGAACGGGTGGAAACATCTTTATGTTCACTCCTTAAAACTTTTATTTGTTTCTATATACCTTCGATTGATATGCAATTTAATTCATTGGAACTATTTGCAGATGAGCATGAACTGATTCTACTGTGATTGGTTTCAAATATTGAAGCTGCAGTGCCGAACCATACTTTTTTTATGTTTCTACTTTCCAGTGTGGTTGCATTCGTTACTTCAAAAAAACCATTCGGTTGATTTGTGCCTTGATGACTTAGTTTGAATATGTTTCTCAGAGGTCCCTTTATCAATTTTTGAAGATGTTCTAAGAAATTTTGAAGGCACTTTTCTTAAAAATAATTAGTTAACCATATGTGTAGGGCAGCCGATCTTGGAAATACACTTGAGGTTCAGATTGATTTATGTTTGATCATAGATTTTTCTTAAGATGTCTAACTGATATGAGCAAGGATAATTATTTCATCTGCTTACGCTAAACTCTCAATTTGTCACAGTGCAATTCTTCATGCAAGTCACATGGATCTGCAGCGAGTTTTAATTTTTAACCTAAATTTGACTAGTCTGGGCACTACTAATAATAGTAAGTGACATATATTAGTTGCGTTATATGCATTACTAGTTTTCCTGTGACAGTACACTACTTTGTGCTAGAGAACCGACTATTGATCCCACATTGTTATTTATATATGATTTAATTCTGCTATTCATCAGACCTTGAATGTATGATGCCGCTTATAAGAAGCAGCAGTTTCTAAATGTCTGCACCTGTTGCGAGAATTGTTACTGCACGTTCAGTAACTGATGCATTTGTTCCGTGCTGCTGCCAGCCTAGGGTCGCGGTAGTACTGATGCTTTTTTCAGTGTTTTTTTTAATGACGGCAAGAGCTTTGCCGCGAAATATACTAGACGATATGTTCTTTTCAGTGTTGGTGTGGAATTTAACAGATATTCCCATCCATCTCATTATACAGCCAGAGGCTAAGAAGGATCAGTGATCCAGAAATTCCACGCCGAGATGGAACCTGCGCAGCAGAGCTCCTCGTCGTCGAGACCCTTCAGCGACGAAGAGACGAAGCTGTTCTACAGCATCAGAGACAGCATGGACGAAACCTTCAGGATGGCCAACGCACACGGGAAGGTGGGACTCTGGGAGGAAGCATCCAGGTACGCACACGCGCTTCACTCCGAAAAAGCAGGGCAACCGCCGATGATGTGTTGTCGATCATGGCTTCGCGTCCCTCCTGCTCTCGATCTCTTTTCAGGAGGCTCGGAGCGTTCGGGCACAAGAGGAGCCCCCAGGAGCTGGAGGCCAGGTTCGGCCGGTACAAGCCGAAGCGGCCGAGGAAGAAGCGCAAGCGCGCGGCGGCGCGGGCGGGTCAGCACGAGCAGGCCGGAGCAGGCAGCGGCGCCCTGCAGCAGGAGCAAGAGCGGCTTGCGCGCTGCCGGTCGGTGGAGGCGGCGAGGAAGAGGCTTCTTGAGGAGATCGACCTGGACGCGTTCTTCTCCGAGGGGAACACCTGGAGGGGCGCTGTTATCTCGCTGAGGCTTGGACGATCGGAGAGTGAGCTTGGAGAGTGACGACGTTGCAGGAACTCTTCATCTTCGGTTCTCCCTAGGCAGCTAGGAGCAGTAAGCTGACGAGGATGAAAGAGCAACTGACGAGTAGCTAGTACCAGTAATCTCTGATTGCGTTTGACCTATAGCATTGCACTGCAGCATATCAGTTGACATCTAAACATCCTGGTCGATTGGTAGTGCTCAATGTAAGACACAGAAGTGTGGAATGGATCACCTATGTTTATCGAGTTGGGTATAGTACTATCCAAAGTTTTCCATCTAATATGTGCACAATGTCAAACTGAATCTGCCACATTTAGTTTCAGAATGAGCACGGCGACGCTATTCAACGCTGAAACCGTTCTTCTTTTTTTGTTGCCATAAGTCGTGCCATACTACCGTGTCCGTGCCTGTTCCTGGCAGCTCGGCCTCACCGCCTCATGCCTGCGTCTAGCAGTTACATTATAAGTCACTGACATCCGGCCACTGCATCCAATCCCATTGACGCAAGCCTGTTCGCTTGGCTTATCAGCCTCCGGCCAGCAGTACTTCAGTCTCACAACAAATCAGCACCAGCCACCAGCCACCAGCCGCCAGCAGTACTTCAGTCTCACAACAAATCAGCACCAGCCACCAACCACCAGCCAACCGAACAGGCTTGTGCAGTTTATTGTAGCAATTCTAATTTGAAGATTTGAAGGACTAAACATGATCTAATTATAAAACTAATTACATGGATGGACAGGAGATCACGAGACAAATCTATTAAGCCTAATTAATTCGTCATTAGAGATTGTTTACTGTAGGATTACATTGTCTAAAATGTCGTGCAAAAAAAAACTTATCTTATCTCATGGATTTAAACAGGGCCACTCTCTTACATTTCACTGGGCCTCCACAGACTCATTCCTGAGATCAGATTTCAGAACCTGATCACATGATAGAATCCTAGAAACCACATAAAATTCCACATGCATATAAACAACTGCTCTGACACGCAGTTAGCAGGAATTATAATTTTGAATGTGAGCCAGAAAGGCAGAAACCTCTAGGGTGCTGTTCACGCAAACGTAAAGGTAATCAATCACAGCGGTAATGGAAAAGAAACCGGCGTTTACTTGATTTGTTGGTTCAGTCGATGTAACGGTATCGATTTGAAACTTTGGATCACTCGCACGCAGGTGTCTGCTCTCGCTCCAGTGAGCTGTGGTGGCACACAGGTGTCTGCTCTCGCTCCGGCGAGCTGCAGCCACCACAGCGTAGCCTGATGGCAACGTCCTGTCGCCGGAGGCGCCATGGCCGGCAAGGCGTGCGGCAAGCGCTTCTGCGCCGCATCGCGTAGCAGGGCCTCCGGTCCCACTCCTACCTGCTCGTGCTCCCAGCCACTCCCGCAGTTCCGGCGGGCTGCCATCCCCGGCGTCCGTGGCCAAAAGTGAGGAGAAACTGGATGGGCCATGGACACAGCTGACGCTGGAGTGCAGAACTGGACGAAGACGACGAGGCAAGACGAGTGCGTGATGGAGCTGCGGACGATGCAATCTGATTACGCCCAGGTGTGAGCGGTATCACGATTGTACTAGGCTGTATCGCTTTACAGCATCTAACGCTATCCGATAACCTTCGTAATCATGGGGTGTTTAGACGTTGTTATACATAGTGTTTTTATATATTAGATCATGTGTTATAAAGAGAAAAAAATACATTAAAAAACACGTATTATACAAAATGGAGGAGAGAGAGGTGAAATAAACACCCGCTCAGATCGCGTTACAACGAGCCCAACCAAACGCCATCCCTAAGAAGGTACTACCTCCAATCACTCACTGTGGCAGCACAATGCTGCGGTTGGCAAATTCATTTCCTAACTGCCCCCTCGCCTCCGCTTTATTCCTCCCACGTCCTCCCCTGTTTTTAAAAACCGCCCTTCCCTCGCCCCATTTCGCCCACGCCCCCCGTCGAAAGCGCAGAGCAGAACACGCCGCCACCGCCACACGCCCGCGCTTGGCGCATAGAGAGAGAGAGAGAGAGAGAGAGAGAGACGGACATGGCTGTGGCTCCGGCCGTGACGCTGCTCGTGCTCGCGCTGGCCACGGCGTCTGCGGCGGCCGGCGGCGGCGTGCCCGGGAGGAGCCCGCGGCCGGAGGCCGACCTCGTGACTGGGTTGCCCGGGCAGCCGGCGGTCGGGTTCAGGCATTACGCCGGCTACGTCGACGTTGACTCGGGCGGCGGCAGCGGCAAGGCGCTCTTCTACTGGTTCTTCGAGGCCGAGCGGGAGCCGGACAAGAAGCCGCTCTTGCTCTGGCTCAATGGAGGTACGCACGATTTCTGAACCACTGCCCACTGGGTTTGTTCCTTTCCTAGCTCGGTAGATCCCGTGACTGCTGCCCAGTTCTGATCCCTGCATTTGCTTCTCATCTCCCAAACGAAAGGCAGTGGCATTTCGACGAAACGTTTGTCTTTTTGCAAATGCGTCTAGCCATTGTGCTTCCAATTCCTACGTGAGAGAATAAGCATAAAACTGTCACATAGAGCGTAGATGTTCTTGCATTCGTCTTTGTTCTTTCCACCAAAGAAAATTGCGTCGGCAAGTCGGAAAGCACAGGCCTACAGGGCATGGCCCGTGTGGTCACCGTGCTGGGCTGCAACGGAGGAACGATGCTTTCCGGCAGCAAAAGCTCGCCAAAGCAATCCACAGATCACAGGGGAGGCCGAGGGCCGAGGGCATGCGTTCAGATCTCAGAGCAGTGCGGCAGCGCAAAGCCTCCTCCTCTCCCGGCGCAGGAAAAAGACGCTGGCGAAAGGGCAAAAGAAGGCTCGAGGGCACCGTGCTAGCGGGAGCAGGCCCTGCGCCCTGGTCCCGGAAGAGAAAGCTTCGCTGTTCCGGCGGGCAGGCCGGCGACACGGACAAAGCTGGAGGGGCATGGCGAGTGCGATGCAGTTCGTCGGCCCGCACCTGCGCTACAGGCTGCAGCACTGCACTGCTGGTGCTGCTCTGGTGACGCTCTGCAGTTCTTCGTCGACCAGATATTGTTCTATCTCTTTCCCTTGTCCTTTATCATTTCTTCACATGGCTCTAGAGAGGCCAATGGGGCACCACCACCAAAGGACGGCACAGTAAAGATAAAGAGAGATTATGAGCAGTAATCCTAGATCATATTATATAAGCTCTAGTTGATACTAATGCACATGGGTGAGTATCAGCACTATTCGCTTCAAACCAGACTAGAGAATCCAAGTGTTACGGTCAGAGAGGAGCAAGTACTCTTTTGTCATGACGCTTCACGCGTATCAGTGTCCGTCAGTTTTACTTGTATCTTCAGTGATAAACTTTTCAAAAATATCTTAGTGATAATCTTCTAATTACAGAAGATTGAACGTGAAATGCCTGGAGACTTTTTTTTATGTAGTACTAGTAGCCAGTAGGCCGCACTTATTTAATCACATGAAAGTACGAGTCTTTGATGCTTTGACCGTCAGGGAAGGGCAGAGAGCCCTTTTCTGATGGGCAATCAGCTGTCTCATCACCCTCCTCTCCCCTCTGTCCTTACCTTTGCAGATGTTTTCTCCAGCAAGGCCTCGGTTATCTTTTTTCTTTGCTACTGCTGCTCGATATAGACAGTGCTCAAAAAGCCTACGTCTACCCTGTAAACAATTGCCATAGGGCATCTGAGAACTGCAGTAGCGGCCAATGGAGGAACGGATAAGGCTGCCGAGTGGCACAACACTTGATCGAAACACGTGCACGGCAGCTCTACACATGCTCTGTACTGTAGCGAGTGCCGGAGTGCGTGCTCGAAGATTTCTGTGGCCGACTGATGTCTGACGGAGCCATGCCTATACATGACGTGCTATTTTGCAGGACCTGGATGCTCCTCTGTCGCCTACGGCGCCGCGCAGGAGCTGGGCCCGTTCCTGGTCAGGAGCCACGGCGCCAACCTCACCCGCAACGCCTACGCGTGGAACAAAGGCAAGCAAATACCCGTGGCGGTGCTTTGCTTCTTCAGTTCATCTCTGAATTTCCCATGAATCCTCTGTGACCTTGGCGATCAATTGCCATTGGCTCTCAGCCGTGAACCTGCTGTTCCTGGAGGCGCCGGTTGGCGTGGGGTTCTCGTACACGAACCGGACGGCGGACCTGCGGCGGCTGGGCGACCGCGTGACGGCGCAGGACTCGTACAGCTTCCTCCTCAGCTGGCTCGACAAGTTCCCGGAATTCAAGGGCCGCGACTTCTACATCGCCGGAGAGAGCTACGCCGGTACGACGACACATCCCAAATCTCTGTGCTTCTTCTTAAGCTGCG
Source organism: Alloteropsis semialata (assembly GCA_004135705.1). Classification (NCBI taxonomy): domain Eukaryota; kingdom Viridiplantae; phylum Streptophyta; class Magnoliopsida; order Poales; family Poaceae; genus Alloteropsis; species Alloteropsis semialata. Next base: position 52,109,719 of record CM014276.1, on the reverse strand, counting down.
TCGTGATCCGGGATTAAAAAAAATACTGACCTGCCGCTGCATTTGCTTTTTGTTGTAGGGCATTATGTTCCTCAGCTCGCGGAGCTCATCTACGACGGGAGCAAAGGGGCCGGCGGCAGGGACAGAGCCATCAACCTCAAAGGTTTCATGGTAAGCTTTTGCCTTGCTCCGCTCCTCCCCTTGCAAGCTGGGACCCCTTGTGCTTGCAATCATGCCGTTAGGATTGGTATAAGCAGCAGCTTTAGCTCAGCAAATCGGACATTTGTTAGTGTTCTAGAAAGATAAAGTTAACAAGGAAGGTAAAGAGAGAAATGAATCGGCGGTGCTGCACTGTGGTGAAAGTAGATGATTCTAAAGGTGGTGGACAGTGGACAGACATAAGCGTGCATGCGGATATACCCCGGCCGGCGATCTTTTCAGCTTTGCAATAACCAAACATGGTAAAAAAGCGAGGGGTTTGCGTCAAAACCCTTTTACCTGCTCGTGCCAGTAATAATTTCACGCATGCTCGTCACCAGAACTCTAGAAAAAAAAAATTAGTTTCATGCGTGCATCGTTCGCTGCTTTGCGAGAAAGCAAAACCATCTCTGCAACTGCGAATGAATGGAACGTTTGCGTGCAGATCGGGAACGCGGTGCTGAACGACGCGACGGACCAGCTGGGCATGGTGGAGTACGCGTGGAGCCACGCCATCATCTCCGACGAGCTCTACTCGGCGGTGCGGCGGGAGTGCGACTCGTTCAAGGAGGAGGCCGACGGCGGGCGCCCCGGCAAGGGCTGCTCCCCGGCGCTCCGCGCCTTCCTCAGCGCCTACGACGACATCGACATCTACAGCATCTACACGCCGACGTGCCTGCTGCCCTCCTCCTCCTCCGCCGCCACGCCCCTGCGCCCGGCGAGGCTCGTTGCCGCGCCGCGCCTCTTCTCCAAGCATGTATGAGCTGCGCTCCCTCTCCCCGTCTCTGAAACGCCACTGAACACGGCACGGCACTGGCTGATTGGTTTCCTTTGGTCTGCAGGAGGCGTGGCACAGGCTGAAGCGTGTGCCGGCGGGGTACGACCCGTGCACGGAGGCGTACGTGAGCGGCTACTTCAACCGCGCCGACGTGCAGCGCGCGCTCCACGCCAACCGGACAGCCCTGCCCTACCCGTACTCGCCCTGCAGGTCCGCACACGCCCAGCCTCTGCACTCCGCAGTCACTGGTTTCCTCTCTCCCTGTCCCTGCATATGCTGCCAGCCAAGGATACGACCCTTCCAGCGCGTGTGCTGCACTGTGCACTGCTCGCCGCGATTAGCTTCGTCTCGTCCTCCACAATTTAAAGATCCTTCTCAGATCCATCTGCCGCCACATTAGAAGCAGGCCAGCAGCAGCGCCGGCCGGTTCCTTCTCACAGATCTGGCGCGGTAGCAACTTGCGCGTGGCGCATTGACTCCTCTGCGTCGCACGCGCCGGCCGAGCACGTAATTGCGATGGTTGATTGTTTCGTTGTGCTGCAGTGAGGTCATACGGAAATGGAACGACTCGCCGGCCACCATACTGCCCATCCTCAAGAAGCTCATGAGCGCCGGGCTACGCGTCTGGGTGTACAGGTACTCTGACGCCGAGCATTTTCTTTCTCCAGCCCCCACGCTTGATACTGAACATGTGCGCTGAACCTGAACTGAAAGTCCGAAACCCCCCAACATTTGCAGCGGCGACACGGACGGGCGGGTGCCGGTGACGTCGACGCGGTACAGCATCAACGCAATGGGGATGCGGCCGCGGGAGAGGCGGGCGGCGAACCGGTCGTCGGCGGCGGCCGCGGACGCGGTGGCGGAGTGGGGCGGGTGGCGGGCGTGGTACTACCGGCAGCAGGTGGCCGGGTGGGCGGTGGAGTACGAGGAGGGTCTCACGCTCGTGACGGTGCGCGGCGCGGGCCACCAGGTGCCGCTCTTCGCGCCGGACCGCTCGCTCGCCATGCTCTACCACTTCCTCCGGGGCCAGGCCCTGCCGCCCGCGCGCTCCCGCTAGCCAGGCCGGCGGCGATCTCTCCGGCGGTCAGGCCCCTTGGTTGCGCAACCTGTTCAAGTAGAAGATCGTTTTGCTTAGCTACAAAGACCTAGAGCTTGACTAAGGCAGATGTAAACGTTTCATGGAACTGATGCTCAAAAAAAAAAAACGTTTCATGGAACTGTGTCCCTCCTCCCTCGTACATGCAACAAGCACCATCTAGATCTAGTAGATCACATCTACGGTAAGCTGGCTGTCTACCAAGTACTCACCGAGAGAAGAGGCCAAGGAATACGTTTCGCTGTAGTTTCAGTCCGTGGCCGCCTGTGGCTGAGTCTGTACACGGGCAGCTCACTGCATATTTGATGACCAGAGCACAGAAAAACTCCCACACGCCCAAAGCAGCAAATGAAGCCCAGAACCAAGAATTGACTGCCAGCTATCAACAAATACTCTTCTATGAAAGGTGTTGAATAGTTTAACCCTACGCTACATTTGTTTCATCATATACACAGAACATAATGTAGAAAATTGGTCAAAAATTGCCCCCATTGGAAGACTGAAACAATGCAAACAAGCGATGCGATGCACCAAGTTCTTGGTTATGTGTCACATCAAACAGGTAACAGATTCCAAAAGTCAAAACATTGATTGAAGATTAAATTATAAAAGAAAAATCGTTCAGATGCTGGGTTCCAAACAGTTTATGACAGACAGGCAGTAATGTAAAGCTCTGGCGCCCAAACTGAAAATAACAAATGACCGATTCAAGATGCAATATGCTTCCTATTAGTGCTCATGAGTCATGGCTCATTTTTTATGTTATATGTATTGACCAGTAAAAACTCCATTAAAATCTCCAGTTCACAGGAACAGAATCAAACTCCATTAAAATCTCCAGTTCACAGGGACAGAATCAAGCGCAACATCGTCCATCTGGAACTCCGGCGTAAATCTAGTTGGGTTGCTCATATTTTCCTGCAATAACATCATGGAGTGGATTCGTTTTAGTTCAATTATTCTGCCTGAGAAACAATGTGTATTCTGTTCCTTGCACATACCTAAAATCAAACAAGGCAAGAGGTTCATGATAGTAGTTTCAGATTTTTTTTTTTAAGGATGTTTATGTCACTGTATCAATGATCCACATGTACACAAGCCAATTCAATTGATAAACAGATCTGACTACAGTTGTAGTGAGCCAAATAGGCAAATGAAAGGTAGCTTAAAATTCAGGCTGTGTGCTACAGAGCATTGATATATATATGTGATTCCCCCTAAGTCCTACAAGGCTTTAAGATATGCCATATGTCCAAGGGCCTTGCAGCGAACATCAGTAATATTGAACAAATAACTATTGGATTCGATCTAAGCCCCATTGGAATGTGGAAAATTGGTCGAAATTGCCCCCATTGGAAGACTGAAACAATACAAACAAGCGATGCACTCAAAGTTCTTGGCTGTGTGACACATCAAACAGGTAACAGTTTCCAAAAGTCAAAGCACTGGAGACTAATAAATATAAAAAGAAAGATCATTCAGATGTTGGGCTCCAAACTGTTTATAAGAACAACCAAGCAGTAATGTAAGCTCTGGACACGAATAAGAAATGACTGATTCAGGATGCAATATGCTTCCTATTAGTGCTCACGAGTCATGACTCATCTTTTATATGTTATAATTGAACAGTGAAAACTCCATTCAAATCTCCAGTTCACACTTCACAGGGCCAGAACCAAGCGCACATCATCCATCTGGAACTCTAGGCATAAATCATTTGTCCAATTGAACATCTAGTTGGGTGCTCATATTTTCCTGCAATAACATCATGGAGTGGATGTGTTTTAGTTCAGTTATTCTACCTGAGAAACAATATGTACTCTGTTCCTTGCACATAGCTAAAACAAAACAAGAAGGCAAGAGGTCCATGACAGTAGTAGATAGTAGTTTCAGTTTTTTTTTTAAGGATGTTTGTGTCACTATCATCAATCCACATGTACACAAGCCAATTGAACTGATAACAGATCTGACAGTAGTTGTAGTGAGTTGAGTAGGCAAATGAAAGGTAGCTTAAAATGCAGGCTGTATGCAACAGAGCCATACAAGTGATGCTCCTTAAGTCCTACAAAGCTATGCCATATGCCATATGTCCAAGGGCTTTCCAGTGAACATCACGATTAATATTGAACAAATAAACTATTAGATCTGATGTAACCCCTAGATGAAACAAATACTGCTATCAGCGCCACGGGTTGTTCATTCAGTCATACGCAGTATTACATACTAGTGTTTGATCCTTGAAAGCCCATACTGAGCCCAACTGCCACAAACTGTTCATCTGCTATTACTACAGGCTTGGTAGGCTTCAATGGATAAGCTATACTCAGAGTTCACACATGCTTCAGCTAAAATGTTGAATGACTAACCATTTAGTCTACATAGCAGGACTACTGCCAGTTCATGTGTCATATTGATATGTCATAGTGCAATACAGAAATATTTGTACACAAGAGATACCGTTAAAAGAGTGACTACTATTATGTCAAGGACCCTGCCAGTTTCTAACATATGAAATTGTGTATCCGGTTACGCCACCAGAAGAAATGAAATGAAAGCCTCGCTCAACTATCAATAGAAAACTGTATTCAAACTCACTCCCTCACAATGAAAGCTATCAAGTGCCATGAAACACGCAAGTGGAGAAAAACTCTTATTTAGAATGACACAACAAAATGGTGCGAGAATTGGTGCTCCAAATTAGCCCCAATACAAAATACAACACAATGTTGCCAGGTCGTGATTTTTTATCCTTTAAACAGGACTGATAGATTCCAGACAAACATTTTAGGCCTCCGACGATACAATTATCACCAGCAGGGGCGGAGCCACCCTGTAGGCATGCTGGGGCGGCTGCCCCAGCTACCGGCGTGACCGCGTGAATGTCCGATAATCCTCCTTCACTCATTAGACCATGTCTTTTTACACGAGATGCTTGGAGAGGCAGTCAGTAAATGATGGGGACAGGCGGACAGCTAGTTCAGGTACTGCAGCGTGGCGTGAAAATGTAACAATGGTGGCAGGGTTCACTGCATGGCCTCTCAAAGAGACAACAACGGCTCCGCATATGTGGAAAGAGCGAACGTATTTTTTAAAGAAGAGCGGCAGACAAGCAGCAGGTGCTATTGTGCTAAGAGAAGGAAGAGATATTGCAGCATCAGGCCTGTGACCAAGAGATTAGTAAACTTATGTTATTTTCAGTAAGCGCAAGAGCTGTACTAGTTTTTTATGTAATAGACCTTTTGTATGACATTGAACTTGCTTCCTCACTTTACTTGACGAGGTAGTGCTCCTATCATTTATTCATTAAAAAGAAGTGAGAAGAAGCACCTGTGGTTTAGGCCTGAATGTTGCCAGACCTTCCCAACATCATGCATCCAAATCAAATGAGCCGGAATCAATTCCAAATAAAAACAGTGGTATCTATATTCTCATAGCATTCACCAATGTTTGAGGCATATGACCGAATACTTTATTATAGGTTCATTCATTTCCAATTTTGGTATATTACAATGTATACATGAGAAGAACTATTAATTTATTCTTCAAATTTGAGATTAATATCTTAAAACTTTACTTGTGTTGCTCATTTTCTTAGTTGCTATAATTTGTGTGATTTCGATGCGAATGTGAACTACGAATTGATGTATATACCGTGCACTTTTAATTTTAATTTAGTTCTTTGCTAGTAGAATTCGCCCCACCTATAATTTTTTTCTGGCTCCGCCACTGATCACCAGTGCACCACAGATTCCACAGATGAGGCTAAAACCAGATGGTATTTGTTACCAGCAACAGATTAATCCAGGTAGCAAAATAACAGTGCAGCTAGTGGATAAGCCCCAGCAGCCAGAAAATTAAGTTATTCACCTCATGTAAGAATTAAACCTTAAATTCAACAGGACAGCTAAGGGGGACGCAAAAAGGATTGCACCTTGTGACCATCCATACATCACGCTGAGGATGGCTCCTCTGTTCCCTTATTCTCCCCATTTCCGCCTCCACCTTGGTTGGGCGGATCACTGCCAACGGCATCAGACACAAGAGAGACAGGGCGGTGCTCGATGACCTCGTCGATGAGCCCCCAATCGTGCGCCTCCTCCGGGTCCATGAACATGTCCCGCTCCATGCACTGCTCGATGCGGTCGATGGCCTGGCTCGTGTGCTTGGCGTAGATCTTGTTGAGCCGGTCCCGCACCTTGAGGATCTCCTTAGCGTGGATGGCGATGTCCGACGCCTGACCCGACGCGCCGCCGGAGGGCTGGTGGATCATGACCCGCGCGTTGGGCAGCGCACGCCTCTCCCCGCGCGCCCCCGCGGCAAGGAGGAGCGAGGCCATGGAGGCCGCCTGGCCGATGCAGAGCGTGGTGACGGGGGAGCGGATGTACTGCATGGTGTCGTAGATGGCGAGGCCCGCCGTGACGACTCCGCCGGGGGAATTGATATAGAGGTGGACGGGCTTGGCGGGGTTCTCGGACTCGAGGAAGAGCAGCTGCGCGACGACGAGCGAGGCCGTGTCGTCGGTGATGGGGCCGTGGATGCAGACGATGCGCTCCTTGAGCAGGCGCGAGAAGATGTCGTAGGCGCGCTCCCCGCGGGAGGTGTGCTCGATCACCATGGGCACCAGTCCATACTCGCGGCGCGGGGTGTAGCCCGACGCCGCCACCGCCGGCGCGAGCGGGGAGGAGGAGGAGAAGAAGGCCCGCGGGGCGACGGCGGCGAGGCGGCGCAGCATGGCGGCGGCGGCGCTAGGGTTTAGGGGAAGGGGATTGGGTTTGGGCGCGGCAACGGCGAGGCGAGGGTGGGACGGGGAGGTAGGGGGTAGAGTCAGACGAGTGGGTCCAGGGGGGCGCATGGTGGGGTAGGGTGGGATCCAAAGGAAGCCATTGGTGGGGGGGTGGGGGACGCTTGTAGGTGAGACGGCTCGCGAAGGAGGGGCAAATCCTTGCGGTCACGGCTAACCGCAAGAGAGGTGTGGGGAAGAGAGAGATTTTTTTTTTAAGAAACAAATACCACCTTTATTTATATATTAGGATAACCGGTACAAACTCCATCAGGAGCAGATAACAACCAAACATGACGACCTATAGGTTCATAAACTGAACTCTTAGCCAATCTATGAACATCAACATTCAAGTTCCTACTTTCATGGACAATTTCTGCCGACATAAAGCTTGCCATTCCTACTTTAATCTCCCTGGTAATATGGCCATACAGGTCCATCCCGGGACCTTGTATGTTTTTCATAACATTTGCACAATCGGTGGCAATCCTGACCTTCCGCAATATGAGGTCATTTGCGAGAGCTAAACCCTCTCTGCAGGCCATCGCTTCTGCTATTTCTGGTGATGAGATACCTTCCACGACCACGGACGCTCCTTGAAAGTTGCCTGCTTCATCCCTTGCAATTGCTGCCAGTGTCGCGATACGGGAATTCTTTGACATCGCAACATCAACATTCACCTTCATCGCACCTTGAAGGGGCGGAATCCATCGAGGAACTTGAACTTGTACACCTCCCTCCTTCTCTGCCTTCGATGTAGCTAGTTCCAAGTCCACGAGCAAACGCTCTACAAAGTTGTGAGTCGACAGCGGGCTTTGAAAGATGTTTTCGTGTATGGCTTTCCATCTTGCATGCGAGATCGACCACATCGTAACCATCAGCCGCACCAGTTCGTCATGCCGAAGGGCTTCGACTGCTTCATGCAGCCAACCGCGGGGGGTCGTCGTTTGAAAACTGACTGATGAACTCCATTAGCACCTCGTCTTGTAATGCCCAAATACATTTAGCCATATTGCATTCCAACAGAGAAAACCTCCATGAGTCTTGACGGCCACAGATGGAGCAGCTGTTATTCTGCGCCATATTCCTATGGTGTCGAACATCTCCTGTTGGTATAGATTGCTTTGCAAGCCTCTGGAGGAAAACGCGGACCTTGGACGGAACTTTGACATTCCACAAATCTGTCCATTCCCTTTGATCTGCCCTCATGTCTGATCTGCCAGCATTGTGCTCAATCCAGTTCGTCCTTCTTTCCCGGTTGCTTAGTAGCATCCGGTATGCCGATCTGACCGAGAACACCCCAGTTTTTTTATAGTGCCATGCCCAAAAATCCTGCTGTCTTCGCGTAGGCAGGGGTATACTCCTTATCCGTTCCCAGTCTATAGGTATGAAATGTAATTTCAGAACCTGAATGTCCCATGTCCCCAGTATAGGGTCGATCAGTTCGCTAACCCTTTCCGGCGGCGCGTTACTGATACATCTAATCGGCCTCATCAGACCGTCTTTCGGCACCCAGTTTATACGCCACACCTCTATGTCCTCTCCTGTTCCGATTCTACAGATCAGACCTTGTTCAAGAACATCTTTTATCATCCATGATTGCTCTCAAGATTCTTGACGGTGGTTGAGGTTGTTGTTGATTTGGGTTTTATTCGTGGGCTGGACCTTTTCTGTTCCCTCGCTAGAGGGTTTGAGCCCAGCTGACTGGTTGGGCCCTTTGGAAAAGAGTAAGCAGCTCTCTCTTTAAACTCCGGGCTTTGATGCTAGGCCCTTTGTTGTTCTTGTTCGTTCCAGGTTGGTGGGCTCTGGTTGCGTGGCATTTTGTAGGTGGCAAATTTATTTGACGACTGAGGCATGTGACTTGAGAACAAGTACGTAGCATTAAGAGAGGAAGGAGACATGAAAGAGGGTTTTGGTCTGAATTGATTGTGACATTGATCGGTATGCTGAGTGCTCACCGATGCTAGAGCTAGATGTCCATATCCCGATGTGAACACAAAAAAGGAAACTCCGCAACAGTCAAAATCGTGATCATTTTGCGTGAATCCCGTGCATTGAGGTTTCACTAAAGTTGCTTAAAGAATCCGTATATGTCATAAGAGGTTTATGTTTTATAAATTTTGGCACGCGAAAAATTATAGTGTAAACCAAACAACTACTACGATAGCCAACAGAATAGGCGAGCTGCTTTAAGTTTGAGAGCATGAGTTTCTTTTTACTCTTTGTCGGGGGTAGAGATTCTTCTTCCTCTTGAAGGAAGTTGTTCAAAAAAAAAAGGAAACTCCGCAACAGTCAAAATCGTGATCATTTTGCGTGAATCCCGTGCATTGCACTACTTTGGAAGGGTTGAGAGTTGCCCCCTCGTGTTCTTGGTGGGCTCCCAAGCTGCGAGTGGAAAATTAGTAAACTTAGTTTGTTTGGTTAGTTACCAGCCTACCATAATATTTGACATATCTTAACTAATGCGTGGAGCCTTGAGGTTTCACTAAAGTTGCTTAAAGAATCCGTATATGTCATAAGAGGTTTATGTTTTATAAATTTTGGCACGCGAAAAATTATAGTGTAAACCAAACAACTACTACGATAGCCAACAGAATAGGCGAGCTGCTTTAAGTTTGAGAGCATGAGTTTCTTTTTACTCTTTGTCGGGGGTAGAGATTCTTCTTCCTCTTGAAGGAAGTTGTTCAAAAAGGGCGTAAAAAAAATCAATTCGAAGGTCTTTGTGGTTGACCCCACATGCACCTGCTATGGTTATGCCCTCCAAGGCTCAACCTTCTTGTGTTTATTTTTAGTCTCTCTGTTTTTATTTACATGAGTTTGTCCTAAGTAAAATTCGATCAATTTTGACCAAGTTTATAGAAAATAATAGTGACATTGAAAATACCAAATTTGTTTCGTTGAATCCACCATGGAATACACTTTGATAGTGTCTAAGTTAGATAGTAAATTGTTGCTACATCTTTCTATAAACTTGGACAAAGTTGACTAAGTTTAACTTAAGACAAAACTAATGCAACATTTAAATTTAAAAAAACGGAGGAAGTATCAAACAATGATTTAAGCGAAAGGGGAAATGTCCGAGAAGTACACACATAAACTTCAAGTTCTTTTCTCTTGTTTTAAGATACATGATGTTTAAGACAACCTAATTAGTTTTAGTTTGTTTTCAACGTCGTATATTTAAATGCTAGTGTGCAGTTCATCGAGAAAGCCGGGAGCCAGTCTTGCATGTTCACACGTGCGTTTTTCATGCACGACCGGCCTTATCTTTCTTTCTTTCTTTTCGAAAACAGCCTTATCTGTCTCNGTTAATGAATCTTCACGAGGGTGCAGCATTCAACTTCACCCTAGGAGGCCGGGTTTGGCTATTTTCGTGAGGGCGGCATTTGTGTTTTTTTAGTGGTTGCTCATTTTTCACGAACTTGTCCTGCTTTATATGCTTGTCCCAAGTTCTTCAATTTCGAAATCATTCTAAAATTCTTTTTCTCGGTTCGTGTTGGCGTGTTGCTTCTCCCGGCCCTCCCAAAAACAAATGGGACAGACAGGTGCACGACGGACAAAAAGGATAAAAGAAACGCTATTATGTTGCCGGGCCTTGGAGGAAAGGAAACAGAGCT
>CM014276.1:52032013-52095952 GCA_004135705.1 Alloteropsis semialata | reverse complement strand
TTTCTGGACATTTGCACAGTGCATTGAAGGCTTCAAGCATTGTAGGCCCGTATTGTCCATTGATGGTACCTTCCTCACGGGTAAATACAAGGGTACAATGTTGATTGCCATTGGAATTGATTCGGAGAATAGGCTCCTCCCTTTGGCCTTTGCCTTGGTAAACAAGGAGGAAACATCTACTTGGTCTTGGTTCCTGGATCGTGTTCGGCGAGTGGTTGTTGGGCCCGGCCGTGATATTTGTGTGATTTCGGACCGGCATGCTGGTATACTTAATGCTGTGCAAGACATCATTCCGGGACATGGACGTGTGCATCATCGTTGGTGCACAAGGCACCTAGCGCAAAACCTTATCAAGCATGATGGTATTAAGGACAACTTCGAGTTGTTCGAGGAGGTTTGTAGGCAGACAGAGCCCCGGAAGTTTGAGGAGAAGTTGGCTGCGCTTAGAGAAAAGACTGACGATCGTGGAAGAGAATTCCTTGATGGGTTGATGGTCTCAAAGGAGAAGTGGACCCGAGCATTTGACATAGGTGGTGCTAGGTACGGTTTTATGACAAGCAACATGGCAGAAATATTTAATAGTTTGCTTAAAGGATGTCGTTGCCTTCTTGTGACCGCTATTGCTTCGTTCACCTTCTACAAGTGCAACGCTTGGTTCGTGCGGCGACGCAGCCTTGCTATGTCACTTCGAGACAACCACCGTAAATATCCGGAAAAGGTTGCACGCAGAATTAATAAGGCAAAGGAAATTTCTAAGGGGCAGAAGGCAGTTTGTTTCGACCGCGAGACGCACACATATGAAGTGACGGAGGCTGGTGGAACCAACATGGGAGGCGAGGATCGTGAGGCAAGGAAACACATAGTCATGCTAAACTCGAACACGTGCACGTGTGGTAGGCCTTCTAGCTTCCACTTGCCATGTTCCCACATGGTGACCGCTTGCAGAGTGCGAAGGCTGGACGTGGAAGCCCCTTCCAGAGTTGGAGTAGAGTTCTCATTGCAATCACTCAGTAACACCTGGGCACCGCAATTTCACCCATTCCGTGATGAGGATGAGTGGCCGGTGTATGAGGGGCCAAAGTATATCGCCGACAAGGGCTTGAGAGTTACATCACGTGGAACTAGAAAAAGGAAGAGGTACAGGATGGACATGGACCAAGTAGTGTCGGGAAGGTCCACGAAAAAGTCAGTTGGTACGCACTTTGTGGAGGACACAGAGCGGTCACTATGCTCAAAATGTCACAAATCAGGGCATAATATACGTCGTTGCCCCTTACGAGCGCAAACGCAGGTAGATAGTCATATGTTCAGTAGTGTAATTGAATTTTCTTATTTACTATTCTGTTTGTTGCCGTCCTACTTTTTAGTAAGTTAAATATCATGTACTAACCTTACTTACGTTTCTTGTGCAGGATGGCGGCCAGGTACAGTCTTCTTGATGAGCGGTACGATGCCGCGCACCGGGCTCGGCTGACGGAGCAGGGCGAGGTACTGATTCATTTGATATTGGTTTCAGTACTAACTTTTGATTTGTTGACTTTTATTCGATATTGTGTCAAACTCCGACTTTTACTCCAAAATTTGACTCTTATCCTCTTGTTTCAGGTTCTGCACACGCTCCGGCCGATGACCCACGACGGCGGTATCGTTTTGCGGTACGACGAGCGCTACACACCCCTGCTGCGCCGCGCGGGACTTGCCACGGTTGCGAGGCTTGTCAGCCGTGGCATACCACCGTTCAACCCTGCCGCTCTCACCGCGCTGATCGACCGCTGGCGACCAGAGACTCACACCTTCCACCTTCCCTGTGGTGAGACGACGATCACCCTTGAGGACGCCGCCATGATCATGGGCCTTCGGATCAGAGGACAGCCGGTGACTGGAGACGTGGTGTCCGCCAGCTGGGGGGACCGAGTCCAGGAGTTCCTTGGTGTGCCTTTGCCGGAGCCACAGCCGGGGGTTAAGCGGCGTTCCAGTGGTGTCCCTTTGAGGTGGCTCCGAGGGCAGTTTGCACAGTGCCCACCCGACGCCGATGAGGCTACTGTCAACTTTTACTGCAGGTAAGTATGTATATTTTTGCTTCGTTTGCACTAAGCAGTTTCTAACTTATTGTTTTCCACTTTGTCATTTTGCTCCGCCACAATATGTATGTTTCTAACTTATTGTTTCGCACTTTGTCATCTTTCAGGGCGTGGGTGTTGCACATGTTCGGTTCGTTCCTCTTCCCTGACGGCACTGGGGACTCGGCGTCCTGGATGTACCTACCGTGCCTTCAGGACTGGGACGACGCCGGCGAGTACAGTTGGGGCTCGGCTGTGCTCGCCTACCTGTACCGGCAGCTCTGCGAGGCTTGCCGCCGTACGAGAGGGACGTACGCCACACAGTCGGGCTGCACGTACCTCCTCCAGGTGTGGATGTGGGAGAGGCTTCCGGTGGGGAGGCCCTACACTATCCGTGACCCGGCGCCCTGGTTTCCACTCAACGACGAGGTCGTTGCCCCCACAGTTGGGCATTTGTACGAGGGAGCAGCGGGCGCCTACGCCCTCACGCGCAGCGCGTACATCCAGTACACGAACGAGCTCGACCTCCTTACTCCGCAACATGTAAGTTTATTCTCGTTTCGTGAATTGACAACTGTGTGGGCATTGTGGATACTCATGTTAATTGTTGGTGCAGGTAAGGTGGCAACCATATGTGCGTGACGAGGTCGAGGACCTACAGCTGAGCACGATCTGTAAAGCCGATGAGGGCTTGTGGCTCATGAGGTGCCCCCTGATTTGCTTCTATGCAGCACAGGGTTGCCAGGCAGTTCGGTAGGGAGCAACCTTGCCCTCCGCAGCCTATCTCCACCAGCTGGGAGCTGCACAAGTGAGTTTTCGAAACACTTAATCTTTTATCGAAACTTGGAGTTCGTCTTACACATGATGTCAATTGGTTCTGCCTTGTAGCATTGACCGTCGGAGGCAGAAGAAGATCACCGACTTCGCCGCTCAGCACCTCACGCATATCGAGAGGTGGTACCTGTACGAGGGCAACGTCGTGCAGTTGCACGGCGTCCACAGCGACGCCGCCTTCGACCGGTACCTGAGGTGGTTCCAAGACCGTGCTCGGCTCCGTCTGAGGCCGGCGTGGACGCAGCAGGACTACGCCGACGTAGCTTCCTCCGATGAGGGCGATAACGAGTACGACCAGCAGACCCGCGAGGGGCACCAGGTGCAGGCTGCTCCAGTCTTCGCTCGTGCGGTACGTTCGAGTAACGAACTCATTTATTGCAGTACACGTTTCTTCAAATCACTGATCCACTCTTTCATTAGGCTGACGAGCTCATGAGGACGGTCAACGAGCAGAATGTTGCTCTGATGACACCGGTTGGCCACGCGGAGGAGAGCAGCATCCTCAGGCGTTGCATTGAGGTACTATGCCTACTTGTGCTAACGATCTTATATCTTACATTGGTGCACCTGGATAACATTCCTCTTCTTTGCACGCAGCGTTGCAACACTCGGCTGCGGAAGCTAGCTGCTCGCTTCGGTTGTCGCGCACGAGGCGCGATTGACGTGGCCCCGGGACCGTCTACCGCCTCCAGGTCTGTCTCCAGGAGTTCGCAGGTGTCCCGTGGAGCCACCACAGCTTCTGCGTCCGTGGCTGCGGGTTCTTCTTCCAGAGCACCGACATGGAGCAGCCAGGACGTGCCAGAGGAGGAGGAGGAGGAGGACGAGGACGAGGAGCAGGAGGAGGAGGAGGAGCAGGAGGAGGAGTCCCGGGAGGTCGACGAGATTGGCATGTCCCAGCTGGACGATGCACCACCGGCCACGCAGCCCACTCAACCTCGTCGCAGCATCCGCCCCAAGAGAGCTCGGGACCCCCTCACACCAGGTACGGATGCGTTGGGCAAGGGCAAGGGCAAGGGCAAGGCGAAGAGGCGGTGACTTGTGGATGTGAGGATTTGTGATTTGTGCACTACCTCTATGTATGGACTTCATATGTGATGTGTGTGGACTTGGTATGTTCATGTGTGTGGATTTGTCGATTTGTGAACTATCTCTATGTTATGGACTTGGATGAACTATCTCTATGTATTTGTGTGTGGATGTGTGGTATGGATGTGTGTTATGTCTGTTTGCTTGCTGGACTTGGATGGATTTGTCGATTTGGTGACTTGGGCCGCGCGCGAATGTGCTGCGCACTAGGTAGCTTAAGTGAAGCCATGGAACCTTAGAAAGAGTTAGAAACTCAAAGACATTTGAATTGGACGAGTTTCTCTAACTTAGAATAGGTTTTCAGTGTACCACAGACTGTTGCGGTGGTGACCAAGATGGTCACCGCAACAGTCGGTGATGGTAGGGCCATCAGGGCCGGTGAAGGCAGATGCCACCAACTGTTGCGGTGGTGGTACTCAGGTACCACCGCAACAGTCGGTCTTGTGAAGGCCAGATGGGCCCAAGTGACGGCAACCACCGGAAGTTGCGGTGCTCGGTCGAGCAACCACCGCAACAGTCGGTCCTGTTGGGCCAGAGACGAGTTCGTCTCTGGTTTGACGGACTGTTGCGGTGGAACGGGGTTTTTGACCCCACCGCAACAGTCGGTGGTGTGTCAGTTACCGTTGGTTTTGTGTACTGTGGTACACCACCGATTGTTGCGGTGGTGGTCTCTATACCCCACCGCAATAGTCGGTCGTTACGAAGTTTTCAACATGTGAAGTACCAACGGCTAGTTCTTTGGTGCTCAAAGTCCACATTATACAAAGTCCGTACGAATACAAAGTGCAGAACAAGTATAGATATGGCCAACACAAATACAAAGTGCATAACAACCGAAGTCCGTACGAATTAAAAACAAAGTCTACATTAGTTCTGCCATAACAACCGATACAAGTCCATAACATGCAACATCACACGACATACTAAAACCCTCTTCACCAACACACTACTGCCACTACCAAGACCAAACTACTGAGTGCAGCGAGGCCACTTCCCCTTCCTCAATGCATCTGGATTCTGCTCCATTGCTTCCTTCGCACGGCGTGCACGCGCTCTCTTGCGCTCCCTTTCGGCCTTCCTTTCGGCCTCCTCCTCACGATCAATGCGCTCGCACCTTGCGCGAAACTCCTCTTGAAACTTCTTGCGCTTCTCCTCCTCTTCTTTCTCGTGCTGCACCTGCCTCCTCCTTTGCTCCCTCCATTCAAATTGTTTCTCGACCCACCACTTGTCCGTCGCGGACTGCTCCGTGTCAAGCCACTGCGCAAAATCACATAGAGGAGGGGAAGTCTGCCACCCCTCCAAGTCAGAAGTTATGTTAATAAACACAACACAAACAAAGACATGGATTCGTGCACAACCTCGTGTATCTCATATCCGATAGCCCTCGGTGGGTCATATTCGTAGTTGGCGCACATGAACCACCTCATGCCGTAGCATGAACCTATCAACTGCGACTTCACAAGTTGACACCGATCGCCACAGTAGCACATGGGCACATCCACCCCTTCAGGAATGGTCGTTGACCTCTTCTCAGCCGCCAGCATTATCTCGTTAGGTCGAGATCCCATGGTCGCTAGGCCTTCAAAAAATGCAAGAAAACAACACTTGGACAAACCCTAACAAATCCTCAAAACCTAACCTAACCACCGATTCAAACAAAACTACTTGGACAAATTGAAAGAGGGGAGCCATATTACCTTGGGGACGGCTTGAATCCAAAGGGAACAACTTCTACACTCGTCTACGAGGCCTATGGATTGCCCCGCCGCCGGAGAGGGAGAGAACAGAGAGCTCAGGGTTGAAAAGAATGGGAGGAAGGAGGAGGAAGGGGGCTCGGCGGGTGTTAAGTACCCAGACCTCGGCGCTAGATGCGGCTGCGCCGAGGTATGTGGCTCGGCGTTAAAGGCCCGAGCGCCGAGCCCCCCTGCCACGCAGGCACGAGGCGCCAGCTCGGCGCTGACGTGGCGGTACTCGGCGCTAGAACCCTTAGCGCCGAGCCACATACCTCGGCGCTCGTTCCCCTCGCGCCGAGATAGGGGTCCATTTTCAGAAATAGTTTTGCCAGGGGTCTATTTGTAAAAATAGTTTCCGCGAAGGGCCATTTTGAAAAAATTTTACGTCCATGGGTGGTGTCTAGAGAAGAAAGAGATCAATAAATGCTTGTATAGACACTACCTCCCCAATGCATAGTTTCTATAGCAGTTTCCATGAGACAAAAAATTAATAGCTCTTTGCATGTAACAATAACAGAGTAGGATCTGCTGTGGCAAGCAAGTAGAAAGTCACTTCGCATTGGCAGATTTAGCTAACCAAACATGCCACTGGGAATTGAAAAAAAAAAGGAGAAGCAGGTACCAGAACAAATCGTTATCATCTTGGATACCTGCAAGAGCTGCGCCAAGCCCTCAGCCGAGTTCAGGATTGGTCCATCACCACAAAGTTCGAGATTGGAGGGAAGGCCGCTGGATTTGGCACCGAGGCATGCGCAGGCGGAGTAGTAGGCGCGAGAGCAGGAGATTCACACACAGAGAAAAAAAACGCTGGAAATTTGCCCCGTTGGAGAACTGATGCGGCGCGGGAAGGAGCAGCATGCGCGCAGGAGGGAGGAGAAGGCGCGCGCGGGAGGGGAGGAGAGGCGCGCGAAGGCATGGCGGCGGGCCGCGGGGGCGAGCACAGCGGATCCAGAAGCGAGGAAATCGCGGTGGGGAAGAAACGAGTCGACCACGCAACGGTGATTTTGCTGGTTTCCATCGTCTTGGAACTACCGTCGAAACGGTGTCGTGCATGCGACCCGGTTTCTACGATTTTGCTTCTCTCTCTTCTTTTACTCCCTTGCCACATCAGTTTTTTGTCTAGTTGACAGCCTAATTAATTCTATGGACACCAGATGACATGGAGGGTTGAAGATGGCCTTAGGGCAGTCCCAACCCAGACTTCACCATGGAGTCTAAGTCTATTAATTACCCTTTCATTTATAGCTTTTTGCTGATGTGGCGCTGTATTTATTGAAGAAAGAGAGGGAAAACATAAGAAACTAAGTCTAACTAAGAAACCAAGTCTTCACGCAAATCAAGACCATCTGTGAGAGAGACAAGTG
This sequence comes from Alloteropsis semialata, assembly GCA_004135705.1. NCBI lineage: Eukaryota > Viridiplantae > Streptophyta > Magnoliopsida > Poales > Poaceae > Alloteropsis > Alloteropsis semialata. Next base: position 52,088,875 of record CM014276.1, on the reverse strand, counting down.
GGTCATGGGATGCTATGATAGAAAATTGCATTGGGGAGTATAGTTTCTTATGAGTGGAGTCTTGACGCTAAGACTCTATGAGTGGAGTCTAGGTTGGGACTGCCCTTAGTACTCTCCAGCTTGCTGCATGTTTCTAAACATGAATTAATTCCTGATGAATCTAATGTCCATCAATTAGTCAGGACTATGTTAATTTCTATGTTTCGGTAAAAAGAAAAATTAGTTAGTACTATGTTTACTTCATTTCATCTCTAAAACACAATTTAGTTGTTGCCAGCATAAATTGCCTAAGAAAAGATCAAAGGTGTAAAGATAAAGGCATGTACAACGGGTGTATATGAGCTTTCTTTTTGCTTCCACGCAAGCAAAGAAAGATACGTGTACAACATTTAATGAAGGGAGAGGAGCACGTCGTGTGTATATATCTGCTGTGAACAACCCAGATTAGACCCACAAGGCTATTTCCAATGGGAGTTTTAATTTTATTAAATGTGGTGCCACATAAGTATTTTTATGACATGGCAAAAATTTTAAGAAGAGAGAGATGAAAGGAGTTAAATGTACACTGTTTTCAAGACACAATGAGTCTTAGAATTAAATGTATATGAAACAACAAAATAAAACTATGCATTGTAGAAAGGTGTTTCATCCATCAGTTTGTTGACATGACATTCTTAGAAACATTAAAATGAAATTTGCCATTGAGATTAGGCTAATGGAGGGCATCTCTTGTTAATTACAGTTTCTTCAGGTCAGTGCCCACTGGCCAGGCCCAAATGCGTACGAGTCCTCCCTTACAAAATGTGTTGCGCGTAACGGTCGGCCGTATCGACTACGTTCCGATCACATTGCTGGTGCACATACACCGATACACGGCTTGCCATACTTTCATGCTCTTGTGTATGCTGCCTCCTCTCAATCACAATTCACCGCGGCCTCGCAATGTCGAATGGAACGAGAATTGGTCTCGGCATTTCTTTCCCCTTTTTCGGTATAAAAATGTACAAAGCAAGTAAGGCACACGTACAGGGTGATAATTTTTTGGAAAAAGTCCAATATTCACCATTCAACTATAGTAGTCGTCTGATTTTCAACCTTCAACTACAAAACCAGACATTATAGGTCATTCAACTATCGAAACCGTGCAAATTTGACCCTTTGAGTGGTTTCAAAGGCGGTTTTCTATTTTTTGAAATATTTAAAACAATTATTTTAATTCTAAGAATTCATAACTAATTTATTTTAAATTAGAAAAATACAAAAATTAGTACCAAAAAAATCTAAAAATGTAACCTAAATGTTTGTGCTCTATTGGGAGTTAGTTGAATCTTATTTGTTCTTGTTCCTACTATTTTATTGGTTCTAGTCATGCTTGTTATTTATAAGATCTAAATTACTCTCCATAGAGCACTAACAAGTAGGTTACATTTTTAGAATTTTTTTGGTATCACTTTCATATTTTTATCATTTTAAATAAATTAGTTATGAATTGTTTGAATTAAACCAGATTTTTTTAAAATTGTCAAAAAATGGAAAACAACCCTCAAAACCCCCCGAAGGGCCAAATTTGCACGGTTTTGATAGTTGGGTGGCCTGTGATGTCTGATTTTGTAGCAAAGGATTGAAAATCAGACTCTCATGATGGTTAGAGGATGTAAACTGGACTTTTCCCTAATTTTTTTGGCAAAACATATATATACAAAGTGATAAGGACATGGTGTTCTCGTGCCACTGGTTGTCATTGCGCTGTCGGGGCTCCCAAACCGCAACAACTCGGCGGTTAGGGCAGGGTCAATGTTGAAAGGCAAAAGAGCATTAAGATGGGTCCCATTAAAAATGAGACTTTGTTATGTCTCTTCTCACAATATCAAACATGTCAGATGGGCAGTGACGGATCTAAAGGGGAGCTGGCCCCCCTACTCCAATGGTGCCCATGGAGCACCCCCTAAGCCCCCTTAGGAAATTTTAGCCATGAGTGAAGAGGATGAAGAAAAAAGGGGAAGAAAAAGAAGAGAAATAGGGAAGACAGAAGGAAGAAGGGGAAAATGAGCCCCCCCTTAGAGCATCTCCAACAGTTCCCTTTTTTCCTTTCCTTTTTTTTTCTAGCTATAGGGGAATCCCCTTTCACCAAATCAAGATATTGGGGAGAGTGGCTACAATAGATCCCATTTTCCCTTTTCCCTTTCTATCTCATCTGACAATTGTGCTCCAAGATTCGTGCAGGGCCAAGAAATCATGCACTGAGATGAATAGAAAAAAAAAGGAGAAGGAAAGGGGAGAGGGGCAAATCCCTTTTAAAAAGGGGAGAGGAGGGGAGTTAAAGGGGATTGAGAAAAAAATAAAGGGAAAGGGGAATAGAAAGGGGATCTGTTGGAGAGGGTTTTTTTTCCATCTCAATCCCAACCAGAAATAAAGGGAAAGGGGATTGATTTTCTCAATCTATTGGAGATGCTCTTAATCCTAGATCTGGATTCGCCACTGAAGATGGGACCTATGTTTTAATTAAAAATTTAGTCCAACCAACTATCCTTATGTGCTCATGAGCCATATAAAGACTTGAAGATAGAGAAAATATTTCTTTAGTCCTTGTTGCCACACCTTAAGCTTAAGATACACCTTAGGCTTTGTTCGGTTTGAGGGGAATTGAGGGGGAATGGGAGAGACTAAATCCCCAACAAGTCAAAATCCCCCTCAACCCCCCTCAATCCCCTTCAAATTCGTGTGGATTCTAGCTAACCGAACAAGGCCTTAAGGTTTTTTTTTTTCTTAAAGTGTGTGTGCACAATGCTTATAGCTAGCAACAAGTGTACATTTATTGCTTAAGGTGCACTTTTCATGCACTTTGTGGTTGCCCTTAATACAGAGGCCGATGTGCATGTATAATCTGGGGGTTTCTACACATCGCGGATAGCAGCATAGGACGACTAGCGTGGATACATGGAACATGGAAACAGGGCGTGCAAAACCCCTCGATGCGAACTTTTTACTGTTGCTTTGTTCGTCCATGGCATAATGACGCTGACGCCTGCCTAACCTCCCCACCGACCACCGTCCACCGTCTTTGTCTGCCCTCCGATTGGGTCGCTCCTCAATTCACACGGGAGATATAGAGAGAAACCGCGAGCCAACACCCACCAGCCACCACTTTGAGCGGCCGCAAGGGCTCGCGAGCTCACTGCGCGCGGCGGAGCTTCTCCGATCCGCCGTCGAGCTCTGCCATCACGCAGCCGCCTCCGACCACTCCGACCACGCACGCAGCTGGCGTCGAGCTTCCACGCCACGGCCGTTGGCGAGCTTCGTCTACCTCTGCCGAGCTCCCCTCAGATCAACTGCTCCTCCTGCCTGCACCGAATCGTGAGTTCGTGACGCCGTCGCCGAGCACCATCACAGCGAGTCCTCCCACGCTGCGCCACGCCAAAAGCTCCTGCGCCACCATCGCCGAGCTCCGCCTGCGCGGGCCCTAGCTACTGCTTACTACCACAACTAACCAGGCGATCAAGGTGAAGGTAATCCTCGCTGCCACTCGCTCGCCGACTCCTCTGTTGGGATGGCCCTCGATTCTAAAGCTGCAGGCGAATTGTTCTGTTCAACTCTTGAGCCACCTGATCTGAGCTAAACCAAATGTGTTACTGCATAATCAGCATTAGCGCCATGTTTGATCAGTCCCCTACAAGAGTTTAGCTGTACATGTGCGCGATTCGTCACCGAGGAAATTTTGCACTTGAGGCTGAAATTGGATTTCAGTTGTGACGTTATTACAGCAGGAATTTCTCGGATGTCTAACTGTAATGAGAAAGCACAATCATTTCGTTTGCCACTACAATACGACATGCGCACTTCAAGCAAGTCACATGGACTGTGCGCATGTTTTGTTCCTACATTTTGAGTTATCCGAGTGAGTCATACTAAATTAGAATAGAGAAGATATATTAACTGTGTTTATGATATATGCATTGCTAGTGTCTACTGTGACAGTATACTACTTAATTTGTGCTGCAGATACGATCTTTCATCTCTCTTTTTTATGTACTAATTCTGCTATTAACCAGATCTTAAATTTATGATCTCTCATTTATTATGTGCTTTGGCAATTACTACATTCTAAATGATTGTACCTGTTTCGGGAATTGTTTGGTAGTAGTATGATCTATTTCTGTCTGTACCCATAGTGTCCAACTGTCCATTGAACGGGTGGAAACATCTTTATGTTCACTCCTTAAAACTTTTATGTGTTTCTATATACCCTCGATTGATATGCAATTTAATTCATTGGAACTATTTGCAGATGAGCATGAACTGATTCTACTGTGATTGGTTTCAAATATTGAAGCTGAAGTGCCAAACCATACTTTTTTTATGTTTCTACTTTCCAGTGTGGTTGCATTCGTTACTTCAAAAAAACCATTCGGTTGATTTGTGCCTTGATGACTTGGTTTGAATATGTTTCTCAGAGGTCCCTTTATCAATTTTTGAAGATGTTCTAAGAAATTTTGAAGGCACTTTTCTTAAAAATAATTAGTTAACCATATGTGTAGTGCAGCCGATCTTGGAAATACACTTGAGGTTCAGATTGATTTATGTTTGATCATAGATTTTTCTTAAGATGTCTAACTGATATGAGCAAGGATAATTATTTCATCTGCTTACGCTAAACTCTCAATTTGTCACAGTGCAATTCTTCATGCAAGTCACATGGATCTGCAGCGAGTTTTAATTTTTAACCTAAATTTGACTAGTCTGGGTACTACTAATAATAGTAAGGGACATATATTAGTTGCGTTATATGCATTACTAGTTTTCCTGTGACAGTACACTACTTTGTGCTAGAGAACCGACTATTGATCCCACATTGTTATTTATATATGATTTAATTCTGCTATTCGTCAGACCTTGAATGTATGCTGCTTATAAGAAGCAGTTTCTAGATGTCTGCACCTGTTGCGAGAATTGTTACTGCACGTTCAGTAACTGATGCATTTGTTCCGTGCTGCTGCCAGCCTAGGGTCGCGGTAGTACTGATGCTTTTTTCAGTGTTTTTTTTAATGACGGCAAGAGCTTTGCCGCGAAATATACTAGACGATATGTTCTTTTCAGTGTTGGTGTGGAATTTAACAGATATTCCCATCCATCTCATTATACAGCCAGAGGCTAAGAAGGATCAGTGATCCAGAAATTCCACGCCGAGATGGAACCTGCGCAGCAGAGCTCCTCGTCGTCGAGACCCTTCAGCGACGAAGAGACGAAGCTGTTCTACAGCATCAGAGACAGCATGGACGAAACCTTCAGGATGGCCAACGCACACGGGAAGGTGGGACTCTGGGAGGAAGCATCCAGGTACGCACACGCGCTTCACTCCGAAAAAGCATGGCAACCGCCGATGATGTGTTGTCGATCATGGCTTCGCGTCCCTCCTGCTCTCGATCTCTTTTCAGGAGGCTCGGAGCGTTCGGGCACAAGAGGAGCCCCCAGGAGCTGGAGGCCAGGTTCGGCCAGTACAAGCCGAAGCGGCCGAGGAAGAAGCGCAAGCGCGCGGCGGCGCGGGCGGGTCAGCACGAGCAGGCCGGAGCAGGCAGCGGCGCCCTGCAGCAGGAGCAAGAGCGGCTTGCGCGCTGCCGGGCGGTGGAGGCGGCGAGGAAGAGGCTTCTTGAGGAGATCGACCTGGACGCGTTCTTCTCCGAGGGGAACACCTGGAGGGGCGCTGTTATCTCGCTGAGGCTTGGACGATCGGAGAGTGAGCTTGGAGAGTGACGACGTTGCAGGAACTCTTCATCTTCGGTTCTCCCTAGGCAGCTAGGAGCAGTAAGCTGACGAGGATGAAAGAGCAACTGACGAGTAGCTAGTACCAGTAATCTCTGATTGCGTTTGACCTATAGCATTGCACTGCAGCATATCAGTTGACATCTAAACATCCTGGTCGATTGGTAGTGCTCAATGTAAGACACAGAAGTGTGGAATGGATCACCTATGTTTATCGAGTTGGGTATAGTACTATCCAAAGTTTTCCATCTAATATGTGCACAATGTCAAACTGAATCTGCCACATTTAGTTTCAGAATGAGCACGGCGACGCTATTCAACGCTGAAACCGTTCTTCTTTTTTTGTTGCCATAAGTCGTGCCATACTACCGTGTCCGTGCCTGTTCCTGGCAGCTCGGCCTCACCGCCTCATGCCTGCGTCTAGCAGTTACATTATAAGTCACTGACATCCGGCTACTGCATCCAATCCCATTGACGCACGAACTGCCAACCAACTCGAATCACACCGTATCAGTTCGCTTGGCTTATCAGTCTCCGGTCAGCAGTACTTCAGTCTCACAACAAATCAGCACCAGCCATCAGCCACCAGCCACCCAGCAGTACTTCAGTCTCACAACAAATCAGCACCAGCCACCAACCACCAGCCAACCGAACAGGCTTGCAAGACAAAACCGAGGTGGTGTTTAAATCCACAAGATATTCATGTGCAGTTTATTGTAGCAATTCTAATTTGAAGATTTGAAGGACTAAATATGATCTAATTATAAAACTAATTACATGGATGGACAGAAGATCACGAGACAAATCTATTAAGCCTAATTAATTCGTCATTAGAGATTGTTTACTGTAGGATTACATTGTCTAAAATGTCGTGCAAAAAAAAACTTATCTTATCTCATGGATTTAAACAGGGCCACTCTCTTACATTTCACTGGGCCTCCACAGACTCATTCCTGAGATCAGATTTCAGAACCTGATCACATGATAGAATCCTAGAAACCACATAAAATTCCACATGCATATAAACAACTGCTCTGACACGCAGTTAGCAGGAATTATAATTTTGAATGTGAGCCAGAAAGGCAGAAACCTCTAGGGTGCTGTTCACGCAAACGTAAAGGTAATCAATCACAGCGGTAATGAAAAAGAAACCGGCGTTTACTTGATTTGTTGGTTCAGTCGATGTAACGGTATCGATTTGAAACTTTGGATCACTCGCACGCAGGTGTCTGCTCTCGCTCCAGTGAGCTGTGGTGGCACACAGGTGTCTGCTCTCGCTCCGGCGAGCTGCAGCCACCACAGCGTAGCCTGATGGCAACGTCCTGTCGCCGGAGGCGCCATGGCCGGCAAGGCGTGCGGCAAGCGCTTCTGCGCCGCATCGCGTAGCAGGGCCTCCGGTCCCACTCCTACCTGCTCGTGCTCCCAGCCACTCCCGCAGTTCCGGCGGGCTGCCATCCCCGGCGTCCGTGGCCAAAAGTGAGGAGAAACTGGATGGGCCATGGACACAGCTGACGCTGGAGTGCAGAACTGGACGAAGACGACGAGGCAAGACGAGTGCGTGATGGAGCTGCGGACGATGCAATCTGATTACGCCCAGGTGTGAGCGGTATCACGATTGTACTAGGCTGTATCGCTTTACAGCATCTAACGCTATCCGATAACCTTCGTAATCATGGGGTGTTTAGATGTTGTTATACATAGTGTTTTTATGTATTAGATCACGTGTCATAGAGAGAAAAAAATACATTAAAAAACACGTATTATACAAAATGGAGAGAGAGGTGAAATAAACACCCGCTCAGATCGCGTTACAACGAGCCCAACCAAACGCCATCCCTAAGAAGGTACTACCTCCAATCACTCACTGTGGCAGCACAATGCTGCGGTTGGCAAATTCATTTCCTAACTGCCCCCTCGCCTCCGCTTTATTCCTCCCACGTCCTCCCCTGTTTTTAAAAACCGCCCTTCCCTCGCCCCATTTCGCCCACGCCCCCCGTCGAAAGCGCAGAGCAGAACACGCCGCCACCGCCACACGCCCGCGCTTGGCGCATAGAGAGAGAGAGAGAGAGAGAGAGAGAGAGACGGACATGGCTGTGGCTCCGGCCGTGACGCTGCTCGTGCTCGCGCTGGCCACGGCGTCTGCGGCGGCCGGCGGCGGCGTGCCCGGGAGGAGCCCGCGGCCGGAGGCCGACCTCGTGACTGGGTTGCCCGGGCAGCCGGCGGTCGGGTTCAGGCATTACGCCGGCTACGTCGACGTTGACTCGGGCGGCGGCAGCGGCAAGGCGCTCTTCTACTGGTTCTTCGAGGCCGAGCGGGAGCCGGACAAGAAGCCGCTCTTGCTCTGGCTCAACGGAGGTACGCACGATTTCTGAACCACTGCCCACTGGGTTTGTTCCTTTCCTAGCTCGGTAGATCCCGTGACTGCTGCCCAGTTCTGATCCCTGCATTTGCTTCTCATCTCCCAAACGAAAGGCAGTGGCATTTCGACGAAACGTTTGTCTTTTTGCAAATGCGTCTAGCCATTGTGCTTCCAATTCCTACGTGAGAGAATAAGCATAAAACTGTCACATAGAGCGTAGATGTTCTTGCATTCGTCTTTGTTCTTTCCACCAAAGAAAATTGCGTCGGCAAGTCGGAAAGCACAGGCCTACAGGGCATGGCCCGTGTGGTCACCGTGCTGGGCTGCAACGGAGGAACGATGCTTTCCGGCAGCAAAAGCTCGCCAAAGCAATCCACAGATCACAGGGGAGGCCGAGGGCCGAGGGCATGCGTTCAGATCTCAGAGCAGTGCGGCAGCGCAAAGCCTCCTCCTCTCCCGGCGCAGGAAAAAGACGCTGGCGAAAGGGCAAAAGAAGGCTCGAGGGCACCGTGCTAGCGGGAGCAGGCCCTGCGCCCTGGTCCCGGAAGAGAAAGCTTCGCTGTTCCGGCGGGCAGGCCGGCGACACGGACAAAGCTGGAGGGGCATGGCGAGTGCGATGCAGTTCGTCGGCCCGCACCTGCGCTACAGGCTGCAGCACTGCACTGCTGGTGCTGCTCTGGTGACGCTCTGCAGTTCTTCGTCGACCAGATATTGTTCTATCTCTTTCCCTTGTCCTTTATCATTTCTTCACATGGCTCTAGAGAGGCCAATGGGGCACCACCACCAAAGGACGGCACAGTAAAGATAAAGAGAGATTATGAGCAGTAATCCTAGATCATATTATATAAGCTCTAGTTGATACTAATGCACATGGGTGAGTATCAGCACTATTCGCTTCAAACCAGACTAGAGAATCCAAGTGTTACGGTCAGAGAGGAGCAAGTACTCTTTTGTCATGACGCTTCACGCGTATCAGTGTCCGTCAGTTTTACTTGTATCTTCAGTGATAAACTTTTCAAAAATATCTTAGTGATAATCTTCTAATTACAGAAGATTGAACGTGAAATGCCTGGAGACTTTTTTTTATGTAGTACTAGTAGCCAGTAGGCCGCACTTATTTAATCACATGAAAGTACGAGTCTTTGATGCTTTGACCGTCAGGGAAGGGCAGAGAGCCCTTTTCTGATGGGCAATCAGCTGTCTCATCACCCTCCTCTCCACTCTGTCCTTACCTTTGCAGATGTTTTCTCCAGCAAGGCCTCGGTTAATAATCTTTTTTCTTTGCTACTGCTGCTCGATATAGACAGTGCTCAAAAAGCCTACGTCTACCCTGTAAACAATTGCCATAGGGCATCTGAGAACTGCAGTAGCGGCCAATGGAGGAACGGATAAGGCTGCCGAGTGGCACAACACTTGATCGAAACACGGGCACGGCAGCTCTACACATGCTCTGTACTGTAGCGAGTGCCGGAGTGCGTGCTCGAAGATTTCTGTGGCCGACTGATGTCTGACGGAGCCATGCCTATACATGACGTGCTATTTTGCAGGACCTGGATGCTCCTCTGTCGCCTACGGCGCCGCGCAGGAGCTGGGCCCGTTCCTGGTCAGGAGCCACGGCGCCAACCTCACCCGCAACGCCTACGCGTGGAACAAAGGCAAGCAAATACCCGTGGCGGTGCTTTGCTTCTTCAGTTCATCTCTGAATTTCCCATGAATCCTCTGTGACCTTGGCGATCAATTGCCATTGGCTCTCAGCCGTGAACCTGCTGTTCCTGGAGGCGCCGGTTGGCGTGGGGTTCTCGTACACGAACCGGACGGCGGACCTGCGGCGGCTGGGCGACCGCGTGACGGCGCAGGACTCGTACAGCTTCCTCCTCAGCTGGCTCGACAAGTTCCCGGAATTCAAGGGCCGCGACTTCTACATCGCCGGAGAGAGCTACGCCGGTACGACGACACATCCCAAATCTCTGTGCTTCTTCTTAAGCTGCGTCGTGATCCGGGATTAAAAAAAATACTGACCTGCCGCTGCATTTGCTTTTTGTTGTAGGGCATTATGTTCCTCAGCTCGCGGAGCTCATCTACGACGGGAGCAAAGGGGCCGGCGGCAGGGACAGAGCCATCAACCTCAAAGGTTTCATGGTAAGCTTTTGCCTTGCTCCGCTCCTCCCCTTGCAAGCTGGGACCCCTTGTGCTTGCAATCATGCCGTTAGGATTGGTATAAGCAGCAGCTTTAGCTCAGCAAATCGGACATTTGTTAGTGTTCTAGAAAGATAAAGTTAACAAGGAAGGTAAAGAGAGAAATGAATCGGCGGTGCTGCACTGTGGTGAAAGTAGATGATTCTAAAGGTGGTGGACAGTGGACAGACATAAGCGTGCATGCGGATATACCCCGGCCGGCGATCTTTTCAGCTTTGCAATAACCAAACATGGTAAAAAAGCGAGGGGTTTGCGTCAAAACCCTTTTACCTGCTCGTGCCAGTAATAATTTCACGCATGCTCGTCACCAGAACTCTAGAAAAAAAAATTAGTTTCATGCGTGCATCGTTCGCTGCTTTGCGAGAAAGCAAAACCATCTCTGCAACTGCGAATGAATGGAACGTTTGCGTGCAGATCGGGAACGCGGTGCTGAACGACGCGACGGACCAGCTGGGCATGGTGGAGTACGCGTGGAGCCACGCCATCATCTCCGACGAGCTCTACTCGGCGGTGCGGCGGGAGTGCGACTCGTTCAAGGAGGAGGCCGACGGCGGGCGCCCCGGCAAGGGCTGCTCCCCGGCGCTCCGCGCCTTCCTCGGCGCCTACGACGACATCGACATCTACAGCATCTACACGCCGACGTGCCTGCTGCCCTCCTCCTCCTCCGCCGCCACGCCCCTGCGCCCGGCGAGGCTCGTTGCCGCGCCGCGCCTCTTCTCCAAGCATGTATGAGCTGCGCTCCCTCTCCCCGTCTCTGAAACGCCACTGAACACGGCACGGCACTGGCTGATTGGTTTCCTTTGGTCTGCAGGAGGCGTGGCACAGGCTGAAGCGTGTGCCGGCGGGGTACGACCCGTGCACGGAGGCGTACGTGAGCGGCTACTTCAACCGCGCCGACGTGCAGCGCGCGCTCCACGCCAACCGGACAGCCCTGCCCTACCCGTACTCGCCCTGCAGGTCCGCACACGCCCAGCCTCTGCACTCCGCAGTCACTGGTTTCCTCTCTCCCTGTCCCTGCATATGCTGATACGACCCTTCCAGCGCGTGTGCTGCACTGTGCACTGCTCGCCGCGATTAGCTTCGTCTCGTCCTCCACAATTTAAAGATCCTTCTCAGATCCATCTGCCGCCACATTAGAAGCAGGCCAGCAGCAGCGCCGGCCGGTTCCTTCTCTGGCGCGGTAGCAACTTGCGCGTGGCGCATTGACTCCTCTGCGTCGCACGCGCCGGCCGAGCACTGTGTGCATTTTGCTCTGACAGTCTGACTGCACGTAATTGCGATGGTTGATTGTTTCGTTGTGCTGCAGTGAGGTCATACGGAAATGGAACGACTCGCCGGCCACCATACTGCCCATCCTCAAGAAGCTCATGAGCGCCGGGCTACGCGTCTGGGTGTACAGGTACTCTGACGCCGAGCATTTTCTTTCTCCAGCCCCCACGCTTGATACTGAACATGTGCGCTGAACCTGAACTGAAAGTCCGAAACCCCCCAACATTTGCAGCGGCGACACGGACGGGCGGGTGCCGGTGACGTCGACGCGGTACAGCATCAACGCAATGGGGATGCGGCCGCGGGAGAGGCGGGCGGCGAACCGGTCGTCGGCGGCGGCCGCGGACGCGGTGGCGGAGTGGGGCGGGTGGCGGGCGTGGTACTACCGGCAGCAGGTGGCCGGGTGGGCGGTGGAGTACGAGGAGGGGCTCACGCTCGTGACGGTGCGCGGCGCGGGCCACCAGGTGCCGCTCTTCGCGCCGGACCGCTCGCTCGCCATGCTCTACCACTTCCTCCGGGGCCAGGCCCTGCCGCCCGCGCGCTCCCGCTAGCCAGGCCGGCGGCGATCTCTCCGGCGGTCAGGCCCCTTGGTTGCGCAACCTGTTCAAGTAGAAGATCGTTTTGCTTAGCTACAAAGACCTAGAGCTTGACTAAGGCAGATGTAAACGTTTCATGGAACTGATGCTCAAAAAAAAAAACGTTTCATGGAACTGTGTCCCTCCTCCCTGGTACATGCAACAAGCACCATCTAGATCTAGTAGATCACATCTACGGTAAGCTGGCTGTCTACCAAGTACTCACCGAGAGAAGAGGCCAAGGAATACGTTTCGCTGTAGTTTCAGTCCGTGGCCGCCTGTGGCTGAGTCTGTACACGGGCAGCTCACTGCATATTTGATGACCAGAGCACAGAAAAACTCCCACACGCCCAAAGCAGCAAATGAAGCCCAGAACCAAGAATTGACTGCCAGCTATCAACAAATACTCTTCTATGAAAGGTGTTGAATAGTTTAACCCTACGCTACATTTGTTTCATCATATACACAGAACATAATGTAGAAAATTGGTCAAAAATTGCCCCCATTGGAAGACTGAAACAATGCAAACAAGCGATGCGATGCACCAAGTTCTTGGTTATGTGTCACATCAAACAGGTAACAGATTCCAAAAGTCAAAACATTGATTGAAGATTAAATTATAAAAGAAAAATCGTTCAGATGCTGGGTTCCAAACAGTTTATGACAGACAGGCAGTAATGTAAAGCTCTGGCGCCCAAACTGAAAATAACAAATGACAGATTCAAGATGCAATATGCTTCCTATTAGTGCTCATGAGTCATGGCTCATTTTTTATGTTATATGTATTGACCAGTAAAAACTCCATTAAAATCTCCAGTTCACAGGAACAGAATCAAACTCCATTAAAATCTCCAGTTCACAGGGACAGAATCAAGCGCAACATCGTCCATCTGGAACTCCGGCGTAAATCTAGTTGGGTTGCTCATATTTTCCTGCAATAACATCATGGAGTGGATTCGTTTTAGTTCAATTATTCTGCCTGAGAAACAATGTGTATTCTGTTCCTTGCACATACCTAAAATCAAACAAGGCAAGAGGTTCATGATAGTAGTTTCAGATTTTTTTTTTTAAGGATGTTTATGTCACTGTATCAATGATCCACATGTACACAAGCCAATTCAATTGATAAACAGATCTGACTACAGTTGTAGTGAGCCAAATAGGCAAATGAAAGGTAGCTTAAAATTCAGGCTGTGTGCTACAGAGCATTGATATATATATGTGATTCCCCCTAAGTCCTACAAGGCTTTAAGATATGCCATATGTCCAAGGGCCTTGCAGCGAACATCAGTAATATTGAACAAATAACTATTGGATTCGATCTAAGCCCCCATTGGAATGTGGAAAATTGGTCGAAATTGCCCCCATTGGAAGACTGAAACAATACAAACAAGCGATGCACTCAAAGTTCTTGGCTGTGTGACACATCAAACAGGTAACAGTTTCCAAAAGTCAAAGCACTGGAGACTAATAAATATAAAAAGAAAGATCATTCAGATGTTGGGCTCCAAACTGTTTATAAGAACAACCAAGCAGTAATGTAAGCTCTGGACACGAATAAGAAATGACTGATTCAGGATGCAATATGCTTCCTATTAGTGCTCACGAGTCATGACTCATCTTTTATATGTTATAATTGAACAGTGAAAACTCCATTCAAATCTCCAGTTCACACTTCACAGGGCCAGAACCAAGCGCACATCATCCATCTGGAACTCTAGGCATAAATCATTTGTCCAATTGAACATCTAGTTGGGTGCTCATATTTTCCTGCAATAACATCATGGAGTGGATGTGTTTTAGTTCAGTTATTCTACCTGAGAAACAATATGTACTCTGTTCCTTGCACATAGCTAAAACAAAACAAGAAGGCAAGAGGTCCATGACAGTAGTAGATAGTAGTTTCAGTTTTTTTTTTAAGGATGTTTGTGTCACTATCATCAATCCACATGTACACAAGCCAATTGAACTGATAACAGATCTGACAGTAGTTGTAGTGAGTTGAGTAGGCAAATGAAAGGTAGCTTAAAATGCAGGCTGTATGCAACAGAGCCATACAAGTGATGCTCCTTAAGTCCTACAAAGCTATGCCATATGCCATATGTCCAAGGGCTTTCCAGTGAACATCACGATTAATATTGAACAAATAAACTATTAGATCTGATGTAACCCCTAGATGAAACAAATACTGCTATCAGCGCCACGGGTTGTTCATTCAGTCATACGCAGTATTACATACTAGTGTTTGATCCTTGAAAGCCCATACTGAGCCCAACTGCCACAAACTGTTCATCTGCTATTACTACAGGCTTTGTAGGCTTCAATGGATAAGCTATACTCAGAGTTCACACATGCTTCAGCTAAAATGTTGAATGACTAACCATTTAGTCTACATAGCAGGACTACTGCCAGTTCATGTGTCATATTGATATGTCATAGTGCAATACAGAAATATTTGTACACAAGAGATACCGTTAAAAGAGTGACTACTATTATGTCAAGGACCCTGCCAGTTTCTAACATATGAAATTGTGTATCCGGTTACGCCACCAGAAGAAATGAAATGAAAGCCTCGCTCAACTATCAATAGAAAACTGTATTCAAACTCACTCCCTCACAATGAAAGCTATCAAGTGCCATGAAACACGCAAGTGGAGAAAAACTCTTATTTAGAATGACACAACAAAATGGTGCGAGAATTGGTGCTCCAAATTAGCCCCAATACAAAATACAACACAATGTTGCCAGGTCGTGATTTTTTATCCTTTAAACAGGACTGATAGATTCCAGACAAACATTTTAGGCCTCCGACGATACAATTATCACCAGTGCACCACAGATTCCACAGATGAGGCTAAAACCAGATGGTATTTGTTACCAGCAACAGATTAATCCAGGTAGCAAAATAACAGTGCAGCTAGTGGATAAGCCCCAGCAGCCAGAAAATTAAGTTATTCACCTCATGTAAGAATTAAACCTTAAATTCAACAGGACAGCTAAGGGGGACGCAAAAAGGATTGCACCTTGTGACCATCCATACATCACGCTGAGGATGGCTCCTCTGTTCCCTTATTCTCCCCATTTCCGCCTCCACCTTGGTTGGGCGGATCACTGCCAACGGCATCAGACACAAGAGAGACAGGGCGGTGCTCGATGACCTCGTCGATGAGCCCCCAATCGTGCGCCTCCTCCGGGTCCATGAACATGTCCCGCTCCATGCACTGCTCGATGCGGTCGATGGCCTGGCTCGTGTGCTTGGCGTAGATCTTGTTGAGCCGGTCCCGCACCTTGAGGATCTCCTTAGCGTGGATGGCGATGTCCGACGCCTGACCCGACGCGCCGCCGGAGGGCTGGTGGATCATGACCCGCGCGTTGGGCAGCGCACGCCTCTCCCCGCGCGCCCCCGCGGCAAGGAGGAGCGAGGCCATGGAGGCCGCCTGGCCGATGCAGAGCGTGGTGACGGGGGAGCGGATGTACTGCATGGTGTCGTAGATGGCGAGGCCCGCCGTGACGACTCCGCCGGGGGAATTGATATAGAGGTGGACGGGCTTGGCGGGGTTCTCGGACTCGAGGAAGAGCAGCTGCGCGACGACGAGCGAGGCCGTGTCGTCGGTGATGGGGCCGTGGATGCAGACGATGCGCTCCTTGAGCAGGCGCGAGAAGATGTCGTAGGCGCGCTCCCCGCGGGAGGTGTGCTCGATCACCATGGGCACCAGTCCATACTCGCGGCGCGGGGTGTAGCCCGACGCCGCCACCGCCGGCGCGAGCGGGGAGGAGGAGGAGAAGAAGGCCCGCGGGGCGACGGCGGCGAGGCGGCGCAGCATGGCGGCGGCGGCGCTAGGGTTTAGGGGAAGGGGATTGGGTTTGGGCGCGGCAACGGCGAGGCGAGGGTGGGACGGGGAGGTAGGGGGTAGAGTCAGACGAGTGGGTCCAGGGGGGCGCATGGTGGGGTAGGGTGGGATCCAAAGGAAGCCATTGATGGGGGGGTGGGGGACGCTTGTAGGTGAGACGGCTCGCGAAGGAGGGGCAAATCCTTGCGGTCACGGCTAACCGCAAGAGAGGTGTGGGGAAGAGAGAGATTTTTTTTTTAAGAAACAAATACCACCTTTATTTATATATTAGGATAACCGGTACAAACTCCATCAGGAGCAGATAACAACCAAACATGACGACCTATAGGTTCATAAACTGAACTCTTAGCCAATCTATGAACATCAACATTCAAGTTCCTACTTTCATGGACAATTTCTGCCGACATAAAGCTTGCCATTCCTACTTTAATCTCCCTGGTAATATGGCCATACAGGTCCATCCCGGGACCTTGTATGTTTTTCACAACATTTGCACAATCGGTGGCAATCCTGACCTTCCGCAATATGAGGTCATTTGCGAGAGCTAAACCCTCTCTGCAGGCCATCGCTTCTGCTATTTCTGGTGATGAGATACCTTCCACGACCACGGACGCTCCTTGAAAGTTGCCTGCTTCATCCCTTGCAATTGCTGCCAGTGTCGCGATACGGGAATTCTTTGACATCGCAGCATCAACATTCACCTTCATCGTACCTTGAAGGGGCGGAATCCATCGAGGAACTTGAACTTGTACACCTCCCTCCTTCTCTGCCTTTGATGTAGCTAGTTCCAAGTCCACGAGGAAACGCTCTACAAAGTTGTGAGTCGACAGCGGGCTTTGAAAGATGTTTTCGTGTATGGCTTTCCATCTTGCATGCGAGATCGACCACATCGTAACCATCAGCCGCACCAGTTCGTCATGCCGAAGGGCTTCGACTGCTTCATGCAGCCAACCGCGGGGGTCATCGTTTGAAAACTGACTGATGAACTCCATTAGCACCTCGCCTTGTAATGCCCAAATACATTTAGCCATATTGCATTCCAACAGAGAATACCTCCATGAGTCTTGACGGCCACAGATGGAGCAGCTGTTATTCTGCGCCATATTTCTATGGTGTCGAACATCTCCTGTTGGTATAGATTGCTTTGCAAGCCTCTAGAGGAAAACGCGGACCTTGGACGGAACTTTGACATTCCACAAATCTGTCCATTCCCTTTGATCTGCCCTCATGTCTGATCTGCCAGCATTGTGCTCAATCCAGTTCGTCCTTCTTTCCCGGTTGCTTAGTAGCATCCGGTATGCCGATCTGACCGAGAACATCCCAGTTTTTTCATAGTGCCATGCCCAAAAATCCTGCTGTCTTCGCGTAGGCAGGGGTATACTCCTTGTCTGTTCCCAGTCTATAGGTATGAAATGTAATTTCAGAACCTGAATGTCCCATGTCCCCAGTATAGGGTCGATCAGTTCGCTAACCCTTTCCCGCGGCGCGTTACTAAAACATCTAATCGGCCTCATCAGACCGTCTTTCGGCACCCAGTTTATACGCCACACCTCTATGTCCTCTCCTGTTCCGATTCTACAGATCAGACCTTGTTTAAGAACATCTTTTATCATCCATGATTGCTCTCAAGATTCTTGACGGTGGTTGAGGTAGTTGTTGATTTGGGTTTTATTCGTGGGTTGGACCTTTTCTATTCCCTCGCTAGAGGGTTTGAGCCCAGCAGATGAGCTGGTTGGGCCCTTTGGAACAGAGTAAGCAGCAGGTTGTTGTTGATTTGGGTTTTATTCGTGGGCTGGACCTTTTCTGTTCCCTCGCTAGAGGGTTTGAGCCCAGCTGACTGGTTGGGCCCTTTGGAAAAGAGTAAGCAGCTCTCTCTTTAAACTCCGGGCTTTGATGCTAGGCCCTTTGTTGTTCTTGTTCGTTCCAGGTTGGTGGGCTCTGGTTGCGTGGCATTTTGTAGGTGGCAAATTTATTTGACGACTGAGGCATGTGACTTGAGAACAAGTACGTAGCATTAAGAGAGGAAGGAGACATGAAAGAGGGTTTTGGTCTGAATTGATTGTGACATTGATCGGTATGCTGAGTGCTCACCGATGCTAGAGCTAGATGTCCATATCCCGATGTGAACACAAAAAAGGAAACTCCGCAACAGTCAAAATCGCGATCATTTTGCGTGAATCCCGTGCATTGCACTACTTTGGAAGGGTTGAGAGTTGCCCCCTCGTGTTCTTGGTGGGCTCCCAAGCTGCGAGTGGAAAATTAGTAAACTTAGTTTGTTTGGTTAGTTACCAGCCTACCATAATATTTGACATATCTTAACTAATGCGTGGAGCCTTGAGGTTTCACTAAAGTTGCTTAAAGAATCCGTATATGTCATAAGAGGTTTATGTTTTATAAATTTTGGCACGCGAAAAATTATAGTGTAAACCAAACAACTACTACGATAGCCAACAGAATAGGCGAGCTGCTTTAAGTTTGAGAGCATGAGTTTCTTTTTACTCTTTGTCGGGGGTAGAGATTCTTCTTCCTCTTGAAGGAAGTTGTTCAAAAAGGGCGTAAAAAAAATCAATTCGAAGGTCTTTGTGGTTGACCCCACATGCACCTGCTATGGTTATGCCCTCCAAGGCTCAACCTTCTTGTGTTTATTTTTAGTCTCTCTGTTTTTATTTACATGAGTTTGTCCTAAGTAAAATTCGGTCAATTTTGACCAAGTTTATAGAAAATAATAGTGACATTGAAAATACCAAATTTGTTTCGTTGAATCCACCATGGAATACACTTTGATAGTGTCTAAGTTAGATAGTAAATTGTTGCTACATCTTTCTATAAACTTGGACAAAGTTGACTAAGTTTAACTTAAGACAAAACTAATGCAACATTTAAATTTAAAAAAACGGAGGAAGTATCAAACAATGATTTAAGCGAAAGGGGAAATGTCCGAGAAGTACACACAAAAACTTCAAGTTCTTTTCTCTTGTTTTAAGATACATGATGTTTAAGACAACCTAATTAGTTTTAGTTTGTTTTCAACGTCGTATATTTAAATGCTAGTGTGCAGTTCATCGAGAAAGCCGGGAGCCAGTCTTGCATGTTCACACGTGCGTTTTTCATGCACGACCGGCCTTATCTTTCTTTCTTTCTTTTCGAAAACAGCCTTATCTGTCTCGATGCACTTGCACCAGTCCTAGCTTTGCTTAACAATGTCTCTGCACTCCTTGCTCAAAAAGCCTCCGCTTTCTTTCGTTTAAGCACGTTTCTTGTTCCTCCAAAGGCCACATACACTGCACAGCTGGCCTAGACCCTAGAGGCTACGGGCAGCCCTAGGGCAAAAGCGACTCATATACAAGCAGGGTTTTGCATGGAAAATTGGAGATGACGCTGCGCTCGCACGCAAACGGTGGTCGGCACACAGTGGCGCCTGAGCAAGTGAGCACAAACCGAGCTCCGGCCGCATAATCTGGCAATTTCCCGTGCCCGGCGGCATCGGCAAAGCGAAAGGAGCTCGCCGATCCGGCACGAGCGCAATTCCATCGGGCGGCCTGCGGCTGGCTGTGGTCCTTTCGATATATGGCACGCGCGCCTGTACAGTCACCGGCTTTTGCTTTTTTTTTGAAAGAAATGCTTTTGCTATTTTAAGTTGACAAGTCCATCGTGCTCGCTGTGGTCCTGTGTTCATGTCCGTGTCGTGGCAATCAAATGCAGGACAGTGACATGATTGGCCAGTCCTAAAATAGCACGAACGCTATAGAATCGATCGGTGGATCGGAACGGGTGGAAGCTGTGGACTTCAAATGACAGCAGGCCGGGTTTGTATTTTGAACGATTTATGCAAGCCCAGCCCAGCCCAACCAGGTGATTTATTTGACCAGCTACCAATATATATATACGACCAGGACCAAATGGGTCGTACACATTTCTCCGAGAAGAACAACAACTAATCGGCACATGTTCCATCCAAGCAGCTGGCGAACCTAATCGAGTCATTTACAAATCGGCGCATGCCGCACGCCCTCGGCGAGCCCCGCGAGGCGCGCGCGCGCTGCTTCCGGCGACCAGCACGTACGGCTCGCCGTGGTTGCCGGACGGGAGGGAACGCGCGACCGAGGCCCCCGTTCTCGTTTCGCTCTCTATGCACGGATGCAGAGCCCGCGGCGAATCTTGGAATCGCCTGGGAACGGAGGGAGGGACACGGAGGCCGCGCTATACGACACATTACCTGATCCTGATGCCAACTCCTTAGTGTCAACTGCTGCCTCGGAAGAGGGTGAAAAGCCTCCCAATAAACAAACGGGAAGGTGAGCGTGCCAGCGTGGGCATGGCGACTGGCGAGGCAGGTGAGCCCGCCGCGCCGCGGCTATAAGAAGCCCAGCTGGGCGCGGCTGCGTTCGGTGCCTCGCCGATCCCAGGCCCCGGAGAAGAACAAACGGAGCAGCCTCCCGTATACGTGTAGGAGCTCTTTGTTCGCACGGACGACGCCGATCGCGGCCGTGCGCCGTCGTACGTCCCCGCAGCGCGTATGGGGGCCGAGGCGGTGACCCACCCGGCCGTGCTGCTCGTGCCGTTCCCGGCGCAGGGCCACGTCACGCCCATGCTGCAGCTGGCGCGCGCGCTCGACGAGCACGGCGTCGCGGCCACCGTCGCCGTGCCGGACTTCATCCACCGCCGCATCGCCGGCGGCTGCGCCGGCGGCGGCGTGGCGCTCGCGTCCATCCCCAGCGGGATCGCCGAGGACGACGGCTCCTCCGGCCCCGACACCACCCCGGGGTTCGGCGCCATCGTGCACGCCATGGAGCACCACATGCCCGCGCACCTGGAGCGCATGCTGCTGGCCTCGCCGCCCTCGCGCCGCGGCCCCGTCGCCTGCGTCGTCGTCGACGTGCTGGCGTCGTGGGCCGTCCCCGTCGCCGCGCGCTGCGGCGTCCCGGCGGCGGGGTTCTGGCCCGCCATGCTAGCCAGCTACCGCGTCGTCGCCGCCATCCCGGAGCTCATCGAGAGGGGCCTCATCTCGGAATCCGGTACGATACAATAACACGCGTATCCGCACGCGCGCACGCACGCGCCTTACTGCTTCCTTTGTTCCGAGTTGCACCCGACATCTAACATGGTAGAGCTGACCTTGCGATCGAAGAAACATAAAAAACGCGAGTTCCTTTCACCTGCGCACATATGCTTGTTATGGCGGCCATCCATAGGGTTCCATTCATGCTACAATTGTTGACTGAGATCTTTCCGGAACCTGGATCGTGTGCCAGGAGGAGGCATGACCCTGAATCATAGGCTCCAACTAGCTAGTGCTGTACGAAGGCTTTTTTATTAGCGTATATAAACGTTCTCATGCATTGTCTAAGTGAAAAACCATCTTTTGAACTTTTCTGCATCCATCCATATATCTCAGTTAGTTGTCACATAGTTTTCCTCAGATAAAAGTGCTGCCTCTTTCCTTTTCACCTTGGACTTCCACTCATTAACACAAAGCTACCCAGCATCATCACAAAAGTAATATAAAGAAGTCCGAAGTGTATATCCACCTAGTAGAACACAAACGGAAGATGCTAAATAAAGCCAGTCTCAATGGGAGTTTCATGCGCACTAAATTTCATGTCACATCAACATTTTTGCTAATTTGGCAAGGTCTTTTATGAGGAGTGAGAAAGGGGAGTTTCATCATGATATACGAGAGAAGTTTCATCTCCATGAAACTCAACTGACATGGTTAACTAGTTCTCACTCTTGGTAACAGTGCAAAGAACTGTACACTGAGAGAATGGCCTAAGGTCTAATGAAAACGATGAAGAACAAAGTAGCGTGTGTGTTCCGCTATTTCGTTGCTCTCGTAGCCATACAAATACAAGCCTACAGTTTTTACTCATCAAGAGAGTGATGCAACCAAAAGAACGTAGGTCAGTGCATGCCATCACACGCACAACACAACATTCCATACATTGTTAAGCACGTGACATTTATAACAAGCTAATTACTAGTCTTTTTTTCTGTAAGAGAAATTACATGTCCTTTGCATATTTTATTACAGATCGAATAGCATTTTTTTTCCATCTCGAAAGGACTGCTGAGTGGCACGTCCAGTTGGAGCATGTGTGACAATAGAAGTACAGCAGCCCCTATGATCACAATGCTTCCTGCCAGCTGCATGCCTGGCTTGCCTGCATCACCCAATCACTCACTATAGCCTATATGGAGTGGCACGTCGCGTGATTAGACTTGACTCGCCGAGCGTGTTGCCTTCTTCCTTGAGCCGAACGTTGCGCCAGCCGAGAGCCGTGGGGGAGAGCAAGGGTCCCGATCTCTCTTTTCCTTTCACTTTCTTCTTTTGGCGTCGGATCCGATCCGGTCCATCATCCATCCACCTGCCTGGCTGGGCCAGACCCACGTTCTTTTCCTCCATTTTTGAGGTGCGCCTCGCCGTGCGTCTCCAACTCAGTTTTGGCCCAGCAGGATCACATCTCGCGGAAAAGTTGACTTCTCCCATCGGCATTACTCGACACGTACGTGATGTGCTCGGACGTATAGGTCAGTTCGAGTCAGCATGATTGTTTTTTCCTTTTCGAAAAAAAGAGTATTCTGTTCTGGCCGGCACGACCTTCTGCATTGCGTCTCAGGCTCTCAGCACCTGCACGATGTTCCAGAGTGGATAACGAAGAATAATCCGGGCCATGATCCCGGAAAGAAAGTTGGGACAGAATTTGCCGTGAGCAAAGTGGTCCTGCCACCCTGCACTGCTCGTGCTCGGCATGGCCTTTTCCCCAAATGGGGAGTTCTGGATGTGTAATCTTCCTGTGTACTAGTATAATGGCAGAACAGCAGTATGGCAAGTGCACTTGGGCATCTGGGCGGACCGAAGACGACAGCTGAACACGTTCTGGTCTGGTACTCCCCGGGCGCCCGGGCGGGGCGATTGGCCCAGAACTGAACACGTTCCGGTGCGGACCGGAGGTGACCGGGACTGGCACCGCCAGCACCGGCGGCTCGCGACACGCGCGGATCGTCGCGATCGAGCGCGTCGTCGCGTAGCGCATACGGACGCGTACTTGGGCACATGCATGGTTGAGCCTAGGAATCTCGGATGGTTACCATATGTACTTGCTGCCGCTTTTCTGTTCCCCTGAGCTGACAGATCGATCGGTGTTTTTTTTTTCTGACGTGAAGGTACACCAATCTCGTCGAGCGAGTCGTCCGACGGCGACGAGAAGGACGACGGCGGTGACCCGGTGATCCGGGGCCTCAAGATCCTGCCCGCGCAGGTGGAGCTCCGCGCCGGGGAGCTGCCGTGGATCGTCGGCGACTCGGCCACCCAGCGGTCGCGGTTCGCCTTCTGGCTCCAGACCTTGCACCGCGCCAGGGGCTTCCGCTGGGTGCTCGTCAACTCCTTCCCGGGCGAGGCCGGCGACGACGTGCCGCACCGCCTCGCGCGGCAGGGCCCGCAGGTCCTCGCGGTAGGGCCGGCGCTGCTCCCCGGCGGACTCGGCCGCGCCGCCGCCGCCGCCGCCGAGCGCACGAAGCAGCAGCAGCAGCCGAGCGGCGGCGACGCCGACAAGAGCCCCAGCATGTGGCGCGCGGACTCGACGTGCATCGAGTGGCTGGACGCGCAGCGCGCCGGGTCGGTGGTGTACGTGTCGTTCGGCAGCTGGGTGAGCTCCATCGGCCCCGACAAGGTCCGGGAGCTGGCGCTGGGGCTGGAGGCCACGGGGCGGCCGTTCCTGTGGGCGCTGAAGCGCGACCCGTCGTGGCGCGCGGGGCTCCCCGAGGGCTTCGCCGCGGCGGGGCGGGGGCGGGGCAAGGTGGTGGACTGGGCGCCGCAGGAGGAGGTGCTCCGGCACGGCGCCGTCGGGTGCTACCTGACGCACTGCGGCTGGAACTCCACGCTGGAGGCCGTCCGGCACGGGGTGCCCCTGCTGTGCTACCCGGTGTCCGGGGACCAGTTCATCAACTGCGCCTACATCACGGGGCCGTGGGGGATCGGGCTCAGGCTCGCCGGCGTGGGGCGGGACGACGTGAGGGGAGGCATCGGGAGGGTCATGGACGGCGGCGGCGGCGGCGGCGAGGGGACGCGCCTGCGGGAGAAGGTCCGGGCGCTGCGGGAGCGCGTCGTGACGGCGGAGGCCAGGCGCGCCGCTGACCGGAACGTCGGCGCGTTCGTCGACGAGATCAGGAGAGACCACCCGGTGCTGATGCAGATATACAGCGTCTTGTAGCAGTGATCTATGCGTATGATGCAGTACATCTGCTGTACATGTACATTATCAATTTTTTTTCCTTCTCTTCACGGCTAGAGCGGTTGTGATCCTGGCCAGGAGAACGGTATCAATGGCCAAATCTCGTTCTAGCGCTGATACAGGCGATCATGAGTCATGGCAAACTTTATTCAGTGCCATGATACTCTTTCAGAAGCTCTGCTCGATCAGCATTGCACTTGGACCCGTCAGAAAGATGAGAGCGCGTGCTCGATCCGATCCACGGCATGCAACGTAACACCACTCATGTGTTATTTACAAAGCGCCACGTTTCGGTCGTCTACTAGCTAGGAGCACCTGTAGAACTAAAAGCATATAGGAGTATATTTGTTACCATTGCACGGAAAAGACACAAAAGCTACTTTTTCTGAACATGCAGCCTTATCGGCGCCACCGCACCAAGTGACGGCACCGTCATCCCCGAACACGAGCGTACTGCGAACTCCAATCTCAGTTGGCTTCGTCCACGTCTGGCGAATATCTCATACATATCTTAACCTGTCTGACTCTTGAAACGTGTATCACTGCAATTGGGTACGCCGCAGCCACGCACCCATCAGTCCATCATCTCCCCGATAGGAAGTTCGACTGCCGAATGCCGATGGCCGGAAGGTGCATTTCCACCCGTGGCTCTACACTTGCACGTAGGACTGGACAAAAAAAACTCGTGGCTTGTTAGCTCGCTCGGCTCGACGCCTGCTCGGCTCGATTCGGCTCGGCTCGTTAGTCTAACGAGCCAGCTCGAGCTGTCGTTAGTATAACGAGCGAATTCGAGCTGGCTCGCGAGCCGCTCGCGAGCTCAATGAGCCGAGCACTGGTCAGCGTCTTCACCTCTTCTGCAGTGTGCAAGTGTGGCCCAAGATTTAGTGGCCCAGCCCAATTCCACAGGCCGCAAACCTTATCTTCTCCGAGCTGCTACGTCGCCTACTTCCCTTTTCACGCCGTAGGCCGCACACAACTATGGGGCCGACGCACCTGTCCTTTCTCCTACCCTTCCTTGCTCTCCGTAGCCAGTAGCAAATCAGCTGCAAATCCTGCTCTCTCCGTTGGTTGCTTGCTGCGCGATTATTTGGATCTCAGAGGATGAGACGGCCATGGCTGATGGCATCGTGGTCATCCTGCTGTCTTGCTTGCTAGATCAGGGGCATTGCGGCCACGCTCGCAGGGTCTGTGCCCCTCGGTGCAGGCATGAAACACCAAGAGCTCCTCTACCGTGAATTTGACTCTACATGCATCTTGGTTTTTATCGGATTTGTTGTTTTCTTTGTTCATATTCATCAGTTGCGAGATCCAATTTCTTTTGGCTGCTGCTAATTGTTCTGGCCGAGAATTTCTTCTGGTTGCTGCTATTTGCGTTGCGCTGGATTCATTCTCCGCCCTGCTGGCCTTTGGCATCGCTTCGTCGCTTGCAATTGCAACCACAGCTTGGACTACTGACTTCACTCGGCGGTTGGCGCTGCCTCGTATAGTCCTCAGCTCGCGAGCCAAAATGAGCTAGCTCGAGCTTCTACCGAGCCGAGCCGAGCTTCGTTTTCCGCTCGTTTAGATAACGAGCCGAGCCGAGCCAGCTCGTTATCTAGCCGAGCCGAAGCGAGCCGAGCCAGCTCGATATCCACCCCTACTTGCACGCACGTACTAGATCACAAGAAGCCGCGCCCGGCCGTGAAAACTACAGTCTCTCTCGGCCAGACGGCCAGTGTGTAACGAAAATGGCCTTGTGCCATTTATATTGTGATTTTGGTGATTGAATGACAACATAGACTTTAGGACTAACAAGTTTGTTAAGTGATTTACATAGAAAATTACGTCCCAAGAATGATTCCAAAGCATAGCAAAGAACCAGAGAGTCTTATTTTGAAGTATTTATGACGTGGTATTGGCATATGAAATCGTGGAAAGGACTTGACTTGATTGAATTAGATGAGCCTGCAGAGTTTGTACACGGCGTATTAAACGCCGATCAACGGCGTACAAACCAGAAGCATACGGCGTGTGGAAGTGGATCAACCAGAACAAGAATATTCCACACGGCGTATGATCCGGCGATGCACGGCATACAAGTTGGAAGCATACGACGCTCGAAGAATTCAGATGAAGTGCATCGGTGTATGATCTGGTGTTACTGTGCGCATGAAGGACGGATGATACGGCATTCAAGGCATTGGCAAGTTCAAGTTAGGTTCAGCAATACCCTACACGGCGTATCATACACCGACCCTCGGCGGACAATCGGCGTACAAGTTACGCAGAGACGATGTCAAGTGAAGATGGAAAAAAAGGTACGGCGTATGATCCGCCGGCCATCGGCGTACAAGTTTGAAAGTATACAGCGTGTGCAGAGAGCCGTTGGAAAAGGAATCCGATCGTTGAAAAACGCACACGGCGTATGATCCGCCGATGGGGGTTTGCCGCATGGCGGAATATACGGCGTTCACGAATTCTGTGCAGTTTTTGAGCAACGGCTAGTTCAAGCCTTTGGGCTATAAATACCACCCCCATTCGGCCATTTGGAGTTGCTGGAGTCCAGAGAAGTTCATCTACACCTACAAGACATCCAAGCCACCATTTGTGCTACATAAATCATCCATAGTGAGTGAGAGAGCTAGGATTGCCCTAGTGAGTGAGTTGCAAGGTGTTTGAGCCTTGTGCTTGGTTCTAGAGTGAGCCACCTCTTGTAATCTCGGTGTGCCGGCCCCTTGGAGTCTTGGAGACTCGTCGGCAAGTCTTCGACCCTCCGGCTTGGTGCGGAGAGGCGACGACGACAATTGTGCGGGGGAAGAAGAGACCCCTTCTTTGGTGGAGAAGCTCTGTAGTAGAGACGGCGTCAAGATCTCCGGGAGAGTAGGTTGATGAGAGCAAGGTCTTGGTGACTTGTTCATCATCCCTCTTGGAGAGCCTTTGTGGCGAGCTCAAGGCCTTGACCGAGAAGAAGATTTGGCGACCGGGAGCATATCCTTTGTGGAGTAGGCGTAAGCCGAGCCACGAGATAAATCTTCATGTCAAGTTTGCATCCTTTTAACCCTTTAAGCTTCCGCATTTCATACTTGCAATTTATGTGCCTTTACCTTGCTAGAGTAGTATCTTGATAGGATTGGCTTTAGGTTGCATAACTCTTTGGGTGGGTGCAAACACTAGAAGAAAACCTTAGTTGCACATCTAGATAGCTTGTCTTAGTTTCATTTTGCGCAATTAGAAGACATGTGGTAGACTAAATTATTAGAAAGGCTAATCCACTCCCTCCCTCTCTTAAAGAGCATCGATTTCTTTTACAGTGCGCGCAGAATAGGATAGCAGCAGGCGTTCCGATCCGACGTGGTTCCCTGAAACTGGGCGTCGCAGGGCCTTTTCACAAGTGCTGCTCTAGTAACAAATAAGCATGCACGGCCGCCGGCGCACGTAACTAGCTACGCGATGATGGTGAACTGACTGACGATCCTTTGGTCATTGGTCGACGCGTCCAAAGAATCATCGGCTGTTGCCGAAGGCCGAAAAGTGTAAAGGGCTCTCCGGCGAATGGATCGAAGGGGCGGGCAGACGGGCACGTATGCACTTGTGAAGCTTCCGACGGAGAGCACCCTGGCGCGGGAAAAGCAGCGACCGCCGCTAGTGCAAGGCCGCGGACGGCGACGGCGACGCGACCGGCTACGCTGAGCTGAGCCCGCTGACACGACGGAGGAGAGGGATTCCAGTTTCCAGGGCGCCGGGCATTTCCCATGTGCCCACTGCCCAGCTTCCACGCAGCCGCAGCGAGAGCCAGCGCTCGGCCAGCCCGGCCGGAACCGGAAGCTGGCGCCAGGCAGAAGGATCCGGGCCGTATATTCTGCAACCACGACCCACCACGAGCGGCCAGAGGAGCCCCGACTAGACGGATCGTGGCCTTTACGAGTTACGAACACCGTTTGAGTGACGCGACTTGGGATTAGACTTGAGATGAGCCCCGACCGCGCGGGTACACGATTGTTATGTCGGGCTGGGCCGTCAAGTACCGGCCTACTAAAGTGCGCAGGACACAGCCTGGCCTGCCTGTGAACGATAGGCTCGTACCCATCTTGGCCCGGCATGGCCACGGGCCGAACAAATATCTGGTTTGTTTGCTAGCCTGCTTCGGCTTCTTCTTAGGCGTACTTTGAGCCGCCGCATAAAAAAGCAAGAACATTTTTTTCTTCCAAGTTACTCCCTTAGTATAAGCAAAGTCTGAATAACATTTATGTTTTTTTATTTTACCTTCGAACCATGTTAATTGGCTTAGTTTACCAATTAATAATTTTGTCTTTTTTTATTTCTCCACACGAGTGGAGTTTTAATTTTTGAAGGATGACGCCGTACATAATAATACATATTAAATAAAATATTGTAAATTTTTCATCATCATTTTAATAAGCTAGATCATCTAATAATAGAGTAATCCATGTAATAAAAAATTGTGAGAAGGATAATGATGAGAAACTCATAATATTTTCTAACATCATTCGATCACGCCGTCCTAGTACAGTAAAGCCGTAACCCAACTTGCTGAATCAGCGCCACATGTCCCTGACGCCACGGTGGAGCAAACGATAAGCTGATAAGGGAATACTAGACCAAGCTCAGCTGCAACTGCAAGCCCGAAGTCATGGCGCGAGCTTGCAACCACAACCACGCGCTGAGGCTGCCGCCGAATCCGGTCACGACGCCGCTCGTCCCAGGCAGCCGCCGAAGCCGCGGCGCCAGATGGAGGAACCTCGCCGTTCACGCGCAGCTTCCGACTGAAGACGATGCTTATCCGACCGAGCAACTGAAGAAGGTGCAAATCACGCAGGTGCATAGCATGGTGTTCAACTGCTCATCCACGTCAAATTTGTTGGGATGATCCGCCGCAGCTCATTCTGCGCTGCCTGTCTCCATCCAGAGCGTCCGGAGGAGCCGGCGGAGGGGGACCGGCGGCGCGCGGCAGAGCCTGGTCTCCGTCGGGACGGCGCGCGGCGGAGGGGATCAGTGGAGCAGCGACTTCGACCTGACGATGCGGCAGCTGCACCTGGACGATCTTATCGAGGACGGGAAGAGGGACGCCGATGTGCTCGTACACCTTCTAGTTCAGCAGGTAATCGCCTATTCGCCTTGGCTTACCTTCTCTCCCCTGAAGCCTGCAGTGTCTGCGTCTGAAGAACATGGTGTCAGGGAGATCGAGTTGGTATGGAGATGAGGAACTGATATTCCTGTTGCCTCTGCCTGATTTCAGCATACTCAGTTTGGGATGTCAATAAAAGGGCGGGTCCTCACATCGTTCAGAAAAATATGTGATTCCTGCTCGTCGCCCTACTGCACAAACGTACTGTACTCTCACCTGAAAACTTCTACTGCAATTACCCAGGCAGCATTAGATCACATTACAGAACCACTGACATGCTATTGCTCTGCACTCCGCAGATCGATGAGAAATTCGATCTCACAGTTCTGTCTTCATCTAGGAGAGATCAGAGCGGGCTGCCTGACCTTGGTGTCAGCGATCCGTCGGTATGATTTCTGAAGCAGCACTACTCACATTTCTGTTCTTACAATGTTACTCAACATCTGAAGCTGTATGGGGATGTCGTTAGAGCTTCTTTTCAACTTTAACAGGTCATCTATGTGAGGCCAGGAGAGGAAGTTGATCTTGACTCGGTAATCCAAGAGACCGTACGATTAACGGCTTCGGCTAAGGTGAAACAATGGCCCTAAGTACACCCATATCATGCCATATTTATTAGAGTGTATACTACCAGCTATGCTACTCCTTTCCTTTTGGAATGGAACTTCCTGCTATGTTTCTCATTAGTATGTTTACATCATGCGCAGAGTTCTTGTTCGGAGGCCTGCGAAAAGTCTACAGTCGTATGGCAAAGTAAGCTTGCTAAAATTAACTGCACTTATTCAGTTTGTCGTGCAGACATAGAGATCTTTTTTCATGATTGTTTATCTTTAAAAATAACAGATGTTAGTAACCAGAGGAAGAAGAGTTCCAGCCAAAGGTGGTCAAAACTTCTTGATCTGAAGAAAACCCTGGATAAAGCGCCTAAGTGAACTGTGACTTTCTGGCGCAACGCGCATCACTGGATTATAGACGGAGCTTCA
Organism: Alloteropsis semialata; assembly: GCA_004135705.1. Lineage (NCBI taxonomy): Eukaryota > Viridiplantae > Streptophyta > Magnoliopsida > Poales > Poaceae > Alloteropsis > Alloteropsis semialata. The sequence continues at coordinate 52,058,529 of CM014276.1, read as the reverse complement.
TCTTACAATGCTACAAACGGTGCATTTTACACATGCCGGATACTACAGCCAAAATGATGCTGGAATGCAAGTTGGAAGTTGCAACCAGTTGTTTCTATCAGAAGATAGATTGATGATTTGTAACCTACAGGCTATCTGATCTGAATGGTACATACGTGAATCTAAGGTAGTCATTTGTATAATGTAAAGAATAAATATCAACGGCCATGCTTAGCCATTGACTGGCAATGTTCAGAACTCAAATAAAGGGCAACACAGTTCAGAGAATAAATTTGTGAAGATAACTAGAGTTTGTTGGAACCAATTAGTCACGTACTATTCAGAGTATTGTTTACAGGAAGTTTGTATTCCGAAAGATTAAATATAGAGGAGTTGCTCTTGGTCTCAGAAAAAAAAGGACTATTGTTTTCACTGCTTAGTGGTTCATCATTCGAACAATTGTCCATTTACCGTTTCTGAACGAGCATTTATTTGTTCTTTTACTCATTTTTAAATTAGCAGTAAGCCAGAAACCGTTCCCCCAGTGGTCAATCCAATTCACAGAGCATACAGGGAAAAGAGTGAAAATCACATTGCAGAGTATATAACAGTTTCAGTCTTAATCAAAGCATGATACTCAATGCATAGCAGAGTGTGTGGTTAAAAGTTTGGTTTCTTTCCCTGGTTTCTACGACAATGTACCGATGAAGCCATCCACTTTGTCATTGACACCTCTTGACAGAAACTTCATGCATATCGGCGGCTTCACGTTGAAGAGCGACAGCACAGCCTGCGGCAGAGTCCACACTCCGTCGCCGCAGATCAAGCCTGACGCGACGGCATAGCCAAACGCGTCCGCCTGAGCCTTGTCCACCCATTCCCACACGAACAGTATCACGCTCCCCAGGAACATGTCGATGGCGAAGTACGAGCCAATGTAGAACGGGATCGCCATCGCCATGGGGAGCGGTATGAACCTCGCCACCTTCCTCGGCACCAGGTCCTTGACAATGTTGAGGACGATGGCGCCGACGAAGAAGACGCAGCAGAGCGTGAGGCAGTACCTCGGGAGCTTGGAGAAGCCGTCGACGCCGAGGATGGCCATGTTGCGGTAGATGATCGCGTAGGGCGCCGGGTACGCGCTCTTCTCCGTGCCGACGCCGTCGAACGCGCGGTAGAAGAGCCAGAAGACGCAGGGCCCGATGACGCAGCCCATGGCGGTGCCGATGACCTGGCTGACGAACATGGACCGCGGCGAGGCCAGCGTCATGTAGCCGGTCTTGAAGTCCTGCATCAGGTCGGCGGCGGTGGACACGATGTTCATCATGATGCCGCACGCGGCGAGCCCCACCAGCACGCCGCTGTGGGACTTGCCGGCCCACGCGCCGAAGATGAAGATGGCGAGCTTGCCGTACGTGGACGCGAGGGACCAGTCCGTGAGGCCCACCCCGTAGGCGTTGCAGAAGGCCAGCACGGGCGCCATCAGGTAGACCGCCAGGACGTGGTGCCAACTCAGCTGCGGGAAGATGAGGTGAGGCACGGTGGTGATGGAGATGGCGGCGATGGCGACGTAGCCGCCGATCGCGACCGACGTCGGTATCTGGTCCTTGAGGAAGAACTCGGTCCTCCGGGCGTCGTCGAACGAGGCTGCCGTCGCGGGAGTGGCGCCGTCGCCGGAGATCGTCCTGTCGTCGCTGTTGACAGGGAGCGCGCCGAAGAATTTCGTCTTCTCGGTTGATGCTGTCATCGCGGCGACAGTGCGCACGAGCACCATGGCGAACTTGTAGAGGCCATCTCCTAGTATGATGGCAATGGAAATGAACACCTGCAGCAGTTCAGATATCCTTGCTTAAATCAGATTCAAACATCACTTAACATGACCAGGAACATGAATTAGAATATATTCAGCAGAAGATAAAATCTCAAGGCAGGCACATAGGTAGGATTACCCGATAGCCTTGCATTCCTTCAAGTGAACTGTCTCGAAGATCAGCACCAAACCAGCTCCCTCTTTTCTCTGCTATCAGAGGCCACATGACACCCCACGAGAGGATTCCTCCGAGCAGGACTGAGATGTTCACAATGTGAGGGCAGATCATGCCGGCACCGATGTAGGTCGTAGAGAAATCAAAATAAAATCTGACATCACGAAGAAAGTGGAATAGTTTCATGTGACAAACTGACAATTGGAGTGAAGGAACTGAAGACATGGGCAGGCTGCTGGTTTGAAAAAACAAACAAGGAGAACAAGGGACGTGTTTCCAGTGAATGTTCAGATACCTGTTCTCGAAAGCTTTCAGGCCTAGTGCAGGGAACTGCCCGAATCCGCAGCCCTCCCCGGCCGTGTAGAACCACTGGAAGAAACCCCAAAGGAAGCTGCCCACCGAGCACTTGATCAGTGTGCTCACTTGGCTCCTGCAGCAGATTGTGATCGCGGATCGGAGCTGGTGAGGACTGCAATAGATTAGGGTACAAGCTTCTGACGGCGTACTACTACACTACTTACTTGGCGCGTTCAGAGCCGTCTGGGGTGTGGAAACCGTTGATCAGGTGAGCAGTCGCGGTGCCGCTCGGGTACGTGAGCTTGTAGTCGACGATCATCACCTGAAGCAAAACCAGTTGCTCTCTCACATTCAGTCAGTGATCCAAGAAATCGTTTACACCTGCAGGAGGATCCGAGCTAATCACTGTCACCTTCCTCAGGGGCACGAGAGCGAAGAGACCGACGAAGCTGACGAGGAAGAGGAACCCGATCATCCACACCAGCCTGGGTTCCTTCACGTTGTCCGCATTGTTTTCTTCAGCTGCCTGGGCGGCGATCGTCTCGCTCATGCCAAACAGGTAGCTCCCAAATCCACCTGGCCCCAGCATAGCAATGGCGGAAAAGTCAAAGCCAGATTTCAAGCTTTGAACAGAGAGCAGAGGTGGCGGTCGTATCGTACGTACCGCTGAAGGCGATGCCGTAGGCGGCGACGACGCAGGTCTGGACGACGGTGTTCTCCTGGCGCGTGAAGGGCCGCTTGGGGTTGTTGAGGGGCGCCGCCGTCCAGGCGCGGAGGAAGAAGAAGCCGAGCAGGCCGGCGGAGACGTTGAGCGAGGGGATGATGCCCGTGGTGAGGCTGAGCTTCATGACGATGAGGCTGAACACGACGGCCAGGAAGAGGCTCACCGCCAGGGCCCGCGGCGTCACCTGCTCCCGCCACGACGGCACGGGCTCCGACTCGAACACCCGCTCGATGGAGTCCGTGACCTCGCACCCGCCGCCGCCGCCGCCGCCAAGCTCCTCCCCTCGTCGCCGCCGTCTGCCTCCCTGCCCGGCTTCTTCTGGGGCTTGCTGAAGCTCCTCTGCCTCACCTCGCTCAGGTCCACGTCGCCGCCAGCACCGGTGGCGCCACCTTGCACGGCCGGCTCGTAGGCGGACGCCATGGCTTTTCACGATTTCCACTCTGCTACGATCAAAACCTATGAGCTGATCTTCTCCTTCCTGCAACACGCTAGACAGCCGCCAACATATATGCACGGCACTGGAGCCTCGGACCAAACAGCACGTTCTTGTCCATTCATCGGCGCATCGCTGCGGTCGCTGACACCTTTCGTGCGTAATTGCAGGAATCCGGACAAGCTGAAACCTGGAGCTTTGATAATTGTTAGCCGGCCGGAGGAATCCAGTAGTTTCGAAGAGCTATGCGTCGTAAAACTCGAACCATGGGTACGTGAAGACAAATGCTGCAGCTCTTGGTCTAGCAAGAAGCAACAGAGCAGCTGAGGAATCGAGAGACGCCAGGCCGAGGATTACAGACAGCGACCTCAACTTCATCAGCTCGTTCAATTGCCGCAGACTGGGGGGTCCGTGCAGGCCCTCAACTGTCAAACGGACCAAACAATGAAAGCCAGCCCAGCCTCGTGCGTGCCTGTTGGTGAAAGCACACAGGTCCAAACCCACAAAGGGCCTGTTTGTTTGAGCTTCTGGGAGCTTTTGACCTTCGGCTTTTCGACCTTTCAAAAGTCAAAAAGCTGCGAAAGTGAAAAGCTTAAAAAGCTCCGTCGAAAAGCCAAGGGCAAAAGCTCCCAGAAGCTCAAACAAACAGGCCCAAAGGCTCCACACGATCATCTGGGCCTCCGTTTCCGCCATTTGTAAGGCCCAATGAAAAAGCAGCCCACCACACACGGTCACGCCGGCTTCTCTGTCGGCCGCCGCCTGGCGCATGGCTGCGCCAGCGGCGATGCCTGATGGCCCGGCGAGGCGGCGGCTAGCGCCGGCGCGGAGACGAACGGCGAATCTCCGGACTCGCTCCAGGGCCCCATCTCGCGCATCCAGGCTATGCTCGCTCCACCGTCCTGGCCGCTCGCGGATTTGGTGCCTGCAAGGGCAATTCCGAAGAAGAGATGCGCGGAAGCAGTGGCGGTGGCCGATGGGAAGGGGAGGGGCGAACCTGCGGGAGGCGGAGGTTTTCGGGGAAGCGCAAGCTCGACACCCGACAGGAATAAGGTACGTTTGCATTCTGCACCTCTCTGCGCTGTCAGGCATCCATCCTCCGATTCCATACCTCAACCTTATGGCCGTTCCTGTTTAAGACTCAGCCCCAAACGCTCATTTATTCCTTCATTCAGAATTCTGAACTCTATCAGTTTCGACTATACCTAAAGACTTGGCTTAGCCAAGTATTTTGAGATCTTGCATCACAAGAGATGATCTGGAAAACGAAAATGAAATTCCAGGATTTAGGAGCCAGACAATTGCAGTACCAAGCAAATCAGACTTCTCCAACTGTGCTTGTCTGCTTGACTACACGACTACTGCCCAATGACACTCTTAATTTACATAACTAGAATTATTTAGCCAATTCTTCTATGAAAGAAAGGTAAAACGTAATTATATTCTAGCAAACTAGCACTAACTAGTTCTCTAGGAAGGCGTCCACTCTGGCATTCACAGACCTTGACAAAAACTTCATGCAAATGGGAGGTTTCACATTTGCAAGAGAAAGAATAGCCTCGGGTAGCGCCCAGAGCCCGTCACCGCACATGAAACCCGACGCAACTGCTGGCCCCAAGGAGTCTGCTTCAGCTTTGTTTTTCCATTCCCATATGAACAGTATCATACAGCCCACGAACATATCAATAGCGAAGTATGCCCCGACGTAGAAAGGAATTGCTACTGCCATGGGGATGGGGATGAACTTCGCCACCTTCTTTGGCATCAGGTCCTTGATCAAATTGATGGCGAAGGCAGCAGCAAAGAAAATGTAGCATAATGTGAGGCAGTGCTTTGGAAGGGACAAGCCATTCACGCCCATGATCGCCATGTTACGGTACATAATGGTGTAAGGTGCTGGGTAAGCGCCATCACTTGATCCAATATCAAATGACTTGTAAAACAGCCAGAAGACGCAGGGGGCAATAACACAGCCCATGGCGGTGCCTATCACCTGGCTGATGAACATGGACCTTGGCGAGGCCAGAGTCAGGTACCCGGTCTTGAAGTCTTGCATCAGATCAGCAGCTGTTCCCACAATGCTCATCATCACGCCGCATGCAGCTAATCCCACAAGCACACCACCATGCGAAGGACCTGCCCACATACCGAAACTAAAGATTGCAAGCTTACCGTAGGCACTGGCAAAGGACCAATTTGTTAGGCCACATCCATAGGCATTGCAGAAGGCTAGTGCAGGTGCAACGATGTATGCAGCCAAGATATAGTACCACTTGAGCTGTGGGATGATGAGAGGGAGGCAACCAATTGTTATAGCTGCCAGAACAACATAGCCTCCAAACGCAACTGTCTTGGGAATTTGATCCTTCTTGAATAACTCAACACGACGCTTGTCGTCAAATGACTCAGTTTCAGTGGTAGTGACAGGGGTGCCATCGTCAGACACAGGAAGTGTGTTTGTATTTCTGTTTCTGTACATTGATACAAAGGCTAATATTATGCGACCAAGTATCTTCAAGATGTTGTACAGGCCGTCTCCAAGAATTACTGCAATGGTTATAAACACCTGCAGTGTTACATCGTCAGTTCTGGGTAATATATTTGGTTGTGAAAAGCAAAAGCTTGCGTGCCAGTAGGACTAAATTATAGCTTACCCTGTAACCATGCAGTCCATGTAGACTACTATTTGGAAGAGTCTCAGGATACCAACTTCCTTTCTTTTTGCTGATCAAAGGCCACATTAATCCCCATGAGATTATGGATCCAAGAAGGAGAGATACATTTACGATATACGGGCAGATCATTCCAACACCAATGTAAGTAGGTGAGAAATCAAAAAAGAACCTGGAAAATGCTAATTAAGTTAAAGCAATTGGACTATGACTAATCATACAGGAGAGGTTGGTAATAAAATTTAGAATAGCCATCAGACAACTCCTCAGCCAAAGAGATTAGCTGATGCATCAGGATATTGCACAAATTAGTCCATGACTGTGTGATAATCATTAAAAAAGTAAGTTGGGAGGTACTCTTTCTGGCATTAGAATTACTTATTGTTGAAGGACACATCCATACTGACCTGTTTTTATAAGCTTCAAGGCCGAGTGTTGGGAAGGAGCCGAATCCACAGTGATCCCCGGCTGTGTAGAACCACTGGAAGAATGCCCAAAGGAAACTAAGTGAGAAGTACTTGCCTAACGTCTTAACTTGCTTCCTGAAATAGCATATAAGATCTTATTAATAACAACACTTGATTTTATATATAATAACAGGCTACCAGAGTTCATGTTGCCTACTTTGCACGCTCGGTACCCTGGGGTGCGTGGAATCCATTTATGAGGTAAGCAGTTGCAGTGCCACTTGGGTAAGTCAGTTTGTAATCTACAATCATAACCTGAAAGCATGTGCTCCTGTTGATAATAGAAAGTTTGTTTTTGCAAAATGTACCTTAAGAATAAATTGGGAAAGTGAAGCATCTACCTTTCTCAGGGGCACCAGAGCAAAAAGGCCAACAAAACTGACAAGGAACATAAACCCTATCATCCATCCGAGGTGGGGTTCCTTGATATTCTGAGCATCGTTGGCCTCTGTTACTTTCTTAGCAATAGTTCCACTCATACCATACAGATAGCTGGTAAACCCACCTGTTCAATTATAATTTGTGAATCACAACTATATGATATGATTGTATTGTTCCGGTATCTCACCACAAAGTACCACTAAATAAATTGTAGGAATCATCATGAAATATCAAATCTAAATGTATTCGCATCCACAATCTTCTTCTACGATTATATCACAAAATACAAGCATGGCCCATGATCCAGAGAAGAGGGAACAATGCCTTGCATAGTCAGAATTAATTTGTCAAATATCCCCCATGCCTCCATGTTTATCGATATTTCAGGTGGTTTTATTTGATTTATTGTGGATTGGATGAGGGAGAAGCCGACAAGCAACAAGAATAGGTTTTAGAAATCTTTTTGGGGGCGTAAGCATCGGTAACACAGGACCGATAATAGGGGCAGGGGTGCAGCGAACTGGTTTTCTAAAGGTTGGAAGATCCAGCCAAAGGAGGTGATAGCTCTGTTCAGTTGTTAACATAGTCCGGTCCATCCCAATAAAAGTGTGTGGGTGTGCGTTGGGGCGGTTGCCCCGGGGGGGGGGGGGGGGGGGATGCAGGCACACGATTTTGCAACAGTGTCCATTGGATCAATCCTGCGATTGTTTTCTGAACTCTTGGATTAAAGCTTCTGCAAGTTTACCTTGAGTTTGAATGCACAAGTCTGCTATCTGTTATCCCTTCACCTTTCTTTCTGCCATTGTAGATGCTATTGCTTCTCTATAACTCACTTATCAAAACAAGTGAGTGCTTGATGGAGAGTGTGAGGTTTCGAGATGGGAGAATTAGAGAACATGATGGAAGTAGGAATTCTTGTTGGGGCCTCAGGCAGCAGCATTTTTCACTTTGGACAGCGTCTACTTCATCAGTGTTTTTGGTGATAATTTTATTTGAGAAGCCTTAGCCCAATATTGTTTTAATCAAAATGGTGACAGTTCAAATTTTCTACGAGCTGGCAGTTATGGTTTAGAAATTCAAACCATAACAACAGTTTGATTTGGTTGGGCAGGCCAAAAACAGTATGCAATGCTGGTCATCTTAAATGTGGGTGCCTATTTTCTTCTTAATATAAAAGGCGCCTAGTTCCTCCTAGGTTGGTCCATTTTTGTTATTATACAGTGTTGGTTATCTCAAAACTGGAAACTGGCATGTTTACTGATGAGCCAAGTTCATCATGCAAGTAGATGTTGCTATGAAACTGGAGACTGAAATGATAATGAGGAAACCAGAGAAGTTTCTTTAGCAGATAAACTGAAAAAGAAGCAATGCATGCTGCAAAAGAACCAACCAAGCTGGTTTTCATCTGCACAGAAGACCTTCACTTGTTTGCCCTAAAAAAAAAAGAGGAACTTCACTTGTTTCAGAAATCACTTTCAAGTATCTGTTCATTTAAACATTTTAACTTTCTTTGGACCTTATATTTGTAGAAGGGTGTTGTAAATTTCTTAGCCTCCCATATAGATATGCAAGAGAAAGAGTTCATGATGGATTTCTTTAATTTACATGTTACAGCTACCATTTTTGTAAGATCAAATCTTCTAAGTTCGGTACATTGTATTGTAATTTGAGCACCTCACCTTAACAGTTACTTGTCATAACAGTTTGCTAGTTAGTGCTTGCTGTGCAAATTGTTGACTCAAAGATATATTAGGCATATTCATATTGAAGATCACTGTATGGAACATTGCAAATGCAAGGTGAAGTCTTTCCAATGTATGATTTTTTGTCTTTTGACTCTTTGGTGGGTTTACTAATCTCAATCTTTTTACTTCTAACGCAAAAGTACTTCATCTGTGTTTTGGTTTCTATTGCAGTTCACTGCTAATTTTTTCCCATCTATTTTTTTTTTTGTTTCCACAGGGATTCAAAAATCACAACCCAAGGTCTTGTTCTCCCTTAAAAATACTCTCTTTATAGTTTTATTTTTCTGTTTACACTTTCATCAAATAACACCTCATTATTGTTTTTATTATTGATTTCCTGTGCTTGTGTTGATTGTAATAGGATTATTTTTGTTGTTTTTATATATTTTTAACTGATATCTTGAAGTGATTTTCTTGGCTTTTGATCTTTTTTATTTTGAGGAAATTCTTCACTTCTAGTGATATTCTACTTTTTCTCCTACTAATTACTAAAGATATCACAACTGAACCAAAACAATCACATGTGACTAAAAACTATCGTAGTTCTATTTCCCAAGTGCCTGATTTTAGGCATTGAAGATCTAACAAAAACTATGTTTTTTTTAAAAAACATGCTTGGCACGTATTTCATTAAGAGAAGAAGAAAGTTTACGGCACATGGAAAAAGAACAGCAACAACAGAGACAAGAAAAAGAAGAACACACACTACAGAGACAACATAAGAGAACAACGAGGACATACAACCTAGGCTTCAGCGATCCATCGTGGGAAAAGGATGAATCCCAAGTCCCGAAACCCGGCCAGTGACCAGAAACGTGTGGCCTCCATGATGCTCTGCGCAGGGACACTGGTTGTAGAGTCGACCTGTCAAAAACACGGCGATTCCTTTCCTTCCAAAAACTCCAAGTGACCAATAGGACTAGAGCATCGAAGCCCTTCCGTGCGACCTTGGAGACCCTCTTACGATTAAGCGACCACCAGTTCGCGAGCGGCGATTCCTTTGAGGGGCAAGGTGTGACAGATTAACCCTCTCAAGGACCCAGAACCATGTTTTGTGACTGTGCACACATCCAATAAGAAGGTGGTCAATAGTCTCCGGCTCTTGTGCCAGCCCCAAACGAAGGTGCGGAAGCCCCAGAAGACGTGAACGTCCAAACGCTTGTAGCGGCGGGGATGGACGGTCTGGCCTCGAAGGATCCCGGCTTCGACAGACGACCTGAGCCCGGTGTGACCGGAAGTGGCGAGGAGACGATCGGAGGAGGGGAGGAGGTGCCCAGCACCTTGTCCGAGATGTGACCACGCGACCTGCGCCTGGCCATCAAGGAAGTACCTTGAGCCTTGGGGGGAGGGGGGGCAGTGAGGATGCTCAGTTGTGGGGGGAGCCCTGCCACGGCCAACGCGGCCCATCCGGGCCCTTATCGGTGGCTAGGGTTAGGGCGGAGACCACGGTCTGGGAAAGGGTGAAGGAGGTGGCTACGGCCCGAGGGAGTCCCGCGCGGTGCCGCATGGGGCGGATCCGCGGCCCAACAGTCTCCCGGAGCTCAGAGATGCGCTCTCGGCCGTCCCTTCCTCCCACTAGCCCTTGTCGCCCATATTGTCACCCCTCCACCCGTTTGTTGCTGCCAGGGTCTTCTGTCACACCGGCCACCGGCGAGCCGGTCTGACAGAAGATCCTGGCGGGCAGCAAACAGGTGGAGGGGTGGCAATATAGGTGACTGGGGCTAGTGGGAGGAAGTGGAGGTGGCGGATCTGTGGCCACCGACGCCGGAGTGGCCACCAGGACCGGATGGTCAGTGGTCACCGACGGGTCAGAGTGAGTGTGGGTCAGGGTCGAGAGGGAGGAAAGCGCTAATGAATTTATGATACAATGCCATAAATAAAATGATCTTTGGTATCAAATATATGTTCAACCTGTCTCGACAAGTCAATGCAGTTTTCGATCTCCTTTTGGCAGACTCGTGTTGCACTCACACCCTAACCGTCCGAGGTGTCCATGCTAATGATCTGCTGACGCCACCCCGGCCACGCTAACATTTCGTTTAGAAGTTCCTCTGCCATCTATTGTCAGTTTGTCAGTGTCACCGACACGATTTGAGGCAGCCTGTATTGCCAGGCTGGCCCTGCTCCATGCAGCTGACGTGTCACACGTACATAGTTTGATCATAAATGTATGGATGAAAAATCTCATAACGCAAATATTTTTAGTCAAGTATAGACGGTATGAGTGAACGAACAAAAAAAAAAGAAGTTGGCTGGATTTGGGGCTTTTACCGGTGAAGGTGATGCCGTAGGCGGAGACGACGCAAGTCTGAATCATGGTGTTCTCCTGGCGCGTGAAGGGCTGCCTGAGCAAGCCCATGGCCTCGATGGCCTTGGTCCAGAAGCGGATGAGGAAGTAGCTGAGGAGGCTGGCGCAGACGTTGAGCGAGGGGTTGATGCCCGTGGTGAGGTCGATCTTCATGAGGATGACGTTGAACACGACGGCGAGGAGGGCCCCCACCACGAAGGCGCGCACCGTCAGCTGCTCCCGCCACGGCGGCACGGGCAGGCCCGCGAACACCTGCTCCGTCGACGGCGGCGCGGGCTCCTTGCCCGCATTCCCGCCGCCGGCCTCTCCCTCCTGGCCGCCGGCGTGGCGGCGGCGGAGCTGGTTGGTTCCTTGTTCGAGGGCGTGGGGGATGTCGGGGACGTCGTGGATGGATGAGCCGCCGGAAGCGCTGGCGGTGGCGGTGCCCGGCGCCATGCCGTCTCACCGTGCGTCACTCGGCTGATGCTTGGCACTTGGCACTGGCAGTGGGAGCTGCTGGATCCTGAAAAGGAGGGGCAGGTAGCGTTTGATATGATCTGGTGGTCCGCGCAGATATTGGAGATTCTGGTCAAGATTCATGCATGGGAGCTTGGAAATTCTGGCCAAAGATTCCATGCAAACTTCCGTTCTCCAGATGCATCGCTGTCCTGATTTTGGGGGTGCTTGAACCACTGAGAGTTGCCAAATGGCTACATGGACAGGCCCCGAAAGACATAGCCCCTGATTGTTTCAGACTTGCCTGGCGGAAGCAGCAGAGCGTAGCAACAGCCTTGACTGACCGCAGCGCGGCCTGCGGCGCATGGGATCGGAATCTGAACTGAGACATTTTGTGAGCTTATGGGCACAATTACAACAAATTCAGTTAACTGAATCTGATGATACTATTCGATGGCGTTTTACGGCAGATGGCAAATACTCTACCAAATCTGCATATGAAGTTCAGTTGTGGGGAAGTTTCAAGGACATCAACTAGGACAAGATATGGAATGCAAAGATCCAAAGCAAGTGCAATTTTTTTTTCTGGCTGTTGTTGCAGCGTAAACTCTCTACCACTGACCGCATTATCAGCCACAGAGGGCAAGCCCATCAGATCTGCCAATTGTGTTTCCTTCAAGACGAGAAACCTTGCACATGGTGGCCAAGTGCAGCTATGCCACTGATATCTGGAGCCGGATTAACAGATGGTCCAACTTTCAGTTACCGAATTTCAGCAATGTGCATCGTTTATGCAATTGGTGGGACTTGATCCTCAGTGCAGGGCCATCGGAGTAGCAGGAGCACATTCAAGTGATCATCTACACAGCTTGGAACATTTGGAAGGAGCATTGCCGACCAGTTTTTGACAACAAAGCTCTATCCTCGATTGATCTTGTCACTGTTTATTCGCGGTGACATTAACACATACAGACAGGCGCATCATGCAGGACAGTAGCCAGATTGTAAATTTGCAGGCCGGGGAGCGGCACCCTGTGCCCCCATACAGTGTACACTTTTTTCATTCAGGCCGCTTGGCCTCCTCTGTAACTAAATGACTTCGCTTCCTACCAGGAGTATAATGAAAGGGCAGAACACCTGCCATATTGCTCAAAAAAAGAGCCCCATGTTGCCGCCTATCAGAGGATGCCTTCACAATGTGCAGCATTGTCAAGAGTACTTACTGGTGAGCACCTCAAAGATCACACACTTTCAAAAACTGACAACCAACTCTGCAACAGCCAGGGATACACCACAGAATACAGAAAGCAGAGTAGAATCCAAGCTACTGGCCATCTTTTATCACTGTCACACTGGCCAAGTTTTTTTGCGATTTTGGAGCGCATGGAACATATGTTTAGTACGTACTTACGATTTTCAAAACCACGTCTATTTTTTCATTTTTTACTTTATAAAAACTCCCATTTCTGCCTTTTGTTATGTTAGGCCCAGCGAAAAACAGCGGATCGCAAAACACTTAACTCTACATGATGGGTGTTCCTGTTTAAGGCCCTGTTTGGTTTGAAGGGGTTTATAATAAGTTCATAAGTCTCTCATAAGTACATACTTATAATTATAGTTGGCCATTTGGCCTAAGGCCCATGGACCGGCCCAAAGCACGAATTTTTGGCCCGGAACGAACATGGCCCAGCACGACCGGATTCGGGCCCGTGCCAGCCCGGCCCACGCTTAGTGCCGTGCTTGGGCCGCTTCGCCGGCACGCCGTGTCGGCCCAGCACGACACGAAGCCAGGCGGCCCGACGTGGCACGACGGGCTGGCATGAGGCCCATTAGCCCAGCGGCCCATTAGGCACGGCGGCCGGCGGCATACATAAGCAGCGGCGCCGCGCCGTCTCCCCTGTAAACCCTAGCCCCATTTCGATCCCCCTTCGGCCCTCGCCCCTCCCCCCGCGGCCCCGCCTCCTCCTCCGCCTCGCCTCGACGCTTCCGCCGCCGGCCCCCCTCCTCCCGTACGTTGGCCGGTCCTCCCCACCGTAGGCGGCCAGATCTACACGGGCGGCCACCTTGTCCCCACCCTCGCCGACCGGATCTACACCGCCGGCGACTGGTACCTGCCTCCTCCCTCTGGTCCGGTCTCTGCTTCCGCATCTCGCCTGTAAACCCTAGCCGCATTCGATCCCCCCTCCCTCGCCGGCCACCGGATCTACTGTCTCGGCCACCTCCTCCCCACCTCTGGCCGATGGATCTACGCCGCCGGCCACTCGTTCCGAAACCCTAGCCACCTTTGGCTTGGGGTTTGTCCGTTCCTGTGCCCGTGCCGTGCCGTCTTCTTCTCCGTCTCCGGTGACTCCGGTGCAAAGGTAAGTCCTCGGCCCTCATCCATCTTCTCCGTCTTCTTCTCCGTATTCGGAGGCCCTCATCCATCTTGTCTTCTTTTTCAGTTGCGCCGTTGAGGAACCAGAGGCCGGAGGCCCTCATCCATCTTCTCCGTCTTCTTCTTCCTCTGCGCCGGTCACTCCTCTACGACTCCGATGGATGGCGATCATTCCTACAACGATGAGTGTAGGATGATGGGCATTCCAGGAGACGACGTGGACGACTTGGGGGCAGAGGAGCTGTTGGGCAGCAGCATTGCTCCCATCGATGTTGGAGACGGTGGTGGTGGAGATGGAGCTGTTCCGGCTGCTGGGACTGCTACCGCGACTGGGAGTGAGGCTGCTGCTGGGACTGCAACCGCGAGCGGGTCCCCAAGCGTGAGCACCGCCGGCACTGGCACGAAGAAGAGGCCACCCAGGTCTAAAGCATGGGACGAATTCGACGAGGTCTTCGAGATTAGGAACGGCAAGAAGGTAAGAGTTCAAGCTACATGTAAGCATTGCGGCAAGGTATACTCAGGTATGTCCACTGGTGGTACTGGTCACTTGCTTAGACACATTCCTAAGTGTCCTGTTCTTACTGCTCGCAATTGTAAGCTTTCTCAGTCTGAGCTTAACTTTAGACCTGATGGAAGTTTGCATCTTTGGGAGTACAAAGAAGATGTTGCTCCTACTCAATTGTGTAGGTTGATTGCTAGACTTGATCTGCCTGTGTCATTTGGTGAGTCTGATGCTTTTGAGGAGTACATTAGGCTGGCTCATAGCCCAAAGTTTTCCTCTGTCTCGAGGCAAACCACTACCAGAGATTTTGGTAAGTATTTTCATGATCGTCGTGTTAACTTTGTTGAATGTTTGAAGTCTGTTTCATCTGTTGCTCTTACATCTGATATCTGGTCTGGAAATGCTAAGGAAGATTATCTTAGTGTGGTTGCTCATTATGTGAATATTGATTGGCAATTAGAGAAGATGATCATTAGCCTACGTCTAATTGATGTTTCTCATGATACTGATAATATTGCTGAGCGCATTGCTACTGTTGTTGCTGATTATGGTTTAACTGATAAGATTTTTGCAGTTACATTGGACAATGCAGCTGCCAATACAAAGGCAGCTGCCGACACAAAGGCGATTGAGAAATTGACCCCTATGCTTTCTGGTTATGTTGGCAGCCTGTTGTTGCATCAGGGATGTGCTTGTCACATCATTAATCTTATTGTGAAGGCTGGCATTGAGGTTTTCAGGCCTATGCTTTCTGCATTTAGAACTGCAATTTTATATCTCAATGCATCTAACCAACGCATTACAGCATACAAGTCATATTGCATTTCTTCTAATGTCCGTCCTCGTAAGTTTGGGTTGGACATGGATGTGAGATGGAATTCTACCTATCTCATGTTGAAGCATCTCATTCCTCATCGACATACATTTTCTGTTTTTATGACAACTAATCATCCTTTAGTTAATGGACAGCCACTCCTGACAGACCACCACTGGTACGCTGCTGAAAAAATCCTTGAATTTCTTGAACAATTCTATGATTCTACTGTTGTTTTATCTGGTGTCTATTATCCAACATCTGCACTAGTATTACATCATGTTCTTGATATAGCTGAACATCTTAATAATTTTGAGACTGATCTAGATTATGAGGCTGATTTCAGGCGCATTGTTGCTCCTATGAAACAGAAGTTCCTAGACTACTAGTGTGACATACCATTGCCATATTCCTTTGCTTTCATATTGGATCCCAGGGCTAAGATGCAAGGTTTTACCAATATTCTCTGTCTTTTATCTCAATTCAATGGTAAGGATTACTCTAAGTACTTAACTGATGTAAGGGATGAATTATCTGACTTGTTTGTTAAGTATGAGGCAAAATTTGGTTCTGTGAGGACGCAAAGGGTTGCCCAGCCAGGCCCTACTGTAGGTAAGAAGAAGACAGCTTGGGATAAGATCTTTGGTTCTCAAGCTTCTGGTTCTAGTTCTAGTGTTGGTTGTAGTATGTCACACCTTACTGCTTCATCCAACCTATCTATCTAAATTCTAAGGAAAAATCATTATTGATGGAACATCTGCTAGTGCTTTACTGCAGTCTGCTTGTTCTGGTGCATCTCTTGTTCCTACTACCACTGAACTAACTGCCTACCTAGACAGTGACACTGTCACCCAGTTTGATGATGACTTCAGTGCCTTGACCTGGTGGCATGAGCATAAGCTATCATATCCTGTTCTTTCTATATTAGCTAAAGATGTTATGACTGTGCCTGTCTCAACCATTTCTTCAGAATCTGCATTTAGTACCACAAGCAGGATAATTGAGGAGTGGCGGCGGCGTCTGACCCCCGAGATGGTGGAGATGCTGGCCTTGGTGAAGGACTGGGAGCAAGCGGATGCAAGATTGCAACATGACATCGAAGATGCTGAGCTTGAAGATGCTTTTGAGAACTTGTACCTTGATGATTGATGTAATGCTGCTGTAATGCTTTAAGACATGTATCTGAACACTAAACTTGAACTTTAGAGCTGGCTGTACTCTTTTTTCCTTTGTAGGGTTTTCTCACGAGGTGTGAGTTTTTACCTACAAAGGTTTTTAATGAGGCAGCAAAACAAACAGCTCAAACCATAATACTTGAACTCTTTTGAATTCTGTTGTGTCTCTTTATGTTTGTGAGATGTGAAACTTGTGAGTTGTGATTCTGATATCATTTATTTGATCTTGAAAATGTGAAACTTGTATTGCTCTTGACCTTAGCTGTTGAATGATGTGTTATTCTGTTGCCGGGCTGTGGGTGGCCCGGGCCCGATCGGCACGCCGGGCCACTTCCGTGCCATCGTGCCGGCACGGCACGACCAAATGGCCGGCGTGCCGTGTTAGGGCGGCCACTCCGGCACGGCGTGCCAGCCCGTCACGGCACGAAGTCGCCGTCGTGCTGCATCGTGCCGGGCCACTTCGTGCCGTGCCAGGTCGGGCTCGGGCCGTGTCGTGCTGGGCGGCCCAGATGGCCATCTATACTTATAATAAGCCTAAAAGTGTGTTTGGTTGAAGGACTTATAATAAGACTCTATGATTTTATATGACTTTTATACCCCTGCCCAAAAGAGAGAGTGGGAGGAGAGAGAATGGGGAGGGGTAGTAGTTGGAAAGGGGGTGTTTTAGGGTGGGGACCATCCAAATAAGTCCCTATAAGCATCCTTGGAGGGGCTTATGGGCTTATAATAAACACCCCAAATAAGCCCCAAAATAAACATGTGTGTTTGAATGAAAGGTACTTATTTGAGGCTTATTTGGAGGCTTATAATAAGCACCTCCAAACCCAACACCCACTAAGACTCGGCCCCAAAATGCTCATTTACTAGTCTGAATTCCATCTTCTATCATTTAGTAGTCTGAACAGAACAGAAACTCCCAAGAGACGTCGCTTAGAAAAAAAAAATAAAAAATTGTAATCTTGCTTGACATGATTTTTTTTATATTTTATCAACTGCAGCTGATGTGGGCAAAACACAGTATAAACAGTAATCTTGCTTTGCATGAGACAATCTCGACCCTAAAAACTTCATTTCAGAGAAAGAAACCAGACAATTGCAGCACTAAACAAATCAGACAGCTTCTCCAATTGTACTACTTGCTTACTAAAAAACTACCACTGTCCAACGAGACTAATAAATTTACATGACTAGAATTATTCAACCACATCCCTACGAAACGAAGAGAATTCTACTCTACCAATCTATCACTCGCTAGTTCCCAAGGAAGGAGTCCACTTTGACATTCACAGACCTTGACAAGAACTTCATGCAAATAGGAGGATTCACATTTGCAAGAGAAAGAATAGCCTGGGGCAGTGCCCACAGCCCATCACCGCACATCAAGCCTGATGCAACTGCTGGTCCGAAGGATTCTGCTTCAGCTTTGTTCCTCCATTCCCAAAAGAAGAGTATCACACTGCCCAAGAACATATCAATCGCGAAGTATGGACCAAGGTAGAAAGGAATTGCTGCTGCCATGGGGATCGGGATGAACTTCGCAACCTTCTTGGGCACTTGATCCTTGATCAAATTGATGGCAAAAGACACAGCAAAGAAAATGTAGCACAGCGTGAGGCAATTCTTTGGAAGCAACGACAAGCCATCCACACCAAGGATCGCCATATTGCGATACATAATGGTGTAAGGTGCTGGATAAGCTCCATCACTTGCACCAATGTCGAACGACTTGTAAAACAACCAGAAGACACAGGGCCCAATAACACAGCCCATGGCAGTGCCTATCACCTGGCTGATGAACATGGACCTTGGTGAGGCCAGAGTCAGGTACCCGGTCTTGAAGTCTTGCATCAGATCCGAGGCTGTTCCCACAATGCTCATCATCACACCGCATGCAGCTAATCCTACAAGCACTCCACCATGCGAAGCACCTGCCCATGCACCAATGATAAAAATTGCAAGCTTACCATAGGTGCTGGCGAGGGACCAATCTGTTAGTCCACATCCATAGGCATTGCAGAAGGCCAGGACAGGTGCAAGGATGTATGCCACCAAAATATGGTACCACTTGAGCTGTGGGATGATGAGTGGGAGGCAACCGATTGTTATAGCTGCCAGAACGACATAGCCTCCAAATGCAACTGTCTTGGGAATTTGATCCTTCAAGAATAGCTCAACACGGCGCTTGTCATCAAATGACTCAGTTTCAATGTTAATGACAGGGGTGCCATCCTTGGACACAGGAAGCGTGCTTGTATTTCTATTCCTGTAGGCTGCTATGAGTCCGCATACTGAGCGATAAAATACCTTCAAGAAGTTGTACAGGCCATCCCCAAGAATCACTGCTATGGTTATAAATACCTGCGGTGTTGCATTGTCAGTTCTGGGTATAGTTGTGAAAAGTAAAATTGTTCATGCCAATATGGCCAATTACAATTTACCTTGTAACCATTAAGCCCATGTAGACTACTATCTGGAAGAGATTCAGAGTACCAGCTTCCTTTTTTTGTGCTGATCAGTGGCCACATTATTCCATACGAGATGATGCCTCCAAGAAGAAGAGACACATTTACGATATACGGGCATATCATTCCAACACCAACATAAGTAGCTGAGAAATCAAAATAGAATCTGGAGAACAGGAGAACATTATCATAAGATCAATCCAGCAGACAACTACTACGGAGAGAATAATACTGCATGCCAATCTAACAAAGAAGTTTGGAGTTGCTCTTTCTGTCAATTTAGCATTGTTTGAATTTGAGATGAGGATGTAGTGATACTTCTTTTTTTTCATTTTTTTCTTTTTGCGAAACAGGATGTAGTGATACTTACTTGTTTTTGTAAGCTTCAAGGCCAAGTGATGGGAAGGAGCTGAATCCACAGTCGTCCCCCGCTGTATAGAACCACTGGAAGAAGGCCCAAAGGAAACTAAGTGAAAAGTACTTGCCCAACGTCCGAACTTGCTTCCTGAAATACATTATGATATTACCAATAAACACATTTTGATTTTAGTAATGATAGGCGAATGGCAGGCTAGCAAAGTTCATGTTGCCTACTTTGCAAGCTCGGCACCCTCTGGTGTGTGGAATCCATTGATAAGGTACGCGGTCGCAGTTCCACTAGGGTAAGTCAGTTTGTAATCCACGATCATAATCTGAAAACATTTATTTCAGACTTTCAGTTGATAAAACGTATAGAAAGTTTGTCTGAACATACTGTTGCACCTCAAGATTAAGGAACTAGTAGAGTGGGAAAGGGAACCACCTACCTTTCTCAGTGGAACCAGAGCAAAAAGGCCAACAAAACTGACGAGGAACATAAACCCTATCATCCATCCTAGTTGCGGGTCCTTGATATTCATAGCATCATTGGCCTCTGTTGCTTGTTTAGCAATAGTTCCACTCATACCAAATAGGTAACTGCCAAACCCACCTGGTCAATTGGAATTATATTTGTGAATCACAAATCTGAGATTTTATATTGTTTTATTTACTATCTCGCCATTGTAAAAGTAGCAAGAAAAGTTGTATGAATGATCATGCATTGTAAAATCTAAATGCATTGGCAGGGAATAGTGTCTTGCCCACACTCAGAATTAATGTCTGAAATATCCTCCATGTTTATCGATATATCTAAAGACTGTTTTGTGAAAAAGTTATTTTCTGATAAATAGTGTGAATACCATCGTGCCATAGATCTAATCTAAATGTCCAAGAGCCAAAAATATTTCCACAGGTGATGCATGTTCCAAACTCGTTGGTCTCAGAGATCTGACAAGTAAAATTGCGCAGAAGGAGAAACTATTGAAGAAAGTACTGGGGTTTGAGCTTTTTACCACTGAAGGCGATGCCATAGGCGGAGACGACGCAGGTCTGGATGACTGTGTTCTCCTGGCGCGTGAAGGGCTGCTTGAGCAGGCCCATGCTCTCGATGGCTTTCGTCCAGAGGCGGACGAGGAAGTAGCTGAGGAGGCTGGCGGAGACGTTGAGCGAGGGGATGATGCCGGTGGTGAGGTTGAGCTTCATGACGATGACGCTGAACAGGACGGAGAGGACGGCCCCCACCACGAAGGCGCGCACCGTCAGCTGCTCCCGCCACGACGGCACTGGCTTCTCCGCGAACGCCTCCTCCACCGAGGCCACCCGCTCCTCGGCATTGCCGGCCCCGTCGCCGTCGGCCTCGCCCGCGCGGCCGCCGCCGTGGCGGCGTCGGAGCAGGTTGGAGCCCAGCTCCATGGCGTCGCCGTCGTCGTGGGCGGAAACGCTGCCGGCCGCGGCGCCCGTCGCCATGGTGACTAGCTCCCTCCTCTCCTCGTGACTCGGTTGATGGTTGAGAGTCGGCGTATTTATTGGAATTCAGTTGGAGAATCTCGAGCGATATATGATATTATGATCTCGTGGGCTCGCGCTGTGTTGTTGCTCGAGGCGCGGAGCTCTGGTTTCCCAGCCCTCCGATCGGGATTGCACGGCCCAGATGTCCCCTTTGCCTGCAGAAGGCAAATCCTAGTCGAACGCTTTGGTTTACCCTTGCAGATAGAGACGAGACAGAGAGATTGAAGTGGTTACGAATTTGCGACAGTAATTACGGAATTAACCTTGCTCAAGTATATACGCGTATACGATGGCAAACATTTACTTTGGTGATTTCCTACTAATAACATGCAGCAAAGCAGACAGTACAGGATTGACGAACAGCATTAGTTACATTTCATAGCATCAACACAAGAATATAAGCTCGTGATTCAGAACTTTCCCTTTCCTAGACGAACTCTACAAACTGAAACGGTGACAGTGACAGATCGCAGCTAATTCCCCAGGAAGCTGTCAACTTGGGCATTCACCGACCTGGACAAGAACTTCATGCAGATCGGCGGCTTCACCTTGGCGAGCGCGAGCACAGACTGCGGCAGGGTCCAGATGCCGTCGCCGCAGATCAACCCGGACGCGACCGCGGGCGCGAACGCGTCGGCCTTGGTCTTGTTCATCACCTCCCAGACGAAGAGGATCACGGTGCCGATGAACATGTCGATGGCGAAGTAGGGCCCGATGTAGAACGGTATGGCCATGGCCATCGGGAGCGGGATGAACTTTGCCGCCTTCTTCGGCACCAGGTCCCTGATCAGGTTGACGGCGATCGCCGCCGCGAAGAAGACGTAGCAAAGCGTGAGGCAGTTCTTGGGGAGCGAGGAGAAGCCGTCCACGCCGAGGATGGCCATGTTCCGGTACACGATGGCGTAGGGCGCTGGGTACTCGCTGCCGCTCAGGCCGATGTCGGTGAAGGCCTTGTAGAAGAGCCAGAAGACGCAGGGCGCGATCACGCACCCCATCGCCGTGCCGATCACCTGGCTGATGAACATGGACCGCGGCGACGCCAGCGTCAGGTACCCGGTCTTGAAGTCCTGCATCAGGTCGGCCGCCGTCGACACGATGCTCATCATCACGCCGCAGGCGGCGAGCCCCACGAGGACGCCGCCGTGGGACGCGCCGGCCCAGGCGCCGAAGATGAAGATGGCGAGCTTGCCGTAGGTGGAAGCCAAGGACCAGTCGGTGAGGCCCGTCCCGTAGGCGTTGCAGAAGGCCAGCACGGGCGCAAAGATGTAGGCGACCAGGATGTAGTACCACTTGAGCTGCGGGAAGACCTGAGGAAGGGTGCCGATGGAGATGGCAGCGACGGCGACGTACCCTCCATATGCAACTGTTTTGGGGATTTGATCTTTCAGGAACAGTTCGGTGCGGCGCTCGTCGTCAAATGAAACAGATTCAGTGATGGGGCTGCTGTCGTCTGAAACAGGAAGGGTGCTGTTTTTCTTCATCATGGATATAAACCCGGCTGTGGTGCGAATGAGCACCTTCACAAAGTTGTACAGGCCGTCACCAAGAATTATAGCAATGGCTATGAAAACCTGCATTAGTCAGAATATTAGCTGCTTGGTTGCAATTAGTGAATATATATAATCTGCAGTAAAATAGAAGACAGATGATTGTGTAGATGTTTACCCTGTAACCCTGCAGTCCATGAAGACTGGTTTCTGATAGAGAGGCAGGATACCAACTCCCCTTCTTGTTGCGTATTAGAGGCCACATTATCCCCCAGGAAAGGATGCCTCCCAGCAGAACGGACACGTTCACAATGTGTGGGCAAATCATCCCAACTCCAACATAGGTAGGAGAGAAATCGAAGTAAAACCTGAAAGGTGCAATATGAAGCTCAGGTTCAGTAATGGAAACAATTTTAGTGTCATCAACCTAGCAAATTTTTTTTTCAGATTTAGAGCTCTAACCTGTTCTTATAAGCTTGGAGGCCTAATGTAGGGAAGTTCTGAAATCCACAATTGTCTCCACCAGTGTAGAACCACTGGAAAAAGCCCCAAAGGAAGCTAAACAAGAAGAATTTTCCCAGTGTTTTTACTTGTTTCCTGGAACATACAATTTATGCAGTCAGTAACCTTGCTTTACACTTAGCGCCACACATAATAACTAGAATAGCAAAGAAAACAACACTTAGATAATTTAGGCCCCGTTTGGATCCGGAGGACTAAAGTTTAGTCCTGTCACATCGGATGTCCTGTTACTAATTAAGAGTATTAAACGTAGACTAATTATAAAACTAATTGCACAGATGGAGGCTAAATGGCGAGACGAATCTAATGAGCCTAATTAGGCCATGATTAGACAACGCCGTGCTACAGTAAACAATCTCTAATGACAGATTAATTAGGCTTAATATATTCGTCTCGTGAAGTAGCCTAGGATTCTGTGATTAGTTTTATAATTAGGTCATGTTTAGTTCATCTTAATTACCATCACAATATTCGATGTGACATGGACTAAACTTTAGCCCAAGGATCCAAACACCCCCTTACTTTGCAAGCTTGGCACCCTCTGGCGTGTGGAAACCATTGATGAGATAAGCAGTCGCTGTGCCACTTGGATAGGTGAGCTTGTAATCGACAATCATAATCTGTACGAATGATAACAGTTTCCAGTTATTTTTGTATATACTGTTACTATTAGTGATGCTGCAAGAGTATTATGTGCAGAAAATTTCGAAGACTTACCTTTCTTAGAGGCACAAGAGCAAATAGTCCGATAAAACTGGCAAGGAAGAGAAATGCTATCATCCATCCAATGTGAGGATTCTTGATATTTTCAGGATTGTTAGCCTCCGTCGCTTGCTTGGCAATGGTTTCGCTCATCCCAAACAAGTAAGTGCCAAACCCACCTATCAATCATAATGGATTAGTACACAATTTAGCACATCTCTTTTCACACACAGACAGGGATAGATGATAGTGACAGTACCCCTGCCTCCTCTATTTTTTTAAAAAAAGAAAAGAAAAGTGAGGCATCACTATCCCCATTGTAACAAGCAATATTGCACTTGTTACATGAAATTAGTTATACAAATAATGAACAGTATATATCGTCCAGAAACATGCTAAGCATAAAGAAATGCAACGGTTGATGCCTTCACGGTAATTACTCTTGAATTAATAAGGGCAGCTCCAATATGCATGCCAAGGAGATGCAACGAAGAGAGAGAAACTAGATAGAGGGGCGCGATAAGTTGGTATGTAGATGCTTAGAACTGGCTAGCAGCTGTGTCTTATTCTGACAACCAGTGCAAAGAATAAACATCATATCAGGTGGGGATGAACACCAGCCTCCTATCGTTGTCCTGTGGAGGGGCTTCTCTCGCTCCGTCGGAGGCTAGATATTTTTATGAGTAAAGTCCATTTTTGACCATCCAACTCTTGCCTCAAGTTTGATTTTGGCCATCGAACTTCAAAACCGGGTATCTTTGGCCATCCAACTATCAAAACCGTTCAAATTTGGCCATCGGGCTGTTTTGATGAGTGGTTTTAAATTTTTTTATTTACAATTTAGTCCTTAGATCTTAAAATGATTATTACTTTTTCCCCGTACCTCCGATTTAGGTGATTCTTGCGGTCACGCGTTCATAACGGTGAGCTTTATCTTTTAAAATGGCCTTTATACTATTTTATCACTATTTGTTATATTAGTCTTATGTTGTTGTGTAAAAACAATAATATAAGAAAAGTAAAACAAACAGTTGCAAAATAATATGAACAACCTTTTAAAAGATAAAGCTCATCGTTATGAACGCATGACCACTAGAATCACTTAAATCAGAGATACGAGAAAAAAATAGTAATCATTTTAGGATCCGAGGACGAAAAATAGTAATCATTTTAAGTCCTTGGATCTTAAAATGATTACTATTTTTTTCTCGTATCTCTGATTTAAGTGATTCTTATGGTCATGCGTTCGTAACGATGAGCTTTATCTTTTAAAATCATGGACATATTATTTTGTAACTGTTTGTTTTACTTTTCTTATATTGTTGTTTTTACACAACAACATAAGATTAATATAACAAATAGTGATAAAATAGTATAAAGACCATTTTAAAAGATAAAACTCACCGTTATGAACGCGTGACCACAAGAATCACCTAAATCGGAGGTACGGGCAAAAAGCAATAATCATTTTAAGATCTAAGGACTAAATTGTAAATAAAAAAATTTAAAACCACTCATCAAAACAGCCCGATGGCCAAATTTGAACGGTTTTGATAGTTGGATGGCCAAAGATTCCCGGTTTTGAAGTTCGATGGCCAAAACCAAACTGAGGCAAGAGTTGGATGGTCGAAAATGGACTTTACTCTATTTTTATTATTAGCGGGGCCCATCTTAGTCTGGATTATATATGGGAATCTATGCTGGAGGAAAATGAACCAAATCACCAGTAGCTGATGTGTCCTCTTTAGCAAATACTACTAGCAATTTGTAGAAATTTACACACTAAAGTTAGCCCCAATAGGTGCATATGCTTATATGAAAGTTAACAGCGTCACATCCCTGGGCCACATCTCATCACGCCAAGCAAGTATTGCATAATTCAGACGTGGCTGTCTATCTCATCACGTCTGAATTCAGTCGTCTATTTCAGCTCGAGGTTGTCTGAATTCAGACGTGTTGCAACTTGCGTGTACCATCCTGATAGCTACCTATATAAGAATCCACGTACTCAATAAACAGTTTCTGAATGATTGACTGCGAGATTTTCCTTTTGAAGTTGACTCCAATGATAAAATTGTAACAGTTGTGTTCGTGACTTCATGCTTACTAGTATCATGATTCAGCAAAACCCTTGTATAGAAGTGTTTAGTTCAGCTCGTTTTGCAAAATTTTGCATAATGCACGCTTCTTAATGCACTTTTTTTCTTTCTGTGACACGCGACCCAATACATAAAAACACTACGCATGACAACATCTAAACACCCCCTGAAACAGAATCGCAAATCCATGTAGCAAACGTGCTCATACAGTTCGAGTAGGCTACTGCACGGGCTGCTCTGCAGCAAGACGAGCAGCAGGTTGCTGCAGGGAAAGAGCAGAGACATACCGCTGAAGGCGATGTCGTAGGCGGCGACGACGCAGGTCTGGATGACGGTGTTCTCCTGGCGGGTGAAGGGCTGCTTGAGAAGGCCCACGCGCTCGATGGCGGCGGTCCAGAGGCGGACGAAGAAGAAGCCGAGGAGCCCCGCGGAGACGTTGAGCGAGGGGATGATCCCCGTCGTGAGGTTGAGCTTCATGACGATGATGCTGAACATGACGGCCAGGAAGAAGCTCACCACGAAGGCGCGCACCGTCAGCTGCTCCCGCCACGACGGCACCGGCCGGTCCGCGAAGACCCGCTCCACCGACAGCGCCCCCGCCGCCTCGTCCTCCCCCTCGCCCAGCACCTGCCGCGTCGCCCCGGCGGCCCCGTTGGCCTGCCCCTCCTCGCCGTCGCCGCCGCTCTTGGCCGCGTTGTGCCGGTGCCGCAGCGTGGTCGCCTCCTCCACCGTCTCCTCGCCGCTGGCTGCGGTGACCTGCGGCGCCATCTCGGATTGGCCGACGACGCCGCACTGTTCTGAGGTCGGCTGCCCCTTTGTGTGGAGAGGACTCACTGGAGCGCGGCCTTTGAGGTGGTGTCAGTATTTATCAGAGGTTGGAACGTTGGGATGGCTGCCCGTGCGTGCCGGAGGAGGGCGAATCGGACGGCTTGGATGAGGTTTTGGCGTTGGGAGGGTGAGACAGGTTGGCACTGCGGCGTTCGTTGACTTGCTGGTCGTTCTGATTGGATGTTACTCCGTACACTCTCCGGCGTTTATTTTTTTCTCTCCAATCCGCACTCGTTATGCTCTATATCTATCCTCTAAA